>CM028130.1:1011987500-1012737500 GCA_016271365.2 Neoceratodus forsteri | reverse complement strand
GCTTTCCAAGGGGCCTTGTATTTTCTCAAGATCTACTTCTGGTTCAAGTCCATTGTTTTTAAATGTCACATTTGACACTCGGAATTGGTTATTATTTGGAGACAGTTTCATGATTTCATTTATAAAGTTGCATGCCTCTTTCTAAAGTAAACAAAACAAATAGATATTGTAAAATATTTACTCAATGAAACACATAACAATGTGGGTTCACTAACCATCCACCATCCCATTTGTTTTTCTTATCCTGTGTAGGCACCATTCCGACATCATGTGACCCTGCATTTTTGTCTCTGTAATCCACTGTCAATATAACAGTCTGCCATACAACATAATCCCCTTGTTAATTAACTAATTAATTAAATAAATAAATTATATTTGACCAGGTAAGTCCACTGGCATGGGGACACTTTTTTAGGCATTACCCAGGAATTACAAGTACATTTTATAAACAGCAAACTAATGATACTGTACATGATTCAGTATGAGCAGGGGTCGATCTTAAGATTGTTTTACTAGCCTAAGACCTAGTGCAAATTGACCAGGGCTAGTGCAGCTAACTCTCTACTTGTCTGTCTTGACTAGTGCAGGTTTTCCATGGCTGTTAATGAAGTTAAAAATGTCCCCACTTTAGCAAGCTCTAGTCCTCATGCTAATCTCTCTTAGTGTTCTAGATGGCTTGGTGTGATGAACAGCACATTAAGAGTTGCAGTTATCTGGCAGTTCGAGAGGGGGATCCCACAAAAGACTCAATGTGAATCATTATAACTCCACTGTTAGAACTTTCAGCTAGTGTCCAGGTTGTGATCAAAGGTAGAGTGCTGTGAACTCACTAGCATCCAGTTTTCTGAACATGTCTCTGATGATTTGTCCCACATTATTGAGACCAATGGCTCTCATTTCCTTACATTTTGAAAGTCTGTATCCAACATTTCAGTATCAAAATGCTAAGAGGTATAACATGGTCTGCCCTACAGGACTGGTGGTGAGGTTTATCCCAGCCTCACCATAGTTGCTTCCTCTCCTCCAAATGTCTCAGCTCTGTACTTTCTCTGGACTCCACTGCAGACCAGCCTGTGACATGACCATCTATAGATTCATAGCCACCATTACTGGCAAGTGTAGGGGTCCCTACCTCTTCTAAATGGACCATACCAGCCAACACCATCCATGAAGTCCCACCCTTATCCCACCCATGCAAACATATGAAAATGGCAGCAGAAACAGGCCTCATGGTCTATCGAGTCTGCTCAAGTGCGCAGCTAGCACCTTATAATGCTGCTGCTCCTCCTTTCCTCCATCCTATTACCCCTTACCCCTGTCCTATCTCCTCTTGAAGCTGTCTACCATCTTGCAGGCCACTACCTCACCCGGCAAGGAATTCCACGTGTCCACCACTCTCCATGAAAAAATGTCTCCTCATCTCTCTCCTGAATCTACCCCCTCCAATCTCAGTTGGTGTCCTATTGTGTCCCTCCCCTTTCTCCTCTGGAAAATCCTCTCTGTATTAGTCTTGTTTATTTCCTCCAGGTACTTAAAGGTCACAATCATATCTTCCCTGTCCCTCCTGTCTTCTAGAGAGTAAATATTCAACTCCCCCAGCCTTTTCTTGTATGGCTTGCCCTCCAATCCCTCAATTATCCTTGTAGCTCTATGCTGTACCCCCTCCAACAATCTGATGTCCTTCTTCAGGAACGGATGCCAGTATTGCATGCAGTACTCCAGGTTGGCTCTGACCAGTGAACTATACAGGGACAGGATAACCTCCCTACTTCTGGAAGAGATCCCTCTAGCTATACACCCAGCTTATCCTTTCATCCTCAAACAAATCTTGGGAGCATGTATGGTACAAAAATTAAACCTTAATAAAATATATAATTTGAAAGATTAAAATAGGCATTCCTGCAGTACATAGATCAATCATCCTACATAGAAATAAAGGTAGCATAGCATAATACCTGTGTACTATTACATGGCCTACACGGTTTTGCATGGTAGAAGTAGGCCATAAGACCCTTCTAGTCTACCACCCACACTATGTGGGATATTCAACTGTATTCCCCACTTTTTAGATATAAATCTAGATTTCTTTTAAACTGATCCATTGTACTTGAATCAACTACATATTGTGGTAATCCACTTCAATGTCTAGTAACTCTATTTGAAAAGAAACATTTTCTTTTGTTGTGTATAGCTCTAAGGGCAAACAGTTGTCGAGAGTTGCATCTCAGGACAATTGGTTTAGAAGCTTTTTTAATCCCACATTCTTGCATAAGTAGTTCATCCTGAAGTATTTTATATAGAAGCAACAAATCACCTCTAGTTCTCCTTACAGTTAGATGGTAAAGATTGAGCTTCTTGCATGTAAATTTATAATCAAGGTTTTTCAATCTCATGATTAATTTTGTTGCTCTCTTTTGTATTCCTTCCAATAATGTTATATCCTTTTTCAAGTAAGGTATCCAAAAAGTGGCCCCATAATCCACATGTGGTCTTACATAGGAATTATACAGTGCTAAAACACAAGGTTCTTGTCTACTTATAAAAGGTTTCTTAGTAGAATTTAAAATTAAATTTGGTTGTGCAACAATCTGTCTGCAGTGGTTCCCTGGAAGTAATTGGTCATTCACTAGGATCCCTAGATCTTTTTCTGACTGTACTTCTTTTAGTGAGGTGCCATTTAAATAATGCTCAGCATGTGGATTTCTCTGACCGAGGTACATACTAACATACTAACATACTAAAATGCCAGCAGAATAGGCCTAACGGTCTTTCGTGTCTGCTCGTTTGGTCAGTCCCCAACCTGGGTGCTGACCTTGCTGTCCCCCTCGCCTTCTCTGGCTTCTCCCTTCCCAGTTCCGGATATTCTTGCTGCATTGGATTTTGCTTCCAGAACCCTTCCCCTGTACCTGTCCCACCCCCTCTTGAGCCCCTCCACTGTCTCTGCCTCCACCAGCCCCCTAGGCAGTGCATTCCATGGCTCCACCACCCTCTCAGTGAAGTAGCACCTCCTCCTTTCTCCCCTGAATCTTCCCCCCTCCAGCTTCCAGCCATGCCCTCTAGTGGCCCCTTCCTCCTTCCTTCAAAGCACCCCAACTGTTCCTCCCCTATTTACCCTCTTCATGTACCTAAAGACCTCTATTATGTCCCCCCGGTCCCTTCTCTCTTCCAATGTGTACATATTTAGCTCTTCGAGCCTCTCCTCATAGGTCCTGTCCCCCAAGCCCCAAATCATTTTGGTTGCCCTCCTCTGGACCCTCTCCAGGAGGTTAATATCCCGCTTTTAAGTGTGGCCTCCAAACTGCATGCAGTACTCAAGGTGCGGCCTCACCAAGCAGTTATACAGAGGGAGTATCACTTCCTCCTTCTGAGGTGATCCCCCATGGATGCATCCCAGCATCCTGTTGGCCTTGGCTGCCCCTCCTACAAGTCTCAGAGTTGTTCATCTTGACATCCACCACCACCCCCAGGTCCCTCTCAGCCATCGAGACTTGTAGCATTCCCCCAGGGTGTACACTTGACCTGGGTTTCTGGCCCCCAGGTGGAGTACCTTGCATTTCCCTGCATTGAACCTCAGCTTCCACTTTCTAGACCATCTTTCCAGAGCCTCCAGGTCCCCCTGTAGGGCCACCCTTCCCTCCTCCCCATCCTCCACCACCGCCCCAGTTTCAGTCATCTGCAAAAGACTCATCTCACTCCTGATTCCTGTCCTTATGTCAGATACATAGGCGTTGAACAGAAGGGGCCCAAGGACTGATCCCGTGGGACCCCACTAATGACCCTCCTTGGGGATGAGACTATCCCACAACTACGACCCTCTGGGTCTGGTCCTGAGCCAATTGCCTATCCATCTGATCATCTGGTTCCCCACCCCCATTTCTCCCAGCTTATCCAACAGGCCCATGTGAGGAACAGAGTCAAATGCCTTGCTGAAGTCCAGAAGAGGACATCTACTGGTCTACCCAGGTCCAAGGCACTTGTCACCCAGTCATAGAACTCCACCAGGTTTGTCTGACACGATTTCCCCGGGATGAATCCATGCTGTCTATCGTCCAGGCACCCTGACTTATCCAGGTCCCCCCCTAGCCTCTCCTTGACAATGCCCGCCATCACCTTGCCCACCACCGAGGTCAGGCTGACAGGCCTGTAGTTCTCTGCCACCTCCCTTGATCCCCCCCTTGTGGATAGGCACTATATGCGCCACCTTCCAGTCTTGGGGCACCCACCCTGTCCTCAGAGAGATGGTGAAAAGCTCTGCCAGGGTTTGCCAGGACATCTGCAAGTTCCTTCAGCACTCTGGGATGTAATTTATCTGGCCCCGGTGCTTTCTCCGTCTTAAGGGAGCTGAGGGCTTCCCTCACTCTCTCAGCTGTGATTTCCACTTCCAGTACCCCTTCTCCCTGTTTAGCCCTCCCCCCACCTGCCAGTGATGCCTCCCCCTCTTCCCAGACCTGCCGATCGGTAAGGGTCCCCCTCCTCAGTATCTCTGTCTCCTCCCATGTATGATGCAGTACCCCCATTTTCCCTGGTGAAAACTGAGGTGAAGTACTCATTTAGCACCTCAGCGTGCTCCCCCGGGTCTTGTGCCCATCTCTCCCCTGATTTAATCCTGCTAATCTGCCCCTTCACCCTTCGTTTTTCCCCAATGTATCTAAAGAACCCCTTGTTCCCTCTCCTAATTTCCCTGGCCAGGTTCTGCTCCTTCCTTGCCTTAGCCACCCTCACCACTCTAGTGGCCCTTCTAGCCATCAGCTCGTACTCCCCTCGATCCCTTTCACACCTTGAGCACTTGAATTGCTTATAGGCTGCTTTCTTTCCCGGCACCACCTCCTGGACCTCCCTGGTCCACCAACAGGGTTTTAGGGCCCTACCGCTTTTTCGTCGTACTCTTGCACAGGTGCTGGTAGCATCCTGCACCCTCTCCTGATGATTTCCCACCTACTATCAGCGTCCATGTCTGACCCAATCCCATCCAAATGCTCCTTAAGGATCCTTCCATTTCTTAAAATCCGCCCCTGAAGTCGGTTACTTCCGTCTTTGTGCAGCCTTCTACCCTCCTAGGTCCAGGCGAGAACCAGACCATGGCATGGTCACTCCCGCCACGGGTCCCTTACCTCCAGGCTCCCCCAATCTGGTCACTGTCTGCCAGGACCACATCCAGTACCATGCTCCCTGGTCGGTTCCTCACCTGCTGAGTTAGGAACGCGTCTTGAAAGACATCCAACAACCTCTGTTCCCTGGTCACAGAGGATGTCATAGTCTCCCAGTCTGTTCCTGGCACGTTAAGTCCCCCAACGCCATCACCGTTCCTCTGCCCAGTCTGCAGTGTCTCCAACATCTGCCACCAGACTGTCCTCCAGCTCCTCCGCCAGGGCAGGCGTTCTATACACCACTCCTATTTTTACTCTCTTGCCCCCCCTTGTTATCAAGGTGACCCAAATTGCCTCCACGGTTCCCTCCGCCTCCTCTACTCCCCCTATGCCAATGCAGTTTTTGACTATCATTGCTACCCCTCCTCCCCTTCCCTCCCCCCTGTCCTTCCTGAACATAGTGTATCCCTCCAGGTTCAGGTCCCAGTCATGTTTTGCAGTGGCCCAAGTCTCAGTGACCGCTGCCACATCCACTGCTCCCTCAGTTAGCATCGCCTGGAGCTCAGGCATTTTATTGCCCAAGCTCCTGGCATTTAGCAGGACTACCTTCCACCCTTTGCCTATAGTTCCATTTCCCCTGCTCATGTTCCCATGGGGATTCTGTTTTCCCCTGGTCTGCACTTTGCCAGTTGGCCTTTTCCTGCAATCATCCTGGTCCCCAGGGGGGTGGAGACAGAGTCCCTCCTTTATTGGCACCCTCTTGACAGCCTTTTCTCCCATCCCACCCCCCTTCACAAGTTTAAACCCCACTTTTCACCAATGAACCCCTCTATTTTCAACTTAAGGATTCCCCTTCCCTCCAAATTGAGATTTAGTCTATCTCTAGCATACAGCTCCTTATCCTCCTAGGTCTCCCCCCAATCCCCCATCAACCCATACCCTCTGGCCTCACACCACTCCCTGAGCCACTGGTTTATCTCCCTAATTTTCCTTTTGTGTTCCCACTAGCCCTTGCACTGGCAGGATTTCTGAGAAGGAAACTGTGCATCCTATGTCATGACAGATCCTGGCGAGCTCCCTGAATCTTGCCTGTATCTCTAGCTCGCTATTTCCTCAATGTCATTTGTACCCAGGTGGACCAGTATGTCTGGGGAACCCCACAATCCTTGCCAGCTGATATACCTCGTGCTTAGCCCTGTGCACCGTTAGTCCAGGGAGCATCTTGTTCTAACTGGCCAGGCTTCTCCTCCCTATCCCATTTGATACCCCTGATCATAGAATCCCCAGCAGGAGCACTCTGACCACCCTTTCCTCCACCCCTCCATGTCCCTCATCCTTTCTACAGGCCCCTCCACCCAGCTGGCTCCATGTTCCTCCCTTTCTGGGTGCCACATGCCACCCTCCTCTCCAATCCTATGCTCTCCTCCTCCTGAGTATCTTCTATTCCTTGCTAATTCCCCTCACTGCTCTTAACTGGTCCTTCTCCCCATCTGCAAACTAGCCTGGCTCATCCTCCCTTCCTTCCTGTCTCCATTTAGTTCCTCCTTGCTAGTCGTGCTCCCTGGCCTAAACCCTCAGCTCCTTTACTGAATCCTCCTTGTACTTCTGGTCCTTTCCTTTACCTTTCCTCCCAACTGGTCCTTTTCCTTGCGCTTTCCTCCCTCTTCCCTGCCCCTCCTGCTCTGATTCACTGCTCCCCATTCTCCTGCATTCCAGGTCCCCCTGTTCTTCCTGCTATCTGGCCCCTGCCTCCTGCCTCCCACCCTTTCCATCTCTAACTACCCTGTCATGGCTACATCACCCCCTCATCCTTGAGCAGAAGAAGAGAATTGAAGTGGTTACTGAGGTAAGGTCTGATCCACTTCTGCCTTGCTTCCTTCTGTCCAGCCCTGGCCATCTGCCTACTTCCCTGAGAATGTTGTCCTCCGTTCCCCTTGTGAGGGCCCCAGTTACCTGCCTGCTTCCTTGGTAGTGTCCTTTTGACCCCTCTGCCAGGTTCCTATGTGACCCTGAGTATTCTCCTGCACTCCTTTACCTATGCCCCCACCCCAGTGCTTGGTGCAACCCTGTGGGAGATTCCCAGCCCCTTCCCCAACCATACCACCCCCTTCCCCAGCTTTCTCTAATCCTCGCAACCTCCTCCCTAAGCTGTGCTAGCTGGTAGCACACTGGGCAACCACCAAACTTCCAAGCCCAGTCCAGTATCATGGCTGCTCCACACCCTGTGCACCCCACCACCCTCCCAAAGATGCCGGCTCTAATGATGTGTGGTTCCATCCCCTTCCCAATAGGTTTCCTTGGGTGAGCCACCAGGTTCCCCCCTAATCCAAGATACCCCTACTGCCTAATCAGGTCACCCACTAATCTTACAGACAGTCCCACTGTACACCAGTAACCCTGTTACTAGGTGCAGTACAACACGTTAAACTTATAAGGGAAATGAACAACTCCCAAATTTCCTCTCTCCCAGCCTTTAAATCCTACCCCCAGTGGCCAGAACTACATGAGCTGCACCTGCAGCCTTTTCCTCCAATTGCAGGGCAGGTGTTCCCCTATAAATTCGCAGACTTCTGGAGGGAGGGCGGGTCTTGGGCAGACACCTGACTCGAGAGAGAGAGAGTGTATCAGCCCTGTGTCTCCCCTCCAAGCCCAGCAGCCAAAGAACTAGGCCCAAGCAAATCCCACCAAATAGAAACATAGAAACAGACTTTGATGGCAGATAAGGACCGCTAGGCCCATCTAGTCTGCCCATTTCCCTACCTACAGGATAGGCCGCAGATCCTAGTTAACCAACAGCCTTTATCTTCCTGCCCCCCACAAGAATTGCCTTATGTCTGTCCCATGCATTCTTGAATTCTCCCACAGTTTTAGACCCCACAACTTCCTCAGGAAGGCTGTTCCATGCATCCACTACCCTCTCTGTGAAATAATACTTCTCACATTGCCCCTGAACCGCCTCTCCTTCTATCTTTAAATTGTGTCCCTTGTTCTTGCAAGTCTCTTTTCTGAAAGATGCTACCCTCTTGGACTTGTTGATTCCTTGAGGTACTTGAAAGTTTCTATCATGTCCCCCTCTCCCTTCTTTCCTCAAGGGTATACATATTAGCTCCTTTAGTCTCTCCTCATACGGCTTCTCTTGCAGACCCTGCACCATTTTAGTTGCCCTCCTCTGGACTGCCTCTATCCTGTCTATGTCCTTGCGGAGATGGGGTCTCCAGAACTGGACACAGTATTCCAGATGGGGTCTCACCAACTGTCTGTACAGAGGATAACAACTTCCTGTTTTCTGCTGCTGATGCCTCTCCTATACATCCCAGTATACCCCCGCCCTCCCTACTGCCTTCTCACATTGCTTGCTAACCTTAAGGTCATCTGATATGAGTACCCCAGGTCCCTTTCCTGTTTTGTTGTTGTCTAGCTCCCCACCCATTGTGTATTCTTCCCTGGGTTCTTGTTTCCCAGGTGCATTATTTTGCACTTTTGCATTGAATCCTAGCTGCCATACGCCTGACCATTCCTCCAACCTTGCTAAGTCCCTTTCATCCTTTCCACACCTCCTTGTGTATCAACCCTGTTGCAGATCTTTGTGTCATCTGCAAAAGGCATACTTTTCCTTCCAGTCCTCTGCAATGTCACTGATGAAGACATTAAAAGGACTGGACCCAATACTGAACCCTCGTTTCCCACTAGTAACCGCCCTTTCTTCAGAGTGGACCCATTACAATTACCTTCTGTGTCCTGTTGTCCAGCCAATGTTTTACCCAGGCTACCGCCCTGGGACCCACTCCCAGGCTGGTTAATTTGACTTTCAATCTTTGTGTGGGACTGTGTCAAATGCCTTGCTAAAGTCTAGGTAGGCCATGTCCACAGCCCTCCCTGTCTACTACTTTGGTCACCCAGTCAAAGAAATCTATTAGATTCTCCTGACATGACCTTCCGCCTGTGAACCCATGCTGCCTTGGATCCTGTGCTCCACTGACCTCTAGGTACTCAACTATTCTTTCCTTCAGAAGTGACTCCATCACTTTCCCTACCACAGAGGTCAGACTGACAGGTCTGTAGTTTCCTGCCTCTGTCTTGGTCCCACTTTTGTGAAGGGGAATCACATCCGCCTTCCTCCAGTCCTTGGGTACCACACCATCCTCCCATGCTTTATTAAAAAGAGTAGCCAGTGGTTTCACTAGTTCCTTCCTTAATTCTTTTAGAATTCTGGGGTGAATTCCATCAGGACCCATTGCTTTGTCCACCTTTAGTTTTAGGAGTTCTTGCAGAACCCTTTCTTCTGTGAAAGGACTGGGATCGACCCCCTATCAAGAGTGCTCTGTTAATTGGATTTGCACTTCCTCCTCTTTGTGAATACTGAGCAGAAATATTCTGTTCAGTATTCCTGCTTTTTCACTGTCCTCCTCTGCCCACCCACCGCTCATTCTATTCAGCCTCACTATCCCTCCTTTGTCTTTTCTACGCCGCTGATGTACCTATAAAAGGTTTTATCCCCTTCTTAACTGAGTTGGCTATCTTTCCTCAGTTTGGGCCTTTGCTATTCTGACTCCTCCTGCTTCTTTCTGCCTTAACTGGTACAGCTCTCTGTCCTGCTCCTTCTGTGTTTCCTTATACTTCCAGAATGCTATCTTTTCTTCTCTGACGCTCACAGCCACCCTCTTGAGAACCATAGTGGCTTTTCTTTCATTTTGATTTGTTTATTTGCTTCACACAAAGGCTTTGTTGCGTCTGTGATGGCAGTTTTGATAATTCCCATTGTTGCTCCACACCTCCTTCTAGCCTGTTTGCTAGTGCTTTTCTGAGGCACCTCCTCTCTTTCAAGTCAGCCCTCCTAAAGTCCAGTACCCTCACTTTGTATGGCTTGACTCTGTAGCTGAGCTTTAACGTGAACCACACTGTTTCATGGTCACTTGTCCCCAGATGGCAACCTACTTCTAGATCTGAGATCCTCTCACTGCCCCCATTTGAGAGTACGAGGTCTAAGATTGCTCCCTCATGAGTGGGTTCTGAAACTAGCTGTCTAATGCCTGCCACCTGTAGGGCATCAAGAATGGCCCTGCTCTTGGATGTGGCTGCAGCAAATGTGCTCCAGTTAACATCTGGCATATAAATAGGTTTTAAATCAGAAGAAATAGGCCTCTACCAGAGCAGCCTGTTACACAGTGAAACATCCACAAAATGAGCCCCACTTACAGCCACCAAATCAGTTTACAAACATCCAACAGCACCCAAAACAATACCCTGCTAGCCCCTTAGAAGTAAGAAAGAAAAAAACTAACCTACCAAGTAAAATCCACAAGAACCCTGTGAAAACAACAGCAGCAACTACTGTCCTGGAACACAACTGATCCTGTCCCCTTCCAGTTCTTTCTGAGTGTACATCACTACACACTTTTCCTCATTAAAGAACATATTATTGTAAAGTGCCCATTTTTCCAGTATATTTAAGTCATTTTGTAGAGATATTATAGCTTCACTGTTTTTCAGTTCTCTACTTATTTTTGTGTCATCTGCAAATTTATTACTATTTCTGGTACATCGATTTTGCAGATTGGCTATAATGGCACCGAACAACACTGGTCCAGGACCGACCACTGTGGAACACCACTGGAGACTGAGATTGGATATGAAAGTGTATTATGGATTTTTATGACTTGAGTTTGATCTGTTAACCAGTTAGCTAGCCACCCCATAACATATTGATTTATTTCAATATTCACCAATGTATTTATTAATTTGTAATATGATACCTTATCAAAGGCTTTTTGGAAATCCAAGTAGATAATATCCACGGTTGTACCTTTGTCTATTGATTAACTAATCAGTTCATAAAAGGAGATCAGGTTAGTAGTACATGATCTACCCCTAACAAATCCATGTTGTTTCAGGTCTTTAAGACCCATGTTATCTATTTGGTTTTCAATTCTGTTTTTTAGTATTCTCTCCATTGCCTTGCACACCACTGATGTGAGGCTAATAGATCTATAATTTTCTGCCTCCTGTCGATTCCCTTTCTGTTTATAAATCGGGACAACTATAGCTTGTTTCCAGTCTAGTGGTAAATTACCAGTCTTTAAAATGGTGCTAAATAGCAGACTAAGGGGAGAAACAATTGCAGACATAGTGTTTTTGATACATTTCGGGTCTATAGCATCCATCCCTACTCCATAATCAGATCTCATATCTCTAATTGATCTAGTTATTTCATCTCGGGTAATAGGATCAAATATAACTGATTCTTGATTTTGGTAGTCCACTGTACTGTCTGGATTAAATACTGATCTGAAGGAAGCAGTCATTTTATTTCCTATGTCAAGTGGGTCTGTTAGTTCTGTATCGCTATCTGTTAATGTTATTGAATCAAAATTATATTATTTATTCTGATTTATGTGAGAGAAAAAAGCTTTAGTATTTTTTGTTATTGCTAATTTAAATTCAATTTTCCATCTCTCCCTTCTAGTTATGTTTTTTGTTTTTCTTAATTCACTTTTATAATTAGAAATATTTTGTGCGGTCCTACTTTTTTCATTTTTACAAAGGCAATTTCTTTCTTTTAAATTTGATTCTTCACAGCTCTTGTTAACCATACTGGGATTTTTCCTTTATGATTATGTGTTTTCATCCTTGGTACATACAGCTGTTCAAGTTCAGCAATGATGGACTTCAGTAGTTTCCAACATTGATCAGCAGTTAAATCCTTAAACAAAGTCTCCCAGTTATATCCCAAGTGCACACTGTTAATTTTGATATCATTTGCTTTCCCCAGGGCTGATCAAAGGACAATGCTTTAAAAAATATGTGCTATGCTTGGGGCATAGCATGATAAAATCAATACTTTTAAAAATAAAGATGTCATAAAATGTTCTATTTCCCAAGAGCCTTAGGTTTGTGTTGGCCCCTCCCCAAAGAAATCCTAGATGTGTCCCTGGTTCACTTGACACTGTATGAAAACTTTCAGAACTGCTGGTCTCCATTTGATCACAGGGTGGGGGCTGAGAATGTCTTTCTCTGTTTGACTCTGTTCATTGCCCTGTGGGTGCGAGTGAGAGTGTGGTGAGGTACAAAGGAAGAAAGAGACTCGGGCATCATCATCACCGATGACCTGAAATCATCCAAGCAGACCTCTAAAGCAGTAGATAAGGCTAGGGGGATGTTAGGGTGTATTTGTAGGGGTATCACAAGTCGGAAGAGGGAGGTAATAATCCCTTTTTACAAGACACTGGTTAGGCCCCATCTGGAGTACTGCGTGCAGTACTGGAAGCCACAACTTCACAAGGACATTAACCAAATTGAGGCAGTCCAGAGAAAGGCAACCAAAATTGTGCAGGGACTGCATCAGAAGACATATGAGGACAGATTAATGGAGCTCAATATGTGTACCCTAGAGCAAAGGAGGGAGAGAGGTGATATGATCGAAACATTCAAACACCTTAAGGGCATTAACAAGGTGAAAGAGTCTAACATGTTTCAATAAAAGAAAAATAGCAGGACAAGAGGACACAGCATGAGATTAGAGGGAGGTCGATTAAGGGGTAATGTGAGGAAGTTCTTTTTCACAGAAAGGGTGGTGGATGCATGGAACGGCCTACCTCAGGAAGTGGTGGTTATGAATACAGTGCAGGGCTTCAAACAGGCATGGGATAGGCATAAGGGAGCAATACAGATGAGTATAAATAGATAGGCCACTGACAGAGCAAAGGCCGATGGCACATTTATAAGGTAGAAAAAGAAATGGGCAGACTGGATGGGCCTTGCGGTCCTTTTCTGCCATCAACTTCTATGTTTCTATGTTTCTATGTTAGGTACACAGTGACATTGGCTATTGTGTGTGCAGAGATAAGACTGCTTGACTGAACATCTGCTGTTGTGGTATCCTCTGGTTTGGTGGGGGAAGGGGCAGAATGAGGAAAAGAGGGGGCCATGGTACAAAACAATGGGGGTATACTGCATGTGATGGCATTGCAGGATTTTTTTTTCTGCTGGGCCAGGAAGCAATGTGAGAGCTGGATAAAGTGTACAGTAAACAGAATACAATATTTTTGTCTTGCATTTTCCCTGTATAAGTGATCAAAATTTAGCATCATAATTGTGGGCTACTGCAGCCATCTAAGGGCTAGTGCAATTCTGAATCAACTTGTCCTGCTGGCTAGTGCAAAAAAAGGTTAAGGTTGACCTCTGAATATGAGAAAGAATACATCATAAGGTAAAACAAAATGACACCATTTGTGGCTACAGGCTGCTTCCTTATAAGAAACACTATGTGTTAAGTCTGCCCCCGTTTTCACTTGTATAACTGTTTCTGTCCTCCTGTCTGGATGGCCCCAAGCCCAGTCATCCACAATCCCTGGGACTGATTTCAGTCCCCCATAATTCACCCATTGTGGCAAGGTTGGAGAGGGGATTGCCCTTGCCTCTCCAATGTAGGATCCAAGCAGACGTGTAATCGATAGAACTCAGGCACGCCAAAGTGTCATTCAATGTGGTTTTGTTCAAAGCTGGAAAAATGCCCTTCATCAGTGTGTAGACCTGGAAAAAGTAGTCCTGGTTTAACATGCTTGACAGGTATGCAGTGTCTTCATTGGAAAAGTGTTGCAAGCAGTTGGGTTGGGAAGACATATTCAATATGTCAGACTGTATCTTTACATTTTGATTGTATAGACGGTCCATTTCTGTTTCGTTGCCACAAAATAGAAGTCTCCAGTACTTGTCAATGTCCATCCCAGTCTCACTAGCTTCTACAGTTAGTGTCATCAGTAACTCATTAAAGCCCGGGATGGGACGAGGTTCCTGGTAAATGACTATCAACCCTTCCAGTGCGGTAAGACTTTGAAGAGTTAGACCAGACCACAGACAGCACAGTATCACTTGCTTCTCAGGGAAGCTTTCATTTCTCAGTCTTTTTGCTATGTCCTTCATATCAGATTCACTACTAAAGATGAAAATGATATTCAGCAGGGATTCATTAATGTTCTGAACCAGGTCATCATACCTACTGGTGCTTTGAGAAACTATATCCGTGTTTCCAACACAGGTTTCTGACAAACCAGTCTTTACGTTATTCATCAGGTTAACAGTGTATGGGTCTGTAGTGTATAGAAGGCTGACTCCAGCCCAGTTCTTCTTTTTCAGAAAACTCTGAATGGAATCTCTAGCGTAATCATTTTGTGCTGGGGTATTATCTTTATATCATCTAGAAACAGCTTGCCTTCATACATCGATACCTGCGAGAATGGGACAATTTTATTCTACTTTCAATGAACCTAGGCTTGTAAAAAAGATTGATTTAATAATATTATTCTGTGCCACTTTAGAAGGTGGTCAGCAATCAGAACATGCGGTGCAGTTGTTAACATCTCTCCATTTATTTCACCATTATTTTTAAGACTTTTTTCTTTTTTTTGCTCCCCTGGCCCACTGCTTGGTCCTGCTTCCATACTGGGGTGTTGAATCTTGAAAACTCAAGTTAGAGCCATTCCTTACATAGAAACATATAATTTGACAGTAGATAAGGACCACTAGGCCCATCCAGTCTGCCCTTTTCCCTACCTACTAACAATGCCAGAGATCTTACTTTATTTCCGGTTTCATCTTCTCTTTTGAAGGTTCCCCATAGGTTTTATGTGATAAGGGCCCATCTGAAATAGCACCGCCCGCAGTGGTGAGGGGGAAAGGGCAAACGCCACAAGGGTGACTGTACAAAAATGCTGACCGGCAGAAAGGGCAACTGTAGCAGGGGGCAGATGGAAGGGCACTGAGCACATGGTGTGCCCTGCAAGGCAGAGGGAGCAAAGCACATCGAGGCATGGGCTGCCTGAAAAGGGCACCAAAGAGAGAGAGAGAGAGAGAGAGAGAGTGTGGCTGGATGCACAAGTGGCAGGCACCACCAGGGATGGTGAATGGCAGGGCACGGCAACAGGAAATGCACGGCAGTGGCAGCAGCAGGCAGCTGGCACACAGGGACTGGGTGTTGCATGGCACATAGGTACGCGCAGTATGAAGGGTGGATGTGCTGTATGCCAGAGGGCACAGCCCAGGAGCACTGAAACAGCTCACCATGCAGAGGTCGGCAGCTGGCATGGGGGGCCGCAGGGACACACACCATATGGCACATGCGAGTCCACCACTGTCATCCATGCAGCGTCCTGTGCGGTTCCCTGTGGCACCTTCCTGCTGTGTGGTGCCCTTTGCGGTACATGTCAGTGACTGCTTTTGGGCCACAGGGAAGGGGTCGTATTGCACTGCACCTGTTTGTGTGCTCAGTCTGGCCCTGTTGCTGCTGGGTGGTGTGGGCTCATACTGCTGCCCCTCTGTCCTGTTCGCCACTGGTTTATCCTGTCCCTGTGTGCCCCAGCAGTGGCACTTCCACCTCTGGTGTCTCCTGGTTGCCCGTCCTTTGCCTCATACTGCCACTGCCTGTCAGCTTTGTAAGCTGTCCTGTGCTCACTTAATTGTTGTGGCTGTCTGTCAGTGACGCCTCCTCTGTCAGCGGGCCTGTTGGGGCTCGCGGTTCTGCCTCAGGATTCAGTTGGAGGCGCCCTTACAAGGTTGCAGTGAGTTTCACTCACTTACTGTGTGTCTGTCTTATGGAGCACTCACCCTTTCTGTAGTGGTGCTTTGGGACTCACCCCCAGAGCCCACGCCATTTTAAAGGCGCTCTTCATGGCTGTTACCTCGCCGGTTGTCTTTCACACGCAGCTTTGAATTCTCTCACCAACTTTGCTCCCGCCACCTCTGCTGGAAGGCTGTTCCATGCCTCCACCACCCTTTCTGTGAAGAAGTACTTTCTCATGTTGCCCCTTATTCTACCCCCTTCCAGTCTCATGTCATGCCCTCTTGTTCTAGAGCATCTTCTTTTCTGAAAGATGCTGCCCTCCTGTACCTTATTCACCCCCTTGAGGTACTTGAAGGTTTCTATCATGTCTCCCTTCTCCCTCCTCTCCTCCAGAGTATACATATTGAGCTTTTCCAGTCTCTCCTCATATGACCTTTGATGCAGGCCCTGCATGATTTTTGTTGCCCTTCTTTGAACTGCCTCTACCTGTCTATGTCCTTTCAGAGATGCAGCCTTCAGAGTTGGACATAGTACTCCAACTGAAGCCTCACCACCTCTTTTCTTCTGCTGGTGATACCCCTCCCTATGCACCCCAACATCCCACTGGCTCTCCCTACTGCCTTGGTACATTGTTTGGCTAACTTTAGGTTGTTAGGTATGATCACCCCCAGATCACTTTCCTGTTTGGTGGCCATTAAAAACTCCCCACCCATCATGTAATCCTCCCCTGGGTTCCTGCACCCCAAGTACATGATTTTGCACTTCTTTGCATTGAATTTTAGCTGCCACACTCTGAACCATTTCTTCAGTTTAGCTAGGTCCTTCCTCAATTTTTCCACCCCTCCAGAGTCTCTACCCTATTGTAGATCTTAGTGTCAGCTGCAAAGAGGCATACCTTCCCCAAGAACTGATCCCTGACCCTGTGGCACCCCACTGGTCACCCTCCTTTCCTCAGATTTAGCTCAGTTTACCTCCACCCTCTGTGTTCTATCCCTCAACCAATTCCCAACCCAGTTCACCACCTTGTGACCCAATCCCAGGCTGTCCAGCTTGTTTACAAGCCTCCTATGAGGAACAGTATCAAACGCCTTGCTAAAGTCAAGGGAGACCACACCCACCTCTTTCCCCGATCCAGTTCCCTGGTCACCCAGTCAAAGAAATCTGTTAGATTTGTCTGACATGACTTTCCTGATGTGAATCCATGCTGCCTTGGATCTTGTGCTCCACTAGCCTTTCTTTTAGCAGCAGTTCCATAGGTTTCCCCACCACCAAGGTCAGACTGACAGGTCTGTAGTTTCCAGCCTCCTCCCTGCTCTCATTTTTGTGTAGATGGACTGCATTCGCCCTTCTCCGGTCCTCTGGAACCACTTCAGTATCCAGTGGCCGGTTGAACAGAGCTGGCAGTGGTGCTGCCAGTACCTCCCTTAATTCCTTTAATATTCTAGGGTGGATCCCACCTGGTCTCATTGCCTTGTCAATCTTCAGTTTTGTGAATACCTTTAGGACCCTCTCCTCTGTAACTGGACTGGTGTCCACTTCTCTTCCAAACCTATTTCTTAGCTGTGATCCCTCCCTTTCCCCTTTCTCTGTGAATACTGAACAGAAATATGGGGAGGCAGTATAGCGCAGTGGTTTAAGGCTCTGAGCTGCAAATCTGGAGACCTGGGTTTGAATACCACAGCCCCCACTTGCATACTGTGTGGCCTTGAGCAAGTCACTTAACTTCCCTGTGCTCCCAGGTCACACCTGTAAACAAGCGTTCAGCTTATTGTGTTACTCCTGGTAAAACAATTGGAAAAAATATATATATATATTTGTTCAGGATTGATGCTTTTTCCTGATCTCCTTCCACACCCTCTCCCTCCCCTTTTACCCTTACTATGCCCCCCCAATCTTTCTTCTTTCACTAACATGCCTATAGAAAGTCTTGCCCCTTTAAATGTTGTCTTGCGTGTGAAGCGCAAGCAACATGTTGTGATAGCTTGGTGTGGAGTAGCAGATTTTGGAGGTGCGGTCCTGTTGTGGCCAGTGGTGCCACTGCTTTTTTAGGCTGGACTCTGTGGCACGAATGAAACAGCACGCTGTCTATGACAGCAGCTCAGAAGTGTGCCACCAACTTGAAACAATTTCGCCGCTGCAATGAGGGAACTCCCCGTCATTGCAAGGCGTGCCTTGCCTGGTGTCATATTTCAGTAAACATGGTGGCCGTCTGCCTCTCACAATCCCCACCAAGCCGACTTTGGGGGTGCCCAGTCCCTGTGTCAGCATGCCCCCCCCACAGTTCAATTGGTTTGCAGTCAGGGGAGCCCAATCCCCATTGGCATGATATCCCCCTATTTTAATTTGTCAGCTGAGGGGGGTGCCCAATCCCCCTTGGCATCTTGCCCCCCCAAACACAGACACATTTTCTTTGCCAACTGGGTGCCCGATTCCTGTCGGCTCCAGTACCCCCAAAACACTCAGGTGCCACACTGGGACCCACCCCAGTGTGTCTAAAGCAAACCTGGAAAAAGAAAACCTTCCCGTGAAGTGTTGTTTTTTTAATCACCTGTAAACAGGAAAATGGTCCCTCATTGTCTGTTGTGGCCCCTCCTCCAACCCGCACCCACCATCTGTGCACCCCACCTTCCCGTACCCCCGTTACCACATACTTACCTCAGGAGCCTGGTGCGACGATGTTTGGTGGAGCAGGAACATGTCTGCACTCTTCAAAGCCGACCGCAAACTGAAGAAATGCCGGTAAGCTATATAATGGCATCAATGGTGGGGGGGGGGGGTCAACTTAGGTGGATATCTCAGCCATTTATGTGACTTTTGGCTCCAAATTTTCAACATGGGGTTCTTGGGACCCCACCGCATGATTCCAAGTCACTGTCATTTCGTTATTTGGTCCTGAAAGGTGATTTCGTGGTCACTGCACTGAATCACCTTTCAGAACCAATTAACGAAATGACAGTGCCACTGTTCATGAGGTGGACTCCCAAAAGCCTATATTGCACCCAGTGAAAAATCAAAAGAATGACTGTGGTATCGAAAGGCATTGTGCAGTTTCCATGCACACTCGTAAGTTTGAGAATGTTTAATATTTTCACTGCAGATTTTCAACATTGCCATTTTTTCATACCTCCTTTTGAAGAGCACAGCTGTCCTTTTTCATATCCTTCCCAAAATGTGCTTTCACACATCTGGCACAGAATGGCACAGTCGCTGTGGGAAATCAACGTTCAGGACAGATTAACAAAATCTCAGCACCACTGTTCATGAGCGGAGGTCCCAAATGCTTTCATTATGTGGGGATCACAAAAAGCCCATGCTGAAAATTTGTAGTGCAAATACCAACAAACGCCCAGGGTATTAGGGTTTCTAACCATAACGTCCCACCCTGTACAGACTTACAGGTGTCAGGGGTGTGCCTTTGGATTGTTGGCTGTAATGCTCACACCATTCCACCATTACCCCCACCCTTCAGCCAGTGACAGGCATCAAGGTGTGCCTTGGACCCTTGATCCCCAAAGTTCATCCCATTTTCCTATACCGCACCTATCTCATAGAAACATAGAAACATAGAAGTTGACGGCAGATAAGGACCGTAAGGCCCATCCAGTCTGCCCATTTCTTTTTCTACCTTATCAATGTGCCATCGGCCTTTGTTCTGTCAGTGACCTATCTATTCATAGTCATTTGTATTGCTCCCTTATGCCTATCCCATGCCTGTTTGAAGCCCTGCACAGTATTCATAGCCACCACTTCTTGTGGTAAGCTATTCCATGCATCTACCACCCTTTCTGTGAAAAGAATTTCCTCACATTCCCCTTAATCGCCTCCTCTAATCTCATGCTGTGTCCTCTTGTCCTGCTATTTTTCTTATATTTAAACATGTTAGACTCTTTCACCTTGTTTATGCCCTTAAGGTGTTTAAATGTCTCGATCATATCACCTCTCTCCTCCTTTGCTCAAGGGTATACATATTGAGCTCCGTTAATCTGTCCTCATATGTCTTCTGATGCAGTCCACCACCATTTTGGTTGCCCTTCTCTGGACTGCCTCAATTTGATTAATGTCCTTGTGAAGGTGTGGCCTCCAATACTGCCGCAGTACTCCAGATGGGGCCTAACCAATGTCTTGTACAGAGGGATTATTACCTCCCTCTACGACTTGTGATACCCCTACTAATACACCCTAACACCCCCCAGCCTTACCTACTGCTTTAGAGATCTGCTTGATGATTTTAGGTCATCAGTGATGATGATGCCCAAGTCTCTTTCTTCCTTGTGACTGCTAGCAACTCCTCCCAGCCTATAAGTGGCTTCAGGGTTTCTCTTCCCATGTGCATGATTTTGCACTCTTTGCATTAAATCCAGTTGCCACTCTTCTGACCATTTTGCTAGTTTATCCAGATCTCTTCTCATTCTGCCCACCCCATCTGGATCATCTACTCTGTTGCAGATCTTGGTGTCATCTGCAAACAGACAAGCCTTACCCTCTAGTCCATCTGCAGGGTCACTAATGAAGATGTTGAATAGGACTGACCCCAGGACTGATCCCTGAGGTACCCCACTTGTGACTTGCATCTCTTCTGACTGTATACCATTTACCACCACTCTGTTTTCTGCCAGTCAACCAGTTTGCCACCCAGTTGACCAACTTCTGACCACCCGAGCCTACCTAGCTTATTTATCAATCTTCTATGTGGAACAGTGTCAAAAGCTTTGCTGAAGTCAAGGTAGGCTACATCAACTGCTCCCCTTGGGCCACCACTCTGGTTACCCAGTCAAAGAAATCTATGAGATTAGTTTGACAGGACCTTCCTTTGTAAACCCATGCTGTCTTGGATCCTGTGCCCCATGGATTCCAGGTGTTGCACTATCCTTTCCTTAAGGAGTGCCTCCATAATCTTGCCCATTACTGAGGTAAGACTGACTGGTCTGTAGTTCCCCGCCTCTCCTGCTACCACTCTTGTGGAGCGGGATCACATGAGCCCTTCTCCAGTCTTCTGGGACCTCTCCTGTGCTCAGAGACTCACTAAACAATTCTGCTAATGGCTCTGCTAGTTCCTCCTTTAGCTCCTTAGGTACCCTGGGATGTATGCCATCAGGTCCCATTGCCTTATCCACCCTGAGCTTAGCAAGCTCTTGTAGGACCCTTTTTGTGAAGGAGGTGCTCACCTCCTCCCCTGTGTCCATGATGTTGAGCTGTCGGCCCTGCCCTACCTTCTCTTCAGTAAATACTGAGCAAAAGTATCTATTTAGGATAGATGCCTTTACAGGGTCCTCCTCCTACATGCTCTCTTTTCTCCATTAAGCTTAGCACACCCTCTGGACTTTCTCCTTTCACTAATGTATCTATAGAAAGTCTTGTCACCTTCTTTTACTGTTCGTGCTAGTGTTTCCTCAGTTTGGGACTTTGCCTGCCTTACTGCCTTACCTGCTTCCCTTAGGGCAGTTTGGTATGCCTCCTATCTTCATCCGCTGTGTTCCTTATATTTCCTGAAGGCCAGCCTTTTGGCTCTGACCTTTTCTGCTACTGTATTTGAGAACCAGTGGTTTCCTTCTCTTTGCACTTCCTTTTCTGTCTAACACAATGGGATGTTGCTTCAAGTATTGTATCCTTAATGCTTGCCCACTTTGCCTGTACCTCCTCACCTGTGTTTCTTTTGCCAGGCTAGCTTAACTCTGTTGGCCATCTTATCAAAGTCAGCTCCTCTGAAGTCCCATATTTTTGCCTTGGAATGGGATGATTTAGATATAGTAGCCAAATTGAACCATACCATGTGATGGTCACTGGCCCCCAGGTGACCTTCTACCTGGAGATCTGTGATCCCTTCTTTGTTAGTCAGTACTAGATCTAGGATAGCCCTGTCTCTTGTGGGTTGCTGTACCAGTTGTTTGAGGCCCTCCCCCTGCAGGGAATCCACTATGAGTCTAGTTCTGGCAGATGTTCCTGCTGGTATTGACCAATCTGTATCTGGCATGTCTCAACATATTTCCTTATGGAATGGGGTGAGCGTAAGGCCCAATGACCCCCAAAGCACAATGCGACACTAACACAGATACACAGAAATGTGATGGCAGAGAAAGGCACCACGGCCCATCTAGTCTGCCCAACACCCTACCTTCCCCCTTCTGTTATGCTTCCACCCTCTTTTCCCAACCCCTTAAATCCATCCCAAGCCCTCTTGAACCTATCCACCATTTCAGCTGCCACTACCTCCTCCGGCAGCTTGTTCCAGGCCTCCACCACTCTCTCCATGAAAAATTGCCCCCTGACATTACCTCTGTATTGCCTGCCTTCCAGTTTGAGGCTATGTCCCTCATGTTCTCTTCCTTCCTCCATTTGAACAAGCTATCACCCTCCACCTTATTTATTCCCTTCAGACACTTAAAGGTCTCAATCATGTCCCCCTCTCCTTCCTAGTCTCCAGAGGGTACAAATTCAGCCCTCTCAATCGTCTCTCATAGGGTACATCCTGCATCCCTCGTACCATTTTGTTTGTCCTTCTCTGTACCCTTTCCATCAACTCAACTTCTTTTCGTAGGTGGGCCTCCAGAACTGCATCCCATACACCAGATGCAGCCTGACCATGGTTCTGTATAACGGCATTAGTACCTCCCTCTTCCTGCTATTAAAACCCCTCGCAATGCAGGCCAACATTTCATTTGCCTTTCCCACCACCCTGCTACACTGGCTGCTCACGTTGAGGTCATGCGATACCATAATCCCCAGGTCTCTTTCCGTTTCCTTCTCCTTAATCACCCCCCCAAGGGAGTAAGTTTCCCTCCTATTCCTCCTCCCCAGGTGCATCAGCGAGCACTTTTGTGCATTAAACTTCAATTTCCAGGTGCCAGACCACCTCTCCAGCCTCTCCAGGTCCCACCTCATGGCTTGCACCCCACTAGGTGAATCCACCCTATTGCAGACCTTTGTATCATCTGCAAACAGGCACACCCATCCCTCCAGACCCTCCGCTAGGTCACTAACATAGATGTTAAAAAGTATTGGTCCTAGCACTGACCCCTGTGGCATCCCACTGGTCAATGCCCGTTCCCTGGAATGTGTCAAATTTACCACCACTGTCAGACTCCTTCCCTTCAACCAGTTTTCCACCCACCTGGTGATGCTGTGGCCCATCCCCAGTCTGTCCAGCTTATGCACCATTCCACCATGCGGAACGGTGTCGAAGACCTTATTGAAATCCAGATAGGCCATGTCCACCACTCCTCCCTGGTCCACTATCTGTGTCACCCCATTGAAAAACTCTTATCAGGTTAGTCTGACAGGACCTTCCCTTGTTGAAGCCATGCTGCCTGTCATCCTGCATGCCATTCATCTCCAAGTATTCTATCAACCTGATCTTAAGTAGTGTTTCCATTACCTTCCCCACCACTGAGGTAAGACTAATGGGATGGTAGTTTTTGACCTTGTCCTTCCACCCCCCCTTTTGTAGTGCGACCACCTCTTCCCTCTTCCAGTCCATTGGCACCACCCCTGTGACCAAGGACAAGTTAAACAGCTTCGCCAGATACGGTGCCAGTTCATCCTTCACCTTCTTGAGTACCCTTGGGTGTATTCCATCAGGCCCCTTTGCCTTGTCCACCCTAAGTCTACCCAGCTCCTCCCTTACTCCTTCAGCTGTGAGTTCTGCCACACCCACCTGCCTGTGGTTGTCACCCTCCCCAGCCCGTCCTGGTCCCCTGCCGTCTCTTTCCTCCATGAAGATTGAGGCGAAATAGCTATTTAATACCTCTGATTTTTCGAAATCCCCTTCCAGTAATGTTCCACTTTCCCCCCTTATCTTGTCAGAGTCTGCAGGGTAGAACGAGGTGAAATGGCTTGAACGTTATGGCCGACAACTCAAAGGCACACCTCAATGCCTGTCAGTCCCTGCAGGGTGGGGTGGGGTTGATGTCAGTTCCATACTTCACTGCCATTCCTATTATGCATTTCTCTATCTCCTGCACTACCACTGCCAACACCAGTAAGACAACATTCGGCATTGACAAATGCTTGTTTAATTTCTTTTGCTGTTTTTCCCTCCATCTTTGCCTTTGAGCTCCTGACTGCTTTTCCAGCCTCCCTTTGCTGTTCTAGATACACTGCCCTGTCCTCCTCCTTCTCCTTCTGTGTTTCCTTGTATTTCCTGAAAGCCAGCTGCTTTGCCCTTACTTTCCTAGCCACTTCCCTTGAGAACCACATGGGTTTTCTTTTTCTCTTTCTTTTGCTTATGAGCCAGCTCCTGTGATTGCCTCACCTAATCTGAAATACTTGCCACCACCAACAGCCTTGCCTTGCCACCTCCCCATAGCTCTTATCTCCTATTTTACCTCTGCTCCCACGATCCCTCCCCTTCCCTCCCCCTCCAGCACTTCTCCCGGTGATGTCTGACAATGCCTCTGGCTGCTACTACTCCCATCTTGCCATCCCATTCCTCCTCCATTGTTCCTTACCCCTCTCCCTGATTGATGCTACTCCGGGCCATTCTATGTACTGGCTCTCTAATGTGCTGCCTCCTCCCTTAATTAATAACTGTATAATGTACTGTTTACCTGCAATGTTGTTATTCCTGTTGTATCCCCTGTATTGTACTTCAACTGACGTGGAACTTTTGTAAAAGAGCCTTGGCTCAAAGGTATCTATAATCCTAGAACCAAATAAATAAATAAAATGCAGAGGTTTGTTGCCTCCACTATGGCTCCTTTCAGATGGGCTCATTGTTCTTCAACCCCCCACCCCCCCCAATTTTCCGCTTGTGCTAGGGTTTTCCTGAGACATACCCCCATCCTAGTGAAGTCTGCCCTCCTGAAGTCCAGAACCCTTGCTTTTATGTGGCATTACCTTGTTGCAGTACTCGTACTGAACCACACTATGCGATGGTCACTGGAACCCAGGTGTTCACCCACCCTGACATCTGTAATTCTGTCCCCATTGGTTAGTAGCAGGTCCAGAATTGTTGTCTCCTGGGTTGGCTCAAGCAGTAGCTGCTTGAGGCATGCCCCTTGCAGGGAGTCCAGGATGTCTGTGCCTCTGGCTGTGGCAGCCACTGGGATGCTCCAGTCAACATCCGACAAATTGAAGTCACCGATCAGCAGCACCCCCCCCTCCAGCTGCCATCATATGGATGGCTTCCAGTACACCCCTGTCCATTTCCTTCGCTTGTGCTGGGGGGGGGTCAGTAGATCATACCTGTGCAAATGGCTGTGCTATTGCCTGTCTCCAGGGTGGCTCAAAGTGTCTCCGCCTTCCCCTGCATTCCTTGCACCTCTGTCACCTTTGTGCCCTCTTTGACATAAACAACCACCTCTCCTTCCTTTTTACCCTCTCTGTCTCTCCTGATCAAAGTATAACCTGGTATAGCTATGTCCCAGTCATGGTCCCCATTATACTATGGTCTGTAATAGCTGCACTGTCCAGGTTAGCCTCCGCCATCAAGGCTGCCAGGTTAGGGATTTTATTCCCTAGGCTGTTTGGATTCGCACACAGGGCCCTTCATTTTCTACAAATTCCCCTCCTGACCTCCCCCTTTCTCCATTTTGTCTCTTCTCCCCCAACCCATGCCAAGTTCAGTGTGAACTGGCGATATTGTGACATTATGGTCCTCCATGCTGGCTACATTATCTTGTGGGGGTGGGCAGTAGGATTTACCCTGCTTCCTTTCTCCACCGCCCTTGGCCAGTTTAAATGCTTGCCAATGAAGCATCTAAACCATTCACTAAGGACATTAGCCCCCTTCCTGGAAGGATGCAGGCCATCACCCATGTACAGGTCCATATCCCTTCAGGTGGGTTCCCAGTCCTCAGTGAAGCCAAAACCCTGCTCTCTGCAACCAAGCGTTGAAGTCCCTGGTGTGGAGATCCCTAGCTTCTCCCTTGTGGTGGACAGGCAGCACCTTTGAGAAGGTCACAGAGCTTGCTATCTTCCTCAGGCCCCTCCCCAGCTCTCTGAACTCCTCCTGTACCCTTCCTATCTCTGCCTTGTCTCCAGCCAGGTCATTGTTCCCCAAATGGACAATGGCATCTAGCTCCCCCCTCCTTGCTACTGCCCTAGTGAACCTCTGGGTCCATTTTCAATCCCTCCAAGCTGTGCCACCAGGTAGGCACTTTACCTTCCTCTCCTCCTCACTACCTGCCCCCAACTCCACTCCCCAGATGATGGAGTACCCCACCAGGAGTAGCTTCCGCTTCCTTTGGGGTCCTCTACCACCAACACTTGGGGCCCCATTCTGGAGGTCCTGCTCATCCTCCCTGGGTGCAACTCTAGGTGGCCCTAAGGGGCCTTCCTTTTCCTCCAACACAGCGTAAGCATTCTTCAGTTGCACCGACTGGGGGATGTGCCTCTGACCCACTTCCCTTACCCTGCCTGAGCCCACTGTAGTCCAACTACTCTTCCTGCTGGAAGTCTTTGAGGTAGTGTAGAAACAGAAACGTAGACTTTGACGGCAGATAAGGACCACTTGGCCCACCTAGTCTGCCCATTTCCCTACCTGATGGATAAGTTGCAGATCCTAGTTAACCAACAGCCTATTTTTTCCTACCCCCCACAAAAATTGCCTTATGTCTGTCCCATGCATTCTTGAATTCTCCCACAGTTTTAGACCCCACAACCTCCTCAGGAAGGCTGTTCCATGCATCCACTACCCTCTCTGTGAAAAAATACTTCCTCACATTGCCCCTGAACCGCCCCCCCATCTAGAAATTGTGTCCTCTTGTTCTTGCACATCTCTTTTTCTGAAAGATGCTACCCTCTTGGACTTTGTTGATTCCACTGAGGTACTTAAAAGTTTCTATCATGCCCCCCCCTTCCTTAAGTTATACATGTTAAGCTCCTTTAGTCTCTCCTCATAGGGCTTCTCTTGCAGACCCGGCACCATTTTAGTTGCCCTCCTCTGGACTGCCTCCATCCTGTCTATGTTCTTGCAGAGATGGGGTCTCCAGAAATGGATGCAGTACTCCATATGGGGTCTCACCAACTGTCTGTACAGAGGGATAACAACTTTCTGTTTTCTGCTGTTGATGCCTCTCCCTATGCATCCCAGTATCCCCCAGCCCTCCCTACTGCCTTCTCATATTGCTTTCCAACCTTAAGGTCATCTAATATGATTACCCCCAGGTCCCTTTCCATTTTTGTTGTTGTTATTAACTCCCCTCATTGTGTACTCTTCCCCTGGGTTTTTGTTTCCCAGGTGCATTATTTTGCACTTCTTTGCATTGAATCCAAGCTGCCATACTTCTGACCATTCCTCTAACCTTGCCAAGTCCCTTCTCATCCTTTCCGCACCCCATGTGTATCAACCCTGTTGCAGATCTTTGTGCCATCTGCAAAGAGGCATACTTTTCCTTCCAGTCCATCTGCAATGTCACTTATAAAGACATTAACAAGAATTTGACAATGCCGAATATTGCATGCTTGTATGTGCTGTGTAGGTATTTGGAAGTCAGTGGAGTGAAAATATTGAAAATTCGCAAACTTACGAGCGTGCGTAGGAAGTACGCAACGTAGGCTCGTAAAACAGTCATTTTTAGGAATTTTTCCACCAAATTTTCAACATAGCCATTTTAAGACCTCTGCTCATGAACAGTGTCTCTGTGATTTTCTTACTTTGTCCCATACATTGATTTCGCACACCGACTGTGCCATTGTGCGTTAGATGGGCAGAAACATGTTGTGGGCAAGATGTGAAAAATGACAGCTGTACTGCTCATAAGGAGGTGTGGTAAAATGGCAATGTTGGAAATCTGGAGTGAAAATATTGAAAATTCGTGAACTTACGAGCGTGCATAGGAAGTGCGCAATGCAGGCTCGTGAAACAGTCATTTTTAGGAATTTTTCCACCAAATTTTCAACATAGGCTTTTTGAGAGCCCACCTTATGAATACTGGCAGTGTCGTTTCGTTAATTGGTGTGGAAAGGTGATTTCGCGCAGTGACTGAAAAATCACCCTTTGGGCCCGAGTAACGCCATAACAGTGCAAGAATTCATGAGGAGGGGTCCCAAAACCCCATGTTGAAAATTTGGTGAAAATTCCAAAATGCCTGAGATATGCAACAAAGTTGAAAAAACCCTATCTATCCCATTATACAGCTTACGGCATTTCCTCAGTTCAGTGGGCTTTGAAGAGTGCAGACTTGTTCCCGGTCCACCGAGATTGTCGCCCGGACTGGAGGTAAGTATGGGGTGGGGGTGGGGGCAGGGTGCTAGTGGGTGGGTGCGGGTTGTGGGGAGAGCAGGGAGACTGTGAGGATCGCTTTTTTCTTTACAGGGTTTTTGGTTTTAAAAGCGTGACGGGCGTTTGCCACGCTGGGGTGGGCTCCCAGCGTGGCAGCTGGAAAAACTGTTTGGGGCTGGAGCCGGCGGGGTATTGGGCACCCGTCGGCCTGTAAACTTGCACGCTGGTGGGCTCCCAGCGTGGCACCGTACCGGGAGGTGGAGTCGACGGGGATTAGGCAACCCCGTCACATATTTGAGCGAGTTGCCATGCTGGGTGGGCACCCAGCGTGGCATGTGCAACTGTGTTTGGGGTGAGCGGCAGCACAGCCGACTGGGGATTGGGCACCCCGCCGGGCTATACAGTGGGGGCGCAGCACAGCAGTGTGTGTGTGTGTGTAGAGAGCCCCGGCGCATGAAGCAGGCGATATCTTATCGCTGCTCACTGAAGTGTAGCTCCCCCTTTCAACTGTACTCCACTGCATTTTGGAGCTGTCATAGACAGCTCCAGCAGGCATTGGAGAACTGGGGCTGCGCCTGCAAACACACTGACTGAATTGGAAGAGGGCTACCACACCTCCGAAAACTCAGATGATGGCACTATGTTTCTTGCACATGCGTGCAAGCAACATAAAAAGGACTGGACCCAGTACTGAACCCTGCGGTACCCCACTAGTAGCCCCCTTTCTTCAGAGTTGACTCTGTTTACTATTACCTTTTGTGTCTTGTTGTCCAGCCAATGTTTCACCCAGGCTACCACCCTGGGACCCACTCCCAGGCTGGTTAATTTGATTATTAATCTTTTGTGTGGGACTGTGTCAACTGCCTTGCTAAAGTCTAGGTAGGCCATGTCCATAGCCCTCCCTGGTCTACTACTTTGGTCACCCAGTCAAAGAAATCAATTAGATCTGCCTGACATGACCTTCCGCTATGAACCCTTGCTGCCTTGGGTCCTGTGCCCCACTGGCCTCTAGGTACTCAACAATTCTTCTTTCGAAGTGATTCCATCACTTTCCCTACCACAGAGGTCAAAGTGACAGGTCTGTAGTTTCCTGCCTCTGTCTTGCTCCCACTTTTGTGAAGGGGAATCACATCCACCCTCCTCTAGTCCTCAGGTACCACACCATCCTCCCATGATTTGTTAAAAAGGGTAGTCAGTGGTGTCACTAGTTCTCCCCTTAATTCTTTTAGAATTCTGGGGTGAATCCCATCAGACCTCATTGCTTTGTCCACCTTCAGTTTTCAGAACCCTTTCTTCTGTGAAAGGACTGGGATCGACCCCCCTATCCAGAGTGCTTCTGTTAATTGGATTAGGTACTTCTCCCTCCTCCTCGTTTGTGAATACTGAGCAGAAGTATTCATTCAGTATCCCTGCTTTTTCATTGTTCCTCTCTGCCCACTCACTGTCCATTCTATTCAGCCCCACTATCCCTCCCTTTGTCTTTCTATGCTTCCTAATGTACCTATAAAAGGTTTTATCCTCTTTCTTAACCGAATTGGCTATCATAGTAAAAGCCAGCAGAATAGGCCCCATGGTCTATGTTGTCTGCTCGGAAGCTAGCCCCCTACAGGGAGCTCACTCCTCTACCGCCAAGCCCCAGAGGTGGCCCTCCCTAGCCTCAGCTTCCCCCTGTACCTGTCCCAACCCTTCTTGAATCCTTCCACTGTGGTCTCTTCCACCAGACTCCCAGGCAGTGCGTTCCATGGTTCCACCACCCTCTCTGTGAAGAAGTGTCTCTGCGTCCCCCTGTACTTCCCCCTTCCAGCTTCCACTGTGCCCCTGGTACCCCCTTCTCAAGCCTGAACACTTCCTGGCTCCACCCTTATTTATCCCTTTACATACCTGAAAGTCTCTATCATGTCCCTCTGTCCCTCCTCTCCTCCAATGCATACAGATTGTGCTCATCCAGTCTCTCCTCATAGGTCCTACCCTCCATGCCCTGAATCATCCTGGTCACCCTCCTCTGGACTCTCTCCAGCAGCACTATGTCCCTCTTAAGATGGGGTCTCCAGAACTGCACACAGTATTCAAGATGTGGCCTAACCAGGGCATTATACAGAGGGAGGATCTCCTCCCTCCTCCTGGAGGTAATCCCCCTGGTTATGCAGCCCAGTATCCTGTTTGCTTTTGCTGCAGTGCTTTGACAATTCTCTGTGTTATACATTTTGCTGTCCACCACTATCCCTAAGTCCCTCTCTCCCAATGTGATTTGCAGCGCGTTACCCCCCAGGGTGTATGCATGTTCTGGGTTTCTTGTAGCACCCTACATTTCCCTGCATTGAACTTCAACCCCCACTTCCTTGCCCACCCCCCAGAGTATCCAAATCCCCCTGCAGGGCCTCTCTCCCCTCCTGCCCATCTGCCAGTGCTCCCAGTTTGAGTCATCAGCAAAGAGACTCAACCTACTCCTAACACCCCAGCCTATGTCCGAGACATAGGAATTGAACAGGAGTGGCCGCAGGACCAAACTCTGGGGGACCCCACTGATGACTCTCCTGGAGGAGGAGACAATCACTCCAACCACCACTCACTGTATTCACCCCGTAAGCCAGTTTTCCACCCACCTGAGCAATTGCACCCCACCCTCATCCCCCCCAGCTTTGTTAGTAGGCCGTTGTGGGTACCACATCGAACGCCTTACTGAAATCCAGATAGAGGACATCCACCAGCCTATGTTGGTCCAGGGCACCCATCACCCACTGATAAAACTCCACCAGGTTAGTCTGGCACGACCTCCCCAGAACAAAACCATACTGCCTGTCATCCAGGTGCCCCAACCTTTCCAGGTGCCCCCCAGTCTCTCCTTGATAATGCCCTCCATAATCTTGCCTACCACAGATGTTAGGATAATGGATCTATAATTCCCCATCTCCTCTCTGGACCCCCCTTGTGGATAGGCACCACATGAGCCACCTTCCAATCTTGAGGCACCCACCCTATCATCAGGGAGTTGTTGAAGAGTGAGGCCAGTGGAGCTGCCAGCACATCCGCCAGTTCCTTCAGCACCCTTTGATGCAGTCCATCTGACCCCGGTGCCTTCTCAGTCTTTAGCGACCGGAGGGCCTCACTCACCCTATCCACTGTGATTTCGACCTCCCATCCCCCCTCTTCATGCATCCTCTCCTCCCCTTCTATATACGACCCATACCCTGCCCTAGTCTCATCCAGTCCTTCAGTCTCCAACTGACCTCCTGGTTCAGTGGGCTCCTCTACCCTCCCATCGGGTTGGAAAGATCCCCCACCTCCCCTGGTAAAGACAGAGGCAACGTACTCATTTAGCACCTCTGCTTGTTCCCCAGCTTCCTGCATCCATCCCCACCAGTTCTAATCCTGCTGATCTGTGCCCTCACTTTTTTTTCTCCCCTATGTATCTACAGAACCCCTTTAACCTCTGTGTTAAGCTCCTTCTTCGCCTTGGCCCCCCCTTACCACCCTGGTGACCCTCTTAGCCAGGAAATCATACTCTCCCCTCTCTCTAGCCCCCCTTGAGTGCTTTAAGTGTGCATAGGCAGCCTTTTTCTCCCTCACCACCTCCTGCACCTCCTGGGTCCACCAACACGGCTTACTGGCCCTACATTGCTTGCGCCTTACCTTTGCACAGGCCCTCGAAGCCTTCTGCACCCCCATCTTAATGGTCTCCCACAAGCTACCAGCATCCATGTCTGGCCTTATCTTATCCAAGCACCCTTTAAGAATCTTTCCCATGCCCTCAAAGTCCGCTCCCCTGAAATCTATTACTTCTATGTCAGTGCAAATTTCCTCTCCCCCTAGGAAAATAAGAAACTAGACCATGACATGGTCACTGCTTGACAACGGGCTGCTCACCTCCAGGCCCCTTATCTGGTCACTATCTGCTAGGACAATGTCCAGGATCCGATCCTGAATAGTAGTAGGCTCCCCCACATGCTGGATTAGGAAGGCATCCTGGAAGACATCCATCAACCTCTGCTCCCTGGCCACTGAGGATGTCATAGTGCCCCAGTCTGCCCCCGGCATGTTCAGGTCGCCCATGATCACCACCCTGCCCTTTCCGAGGCCACAGTGATCCTTGATGTTCTCAGCCAGATCATCCTCCAGTTCTGCTTCCATTGGGGGGGGTCTGTACATCACCCCTATTTTTAATCTTTTACCCCCCTCATTTGTAGGGTTACCCAGTTGCTTCCACGTCTTCTTCTGCCTCCTCGATTCCACCAACTACTATATCATTTTTGACTACCAATGCCACACACGCCCCTCTTCCCACCCTCCCATTCTTCCTAAACATTGTCTCAGTAATTGCTGCCAAGTCTGCTGCACCCTCAACTAGCATTGCCTGGAGCTCTGCCATTTTATTGCCCATGCTCCTGGCAATGATCAGGACTGTCCTCCACCTGACCCTCTCTCTGGTCTTCTCAGTCCAGCGCAATCCCCCATCTCTCTTCCCACCTCAGTTCCCCCTGGTCTTTTAACGCTACTCGCATCCCGCTTTGCATGATCTAGTCCTGAACCCTCAAGCTTCCTTGCTAGGACTTTCAGTCTTTCTATCCCTCCCCCTTTACAAGTTTAAACCCCACCTATCACCAATGAATCCAAAAAGTTTTAGTTTAAGGATCTCCCTCCCCTCCAGGTTGAGATGCAGCCTATCCCTGGCATATAGCCCCTTGTCTTCCCATGAATCACCTCAGTCCCCCATCAATCCATACCCTTCTGACTTGTACCACTCCCTGAGCCACTGGTTCACCCCCAATAAGTTTTTTCTTATTTTTCCCACTTGCCCTTGGTACTGGCAGTATCTCAGAAAAGGAGATTGAGCATCCTATAGAGTAGCAAACCCTGGCCAATTCCCTGAATCTTGCCTGTATCTCCAGTTCACTGTTCCCTTCTAAATAGTTTGTTCCCAGCTGAACTAGAAAGTCTGGGGATCCTCCGCATTCTCTTGCCATTGAGTATAGCTGGAATTTGGCCTTATGTACTGATAGGCCTGGGATACATTTAACATTGACTGGGCTGTCTTTTCCCTCCCCAACCCACTCCCACTGGATACCTCAAATCATGGAGTCATCCAGCAGGAGCTTCCTCAGTTTGAGTCTTTGCTATTCTGACTGCCTTTCCTGCTTCCTTCTGCCTTAACTGGTACAGTTTTCTGCCCTGCTCCTTCTGTGTTTCCTTATACTTCCTAAATGCCATTTTCTTCTCCCTAACCTTCCCCAGAACCTCTTTTGAGAACCATAGTGGCTTTTTTTTTGTTTTGATTTGTTTATTTGCTTCACACAAAGGCTTGTTGCCTCTGTGATGGCAGTTTTGATGTTTTCCCATTGTTGCTTCATCACTCCTCCTTCTTGCCTGTTTGCTAGTGCGTTTCTAAGGCACTCTCCCATCTTGCCAAAGCCAGCTCTCCTGAAGTCCAGTACCCTCACTTTTGTATGTCTTGACTCTGCAGCTGAGTTGATCATGAACCACACTGTTTGGTGGTCACTTGTTCTCAGATGGCTACCCACTTCTAGATCTGAGATCCTCTCACTGTCCCCATTTGAGGGTACAAGGTCTAAGATTGCTCTCTCCCGAGTGGGTTCCAACACTAGCAGTCTAAGGCATTCCCCCTGTAGGGCATCAAGAATGGCCCTCCTCTTGGATGTGACTGCAGCAAAGGTGCTCCAGTTAACATCTGGCATATTAAGGTCTCCCATCAACAGTATCTCCCCTTTCTCTGCCATCCTAAGGATGCCTTCTATCATATCCTTGTCCATTCCCTTCCCTGAGGTGGGGGTCTGTGTACAACCCCTGTGTGGATTGTGGTGCCATTTCCAGTCTCTAAGGTGACCCACAGTGCCTCCTCTCCTCCCTGGTTACTCTTTTGTTCCATTGCTTTTATCCCTTCCCTTACATAGAGAGCTACTCCTCCTCCCCCTCTTCTACCCTCCCTGTCCCTCCTGTAGGTTGTGTACCCTGATAGGTTAACATCCCAGTCTTGGTTCTCTGTGTACCTTGTTTTTGTGACTGCCACGGTATCCAGGTATCCCTCTTCCATCAAGGCCACCAGTTCAGGGAGCTTGTTACCTAGAATATGGGCATTGGTACTCATTACCCTCCATTTCTTGATGGCCTTACCCCTTTTTGCCCCATCTCTGTCATTATTGCCTTTGTCATTTTCTCCATTTACCCCTGCCCTTCACCCTATCAACGTCTCTATCTTGGTAGAGTGTGAGGATTTGATGGCCTCTGGGTGGGGATGAGGGTCTCCGAATCCTAGCCAACTCTGCCTAGAGTCTGGCAACTTCTGCCATCAGCCCAGAGATGTGCCTGCAGATGGGGCAGCACTGCAGCATCCAGAAGGTCCTCCTGAAGACTGCCGCCCTACAAGCACTGCACTGCATTGCACCACTCCCATCATCTTCCCCTTTTCCGCTGCCTGTCACTACAGTGACTGTTCTAAGGATACCCTCCTTCTGCAAACTACCATTCCCACTATCTTCAGTACTTCCTGATGTAATAATTCACCCCTAGCCCCTGCACCCAATCTTAGTCAGACCCCACCTGTCTAACTTCCTTTTTTCTCTTCTGTCCTACTTCTTCCCCCAATTGAATGAGCGTTTTCACAATTCAGTCACACAGTTTTGAGGTCTTTTTTGTTTAGTTGTCTGTGTGTTTCTGCCCTTTCCTGTGTCCAAACAGGAAGTATCTAAATGCCTTCTTGGTGTATCCTTATAAAGGTAGACAAGCCTGGGGTGCGTGGGATGGGGGAGGGTGGACAGGTATATTCGTCTGAGCTTCCCCTATGCTACTCTCCTCAAAAAACAATCAGCTGCAGGAAACCCTCTAATTTAAAGAGAAACCCCAACAAAACAGAAGCCCAAGCACAAGACAACAGCAAAAATGGCTAGAAACAACAGTACCCTGATGTTACAAATAGAAAAACTGTACCTTAGCTCCTGGTCTCTTGGCCTCTCTGCTTACAGATTTTTTCTCCCCACTTACCCTGCTACTTTCAAAAGGAAGAGAAGTAGGGAGGATGAGGAGGACAGGAGTACAGTGGAGGATGACAACATCAAAGCAGATATACTGAACAGATACTTCTGCTCAGTTTTTACAGAAGAGGGGGCAGGTAATGGGCCAGTAGGGAGCAGAAAGGGTAAGAAGGGCATGGAAATAGATACAAGTCCTTTTCCACAGGAAAGGGTCCTAAAGGAACTGGAAGGAATAAGAGTTGGTAAAGCTATGGGGCCAGATGGGGTACAACCCAGGGTGCTAAAGGAGCTAAGAGAGGTGGTGGCTGAACCTCTGGCAATCCTGTTAAGCCAGTCACTGGAAACAGGAGAAGCACACATAGACTGTAGGACAACTGATGTAGTCCCCTTATACAAAAGCAGGAAGATAGAGGAAGCGGGGAACTACAGACCAGTCAGCCTGACCTCAGTAGTGGGAAAGGTCATGGAAACACTACTGAAGGAAAGAATAGTGGAACACCTGGTTGCCAATGGTCTACAGGACCCAAGGTGACATGGATTTACTGGGGGGAGGCCGTGCCAGTCTAACCTCAATTAATTCTTCGACTGGGTGACAAGGGAAGTGGATAAGGTGGGGGGCAGTGGAAGTGGCCTACCTGGACTTTAGCAAGGTCTTTGACACTGTGCCGCATTGAAGACTGTCAAACAAGCTGGGGAATATGGGAGTGGATAGTACGGTGGTGCGTTGGGTGGGGATCTGGCTGGATAACAGGACACAGAGGGTGTTTGTAAATGGCTGTCACTCCACAGAAGAAAAGGTGACCACTGGGGTGCCACAGAAATCAGTGCTGGGTCCAGTCCTCTTCAACAACTTTATCAGTGACATTACAGAAGACCTAGAAGGGAGAATTTGCCTATTTACTGATGGCTCTGCAATAGGGTGGAGATGCCAGCGGGTGTGGATGGAGTGAGGAGAGATCTGCAGAAGCTTGAGGACAGGTCAAGGGAGTGGCAGCTGAGATTTAATGCAAAGAAAAGCAAAATAATGCACAAAGAGTAATAGAAGTGTGTTGGCAGAAAAAGACCCTTTTTGGCCTATTGAGTTTGCCCCTTCCCCCTACTTGCCCCCCTTGTCCAGATTCTCCCCCTCCACCCACTGGCCAACCGCTTGTGTGTACCCCATGCCCTCTTGAATCCCTCCACCATTTCAGCTCCCACCACCTCCTCTGGCAGTCTGTTCCAGGGCTCCATCACCCTCTTAGTGAAGTAGCGCCCCCTCACATTGCCCCTGACCCTCCCTCCTTCTAACCTTAGACTATGTCCTCTAGTTCTAACACCCACTTCTCTTGTGAATAAGTTCCTCCCACCTTATTAATCCCCTTCATGTACTTAAACATTTCTATCATGTCCCCCCTCTCCCTTCAAGTCTCCAGCGGGTACAGATCCAGCTCCCTCTACCTCTCCTCATAGGACTTCCCATGCAACCCATTCACCATCTTGGTAGCCCTTCTCTAAACCCTTTCAATCCCATCTGTGTCCTTGCATAGGTGAAGTCTCCAGAATTGGACCCTGTAATCCAGGTGAGTCCTCACCATGGATTTAAGTGGTGGTACCAGCACCTCCCTCCTTCTGCTTGTTATAACTCTCCCTATGCACACCAGCATTCTATTTGCTTTGCCCACCACCTTGCTGCATTGGGTCCCTACCTTAAGGTTATCTGAAATTATAATCCTCAGATCCCTTTCCTGATCCGATGCCTTAATTTCATTCCCCCACCCACCCAGTGTGTAAATCACTTGCAGGTTATTTCATCCCATGTGCATTACTGTGCACTTTTTGGCACTGAATTTCAGCTGCTAGGTTTCCGACCATCCCTCCAGAACTCGAAGATGTTCCCTCATTGCCTCCACCCCCCCCCCGAGGCGTCCACCTTATTGTAGATATTTGTATCATCTACAAATAGGCAGACCTTCCCCTGCAGACCCTCCACTGCATCACTGATATAAATATTAAACAGGATGGGCCCCAGCACTGACCCCTGGGGCACCCCGCTCATCACCCCTTCCTCCCTGGAATGTACCCCATCTACCATCACCTTTTTGCTTTTGCCCATTAGCCAGTTCTCCACCCATCTAGTCATTTTCTGTCTCACCCCCAAACTTTCCAGTTTATTTACCAGCTTTCTGTAGGGTACAGTGTCGAAGGTCTTCCCGAAGTTCAGGTGGGCCACGTTCACTGCCCCTCCCTGATCGACTATTTTCATCACCCAATCGAAAAATTCAACTAGGTTCATCTGACATGATCTCCCTTGTGTGAAGCCATGCTGTTGGACATCCTGTAGTCCACTTTCTGCCAGGTAGTTGACTACCCTTTCTTTTATTATCATGGACATGGGGCACAAAAGCCCAATAATAGCATATCAGCTGGGGTGGAGGATACAGAATGCTCCAAGCATGAAAGGAACCTAAGGGTTATCATCTCTGATGACCTCAAAGTAGGGAATCAGTGTGACAAGGCTGCAGGAAAACCAAACAGGATGCTGGGATGCAAGGCAGGGGTATCACCAGCAGGAAAAGGGAGGGCATAATTCCAATATACAGGACATTAGTAAGGCCACACCTTGAGTACAGTGTCCAGTTCTGCAGTCCTTACCTATGTAAGTACATAGACAGGGTGGAGGCTGTTCAGAGGAGGGCAACCAAGATGGTGCAAGGATTACATCACAAAACCTACAAGGAGAGGATGAAAGACTTAAATATGTACCCCATGGAAGAGAGGATGAAGAGGGGGCTATGACTGAGATACATAAATACCTCACGAGGAGGAATAAAGTGCAGGAAAACACAATTTTTCATAGAAAAAGATGTGCCAGGACTAGGGTACATGGGATGAAACTGGAGGGAGGGAGGTTCAGGAAGAATGTGAGGAAGTACTTCCTCATGGAGAGGGTGGTGGACAAATGGAACACCCTGCCAGAAGAGACGGTGGGGGCAGAAATGATTACAGGATTTAAGAATGCATGGGATAGGAATTAGGAGATCCTGGTAGTCAGGGAAAGGAGATGATCTAGTTCTAAAGAAGCTTGAAGAAGTATAATTACATGCACAACTGGGAAGACTAGGTGGGCCGTAGGCTCTTATCTGTCATCAACATCTATGTATCTATGTATCTTCGGTGGTGATGGTATAAAAGTTTGGAAGTGCTGAGGTATCTTGAGGTACCACTGAGGCACTGAAGGTCACAAACCATTCAGCATTGCAGGCTGTATGCACGGCCCTGGTTCCGAATGTTTTTAGTTGCTGCTGTTTAGTTTGTGAGGAGTTCGTCCTAGGCTTTGCTGTGTTAGCTATTAATTTTTTTGTTTTTCGATACTATAAGACAGTTTATTTCCATGCTTTTTGGTTTTATGGCCTACGGCTATGACAGAAGCTCAGTGACAGTATCTTTTGCTGTCTTTCATGCTGTTTTTACTGCTACTCTACTCTGAACTATTGAGTTGCTTGAGTTGCTGGATACGAGAAGGAGAGTTATATTGACCTGTGTAGGGGCTGAATAAATTGTCAGGAGTGTACCTGTGGACTTCTGGATTTACTAGGACTGGCTTTCAAAGTAATTATATAACTGACAGATCAGTTCCCAGGCCTTCTGACAGCTGCTACAATGTTTCATTAAAGTCACCCACTATTTCTGTCAGCCTTGCCAGAAGTGGAAGCGATCATTGTTTTCAAAGTGAGATCTAGATTGAAACTGATAAACGACAAGCAAACACAAAGAACTTACATCTGGAGTGTTATAAGCACAACAAGGCTCCAAGGTGGTGGACACTGGGTACTGGGCCTCAGGCCTTTAGCCTTATCTGACATGAAAGGCAGAACTGTGGTTGGACTTTGTAATTATTTTTCTTTTTTGCCTGAGGTCTGAGGTTTAAAGTTAACTGTTGATTGAAGAGCTTTAACTAATACCAGGTCAATGGACTGAAGCGACTATCTGAAGAACTTGTAAAACGTAAAGATTTTACAGCTGAGTTTGCAGTTGTGCTTTGTCTTATTTTGTATGAGCAAATTAATCATCCACAGCTCCAGTCTGGAGTAAGGCAAATGTTGTTGCACTTCTTTATTGTTGCACTTTCCGTATTAGTTTTGGTCTGTTATTCTTGGAACTACTGGGATTTGAACCTTTTCTATATTTTAAAATATATTTCATCTTCTGTTCTTGTGCTACAACTAACCTTACAGTATATATTTAGAAGTTGCTATGCCTGCTATAACCTGCAGTAAGAATAAGGGACATATATGAATTAGGCCAAAGAACGGGGGTGCTCTGGGAAATGTAATAAAAAATTCAAAGGTCCTCCCATGTTGAAAACTCTTGCTTTAAGAATACTAGGTAAATATCAGAACAGGCCACCAGAGGGACATAGAATCCAAATGAATGAACATGGAGTAAAGTTTAGGGGGAATACCCAAAAATTGACAAGTATTCAATCTAAGGGGGAGAAAATTAAACTCCAGTATATATCGACACCTAGTGGTGACAACAAAGGTATTCGTAAGTGTTTTTCCTGTAGAAACAAGATTAATAACCAGACTTTCTTCACAGGCTGGCACAAGCAAAATATCCCCAAAGTTCAATCTTATTCAGAACATGTTCTCTCTGGGGACTATGATAAGTTTTTATCAAATAAGATAACCCCTAATTTACTTATTCAAAAGGAAAGTAAACAGGACTCAGATCTATCGCAGTCCCGAGATCAGAAAATAGATTTCTCCGAAATGTTCTGCAATCTATCCATCTTGGACATCGAAGTGAGACGTATGAGGGAGTCACAGCAGATTAAAAATAGTGGAATAGGAAGTTGTGCAATTGAACTTAATCAGACACAACAAGTTCATAGTTCCCCACAGTGGGCTGATTTAAATACATCTACTGGCAAAACTGTTCACAGAAGAAATAGATTAGCAGGTCAAATGGAGAAAGAGGAAACAGAGGGGTTAGTGCACAAGTAAAAAATAATCTGGTTAACAATAATAACAGCTCCTGCTCTTGGACAATGAGTCCTGACCTAGAGACAACATTCAGTGCTCTTGATATGGAAGGTATATCTAGAGATATGCAGACTGTTGTCAGAAACCCAATTAGTACCAATTTGTTTCTGATAAAACAGTTGACTGAGATAAGACAGGACATTTTGTTTATAAAAGGGATCTGTCTGGAAAACAGAACTAAACTTGAAGTGCTGACACTTCCCTCTCCAAAATCGTCTGGAGTAAGTGAAATGTATCCTAGGCCTAACCTATCATCCTTTTCTTGGAATTTTGCTGGTGCAAAGAAACAAAATATAGGGAGAAAGGCTGAAAAAAACAGAACCCTCCCTGAAGTCCTTGATGGACGAAGCAGGAATCCCATTGGAAACTACACTTTCCAATTGGGAAGACTCTATTAATCAAACTGAATGCATCATGTTGCCAGATAAATATCTCAGAGACAATAGTATCTGCAGAGAAATGGCTGTTAAACATGCCGAATTATGGCAGAAGGGGGAGCTTCAAGAAAAGGCTGAGGAACTCATGGAGAAAGGTCCTTCTGATCCTCCCAACAAGAGTAGGAATTTAATATCAAAAGCAGATATCCCCAGCACAGATAAAGTTACCCTAGCACATTCAAATGGGGGGCCAAAAAGGTTGATTATTGAAGTAACCTCAGAGAAGGTAATAAAGAACCAAGCTAAAGGGCAAAACAATGCACAGCTCTGTTTAAAACATAAAGAATTAAACAAAAAAAGAGCTGAAAAAGAAATCCAAAGAGTACTGCAATAAAGAGAAAAAAAAAACAAGTGTAGCGAACTTAAAATTAGGGGAAAAGATGAATACTTCACATAATGAGATCAAGGGTGTCAGGGAACAAACTAATCCGGACACTGAACACAAGCTCCTGGGTGATAACAGCAATCACAGAATTATCCCAGTAGGTGAGAGTGACCAAGATGAGAAACTCCTCAGGGAACCAACTGTTCACAATCCTAATTCAAGCAATCCAAGTATTCAGAATGACTATTTTAAACCTTTTATGGTAAAAACCCTGGGAACTGATGTACTACCTTTATGGAACACAGTTCCTGAGGCAAAGAAGCCTCGGCTACTGGTGGGCTCAACTGCCCTGGACATCCTGCCGTAACCACCGTGGAACACAGTCCCTGAGGCAAAGAAGGCTCGGCTACTGGTGGGCTCAGCTGCCCTGGACATCCTGCTGTGACCACCGTGGAACACAGTCCCTGAGGCAAAGAAGCCTTGGCTACTGGTGGGCTCAACTGTCCTGGACATCCTGCCGTGACCACCGTGGAACACAGTCCCTGAGGCAAAGAAGCCTTGGCTACTGGTGGGCTCAACTGCCCTGGACATCCTGCCGTGACCACCGTGGAACACAGTCCCTGAGGCAAAGAAGGTAATTTCGTCCACCTTTCGGCACCTCCTTTCTTGTCCCTGCTTTGTTGAGACTTTAAATTTGGCGCCTTTTACTCGGGACTGCCCGCCCGGCATTTTAAATCTTGAACTGAAACGGATCCACAGTCATATCTAATTCTGCACTGTTTAAGTCAAGTAATTCACTTACAGCAACTGAAAGCTCCAACTATTTGTAAGAAAAATTGACTGCTTGTTGATTGTGGAGCTACATTTTAACTTATAGCTGCCCCTTGCCTAAGCTGCAGAGCGCCCTAAGCACCCCAGCATTCGAATCCTCCTTTATTTCTCCGGTTTTGTGACCCAGCCCCTTCGGCTGCTGAGCGTGACTGTAACTCATTAGTGCTCAGCTGTAATCAGTGGCACGAGAGCAGCATGGCTGAATAACCGCGAGTGCACTAGGCACCCTCAATCAGTACTGCCTGCCCTGTAATCAGTACTGCCTGCCCTGTGCAAACTGTAAACTGCTGTGCCCTGTGTAATCTGCTGTTTCAGCTGGGGCCAGGTCGCTGAAACCCCGCAGTCGCTTTGCGACTGCTCCCCACACGCCCCCCACCACACTCATCCTTGTCCGGCTTTACTTTTATAGACTGTAACTCCACCCTCAATACATGCCCTGCTGAGGAAATTAACCATCTCCTCACTTTTCCATTAGCAGCCTATACCTTTTGACTGCTAGAGGGCGCTTGATTGATTTTACTAGTGCCATACTGTACTTTTCACTCCTAACTACTTGTGGGCACTTCATTTTTAGCTCTTATCTCCACTAGTGACTAGACTGCACCTTCCTTTTCTCTCTCCCACACATTCCTACAATTTAATTGACACTCATAACTTTACCAAATGGCCATCTCTCCCTATCTCGTTATTTTAATAACCTCTTCAGCTCTTTGCCTCATATGACTCCCTACACTCTACAACTCTATCTCCTTTAAATATCACCACTCCTACCCTGACCACTTCAGGTTATGTCCGATGCGAAAAACACCTCAACTGCCTCCTATCACCTTCCCCCTGCTCATTCATTACAAATTCATTTATCACTTATCCTACACTCTGTATAAATCCAAGATACCGAGTATAACCCTACCCATCTCACACATCTGTCGCAAACTCTTACATCTATCTCACCTAACCTTGATGTTAGCGGGGGATATTGAGAAAAACCCTGGACCTCCATGTAACCTATCCTGTAAAGCTACAAACTGGCATGACACCAAGGGCATCCGTGTTGTCCATCTTAATATTAGGAGTCTGCTTCGCAACAAGGCTGAACTGGAGGCGTGGGTTGCTCAGCACAACCCAGATATCCTCTGCTTATCTGAAACCTGGCTAAAACCCTCCACCCCTGATCATCTCTGCTCTCTGCCCAACTACAACATCATTTGGCAGGATAGGCCATCAACTAAGCGGGGCGGGGGGTTGCCTTTTTTTTTCAAACCTCGCGTTCTTATCTCCCTCAATGCCCAACCATCTCTATCTCACTGTGAAGCAATCTATGCTACTGTAAAGCTTGGGTCTAAGAAACTTCACTCGGTCTGTGTCTATAACCCTCTGGCTGGTGGCACGGCTGGGCTTGAGGAACTGCTATCTCAGGTTGATAAGGCTGTTGGTCAGAATGAAGTCCTCGTTCTTGGGGACCTGAACCTAAACTGGACAAGTAAATTAAACCAGTGCTCTCACACTATTGTCCAAGGTCACAATTTTCACCAACTTATTGTAGACCCCACCAGGGTCATGCCCCTCCTCGGGCTAGCACTCTTATAGACTGGGTCCTTACAAATCGCCCGGATAGCATAGCATGTGTAGGGACCCTAGCTGACTCAATCAGTGACCACTCCCCTATTTTCTGCACCTGGCATGCATCAAGCAAACCTACTCCACCTCCTAAACTCATCAGCTTCCGAAACCTGGCTAACTTTAACCAAGAAAATTTCTTACATGATCGCTCAATGATCAACTGGTCCCCCATTCACACCTCTAATAATGCTCAACTGGCATTAGACCATTTACTTACCATATTTCGTCTGCTCCAAGACACCCATGCTCCCTGGGTCACTCGTCGGATCCGAGAATCACAGATGAAACGGCTCTCGAAAGACCTACTTGCATTGATTAGGTCCAGGGATAAAGCGTGGTGCCGCTTCAAAGCCACTGAGTTAATGGCTGATTATAATAACTACCGAGCCCAGAGAAATGTTTGCAAAAGGCAAATTCGGTTAGCTAAAAGCTCCTTCTGTAAAAATCTGCTAACCAAAGCAGCGGGTAACTTGAAAAAATTCTGGGCCACAATAAAAACCCTCCTTGGAGCGAATCGAACAACTCATGCAAATGACATGCTGATAAATGGCATACACTGCAATAATCCTACTACTATAGCTAACTCTTTTAACCACCATTTCTCGGACCTCTCCAGTTACCTGGTTCACTCCAAAAATACTCACGTCTCTACGCACAACTACAACATGAAATCTCATTTCACACATTCCCCCTTCAGGTTCTGGAATATTACAAAATCTGAAGTTCTGAGGCTTCTCTCAGCCCCAGACCATGCCAGTGTAGGGTCAGATGGACTGGAGCCCAGGCTTCTAAAGACTGCCGCCCCGTTTATAGCCTCTCCTTTTACCAAAATCTTCAATCTATCTCTGCGTCACGGCTCAGTCCACAATATCTGGAAAATTGCCAAAGTCACTCCTGTTCCAAAAAAGGGTGATCCCAAACTAATCTCGAACTACCGTCCTATACCTGTCCTCTCCCTCCTTAGTAAAATCCTTGAAAAACTTGTGGCAACCCAAACTCTTGACTATCTGCAGCAGCATAACCTCTTGTCTAGCTCTCAACATGGTTTCTGTAAGGGGCACAGTATGACTACTGCCCTCCTTAAACTCACCAATGATATCTTGTCTGCCATGGACTCTGGCCTGCTGACTGGTGCTATCTTCATTGACTTAACGAAAGCTTTTGACCTGGTAGACCATACCCTCCTTCTTTCCAAACTTCACTCCCTTGACTTCTCTACTGATGTAGTAGCCTGGTTTGACAGTTACCTGTCTGGTAGAAAGCAGACTGTTGTCTTCAATTCCACCTCTTCTGATCCCTCATCTATCCAAGTTGGAGTGCCCCAGGGTTCCATACTTGGCCCCTTGCTTTTTTCCATCTTCATTAATGACCTTCCGCTGCTTGCTTCAACCTGCTCAACCCTCCTTTATGCAGATGACCTAGTCATTTATCACAGTGGTAGGAACCCACTTGACGTCAACCAACCTCTTAACTCAGACTTCACGTCCATTCAGTCATGGCTGATAGAGAATAAACTTGTTCTCAACATTAGTAAGACGCATTCCATGCTCTTTGGATCACCCGCCAAACTCAAAGTAAACCCTGATGCCCTAAAAATCACCTGTACTGATGGCTCTTCACTTAATAGTACCAAATCCTTCAAATACCTGGGCATCACTCTGGACAAATCCCTTAACTTTGAACTACACATAACCAATACCTGTAAATCTGTTAATACGAAATTAGGTGGTGCCAATTGTACCAGTTATGCTCTTACCTCCTAGGCTAGTCTTGCTGTGGCTCAAGGCTTTCTACTCCCTGCCCTGACTTATGGATCAGTCATGTATCTATCTGCCTCTAAATCCTCCCTCCACAGGTGGGACACCACCTATAACAATATTTGCGGGTATGCCTCGGCATCCCCTCACTTCACACACCATTGCCAACTCTATTCGGACCTTAACTGGTCTTGCCCCTCTGGCCTTCAGCTCCAATCCCTTGGGTCTCTTATTGACAACATAGTCTGCACTGGCACTCCATCTTCTCTCACTTGTCTGGTCCACTCTCACCCTCTGTCCTACGAGCTCCGTTCTGCTGACCTAGCCCCCTATCACATTCCCAGATGTAAAACCAACATGGGCTCACGCGCCTTTGCACATATAGCCCCAAAATACTGGAACTCGCTACCTCCAAATATTCATGGAGTGCCTACCCATGCTTGCTTTAAAACTCGCCACCTGGAACATCTACAATCCATCAGCCAATGCACCTGCTTTAATCCACCTTAGACTTCATCATTCTCCCCTCTCTCACCATAATACTTTCCTCCTCTATGTCTCTTTCCCCACCTCCTTATCTACCCATCTCTCCTCCCCTCCTCTTTCTCCTCCCCTCACCCCTCACTCTCTCCACCTTTCCCTCTCTCTTATCATTTCATCTTCATTTTAGGCACTTACTGTACTTTGTTTTGTATAAACCTTTCGTTGCTAATGCCTGTTTCACTCACCATGTAACTGTAGTTGTTTATGTTACCTAAATGTATCCTCCAGTTTTGCCTCCATTGTAACACTCTCCTAAATACTCCTAATGTGAACTGCTCATTGAATTTATTGTTCCAGGTTTTGTTAACTGCCTGCATTCCTCACTGTGTTCCACCAATTTCATCTGCTGCATCACATGTTTGCTTCATTTTGTGTGTTTTAAACTGTATTCTCCCGGGTCGTGCCTGAAAATAGGCATTGCTATGCCTAGTGTACTCACCCGGTTACCAAAAGCAAATAAATAAATAAATAATAAATAAATCAGATAACTTGTTTGCCAAATGAATCACAAGAAGAATTAGAGAACTCTGTAACCATTCGGCTGAAATCACTATTAGGAGGCTGTATTCCAACAAAAGATATAATCAGTGGCCCAGATATTCAAAAGGGTTGCGCATGGCGCAACAGTGTTGCGCCATGCGCAACCCACTGATGCGCCCCGGCATGACATTCAAAAGGGAAAAACGCACGGCACAAATCCCGATGAGCCGGAGCGCATCAGTAATGTATACAGGCACAGGTAGTGGGGGCGTGCCCATGCATACTCTGCACAGCCCGATATTCAGCCCGGGATGTGCAGAGCCATGCATGCGCAACCCCTACCTACTCTATCACAAAGTTATGCCCCCCCCCAAAAAAGGAACAACTGATGGCCACCCACAGGTGAGCTGCTGCATTGCAGGGCGTAACACAGCAGCTGCCACCTGTGGGTGGCCACCCGAGTTCTGGCTGCACCTGGCGGCACCCCCCATGCCCGATCGCAGGCATTTGTAAAAATAAACATGAATTCCAATATCCCTGGTGGTCCAGTGGACCGCTATCTGCCCGATCGTGGACATTTCTAATAAAAAAAGAAGAATCCGTCCTACATCCCTGGTGGTCCAGTGATCTGCTGTCTGCCCGATTGTGGGCATCTGTATAAGAAATCAAAAGTTCCAATGTCCCTGGTGGTCCAGTGGATCACTGTCTGCCCAATCACAGGCATATGTATAAAGAAAACATAATTCCAATATCCCTGGTGGTCTAGGGGCACCCCCCTCCCCACCTGCCCACTGAGCCCTACCGCCCCGCTCCCCCCTGTCAGCCGGTGGGCAGCAGCACCCCACCTGCCTGCCACCACACCGCCCGCTGACTGACACCGTCGGTAGGGCTACATGCCCATTGGTTCACTGCATGAGCCAATGGGCATGCAGCCCGTACAGATTATACATTCCAGATATGTGAATGATTCATTCACATATCTGGAATGTGTAATACGGCACAGCTGCTCACCCATTGGCTCACGCTTGAACCAATGGGAGTGCAGCCCTGGGAGCGGGCGTGGGGCTCAGTGGTGGGTGGGAGGGGGGCCCCCAGACCACTAAGGATATTTGAATTATTTTTTCTTTATACATATGCCAGCGATCGGGCAGACAGCGGTCCACTGGACCACCAGGGATATTAGAACTTATGATTTCTTATACAGATGCCCACGATTGGGCTGACAGCAGTCCACTGGACCACCAGGGATATTGGAACTTTTGACTTCATATACAGATGCCCGCGATCGGGCAGACAGTGGTCCACTGCACCACCAAGGATACAGGATGAATTCTTCTTTTTTTATTAAAAATGCCCGCGATCGGGCAGATAGTGGTCCACTTGACCACCAGGGATATTGGATGGAATAGTTATTTTTTGTACTACAAATGCCCGGGATCGGGCTGCAGGGGGCGTCAGTCTCCAACGGCTGCTGCCTGGCAGGGCGCCAGGTGCAAGTAGTCAGGGATCAGCGCACCTCCATGCAAATGGGGTCATAATGACATGCAAATGGCCCCATGTGCGCCTTGCATACATTATGGCCCCATTTGCATGTTAACTTTTGAATATCACGGTTGTTGTGCATGGCGCAATGGAACTTGCGCTAGCGCATCCCCATGCTCCAATCTGGCCACTTGCACTGGTGCAGTACCACTGCACCATGCACACTGGGGGTGGCCAGGGTGTGATATTCAATAATGCTGAGCCATGGCGCAGCTCCATTTGAATATTGCCCAGTCCACACCCCTGCGCAGCCAAGTTGTGCTGCGCCCAAGCTTGCGCCACAGCCTGGCGCAGTTTGAATATATGGGCCAGTGTCATTAGACCAACAGTTGGTTCTGAATTGGTTTTGCTGTTCACTGACCAATTTGATATCCTAAATGCTATAATCCAAAAAGCCAATAATTTAATTAACTGAGGAATTGTAACAGGAAATATTACCCAATTGAAGGAACTTTTTCCTGAATTTTGTGCACATAAAGGTGCTAATAGATTAAGACAGGGAAAAAACAAAACAAAATGTTCTCATTCTTTGGGCTAAAAAAATTTCCAGAAGAGAATAAATCTAATATAAAGGGGAAATTAACTGACTTCCTAAATGCATGCTTAGGGATTCAAGCCAATAGTCTCCAGATAGGAAGTGTCAACAGACTGGACGTGGATGGTCAAATATCATTCTATGTCAACCAAGACAGTATGGCAAGGGAATTGTTATCTAAGCCAATGCTCCTAGATGAACTTGGCATTCATCTACATCTAGAAGAGGAAAATGAAATCTTGCTATATAACCAGCAAAACAGCCAAACAAACTCTGAGCCCTGGGAATGCCTGGTTGAAACCTCAAACAGATATGAAGTGTTTAATACATGGAACCAATGACAGAATAACATTGGGAAGGGGAGACCACAGGGACCACCCATCGGACCAGACGCTTTGGGCAGTGATCATACTTTGGTCATAGGAAAACTTCCTCTGGCGCCAGAGGATACGTAAAACATTCTGTCATGGAACTCATTGGGATTAGGTGAAAAAAATAGAAGACACAGATGTTAACAAATATCTAAATCAGTTTAACCTTATTGCCATACAAGAAACAAGGGCATTAAACAGCTTATTTCTAAGTGGCTAAGTGGCTATAGCTCTTACAATTAAAAAAAAGCCAAAAAATTAAAACAATACGGGCAGGGAGTTGGGGGTCTAGCTATATTTATGAAATTAAGTAATAATGTAGTGACTGAGGAAATAAATATTATTACTAATAGTATCTTGGCTGTCAAAATGATAGAAAGAAACAAAAGAGTCTGGTATATAGCCAACATTTACTCCCATCCAGCAGGAAATGACAATGGGGATACAAATTATCTCACTGCACTAGCTGAATTGATTGATAACATTCAAACTGATTGCCCAGAGGGATTTATGGTTACTTTGGGTGACTTTAATGCAAGACTGGGTTGATTACAGGGATGCACAAAGAATAATGCAGAAGCACTCTCTTTCTTTCCCAAAACGAAACTTAAATTAGTCAGAAACACCAGAGGCATTACCATTAACAAAAAAAGGCAAAGAATTACGCAATACTTTAACAGGCCGGGGCCTGCTCCTTCTGAACGGTAGGGCCCCCCAGGATTTGGAAGGGGATTACTCCTTCCATGGAGGGAATGGTGTTTCCGCTATTGATTACATCTGGATTCATTTACATTTAACTAATGGATGCTGTTCACTAAACTGGTGCCTAGATCAGAAAGTCAGCATTTGGCACTCAAACTAAAAATGAACATGAAAAACATTAATTTAAATCTGGAATAGAGGGCCTTAAATTTACAAATTAATAGGAAGGGTACTGAATGGAAAGCTATTGAAAGTGATTCTTTCGAGAAAACTCTGGAAAGCAAAGGCATTCTGTCAGGACTCCTAGCCTCAGTGGATCAGTCCTCAGGACCTCATCTTATTTCAGAATTTAATTCTATTATAAATACTATATTGTATATTGTAACCAACAATTTTGTAATTAAGGAAAAATAAACTTTTACATGGTACAACACTGAGTGTAAAGTTGCCAAAAAACAACTTAACCAAAAATGTAGGCTTCTAAAACAAAAACCAGATAAAAGTAATAAACTAATGAACTTAGCAAGAAAGGAATATAGAGAGATATTAGTTAAAAATAAACAGATTTACATATAACAGTTATGGTTTGATCTACAATAAGCAGTTAATCTAAAGGGCAGCAAAACTTTTTGGAGTATTGTAAACTACAGTATAAAAAATTACAATTATACTTTGAATCAGAGGATTGGGTTAATCATTTCAAGCAATTATTTATTCGGGAAGATCAGGCATATTTGAGTACACCCACTGAGGACAGGACACCTGCCAGAAAGTACGCTCCGGAGACTGAAATACCATTTACAAAAGTGGAAATTGCAGTGGACTTTAGAGGAAGTGCCAATTTATGTAATCATAAGAACAAAGCAGTACTGGATTCCATTTCTTCATAAATTATTTAATTACATTTGGAATATGGGGGACATTCTGAAAAGTTGGAAGTTAAATATTATAGCCCCTATTTTCAAAAAGGGAGATAGGAGAAATCCTGCCTGCTATAGGCCTATAAGTCTTTTGGACACAACTGGTAAAATCTTTACCAAAATACTAAATAATAGATTGAAGTAATGGGTAGATACTAGTAAAATACTTGGCGAAGCCCAAGCAGACATCAGGAACAATTATTCAACAATAGATTAATGTTACACACTAGCTCATCTAACCCATAAATATAAGATTGTGAAAAAACAGAAATTGTACTGTACATTTATTGATCTTAGGGCAGCATTTGACAAAGTAAACAGGTTATTTATGTGGGGAAGATTGAATGAACTAGGGATTGATCCTCACTGTTAGAAATTATTCAGCTATTGCACCAAGATAACTATGCTAGTGTCCACTTTACGGACTCAGGCAATTTGAGCAGTTGGTTTCAAACTAATACTGGTGTAAAACAGGGTGGTACATTAGCCCCTCTTCTATTTAATTAGTATTTCTCAACAGTCTTTAAATGGACACATAATCCCGATTTTCATCTTATTTTCCCTTAGTCATCTGAGCATGAGCAGGAGTTTAGAAACATTCTACTCAAAATGTCAAAAAGCTGATTTACAGATCAATTACAAAAAAAAACAAAGTAATTGTCTTTGGGGGGGAGACAAGAAAAGTCACAATTATTATATCAACAAGTACAAACTAGAAATAGTGAAAGAATTCTATTACCTGGGCATTACAGTTAATCAGAATGGAAACTGGGGAACTCACCTGAGAGACGCAAAACACAAAGTGGAATGTTTTCTACCAATATTGACCTCCTTTTCTCACAAATGTGGAGGAAAATCGATTAAAGGAAATTTATTTGTAGCGTCTGCCAAGGTTTGAAGCCAACTGCTCTATGGCGTTGAAATTTGGGGGCTTAATTGTCAAGGCAAACTGGAATCAACAATGAATACATTCTATAAGAAACTCCTGGGTGTTCCAAACTGTACTACATCGTCATTAGTAAGGGCAGAATTAGGCCAGCTGCCTATCAAATCCTATTGTATACAAAGATTGATCAATTATTGCATCAAAGTCTTTATGATGCCTCAGATCTGTTCCACCCTTTCCTGCCTTGAGGGTTTTGGAGGATGTAATCAAACCAAATGGTTTATTGCACATCATACCAGACAGCTTACGATACCCTGCCAAATGTATCAAAGAATTTATAAATAACAGAATAAAAGATATTTACACTCAAAAAAATCTTGAGGTCTATAGGATTTCTTTGGCATGTCAGTGGTTGGCAAAAAATAAAAGGACGCACAGATTAGAAAAATATCTAATCATAATGGAGAATCCGAAGCAGAGAACACAACTTGCAAGGTTTAGATTCGAGTCTTATTTAACTAATAGGAAAAAAGTGTTTTATGAAGAGAAATCAGTAAAAGACTCTGGCCCGGATATTCAAACGGGTTGCACCTAGCGCAACAGACTTGCGCCAACTACTGGGGGACTAATGTGCCCTTTCCGGCTGTTTCCTCTCAAGCAAACTGCACTCTGCAGTTTGAGAACCTGCCTAAGGAGAAGCTGCCCGAAGCTTACCCTCCAAGCAAGGTACGGGTTGGAACTCTGAATTTTGGCATCTACCCTTGGAGGAATCTCACTTGCTCCTGTTTGCCAGTGTTACTCACACTATGTGCAGCTAGGAACTGCTACCAAGAAATTAATGCTAGGACTAATCTCTGCTTGAAATGTTTTGTCTTCTCACTTTAAGTAATATTTAGTCTGATGTAGAGATTTCTTAGAGTTGATTCAAGTTTTGAGAGAGGTTTTTAAGGTAGTGTGATGCTATCTGCCTTGAGCCCTGTGCCTCTTCTCTTAGAGCTGTAAGTCTGTGGGCTGCGCCCTTGACCTCTGTGTCCCATAGAAGCTGCTGCAGTGCCCAACCAAACTTGCTTCAGAACCTCCCTGCCTGTTCTCGCTTTGTTTAATTTTCAGCTCTGTGCCCCAGTATTAATCAGAGCCCCCTCCACAACTGTATTGAGACTACTGCTCTCTTCTGTTGAGCATACTGTAGTGTCCTACCGAACCCCCAGCTTGCTTCAGGACTTCCCTGCTTAAACTATCTCTGTTTAATTCTCAGCCCCTCCCAACCTGTTCATTTCTCTTTTGTTTTCTGACTGCCCTCCCCTCCAAGCCTGCTATTTCATTTCATCCTTTTTCCCCATTTGCAGTTTATACTGATCTGCCACCAGAGGCATCTTATTTATCCTATTAATCCTCCAGCCTTGCCTCTGCCTTTTTTCTGTTCTAATCACTGTTATCCCCTGCCTTGTTCTCACTTTTAGCATGTTGTACTCTGAAGAAAAAAAAAAAACTACTCCACAGTGGCAGTCACCCTCACAGAAGGGCAGTTATTCCCCTTACCCCCCCCAATAAGAAATAGCAATGGGCACCATGGCTATCACACTCAGCCTACTCATGGTTACTGTTCTTGCACTGCCCATGTCCCATCCTGCTCCCTACCCTCCACCCTGAGCCCACCCCTGCCACCCTACAGCAGCCAACTCCCCCACCCTGACACCCCTATTTCTCCACAGCACCCACCTCCAACCAATACCCCTCCCCGGGACACCCTCGGCCCATCCTTTCCTACCATACCTACCCTCTGCTCCCTACCCATCCCTTGTACCCCCACTAGTAGGACCTTGCATCGGTATCTGGCTAAGGGTCCTGGTCACCACAGACCACTCATCAGATTAATTGCTCTACTCCTTCTGGTCTCTGGGAACATACACCCCAACCCTGGGCCATTGTCACCTAGCCACCCCACACCCCACTCTGGTACTGGCCTCAGCATTGCATCCATGAATATTTGCAGCCTCCTAAAAAAATCCACCGCTCTCCAGTGCTGGGTTATACAACACCATCCTAAAGTTATTGCACTAGTTGAGACCTGGCTCTCGAGAAAAACTCTCAACTCAGTTATCTCTCTCCCTGGCTACACTCTGTTCAGGGAAGACCGTATAGGCAAACGTGGCAGCGAGTGTGCAGTCTTTATGTGTGACACACTTTTAGGCCATGCTCTCCCTGCCCCCAAGCTCAGTTTTAGTGCCCAAGCCTTAACCCTTAAGGTTACCCCTGACCCAGCCAGGGGCCCTCTTTTTCTCACAGTCTCTTACATACCCAGAGGAACCAGGGACCAGCTGTCCACTCCCTCATTGATTACCTCACCACACTCCCACACAAGGTGAAGCTGCTCATCCTAGGTGACCTTAATGTCAATTGGCTGGGTACCACTGTCCCCCATATCAGAGATTCCTTCGCTGCCCTAGATATGACCCAACTAGTTACCTCACCCACTAGATTTAACCAGTCAGGTGGCTCCAGCACCCTCTTAGATGTAATTCTGTTGAACTGCCCCATAAAATCAAGGATATTAATGTACTACCAGACTCTCTTAGTGACCACTCCCCTGTCCTCTGTCACTGGTCATCTCCCACACCAAAACCAGTGTCCCAGGTCACCTCGTGTTGGCGCTTTCACCCTGAAGGTCTCAGAAAGCTAAAAATGCACCTAGCCCAGCTTGACTGGTCCCCAATCCTACTTGCAATGGATATTGACTCTGCCCTAGCCTATTTCTCCAGTGCCTTCAGCAAGGCCTGCGACCTTTTCACCCCGTGACCAGAATCCATACCAAGAAACTCAACGCCCCATGGATGTCCCCATCCCTCATCCAAACACTGAAACAAAGAGATAATCTCTGGCATATTGCTGTCGAGACAGGCAAACTGGCTGACAGACAAGCCTATAATGCAGCACGTAACAAGTGCACCTGAGCTATAAGGCAAGTTAAGGCCGAATATTATCAAGCCACCCTTGAATTCACTTGGGGCTCATCCTGTGCCTTCTGGGACAATATGAAAGAGCTCAATGGAAAGACCCACTCCCCCCACCATCACTACTCTCCATAGATGGTACCGTCACTACTGATCCTCCCAGCATAGCTGAGTGCCTCAATATAGCTTTCTCAGATCTAAGCTCTGTCTTCCCCAACTACTTTTTTGATCCTATCCCTGCCTCCACCCCCCACCTCGGATCACCCCCTTTTCTACCTGCATGCCATATCACCCCTTGAAGCCAGGCCTCATCTGCAAAAAGCCTTAGCTAGCATCTACCCCAGCTGTGATCCCCTGGACGCCAGGATTCTCTGATTAGTCCTGGATACTGTACTAGCCCCTCTCTCCAACCTTTTAAACTGGCCACTATGTCTTGGTCAATTTCCCAGTGCCTGAAAAATTGCAGAAATCACCCCTATCCATAAGAGAGGAGATAGAACCTCTCCTAACAATTTCAGGCCCATCTCCATTCTCGGCCCCTCTCTCCAAAGCACTAGAAAAAATAGTGGCCATTCAGCTCTCTGAGTATCTGGCCAAATACAACCTGCTGTGTCTGGAACAACATGGATTCCACCCTGGGCACAGCACCACTACAGCCCTCCTGGAGTTTTCCCAGCACCTTCAGTCTGCTCTTGACTCTGGTCATGTTGCGGGTGAAGTGTTCATTGACCTCTACAAGGCCTTTGACACTGTCTGTCACCCCCTCCTACTTGACTCCCTCTATCAACTTGGTTTCTCCCCTGGCCCACTGGCTTGGTTCACCAATTACCTCTCTACCAGATCACAGCACATGAAGGTAAACGGCACCCTGTCCAATGCCCTGCCCGTTCACTCAGGGGTCCCCCAGGGTTCCATTCTGGGCCCTGTTCTGTTCAGCCTTTTTCTCAACACCCTTCCCAGCTCCTGCTCAGGCAATATGGTACTCTATGCCAATGATGTGGTTCTCCTTGCCTTCCACCCTGACCCCGCATCTCTACAGGAATCCTTGCAGCACACATTCATCCAAGTCGAAAAGTGGTTCCTTGACCGTCAGCTGGTCATTAACCTAACAAAAACAACAAGCCTATGCTTTTTTTGCATCACCAGAGTAAGGCCAAAAATGCCCCCCTCTGCATTCTCCCCAGTAATGCTCACCCTCTCGAGCAGGTGTCATCCTATAAGTACCTGGGCATCACCTCCGACTTGGCTCTTACATGCCACACCCACATCAATACCCGGTCCTCAGCCATGAACTCTTGGATTGGCCTTCTCTATTGCCACAGAGATTGCCTCCCCCAAACCGCCCTCCAACTGGCCATCAACTCCTCCATCCTGTCCCTAGTGGACTATGGCCTGCAGACTCCTGACTGGCACATCCCTCTGCACCCATACTTGCCTACTCAATTCCACCACCAACATGCTCACCTTGGAGGAGCACCTGCACTACCAAACCTGCCTACTTGCCAAAAAATCCCTGCTAGGACTCTCCCTCCCAGGGGTCATCGCATTCCTGCAGCTTGCTTTCCCATCTGTTGCCACCTGTAGCTTAGTTAAGGCCACCTTTCTGGTGCCCCATGCCAAGACCTTCCTAGCCCAAAGGTCCTTCCACTACCGTGCCCCAACATGGTTCAACTCCCTCCCGCCCTCTGTCATTAAGTCTACCAAAATTGGTCCCTTTAAAGTCACTCTCCGTAACCACCTCTTTGGCACCTGAAGCTGTAGTTGCCCTTAATCAACCTAATGTTGGGGTCCCTCCCATTTCTGGGCCATGTCTTGACAATGTCCGTTGGACTGCTTCCCCTTTTTTCTTTCCTCACCCCTGCCCCCACCCTTCCACATAGGTATTTCCCAGGTACGACCAGGGTAGTGACTTCTACTATTGTTATACTTTATACAATTGCTATTTACTGCATGTAACTTTATTCCATAAACCACTGTTATATTGTGTTCTTTTGTTATCTGTATTGTACCTGTATGTTACCACTGTCGTATCTCACACTGTAACCATGTCTACCCTCCCTGCGACAAGGTGCCTTTGTAAATGAGTCCCTGACTCAAAGGTTGTAAATCCGACTTTCAAAAATAAATAAATAAACAAACCCGCATTGTGCCCTGGCGGGATATTGAAAGGGCAGCCCGGCGCAGTGCAAATCCTGATGCGCTAGGGCGCAATGTAATGATATGTGGCGCAGACGCAGGGGGCATGCTGATGAATATGTGACACATCCCAATATTCAGCCCGGGATGTGCGGCTAGTATGGTGGTGCAGCTCTGCAGTGCGCCACATGGGAGGGCTCAAAGTTGAGCCGCGGAAGAGTGGGAACAAGTCTCGGCCACACACAGGTGGGCTGCTGTATTGCAGGGTGCAACACAACAGCCACCAGCTATGGGTGGCCACTCGCCCACCCAGAACACCATCGACAAGCACACATACCCTTCTGGCAGTCTAGTGGTAGCCCCTTCCTCCCATGTCCCTGATCGCCTGTAATAGACAGTATACAAGTCCCTGGTAGTCTAGTGGCATTCCCTCCCTCCTGTTGCTGCAATTGCTGGTTCATACAGTAGGAAATCCCCTGGTAGTCCTGTGGTACCACCCCAGCCCCAATCGCGGTACAGCACCGTATGTATAGTCCCTGGTAGTCTAGTGGTCCCCCCACCCATTGCTGTGATCACGGTATAACTCCACAGAGTACGTCCTTGGTGATCCAGTGGCACCCCCACCTCTCCCACCCACAGAGAACCCCTTGCCCACCCTGCACCCCCATCATTGGCTGGTGGCCACAACCCGTCCGCATACCTCCCAGCTGCACGCCAAATGGACCAGTGGGCTTGCAGGGCATACTGTACTAGACAGTCCCAAATATGTGAATGACTTCCCTTTGCAAGGCATGCAAATAGGGCCATAATGACATGCAAATGGCCCCATTTGTGCCTTGCATATTTAATGGCCTCATTTACACACCCCCCAGCTGAATATCAAGGGTGATGTGCCTAGTGCAACTGCACTTGTGCTGGTGCATCCCCGTGCTCTCTATCTGTGGCTTGCACTGGCACAGTGCCACTGTGCCATATGCAGTGTGTGCCCCGACCTTGCCATATTCAATGGTGCTGTGCCATGGTGCAACATCGTTGAGTATCACCTGGCCCTGGCCCCGGCGCAGCCCAGTTATGCTGTGACCAGGCTTGTGCCACTGCCTGGCGAAGTCTGAATATCTGGGCCTCTATGTGCAAATGTAATTTGACACAAGATTCCTTACTACGTCTGGTTATCCTATGTCCCCTATATGGAAAATACTGTACTAGGCAGTCCCAAATATGTGAATGACTTCATTCACATGTTTGGGACCATCTAGTACATTATGCCCTGTAAGCCTATACTGTACCTGTCATTTGGTGGATGGCTGGGCGGTATGTGGGCAGGTTGTGGTCGCCCACTGATGACAGGGAGAGCGAGGTGGGCAAGGGGTTCTCTGTGGTGGGAGGGGTGGGGGTGCCACTGGATCACCAGGAGGCACTCTGTGGAGTTGTACCATGATCATGGCAATGGGCAAGGTGGGGAACCACTAGACTACCAGGGACTATACATACTGCGCTGTACCTGATTGGGGCTAGGGGTGGGGGGTATCACTGGACTACCAGGGTTTCCTACAGTATTAACCAGAGTTCTCAGCAATGGAGGGATGGGGGTGCCACTAGACTGCTAGGATTTTACTACACTTATGTTCGGGTGATTGGGGACACGGGAGGAGGGGCCACTAGACTACCAGGGAGTTTACTACAGTGATGCATGGGTAATGGGGACATGGGAGGGAGGGAGCCACTAGACTACCAGGGCTATTTTTAGTACCTTTCACCATGCGATAGTGGCTACGAGGCAGGGGATGCCCCAGGATCCCCACAGCACATGTCATGTTGTGCAGGGTACCTGGCACAAGTTACAGGACTGCCCTGTGCAAGACATGCAAATGGGACCATAATGACATGCAAATGGCCCTATTTGCACCTTGCATATTTTATGGTCTCATTTGCATGCCCCTGGCTGAATATCGCGGGTGATGTGCCTAGCACAACTGCACTTGCACTGGTGCATCCCCGTGCTCCCTATCTGTGGCTTGCGCTGGTGCAGTGCCACTGTGCCATGTGCAGTGTGTGCCCTGACCTTGCAATATTCAATGGTGCTGCACCATGGCACATCACTGGTAAATATAGCCTGGCCCCAGTGTAGCCCAGTTGTGCTGTGACCAGGCTTGTGCCACTGCCCAGCGCAGTCTGAATATCTGAGCCACTATGTGCAAATGTAATTTGACACAAGATTCCTTACTATGTCTGGTTATCCTGTGTCCCCTATATGCAAAATACCGCTATTCCTTAATTGGCAAAATATTAGAAAATCAGCAATATCAACCACCACAACTGCTGGTGTACCTGCTGACTTCCCAGGATCTGGATGTGTTGGTCCCTGTGGTCTTCCTTTTGAAAATTATTGAGCAAAGAGGATTTCATCTGAACAGGCAAATGGAACAGTACACAGATTTGGTATAATTTCTGCATTTTTGGAACTTACTGTGGCACTTCAGAATATAGTATTTGAATACTCAAATTAGGAACAGGAAACTGTTATATCTTGTCATTTATGAATATAATAGTTTGTATATCTCCAGGACTTGCTTTTAATCCTGTTTTAACTTGCTTCTGTATGGAAGTGTTTTTTGAGAAATACATGTTGGGTACCGGTAGTTAATTAATTATACAAATTGAATTGTTATAATTGATACTGTGTAAATATTATTATATGTATTTTATTAATTATGTATATGAACTTAAGCTAATTTGCTACTGTAATGGCTGTTTAGCTGACCAATAAATTATTGATGAAGTTCACATGTTGATCATATAAAAGTCTAGCAGTGCTGAGGTGGTACCTGGTACCTCGAGGTACACCTCAACACTTCCAAACTTTTATACGATCACCACTGTAAGTATAAATAAATATTAATATACCTTTAAGGTAAAGCTAGGTGCTTCCACTCCACTCTTTCAGCAATCTCTGGTCTTCCACCTCAGGACCCCAACTAACTAGACCTTTTAAATCTTCCTTTTGTTAGAAGGCACTAAGCCTCTCTCAGCTCCCACCCTCAATTAAACATCTGATTCACAGGGCTTCCTGAATCTACTCACCCCAAGATTAAGTTCCTGACCTAGTTTCCCCCACACCAACTGTTACAGTTTAAACCCCAAGTTTCAAGGTACCCCAGTCACTGCCTATCAAATTTTAAAGTACCCCAGCCACTGCTTACAGATCCTTTCCCCCGCTTACCCTGCAACTTTCCAAAAACAAGAACAATCAACTGCGAGAAACCCTCTAATTCAAACACAACCCCCAACAAAACAGAACCCCAAGCACAAGACAACAGCAAAAATGACCAGAAACAATAGTACAGTATGCCGATGTTACAAATAAAAAAACTGTAGCTTAGCTCCCGGTCTCTTGGCCCCTCTGCTTACAGATCTTTTCTCCCCACTAACCCTGCTACTCTATTAAGAATACTGTAGCTGGGAACAGCATTAACAATGCATTTACCCAGGATAGCCCAGCTGAGATGCAATATCTCATGTTTAGTGGAGTTCTGCTTTATTTCATGTTTACAGTAAATTTAACAAATTTATCCCAGCTGATACACAATTTCTCATTTTTCAACATTTTTACACATTTGTGTTTAACCAGGATAGTCCATTTGAGGCACTATATTGCATTTAAAATAGGATCTTGCTTTTACCCAGTTTTACAATGTAGTTACTCAGGACTGCCCGGGTGAGAAGCTGAAATGCATTACCGTTCCTGATTTTCAGTGGGACCTCCCTTTACACATTTTACAATGCATTTACCTTGTATAGCCCAATGGAGAAGCTGAGGTGCAATACCTGATTTATGTGGGGCCAGCGCGTACCTGTTTTTACAATGTATGTGTGTGTGTGTGTGTGTGTGTGTGTGTGTGTGTGTGTATGTATGCATGTATCTATGTATATATGTACAGTATGTGTGTATTTATGTACGTATGTGTATTTATGTATGTATGTGTGTATGTATGTGTGTATTTATGTATGTATGTATGTATTTATGTATGTGTGTATGTATGTATTTATATACGTATATGTATGTATGTATTTATGTATGTATGTATATATGTATGTATGTATGTGTGTATTTATGTATGATGTACTAATGTATATATATATGTATGTGTGTATTTATGTATGTATGTGTATGTATATATATGTATGTATATATGTGTGTATAGTATGTATTTATGTATGTGATTTATGTATATATGTGTGTATTTATATATATATATGTATGTATATGTATGTATGTATGTTATATGTATGTATGTATGTATGATGTGTATTTATGTATGTGATGTATTTATGTATGATGTATATATATATGTATATATATATATGTGTGTATTTATGTATGTATGTATTTTATGTATGTATATATGTGCATGTATGTGTGTATGTGTATGTATGTATATATGTATGTATGTATACATTATATATGTATATATGTATGTGTGTATTTATATATTTTGTATTTATGTATGTATGTATACATGTATATATGTATGTATATATATATGTATATATGTATGTATATATGTATTGTATATTATGTATTTATGTATGTATTATATATATATATGTATGTATGTATGTATATATTATGTATGTATATATATGTATATATATGTATATGTATATATGTGTATATTATGTATTATATATGTATATATATTATTTATATTATATTTATATATGTATGTATATGTATGTATGTTATATATGTGTGTGTATGTATATGTATGTATTTATATATGTATATATTTATGTATATATATGTGTGTATGTATATATATATATGTATGTAATATATATACATTATGTATATATTTATGTATATATATATGTATGTATAGTATGTGTATTTATATATATTATGTATATATGTATGTGTATGTATGTATGTATATATGTATATATGTATATATGTATATATGTATGTGTATATATGTATATATATATAGTATATATGTATTATATATATATATATATGTGTGTATTTATATATATATGTATGTATTTATGTATGTATGTGTGTATTTATGTATGTATGTATATATATATGTGTATGTATATATATATATGTATTTATGTATGTATATATTTATGTATGTATATATGTATGTATAGTATGTATGTATGTATGTATGTATATATGTATATATGTATATATGTATGTATGTATGTATTTATGTATGTATATATTTATGTATGTATGTATGTATTATATGTATGTATATTTATATGTATGTATGTATATATTTATGTATGTATATATGTATGTATGTATTTATGTATGTATGTATGTGTGTATATATGTATTTATTTATGTATTTAAAATTTGGTAACTGGGAAAGGCACACTAAGCCGAGGCTCATTTCCAGGTGTGACTAGGGGAAAAGGCAATACATGATAAGACATTTGTACAACAAATGAGAACATTATACACAGTGGGTGGGATATTCAGAGCAGTTGCACAATGTGCAACAGGGTTGCGTGTGTGCAACGGCCCCAATGTGCTGAAATGCAACATTTAGCAGCAGCAGTTGTGCAGCTTAAATCCCAATGCTTCAATGCGCAATGGCAATGAATGCATGTGCAAGTGCAGAGGGCATAGCCATGAATAAGCAGCACAGTGCGATATTCAACTGCAGGTGAAGTGCGCAAGTGTGGAGCAAATGGAACTTGCGCAATAGTGGATGTGAATCAATATAAAAAGGAGCAAGTGGGGGGGGAAGCTTGCGCCGGAGGGGAGCCACAAACACAGGGAGTGCAAGGCTGTACTGCAAGAGGGGAGCCACAAAGTGAAGGAGGCAGGCTGGAAGTGGCACAGAGTGTGAACCAGGGGGTGGCACAGAGCAGGTGACAGTGAAAGGAAGCATGTGTGAGTGTGTGGGTGCCTCAAAGGGTCTGTGGGCAGCACACAGACAGTGCCAGGATGCACAGGAAGGGCAACACAGGGGCCCAGGTAGGTGGGAGGTGGAGGCCACAGCCCACAAACTGCTGCCCAGGCAGCAATATGAAAGGGGTGCACCCAGTGCAGGGGCAGGGCCAGCATCACACAGCTGGGGGACCCAGGGAGAGATCCGCCAGGGGGGAAGCACATCCTGGGACATTGCCAGTGCCATTTTCCAGATGGAGGCGGTAATGAGGGGTGTGAGGAGGCAAGCTGAAGATCGGAGCAGCCGTGGAAGGGCCCATTGGCTGTACACCCGGAACAGGTTGTACCGTGCCTGCATCAGCTTCGAACAGTATGGTGATACTGAGATCGTGGGCCAGTACCACCTGAACCGGGCAATTCTGAGGCAGCTCTGTGAGCTGTGCAGTGAGGAGGTGCAGGCACCCACAAGATGGAGCCACGGCCTGTCAGTGGAGACCAAGATCACGGCCGTCATGTGCCTGCTCACCATGGGTTCCTTCCAGAGACCAGCAGGGGACACCACAGGCATAATTCAGTCGGCCGCATCACGCTTTCTCACACAATTCCTCAGCACACTGCTGCCACATGCTACGGAGTACATCTGGTTCCCCAGCACACAGGCAGAGCACACAGTAAACATGCAGGAGTTCCACAGGGTAGCACGGTTGCCTAGCATGCTCGAGGCCATCGACTGCACCCATGTCGGCATCCATGCACCAGCTGGCCTGGAAGGGGAAGCATACATTAACAGGAAGGGCAACTCCAGTGTCAACTGCCAGGTGGTGTGTGATGCCAGGGGGTGCATAATCAATGTCTGTGCCATGCACCCTGGGGGAGCACACAGTGCCTTCATCTGGCACCAGTCGGCACTGTGCCACAGGTTCGAGAGTGGGGACATCCCCACTGGCCACCTAGTTGGTGAGTATGCAATGGATGCGGGGACACTGGGAGCAACAGGGAGGGAGTGGGGGATGCAAGGACAGGGGTGCCGGGGGTGCGGCCTGGATGGCCGGGGGGCTGAAGTGACACAGTCTACCATGCTAACTACACATTTCTACACACAGGTGACAGTGGATACCCACTCCAGCCATGACTGCTCACCCCATACCAGCGGCCCTCAACCCCAGCTCAGGTGCAATACAATGAGGCACACGCCAGCACACGGAATATCATCGAGCAGGTGTTTGGGCTGCTGAAGGCTCGGTTCCATTGCCTGGACAGATCTGGTGGTGCCCTACAGTACAGCCCCTCAAAGGCCTGCAGCCTATTCCTGGCCTGCTGTATACTACACAACATGGCCACCAACTGTGGGATAGCTGTCGAGGTCGAAGAGGGGGACAGCAGTGGGGACAATGTGGATGCCAGTCCAGCAGGAGGTGGGCAGCCCCCCGGATGAAGGGATCCCCAGCTGACCAGGATGGCCCAGCAGCACTGAGACACAATCACAGAGGAGCACTATGGACCACTCAAGTAGGTAAACATGGCCACAAGCAAGGCCCAGGGCATATGGCACAGCAGACAGACATGCATGTGCGGGCCCCCTGCCAGGGACAGCTGGAGAGGAGTGTGGATAGGCATGGGTCATGCATGAAGACAGCACACAGCACAGCCCCACACACCACATACACACACACTCCTACACACCCACACGCACCCCCACCCCCCCACACACACAGTCACACAGGACCCAACAGGACCCTGCCCAGAGGCAGGCAGTGGGCGCATGTCAGACGCTGAGCACTGGTGCATAGTGACAGTAAGCGTTTGCTGACATCATCATGCACACGCCACAGTGGCCAGCAGCTGGGTGGGTGAGCACAAGGCCTGTGTGCAGCTTCAACCCCAGGTGCCACGGCCATGGGTTGCACACGCACATGGCACACCAATGTGCACACAGGGCAGCAGCATACAGCGGACATGGAGGGGGATGGTTCAGGTATGCCACACAGTAGCACTGCCACCACGGACACGTGGGCTGCCCCGCCGAGACCGGCCAGCTGTCACAGGCTGAGCATCGGCCTCTTGGGGTGGCACAGACGGTCCCCCAGGGGTGATGCTGTGGGAATGTGACTGGGTCCATGCAGGTGTCTGCAGGCTACCAAACATGCCCGCTCCAGGCATGCTCGGAATGCCCACAGCAGATCCCGGCATCGACACAGTAGGAGTCACACAATGCCATGACCGAGGGGTGGACAACGCACTCTGCAGGGTATGTGGTGGATGGCCATGCACCAGGGTGGCCAGTGGTGCCAGGCCAGTCATCACTGCAGCAGTGAGCCGGTCTATGGCTGTGGTCATGTCCACCAGCAGTCGTGTGTTCTCCACCAGGAGCAGGTCAGAGTCCCTGTTGTGTAGCTCTTCTGCCTGGCGCAGCTCCACACAAAGTGCACACACCCCTGCCATGAGCTGCACCTGCTGCTCAACAGAGGCCTGGAGCAGACAGGTGTGCTCATCCAAGGGGTTGGTGCCCTGGGACACATGGGCATCGTGCCGACCCATGGGTGTAGCCCGATCCTGTGGCACAGCCCCCCACGAAGGTGAGCGCTGCACGACGGGGCCCTCCTGGGGCTGGTCATCATGCAGTGCACCATCGTCGGCCACCACCCCTGGCCCCCCCTTCCATGCTGTCCAGCTGCTGCTGCCCTTCCAGCCACTGTGAGCTGGGCAACACTGGTGTGGCTGCACCAGCACCACCACCACCATGCCTGCCAGCCAGTGCTGCACCAGTGGCATCCTCTGCGTCGCCAACCACAGTGGCCTGTGGGCAGGCAACCACACCCAGGTTGCCTACAATGCTTCCATGGCAGATGTGAGGCATGGGTGCCACCTGTGCACCCATAACATTGCTGTCTGGGATGAGGGTCTCATCGTCATCGGTACTGGACTCTGTCCTGATCTGTATCTCAACATACAGGATGCCATGCCTGGCATCATGGTGGAACACAGCCAGGGCCTCGTCTGCAACCACGCCACAGGCATCTGTTCAGACAGCAGTGCTGGGCTGCATACAGTCCCCCAGAGTCCAGTGGAGGTGGATGGACAGTCCTCCAGGTCCATGGCCACCCCCTCGGCAGACACCCCCACCCCTGTCGCTCCATGCAGGTGTTCAGGAGCTGAAAGGAAACACAGTTGCATCAGTGGTGTTGTCACCCCCGGCTCCCCTGCCACCACCACCAATTCTACCATGCAGTGATGGGCTGCTACCTGTCTGGAAGCCTTTGCCAGGCACACCCTCGATGGCACTGTGCCGCATGCTCACTGCCACCAGCTCCTCCCATGGTGTCAGTTGTGGCACAGCAGGCGGACCCCCGCCTGTGGTGGCATGTGCTGCCCAGATGGCAGCCACCTTCTCTTTGATCCTCCTCCGGTCGGTGCCGACCTTCTTCTTGCACTCCTGCACTGACCACTGGTGGCTGCCCTGCTGGTTGACTGCTGGGGCCACACTCTCCCATGCCATTGCCTGGGCCTGTGGAGTGCCTGTCAGACCACTCAGGAGAGGTTCCTTATCCAGGTATGCCTCAAAAAGGGCATCCGACTCCACCCTAGTGAAGTTTGGCCTGCGCTTCCGTGCATGTCCACACTCCTCAACCTCCTCTCTGTCAGTCATGCTTTGTCCTGTGGGGATAGACAAGTGTTACTGTAGTCTGGACAGTCCCACACCACCCTCCCAGACCACTGTTCCAACAGACCCACAGCGTGCCGCTTATCTTCCAAGGATGCAATACCGATCCATGCCCTGTGCAGTACCATGGTGCTTTTATGGTGCATTGCATGCAATTGAGGGGATGTACCATGGATAGGCTAATGAGCTGATTTGCATATCTAGGCTGAATACCAGTGGTTGCGCAATGGAGTTGAACATGCACAAGTCATGGCACAAAATTGTGATATGCTCAACAGGCTCTGCAGCATGCATGCGCGTGCTGCCGGCATGTACACCAGTGGTGCAGCATACGCACAATGCATGGTCGGCAGTGCAATGCATGGCCACTATTGTACATGTGGCAGTCATCTGCTGTTTGGCTTATGGCGCCCATGTGCCATAGTGCTGATGGCACTGTGCCACCATGTCACTGGTGATGCCCCTGCACTGTAGGTGCCATGGTGCCCGTGTGCCATACTGCCAATGGCGCTCCTGCTCTGTGGGTGCCATGGTGCCCGTGCGTGGTAGGGTCATGCACAATGGCACCCACATGCCCCTACCGCACACCATGCATGGTATTCCCAATGGCGCTGTGGCATGAGGTGCACAGACAGACCCTTGACCCCATGAATGCCCTTTGCCCTTCTAGGCACCCTGTGGCACGTGGTTGTTGCTGTATTGTGCAACTCCGTTCCTGTGCGATAGGTGTTGGCAGTGCATCGCAGTGCGCAGCATGCATTCACAGTACGTGTGGCATGTGCACTACTGGCCACCATTTTGTTGTCCCAGTCAGGATAGTGCAATGCCGTACACTGCTGCAATGAGGGCCCTGAACTGGATGCAGGTGGAGCTGGTCAACTTGGTGGCCTTGGTGGAACCAAATGCTGGTGCCCTATATGGGCAGGTTCCCCTGGACAGGCCTTGAAGTGCAGTGTGGCAGAAGGTGGCCGATGGCCTGGAGGAGGCCACTGGCAGTCAGAGGATGGGTGAGCAGTGTCACCACCGCTATGGGGACCTGCAGCGGAGGGACCCGGAGTGCCTCAAGAGTCTGCAGGCACGCATCCAGAGGGGCGCCGTGCTATGGCTAGGCAAGTGCACATTCCCCATGCCCAATCTCATCCACCGGTCCATGGGGCAGTGACATTGGCATGCCATGCTGCTGGGGGGGCTGGGACAGCGCATCCTGTTGGCCGTGGTGGTGCACCGTGGCTGCCCTGTGCCTCTGAACCACAGACACACTGGACAGGCTGTCACACTGTGCAGTGGGGAGCCCATGGTCTTGCCACATACTGATGTGTCTATCTCCATGTTTCTGTCCTAGGCCCTGAGAATCAGAGGTGGGTTCACCGCACTGGTGCTGTGGCCGTGCTGGGGTGGCCCCCCGCAGGGGACGCTGTGCAGCAGGCAGGCTGCATGTCTGGTGCTGCTGGACAGGCCCAGGATGGTGATCAGCATGCAGGTAGACACTATTAAATTCTACACTGTTGTGCAGGGTGAGCAGCAGGGGTGGGGGTGTAACAGGGCCCTCTCTGTGCATGGCCCCTCCAGCTGTGCACTGACTGCGGTGTCCCTTGCACCATTCTGTGACTTTTGCACATGTGGGTGGGTGCTGCGGGTGGGCTGTGGGTGCACCCGGGTCCTGGCTGTGCCACTGCCATCCTGCTGCATATCCATGACACCTGACAGCCATGGTGGTGGTGTGCAGTGCATGGGTGGTGATGGTGTGCAGTGTTCAGCATGGCTGTGGATACCTGGGTAGGCAGATCATGTGAGCGCACTCACTGTGGGTGGCTGTGTGCCATCCCAAGGGCGCATGTCACCAATGCACGCTGAGCACGGTGGGTGGGTTGCGGTGTTCTGACCATGCACTCATTCTGTGTTCACTCCTTTGTCCTAGGTGGCCAATGCCAGGATGCCATTGAGAGTATCCTCTGCCAGGTCCTGAGGGTGACCACTGCAACCCTGCTAGTGGTCCAGTGCCTGGAGAGGGGACAGAGGTGCAGACGGCACTGATACCACAGACAGAATGCTGTGGGCATGGCCGGCAGTAAGGCCCGATGGCCCCCATTGTTTCCCCCTCCCAGAGCCCCATTCCTTAACCTCCCGTGTCCCATTCAGTTGCCATTCCCCATGTCCCTCTACCCCTTTCTCTGTCCTCCCCTTTGTTGCTTGTATCCCATGTCCCTCTTCCCATTTCCCTGTATATAAGTAAATAGTTCATATGTTTATATTTCAATGCACATTTTCTGGTTAAACATTTATGTCTGCGTCTGCTTTGCAGCTGGCGTGTAGAGACATGCTGCAGTGGTGTGCATGGCTGCTGAGTGGTGGGACTGGGGTGGGCTGGGGGTTGTGCCTGGTGGTGTTCCTCCATTGGTTTGTCGGGGTGGCCATGGCCTGTCTTTACTGGGCATGTGGGTTGTGCCTTGTGTACTGTTCACCTGTGTGTTGCTGGCTGTGTTCCGGGTGGCATGTCCCGAGGCTCCCTGCAGGGGTAGCCTGTGCCTGTGCAGCAGTGGCAGTTGTTGCCACCCTGCCTTCATGCACCACTGTGGTGTGTGTGGTCAGGGGGCTACTGCTGCCACATACTCGCTGGCTGGTGTGCCTTCATGTGCCTACCATGCCTTTCACCTGGCACACTCTGCACCCTGGCAGCAGGCACTCTCACCCCTGTGACTGGCCACCTGCTGGGCCTGATGCCATTCCGTATCTGTCCTGGTGCATGCACCTCTGCACCTTGTGCATCCCTGGTTGCTGCTCTTGTGCTTCCTGGCTTGCTCCCTGCGCATCCCTGGTTGCGCTATTGTGCTTTGTGACTTGCTCCCTGGTGCATCCCTCATTGCGCTTTGGCACATCGAGTGCAATATTCAGCCGCATTGCACAGGTGCATCTTGTTGTGTGCATCTTTTGAATATCGTGCCCATTATGTCATGGCACACTGGACTTGTGCCTGCGCCTCTCTTGTGCCTGTCTCTGGCGCAGTCTGAATATCCAGCCCAGTATGCGAAAAATTAAATCCCACATTTGAACATTTATTGAGAAGAGAAAAAAGTAAAAAATAATAATATACAGTAAACAGATCCAGAAATTAAGAAGAGTAAAAAGATAACAATATCTGAATTCTTTTCTAAAACAAAAACAAGGAAGGAACTGGCCCACTGTGACAGGGTGACCCCTGTCATAGTGGACAACCCTGGGATAGATTGAAACCCCTTCTCCAAGCAGTTTATATGTTTTGAATAATGTCCAACATGCTGGTTTGCTGGTTATAAATTAAGTGCTGAAGTGCTTATTAAGCTTTCTGTGCATATGATCCTGCAAGAGAGTTTAAGAGAGCACAAAATGTTCTGACCTTAACAATGTTGTAAACAAGTTATGTAATGTTCTCCAGGTGCCAAATAACTGTTCACTGTGGTACAACAGTGGCCCCTAGTGGCTAGTTTTATGTTATGTCTGTTGTTAATCAAAAGGCAATGGAAACTGTTTTTCCAACTTCTAGTGAGCCTATAAAAAGATCTACCTCAGTGCTGAGAGAGCAGAGATAGAGTGATCAGTTGAATACTGACTGAGGAAGGTTAAATACCTCCTTGTAGTGTGTGCTTTCACACTGTTAGGCTGAAGAAAAGCCTTAGAAGCTGTTGAAGCTAAGCAGTTGTCTGACTTATCATTTTGTTTTCGGTATAATTTATTTGATTAAATAAAATGACAAATGCACTTATGCATTTTTTATGCTCCTGATTTGTGGTCTGCTTGAAATTGTGTTATCCTAAATCCATGCCTAGTGACACCCACTAGAAATGTATAGGTAAGCTCTAACCTAATTTTTGAGAAAGGCACTCCGACAAACAAAAGGGCAGGGGGGAGACAGTAGAGCAGTCAAGTAAGCTTGTATTTGGGGGAGGCAGCTCAGAATAGCGGAGGATGTTGGAGAACACTGTGAGCATTGTGGGGAGGGGAGAAATCTGAGGAGTCTTTTAATGGAGGAGACTGAGGGGGATAGTTAAAGGCCTGCAAGGAGCTTGTTCTACAGTAGGGAAAGTCGATAGGAGAAAGCAAACTGGCCCACAGCCGTGATGGGATGAGGAATCATGAAGATGCGTGGGTGTCTGTGACGAAGGGAGTACATTGAGGTGTTTGCTTGAGAGGGCCCAGCAGAGATGCAGTATCTCATTTTCTTGCCATGAAAGGTTTTTATTGAGTTTTAAAATTGTCGACAGAAACAATACACCAAGTAAATATATTTAAACAAACAGAAAACAGATTGTGTTAAGTTATACAACTACCATTGTGAGTTCAATTATTGGCAGAAAACATCTTGTAACTTGTAAGGATTATAAGTAAACATAAAAACAGGTCGCATAAATATACTAGCGTTCAATCATTTTAGGTTTTAAGTTGAGGGTAAAGCACTAAACAAACCAAGGCATATCCTGAAGAAATAGTTAACTCTGAATTGTTTTAGTTGGCTCAGACAGGAACATAAATGACATCTAACATCTACTTCTACTTATAGATACACACTAAAACATTTTTATCAGTCTCCACAATGTAGACTTGAAAGCATTTCCTGGAACTCGATTACTCTGGTTGCAACATTTCTTCTACTTTTAAAAAGGAGTTCCAGATTTGCTAAAAAGTATCTACCTGGTCAAGCAACAAATAACTAATTCTTTCATTGTTTGCCACTGAGGCCATGAATGAAAACCAATCTAAGATGGAGAGCATCCTATTAGACCCCCAATTTCTTAAAAGAAGATGCTTAGCACCCAGGAATGCAGCTGGAAGCCAATTAAATTGCTGTCTGGGTAGAGAAACTTCCTCAGGGATGATTCCTAATATAATGAAAGAGGAGAATGGAGAAATTTGATAACCAGAGATTTTGAAGCACTGTAGAATTACTTCTTGCCATAAGCAGGTGAGATGGGGACAGCTCCACAAAATATGGAATAATCCTGCATGCTGTTCTTGACATCTAGGTAACCCAGCTCTTCTAGTCTTTTAGGTGTAAAACAGAAGTAATACAGGATTTTAAATTGCTGTAATTTACCTTGAGTCTCTTTACCAGACATAATGGCATTATACCACACAGTAGATCATTCTTCCTCCGTAATATCTGTGCCTATTTCTTCTTCTCATTTAGACTTGGCTGATAATGTTAATGGGGCTTCACTTTCTGTGATTAATAGATAAATCAAACTAGTACCTTTTTAAGACCTGCCACCTTCACCATCTGATTCCAATCTACATGTGCCTCAGACATGGCATTCTGGGTTAAAGGGCCATTATTCAGTGCATTACGAAGTTGTAAATAATGGCAGAAGTGAAATTTCTGCAGATTGAATTTCTCTCTAAGGGCCTCAAAAGATATATAGGATAGTGTATGGGATCCCATACACAACTACACTATTCTGTTACTGAGTGGTTTCCATGAAAAAGCAGACCTCAATAGTGAAGCTCGAGAGGTCCCTGCCATCATGGAAACCATGAGGTAACCGAATAGCGTAGCTGTATATGTGGGCTCCCATACACTTTTCTTTGTAGTATATCGTGGCCAAAAATAAGAACCTGCTTACTTTTTACGTATTGTTTTGTCATCCTTGATCATTGGGAACTGGCTCTTGCCTTCCATTAGAGCACCATCCAGTTTGTGCACATGATAGATCAACTGCTCCCTGACCTATGAACAGTGCTGGCGGGGGTGGTTGCATTGCGATGTCCTCAGTAATGCAGAATGAAAAGTCATTCTGCTTTAGTAAGGACGTCACTACTGAAACAGAACGATTTTTTGTGGTGTAAGGATTTCCATACACAACCACATTCCACCATACACTACAACAGCACGTTAGTTTGTGGTGGGTCCATAATATCGATTAAATGTTGAATCCCAAGCTTAGACCACCCCGGGTCTGTTATGGGGACCATATTGTAGCAAATGTTAGAGCTGTTACAGAGAGGCTGTTTGGGCCCCAGAGGATTATGTATTTTTTAGGTTGTGCACTGTTTCCTTCAGCATTTTAATAGAATTTGTAATACAAGGATTATCTTTTAAGTGTTTTGGGATTGGGAGAGTTAAAAAAGTCAGAGAATGAATAGGGTGTTAGCAAGTATGATTCTATCACTAACAATGAGGGTGGGCCAGCTTGCCTGTGATTGTTTATATGAAGCATAGACTGCTCGATTAGGAAAGTTTCACTGTACTTCTTCCACCATGGCAGAGCAAAGCTGCCTCTCACTGGTTGTTGCCTAAGCTTCCTTAAGGAGAGTCTTGCTGGCTTACTTCCCCATAGGAATCTTCTGATCAAAATGTCTGTTTTCTTTTCCAGTGAATGAAGCATAACTATTGAAATATTTTGGAGTATGCAAAAAAATTTTAGGTGCAGAAATCATTTTAACAGCATATATTTTTCTCCATATAGAGAGGTTTAGTTTGTCCTATTTATTTAAGTATTCCTGTAAAGCACTTGGAATAGGGCTAAGGTTTATCTCTAAGATCAGCTCAGACACAAAGGACAACCCTAGGAGGCATAGGCCAAGTGCGGTCCAGCCACTAGCCTTACTGTCTGCTGAGGTTCACTGATTTTCACCGACTGGGAGAGAGACGAATCATGGAGGGAAGGCAGACTCCAACAGGTGCAGAAGCAGGGATTCCTTGACAGCAGTTCTACCTGGTGGAATCCCCCCTGAAGTGCACAGTCTGTGCTCCTATCTCCGCTAAGGCAACTTCTCCTCGATCGCTCTGCTCAGACCCAGTCAGTGGCTCTTCCTGCTGGGCAATCTTTGAGGTAGTGTAGAAACATAGAAACATAGACTTTGACGGCATATAAGGACAGCTTGTCCCACCTAGTCTGCCCATTTCCCTACCTACTGGATAAGCTCCAGATCCTAGTTAACCAACAGCCTACCCCCTACAAGAATTGCCTTATGTCAGTCCCATGCATTCTTGAATTCTCCCACAGTTTTAGACCCCACAACCATCTCAAGAAGGCAGTTCCATGTATCCACCACCCTCTCTGTGAAAAAATACTTCCTCACATTGCCCCTGAGCCATTCCCCATCTCTCTTCAAATTGTGTCCCCTTGTTCTTGCACATCTCTTTTTCTGAAAGATGCTACCCTCTTGGACTTTGTTGATTCCACTATAGTATTTAAAAGTTTCTATCATGTCCCCCTCTCCCTCCTTTCCTCAAGGGTATACATATTAAGCTCCTTTAGTCTCTCCTCATATAGCTTCTCTTGCAGACCCTGCACCACTTTAGTTGCCCTCCTCTGGACTGTCTCCATCCTGTCTATGTTCTTGCAGAGATGGTGTCTCCAGAACTGGACGTAGTACTCAAGGTGGGGTCTCACCAACTATTTGTACAGGGGGATAACAACTTCCTGTTTTCTGCTGGTGATGCCTCTCCCTATACATCCCAGTATCCCCCTAGCCCTCCCTACTGCCTTCTTATATTGCTTGCCAACCTTAAGGTCATCTGATATGATTACCCCCAGGTCCCTTTCCAATTTTGTTGTTGTTATTCCCCCCCCATTGTGTACTCTTCCCCTGGGTTTTTGTTTCCTAGGTGCATTATTTTGCACTTCTTTGCATTGAATCCAAGCTGCCATACTTCTGACCATTCCTCCAACCTTGCCAAATCCCTTCCCATTATTTCCACATCCATTTGTGTATCAACCTTGTTGCAGATTGTTGTGTCATCTGCAAAGAGGCATACTTTTCCTTCAAGTCCATCTGCAATGTCACTTATAAAGACATTAAAAAGGACTGGATCCAGTACTGAACCCTGTGGTACCCCACTAGTAACCCCCCTTTCTTTAGAGTGGACTCTGTTTACTATTATCCTCTGTGTCCTGTTGTCCAGCCAGTGTTTTACCCAGGCTACCACCCTGGGACCCACTCCAAGGCTGGCTAATTTGTTTATTAATCTTTTGTGTGGGACTGTGACAAATGCCTTGCTAAAGTCTAGGTAGGCCATGTCCACAGCTCCTCCCTGGTCTACTACTTTGGTCACCCAGTCAAAGTAATCGATTAAATTAGTCTGACATGACCTTCCTGCTGTGAATCCATGCTGCCTTGGGTCCTCTGCCCACCGGCCTCTAGGTACTCAACAATTCTTTCCTTCAGAAGTGATTCCATCATTTTCCCTACCAAAGAGGTCAAACTGACAGGTCTGTAGTTTCTTGCCTCTGTCTTGCACCCACTTTTGTGAAGAGGAATCACATCTGCCTTCCTCCAGTCTTTGGGTACCACTCCATCCTCCCATGATTTGTTAAAAAGGGTAGTCGGTGGTGTCACTAGTTCTCCCCTTAATTCTTTTAGAATTCTGGAGTGAATCCCATCAGACCCCATTGCTTTGTCCACCTTCAGTTTTAGGAGTTCTTTCAGAACCCTTTTTTCTGTGAAAGGACTGGGATTGCCCCCCCCCCCCATCCAGAGTGCTTCTGTTAATTGGATTAGGTACCTCCCCCTCCTCCACTTTTGTGAATACTGAGCAGAAGTATTCATTCAGTATCCTTGCTTTTTCACTGTCCCCCTCTGCCCACCCACCGTCCATTCTATTCAGCCTCACTATACCGCCCTTTGTCTTTCTAAGCTCCTTAATGTACCTATAAAAGGTTTTATCCCCCTTCTTTTTTTTTGTACATATCCTTTTTATTTAAGTTTCAAAAGTTACATACAGTCGACTGCTAATCATAGAACAAAGTAATTCATACAGAGATAAGGCCATAAATACAAGGTTGCGTTAAGGAGTCTATGCAAATTTGCAGAGCAAGAGTTCATCAGCATCCATTAGCGAGTCCCAATTCATAATTTATCATCTGTCATCGTCCAGCTTTTCTACTGAAATTTCCACTTTATCTGAGATCTAGGCTAGGGTACTTTCCAGACTCACTTCTAAATTATCTACCCCATACCCAGAATTCAGTGAGCAGTTATCTTTAGCTCGCCCAGTTAATTCATGGTGATGGGCCCCCCAGTCCCATGCGCGCCCGTCAGTGAGCCTAAATCAGGTCATGCCGTCCCCTCCTGGCTAATTGTGGGGGGAGTCGGCTAAGTGCAACTATTTGCAACTATGTGTCTGGGAGATAAAAGAGCCCTAGGGGATGAAGGATTTATCTTTCAGCATATAATATAGTAACCATCTGGTCCACTGAGAGCTGTTCCTCTCCCAGCTATCATTCCATCTGATATATTTGTTTAGTGATGAGCCACCAGTCTTGTACAGTAGGGACCTCTGGGGTCAGCTGTCTTTTTGTAATTGCCTTTTTGCTGGCAGTTATTAGAATAAATAGTAGGTAACGGGTATATGTGCCTCTGCATTCCCTCGGAAGCTGCATCGCTATAAACACCTGCTTTGTTAACAGTAGGGGGCTTCCCAGCAATTTGTGCAACTCCTATAACTAGTGGGGTTCCTCAGGGCTCAGTGTTGGGCCCCAGTTTATTTAATATATACATCGCTTCACTAACAATTAGAAATAACAACATTTGGATGTATAAATTTGCAGATGACTGTAGATTGGGCTTAGTTGTTAATGATGCTCAACAAAAAGCTACCTTACAACATGCCTTGGACTTAATATACGATTGGACTATCTCAAATAAGTTAGTATTAAATAAAACTAAATGTAAGGTAATGCACTTTGGTAAGAACAACAAACAAGAAATATATCTATTGGATAATAACACCCTGGGGGTAGTAAAAGAGGAAAGGGATTTGGGGATTACAGTTACAAATGATATGAAATTTAGATCACACTGTAGGAGCCAACTTAGGAAGGCAATCCAAAATCTTAACTGTATCCTCAAACACATAGCAAGTAGGGATAGAAGGTTATTGATCCCCCTTTACAGTGCATTAGTGAGGCCTCACCTCGAATACTGTGTTCAAGTTTGGTCACCTCAAAATAGGGAAGACATTCTATCAATAGAAGGGGTTCAGAGAAAGCTAACAAAGCAAATAAAAGGAATAACGAATAAAAGTTATTATGATGGATTAGTTAGCCTTAATCTTTACTCATTATATTATCGCCGATTAAGGGGAGATCTGTGCTTTCTATATAAAAACATGATTGATGTGGATTTAATGGGGGAAATGGGGCTTACAAAAAACCTTGGTAGAACTAGTACAAGGAAGCATGCGAAACAACTTTACCAACCAGTATGGGAGCATAACTTTCAGAAACAATGGTATAGCTGTAGAGTTGTTGGGGTTTGGAATACCTTGCCGATAGAACTTGTTAATAGTACTACCATGAATGAATTCAAGAATGGGATCGACAATCATTTTGGTAACAGAAAATTTTTATTTCAAAATATGAATGGCAAGCCTTATAAGGTAGAATACTATCTTCCGGCTTGTATATACCTATGATACCTATGATACCTATGATATCTGAATGGATCTCAAAAAATGGTTCCAGTTTAGGGCATGAGTGCATTATGTGTGTGTGGTGCGCCCTATGTTCACCACAATTACGCCAACATGAAGTTTGCTTATCTGGGGCATAGTGGGCTGTGATCAGTGGGGTCTTAAAGTACCTTACTAGATTCTTCCAAGCACACTCACGCCGCTGATGCGAACTGGTAGTTTTCGCTGCTTGCTGGCAGGCCCTCTCCCATTGCCCCTTGTCGATTGGGGAACCGAGTTCCTCCTCCCAGTGCTGCCAGATAGTTTGAGTTAGAGCACCTGTTTGTGGAAGTAGGGCATGGTACAGGGCTGAGATTAAGTGCCCCTGGTTAGGAGTGGTAATGGGAGCCTGTATTTTGGATAGCAGCAGCGGGTGTAGGGCAGGGTCTCTCACTTCTATAGGAAGTGACCCATAATAGTGACTGTCACAAACCCACTCAGCAGGTCAGGCCCTCTATTCCCAAAGTGCCAACCTCCGAGTGCAGTCTTGTGAACAGTTTAACAGAACAAGGTAACCCTCTTGTCTGTTTTGTAAGTTCAGATCAACCTTTGGTTTCAAGCCTTGGAGGGATTCAAACTGTGAACCTCTTGCTAGCGTACCCAATGCACAGGCTCAGATATTTCTGTCTTCAAGGGGCCAGATATCTTTGCCTACAGGCACCTAACCAGATATACAGAGATGAACCCTTAAAAACTTTAATAAAGACCTCAGATTGAAAACACTTCTCCTTCCAGTTTGGTATCACCATTCAAGCTATGCCTTGTGTCTGCTATAGCCATATATATTTTTCTAGTAAAAGAAAGAAATTCAAAGACAGACCAGGTATGCTCTAAAATTAGAGTTTTTACTAAAATATATAATAATATGTAAAACATACAATACAGAACTCTTCTATCACAAGACATACAAATCTTTTAAAAGAACAAGGTTAAAACAGTACAAATTTCTTACAACAATATTTAGATTTGTCTAGCTTTTCTAAATACCTGTTTAAAAGTGCTCACAGATGTTTCCTTGTCAGAGTCTAGCTAAAAAGTGTCCATGAAGTAAAACAGAATATTCCTTAAGCAGACTGTATTTGCCAACCCCTTTTGGGTGAGGTCACCTAGCTCCTCCTCTGTCAGATTATATCAAAATAATATATATCTTATACAAAAAAAAAAGTATGTATTTTCAAAGTATTAATTCTGCAATCTTCAGCATGACTCATATCCTTCAAATTACACTTCTTTTGATCTCATAATAAGCTTCCCCCTTCCAGGACATGATAGCATCTTTATGATTTCGTACTCCTGTGTAATAACCTGGGATTTCTCTCCAACGTCATAAAATGGATATGCTCAACTCAAGCTTCTTCCACCCTGTAATTAGCTTCAGGTCTACCACGTAACACCTGATATCTAAACCTGGATGTGTGTGATCTCAAAACTGGCTGTCTTCATGTCACAGTGATGAATCTGAAGATAACAATAGTGGTGTGAGTTTGATAAACTAAATCTTTGCTGAATTTCTGTGAATGTCCACATTACCCCTTGGGTGGTGACCTGCGACTTTATCCCCATTCTTAACCGAATTGCTATCTTTTCTTTTCCTCAGCTTGGGCCTTTGCTATTCTAACTGCCTTTCCTGCTTCCTTCTGCCTTAACTGGTACAGTTCTCTGTCCTGCTCCTTCTGTGTTTCCTTATATTTCCTAAATACTATTTTCTTCTCCATAACCTTCCCAGCCACCTCTTTTGAGAACCATAGTGGCTTTTTTTTATTTTGATTTGCATCACACAAAGGTTTTTTGCCTCTGTGATAGCAGTTTTGATGTTTCCCCATTGCTGCTCCACCCCTCCTTCTAGCCTGTTTACTAGTACTTTTCTAAGGCACTCTCCCATCTTGCCAAAGTCAGCCCTCTTGAAGTCCAGCACCCTCACTTTTGTATGGCTTGACTCTGTCGCTGAGTTTATTGTGAACCACACTTTTTAGTGGTCACTTGTTCCCAGATGGCTACCCACTTCTAGATCTGAGATCCTCTCACTGTCCCCATTTGAGAGTATGAGGTCTAAGATGGCTCCCTCACAAGTGGGTTCCATAACTAGCTGTCTGAGGCATGCCACCTGTAGGGCATCAAGAATGGCCCTGCTCTTGGATGTGGCTACAGCAAAGGTGCTCTAGTTAACATCTGGCATATTCATGTCTCCCATCAACAGTATCTCCCCTTTCTCTGCCATGCTAAGAATGCCTTCTATCATATCCTTGTCCATTCCCTCCCCCTGACATGGGGGTCTGTATACAACCCCTGTGCGAATTGTGGTGCCATTTCCAGTCTCAAAGGTGACCCACAGTGCCTCCTCGCCTCCCTGTTTACTCTTTTGTTCTGTTACTTTTATCCCTTCCCTTACATAGAGAGCTACGTCTCCCCTTCTTCTACCCTCCCTGTCCCTCCTGTAGATTGTGTACCCTGGTATGTTAACATTCCAGTCATGGTTCTCTGTGTATCATGTTTCAGTGACTGCCATGATATCCAGGCATCCCTCTTCCATCAAGGCCACCAGTTCAGGGAGCTTATTGCCCAGACTACAGGCATTGGTACTCATTACCCTCCATTTCTTGATGGCCTTACCCCTTTTTATCCCATTCCTGTCCTTATTGCCTTTGTAATTTTCTCCATTTACCCCTGCCCTTCTCCCTATCAATGTCTCTATCTTGGCAGAGTGAGAGGATTTGATGGCCTCTGGGCGGGGGATGAGGGTCTCCAAATCCTGGCCAACTCTGCCCGGAGACTGGCAACCTCTGCCATCAGCCCAGAGATGTGCCTGCAGATGGGGCTGCACCACAGCATCCAGAAGGTCCTCCGGAAGACTACCGTGCCACAACCACTGCACTTCACCACTTCCATCACCTTCCCCTTTTCCGCTGCCTGTCACTACACTGACTGTTCTAAGGATTCCCTCCTTTCGCAAACTACCCGCAGTACTTCCTGATGTAATACTTCCCCTCCTAGCCCCTGCACCCAATGTTAGTCAGACCCCACCTGTCAAACTTCCTTTTTTTCTCTTCTCTCCTACTTCTTCCCCCAATTGAATGAGAGTTTTCACAATTCAGTCACACAGTTTTGAGGTCTTTTTTGTTTAGTTGTCTGTGTGTTTCTGCCCTTTCCTGTGTCCAAACAAGAAGTATCTAAATGCCTTCTGGGTGTGTCCCTATAAAGGTAGACAAGCCTGGGGTGCGTGGGACGGGGAGGGTGGACGGGTCTAGTTGCCTGAGCTTCCCCTGTGCTGCTCTCCTCAAAAAACAATCAGCTGCAAGAAACCCTCTAATTCAAAGAGAAACCCCAGCAAAACAGAAGCCCAAGCACAAGACAACAGCAAAAATGGCCAGAAACAACAGTACCCCGATGTTACAAATAGAAAAACTGTACCTTAGCTCCTGGTCTCGTGGCCTCTCTGCTTACAGATTTTTTCTCCCCACTTACCCTGCTACTTTCAAAAGGAAGAGAAGTAGGGAGGATGAGGAGGACCAGAGTACAGTGGAGGATGACAACATCAAAGCAGATATACTGAACAGATACTTCTGCTCAGTCTTTACAGAGGAGGGGGCAGGTAATGGGCCAGTAGGGAGCAGAAAGGGTAGGAAGGGCATGGAAATAGATACAAGTCCTTTTCCACAGGAAAGGGTCCTAAAGGAACTGGAAGGAATAAGAGTTGGTAAAGCTATGGGGCCAGATGGGGTACAACCCAGGGTGCTAAAGGAGCCAAGAGAGGTGGTGGCTGAACCTCTGGCAATCCTGTTCAGCCAGTCACTGGAAACAGGAGAGGTACCCATAGACTGTAGGACAGCTGATGTAGTCCCACTATACAAAAGCAGGAAGAGAGAGGAAGCAGGAAATTACAGACCAGTCAGCCTGACCTCAGTATTAGGAAAGGGCATGGAAACACTACTGAAGGAAAGAATAGCGGAACACCTGGTTGCCAACAGTCTACAGGACCCAAGGTAACATGGTGTCATAGGGTGTGGGATAGCAGATGGACACTCACAACCAGAAATAGGTTTAACGCGCTGTTGGCTTGGTGCAATGTTTATTTTAAAGCAACCAAAAATAAAAGAACATAAATAAAGGCTTCACTGGTGAGCAAATAAAATATAACTATTTTAAATACAGAAAATTTCTCACAGCCGTGGCAAACTTGTATAGTCAGTTTCCACAAGGGTGCTAGAACTCCCCTCAGTCCTTCACCTACCCAGTCCAAAAAGCACTGACCCTAACTCCCTCACATGCTGAGCAGGAAGACTCCTTATATATCTGCCCACCAGTTTATGTGATAGCAGCATCATCAGAAACATTAAAAAACATTTTAAACAGCTCCTTTTCATTTATATAAAGCTAGGGCACCTTTATGTATATTATTGCAATGCTCTAATGTCATGCATTTGCATTTTAAACAAAGGAGAACTGAGATAAAAATGTTGTTGTTTCACCTTAATCCTGATTGACAGTAGTTGTCTTATAAAAGTGGTCACTAGAGGCCGCTGCTGCCCTATAATGGGGCCAGACAGAGCAGCTGAGCAACAAGGAAGTAGCTAGAAACTCCAGGAGGAGTTTTCCCTGTTGAATTTGCAGCCTTTTTCTTTAGCCTGTAAGTTTCCCCTTTGAAATTATCTTTAATGTAGTCATGTCTGTTGTGCTTTTGCTATTATCCTGTTGCGAGACAAACATTTATTGTGCCTCTTTTCAACAGCGTACTTTTCAGCTGAATAGCACTGGTACACTCACATGGGGCCTGTGTAAAGGGAGAGCCTATTTACAGGAGCAAAACAGGCTCACAGAAAACACCAGGCTGCACACAAAGTGTACCAAAATGACTGTTGCCACTATAACTGTTTAGGCTACTTGCACCTATTAAAAACAACTACTCTGGGGCTTAGAACTAGTAACTATATTCCCCAGACTTTCTCTTGAGGAATACTGAACATGTAGCCATTTTAAGGGCACAAACATAGCATATTGCACGCAAGACTATACTGCCTAACATAATGAATTTTATATTCCACATAATACTATGTACAATGCTAGGTCATGTTCTGACCAAGTAACTGTACCCTTTCAGTGGACCTCAGTGGAAATGGAAAAACAGTGGAGATAGATAAGAGAGAGATTGGGGGGGTGCCCAGAGGTGGCCAACCTCTGAACTAGAGCCGAAAGGATAGGATAAAGGACAAAGGATAGAACTGTTGCAACAGAAGGTTTTGTACAAGGAGAGGAAAATAAGGTCCACATCAAGGGACAGAGCTAAGCCCTGTCACACATGGGTTTACTGGGGGGAGGTCATGCCAGACTAACCTCAATGAATTCTTCGACTGGGTGACAACCGCGGTGGATCAGGTGGGGGGGGAGGCAGTGGAAGTGGCCTACCTGGACTTTAGCAAGGTCTCTGACACTGTGCCGCAGTGAAGACTGTCAAACAAACTGGGGAATATGGGAGTGGGTAGGATGGTGGTGCGTTGGGTGGGGAACTGGCTAGATAGCAAGACACAGAGGGTGGTTGTAAATGGCTGTCACTCCACAGAGGAAAAGGTGATCACTGGGGTGCCACAGGAATCAGTGCTGGGTTCAGTCCTCTTCATCATCTTTATCAGTAACAATGCAGAAGACCTAGAAGGGAGAATTTTCCTATTTGCTGAAGACACAAATAGGGTGGACACGCCAGAGGGGTGTGGATGGAATGAGAAGAGATCTGCAGAAGCTTGAGGACTGGTCAAGGGAGTGGCAGCAGAAATTTAATGCAAAGAAAAGCAAAATAATGCACATAGAATCATAAAAATGTTTTGGGAGAAAAGGACCCTTTTTGGCTTATCGAGTGTGCCCCTCCCCCCGACTTGCCCCCTTGTCCAGATTCCCCCCTCCACCCACTGGCCAATCCCTTGTGTCTGCCCCATGCCCTCTTGAATCCTCCACCGATTCAGCCCCCACCACCTCCTCTGGCAGTCTGTTACAGGACTCCTCCACCCTCTTCGTGAAGTAGCACCCCCTCACATTGCCCCTGAACCTCCTCCCTCCTTCTAACCTTAGACTATGTCCTCTAGTTCTAACATCCACTTTTCTTGTGAATAAGTTTCCCCCACCTTAATAATTAATCCTCTTCATGTACTTAAACATTTCTATCATGTCCCCCCTTCTCCCTTCAAATCTCCAGCAGGTACAGATCCAGCTCCCTCTATCTCTCCTCATAGGACTTCCCATGCAATCCATTCACCATCTTGGTACCCCTTCACTGAATCCTTTCAATCCCATCTGTTTTCCTGCATAGGTGAAGTCTCCAGAATTGGACCCCCACTACAGGTGAGTCCTCACCATGAATTTAAGTGGTGGTTCCAGCACCTCTCTCCTTCTGCTTGTTATACCTCTCCCTATGCAAGTCAGTATTCCATTTGCTCTGCCCATTGCCTTGCTGCATTGGGTCCCTACTTTAAGGTTATCTGAAATTATAATCCCCAGATCCCTTTCCTGCTCTGATGCCTTAATTTCATTCCCCCCACCCACCCAGTGTGTAAATTGCTTGCGGGTTATTTTGTCCCATGTGCATTACTGTGCACTTTTTGGCACTGAATTTCAGCTGCCAGGTTTCCAATCATCCCTCCAGAACTCGTAGATCTTCCCTCATTGCCTCTACCCCCCCCCCGGGTGTCCACCTTATTGCAGATCTTTGTATCATCTACAAATAGGCAGACCTTCCACTGCAGACCCTCCACTATGTCACTGATATAAATATTAAACAGGATGGGCCCCAGCACTGACCCCTGGGGCACCCCGCTCATCACCCCTTCCTCCCTGGAATGTACCCCATTTACCACCACCCTTTGGCTTTTGCCCATTAGCCAGTTCTCCACCCATCTAGTCATTTTCTGTCCCACCCTCAAACTTTTCAGATTATTTGTCAGCTTTCTGTAGGGGACAGTGTTGAAGGCCTTCCTGAAGTCCAGGTAGACCATGTTCACTGCCCCTCCCTGATTGACTTCCCTTGTCATCCAATAAAACAAGCATTTGTCAATGCCGAATGTTTGCTTGCTGGCATTGGTATTGGTAGTGTAGGAGTTAGAGAGCTGCATAATAGGAATGGCAGTGAAGTATTGAACTGAAGCCAACCCCGCCACCACCCTGCAGAGACTGACAGGCATTGGGGTGTGCCTTTGGGTCATCAGGCATAATGGCCACGCCATTTCACCACACCCTACCCTGCAGACACCGACAAGTGTCACGGTGTGCCTTGGGGTCTTTGGCCCTTATGTGCACCCCATTCCAGTGGCGTCACCACGTTGTTTTTGAGGAGGCTACAGCCCCCCCAATCTAAGTTAAAGCCTCCCCAATCATTTGCATAAAAAAAAATTAAATTCCATTTCTTAACTGTTTAAATTCTGCAGCCGCATCTGATGCGGCTGCTGAAGATATGAACAGTTAAGAAACTGCAATCGGGCTCGGCCGGGCGGCATTAAAAAAAACAATTTTTTTACAGTCATCAGAGTCATGGTTCACAGTTCGTGTGGAGTAATTTCCAGCTTAAGTTTTGCACCTTAGTAAGTAGGATTGTGTTTAAAAAAATGCTATACCTACGCTTTGGTGGGTGTTTATTATTGCAGTTGCTTATGCTTAGCATAATGTCAGGGTTGTCGGTGAGAAGTGGGAAGACCATCATGCCGTCAGTAGGCTCGAGTGTATCACATATGGTGTCCCAACATAATGACTGGCGATTTGGGTTACTTGTGTTTCGGTGCAGCTGGTTTACAAAATCAAAGTTCGCTGTCTTTATTCTGACAAACTGACACTGGCTTGTTTTATCGTGTCATGAAGAGTGGCCATGGCCACCGTAGGTTCTCTGGAGGCACTTGAAGTTTCCTGTCGAAGAATTGCTACTTTCACCCCCCACACACATACATTTTAATATTGCCAGCATTAAATGTGTTAATATATATAACCGTCTTTATCACAGAAAACATTTTGACCGGAAAAAAATAAATAAATAATTCGGTAGCCCTGGCAATATTTTGACAGGAACCTGCACGGGCTCCTCAACCTTCCAGCTTTGTTTGTGTGTAGGGACGGATTATACCTTACTGGTTTAACATTTACATGTTTTTATGAACAGAAGTCATGTTGTAACGCAAATGTTTTGTTCTGTGAGGTTTATTTGCTTGTTAGTCTTAGAGGTGCTGTGCTTTTACTGTCAACCTGGGTCAGTAGTCTGGAGGGACGATGGAATGCAGGTTTACTTGGTTTCAGTAGAAGCAGCTCTTTTGTGAGGCGTTGTTTGTTACAGCAGAACTGCAGCAGCCGTGAGCGAAGCCGACAGAAATGTCATTCCTTCAAATCAAATTTCTCTGAACTTGAGGCTTCAGGCTTGAGGGTCGTTTTTCACTTCCAGTGTTTAGCTCTCAGCCTCTCAAAAAAATGACCCTTCCCTCTCCCCCAACAAAGTAAAGCAAACGCTCGTTGCCGACGCTGACACTGTGGAATCGGAATGGATTCGGGGAAGGCACAGGATGGATGGGTTAGTGGAGAAGGATCAAGCCAAGGACTCCTTGGCTTGATCCCGCTCCAATCTCCTTCCTTCTTCTCCGCTAACCCAAACCCACCCATCCCGTGCCTTCGGAGACTTGGATTGCTAGTAGTGCTGCTAGAGTGGCTCGGGGGGGAGGGGAGAGTGAGAGAGAGACACAGCCTGTGTGGGATGGATTCATTTTCAGGACATGAAATTGGCAGTGACAGTTTGTGACACTAGCAAGCAAATGCAAGGAAAGGACTGGAGTCATCAGCGCCGCGGCGCAAGTTGTCTGGGTATGTGTGTGTGTGGGCAGGGGCAGCGCCAGCAGATCTAGACCATTGGGAGGTTTATTTAATGAAACGGCATCAGTTGTTGGAGGACAGGGCGGGGATGATAGAAGGAGGAGAGCAGCAGGGAGGGTTCATTCCTGAATTCTGTGACTGGCACTCTCCTCATACTCTGCCTACCAACAGCACAGCAGCTTGCTTGCACAGTGAGCCAATCAGTGGACAAACACGTGGTGTGCTTCTCCAACACACACGTGGTATACAACAGCTCCCATTGTGTGTGCAGTAAGAAAAAACTGGTGACGCAGTTGTAGTTGGTAGAGGCAGAGCGAGCAGCAGATCAGAGGCACTGTTTGGGAAATTGGGAGATTGAAATCAGAATTCAATCTATGTTTCAGACAGTTATCATTGAATATAATCAGTTCACTTGTTGGGCTAAGAGGCTTGAGAGCTAAATAAATAGTGTAGTGTTTATTATTTTTTCTCTGAGTGAAAATACAAGGGGGGAGGTTGTGTTTGTGTGTGAGTCTTGAGGTAAATTGAAAAGCTGAGACACAGACAACCTGCTGGGAGTGCTGCCATACAGCAGCATTACTAACTACTGCATATATGTGTCTTTTTTTCTCTTTCTTGCAACTTAAAATATTTCCACATTTACTATTTTACTGTGTAAACTGAGTACTATACTGACTAGTGAAGAGTTGACAACTCAGAAAGACTGAAGAACTTCACTTTTGTGGTTTATGTTTTAGACTCACAAATTTAGAATAAAAATAGCAGAACTTTTTTTTTCCTAAATTGCCTTATACCCTCACCCTGCCTCGGGTTTGTATAGCTTAACATCACAAGCAAGGGGACCGTTAACCAGTTCAATTTCAGACACTTTTTTTTATGAACAAGGGGAACCGTCTATTTTATAAAAAAAAAAAACAGTTTTCCACCGAGTAGCATACTCATTTTACTTCGCATACTGTTGTGAGACCTGTGTGTTAGGCTCTGTCTATTGTATTAAATAGCAGTTTTCCAGTAGGTTACACTCATTACTTTGCAACTGTGAGCCCTGTGTGTTAGGCTCCGTCTATTGTATTAAATAGCAGTTTTCCAGTAGGTTACACTCTCTACTTCGCATACTGTGAGACTGTGTGTTAGGCTCCGTCTATTGTATTAAATAGCAGTTTTCCAGTAGGTTACACACTCTACTTCGTATACTGTGAGACCTGTGTGTTAGACTAAGTCTGTCACATAAACATTTCATCCCTGTGTGCCAGACCCAATAAAAGGGCGTTTTTCTAACAATTTACTTTTTAGTTAGTTCTTGTCACACACTCATCAGCCTTGTTAAAAATGAGTATCTGTGACTTCTTCCGTCCAAAATCAAAAAATCAGAATAAAGAAAGTAACTTCCCGGACCCCAGTGATGCTCAACAGCTGCAAGCAGAGCAGCCATTAAGAAATGAAGTGGAAGTTCCAGTACCAGAAGATGTAGCAAACACATCATCATCTCCCGGAACATCTCGTGATGCACTTGAATCAGTAGCAAGATTTACGTCTGCTGCTACTGTTGTACCCAATGATCTGGGAACCAAAGAAGCAGGTCCTATGCAGCCAAAGCTGTCTAGTTTTCCACAAAGGGATTTTGGAAAGCAGAAGCGTTCATTTTCAAGCAGCTGGTATGCATCATTTAAATGGCTTGAATATAGTGCAAGCAATGATGTTATATTTTGCTTTGCCTGCAGAATGTTTTCAAGTTGCACTGGTTGAGTGGACATTGCTTTCACGTCCAGAGGGTTTAACAACTGGAAGAAGGCAATAGAGAAGATGAGAGAACACCAACAAACAACAACACATACAGGAGCAATGGAGGCCTGGTCTACTTATGTGAAATCTAAAGAACGAGGCAATATTATACAGCTAATGGATTCGGCAATGATTGCAGATATTAAAAAGCGCAGGGAGTACCTGAAAAGAACAGTTGAGATTGTTTTGTTGTTTGGCAGACAGGGAACTGCCTTTCGAGGCCATAGGGAGTGTGAAGGGAGCTCAAACAGGGGTAACTTTTTAGAGACTTTTGATCTTCTAAAAGTTTGATCCTAAGTGCAAAATTTGCAGATTCACATGCCAGGAAATGCCACCTATCTCTCACCTCTCAGTCAAAATCAGATGATAGAATGTTGTGCAAAATTAATAAGAAAATTTTAAATGAGGTAAAGAAGCAAAGTATTTTGCAATACTTGCTGATGAATCTAGAGATGTTGCTTGCAGAGAACAAATGAATATTTGCCTTCGTTATTTCACCATGGTTCCCTGTAGAGAAATTTTTGTGCTTCCATCAAGTAACAGCATTAGATGCCCAGAGTCTGACAAATGAACTGTGCTCAAAGCTGACTAACTGGGCCCTCCATGAGAATTCAGTGACTTGCGTAGCTCAAACTTATGACGGTGCATCTGTTATGAGCGGCAACTTAAATGGAGTTCAGGAACTATTTAGTCATAAGCATCCATATGCTATGTATGTTCATTGCTATGCGCATATTCTGAATTTGGTCCTTGTAGATGCCTGTTCATCACTTCTTCCTGTATGGAAATTCTTTGACATGCTTCAAGAGATACACACGTTCTTTTCCAAATCTGTCCTGACTCACCAGGGGTTCTTAAATGTTCAAAAGGAGCTTGGGTTGACTAGAATTCTTGAGATACCAGAGTTAAGTTCTACCAGGTGGGCTTGTCAAAAGCGAGCAACAAAGGAAATAATAGAAACTTATCCAGCTCTTCTGAAATATCTTTCAGAATGTGAAGAAGGAGAAACTGCAAGGGCCAGAGGACTCCACAGCAAGCTTCTAGAATTCAACAATATCTTCCTCCTTAAAATGTTTGACAAACTACTGTCAGTGGCTGATGGAACAAATAACTTACTTCAGACTCAGGCTTTGGACTTTGGATGTGCAGTGACTGCTGTATCTGCACTGAGAGACACAATTGCACAATTTCGTACTGAAGACAGATTTCTAGTTCTCTACAGGGAAACTGAAAATATGGCAGAAAAATATGGGACACAGACACCCGAAAACACTCCGAGTCCACAGAGGCAAAGGAAACTACCTCGTACTTGGGAGCACTTTATTCCAACTTCACGAACTGGAACTGAACAAAGTGCATCAGCATCACATGAAACAAGAACTGCTGTGCATTTGAGAATCACTGTTTTTTTCCCTGTGATTGACAAAATGATTGGAGAGATTGACAGAAGGTTTTCCAAGCATAACCAAACACTGATGGCTGCTATCAATGCTCTCAGACCACAGTCTAACACATTCTTGGACCAGGACAAACTGAGGCCACTTGGAGAGATGTATGACTGTCCAGTTCTGGAAGAGGAACTAGTAGTAGCAAGAAACTTCATTTGTCGGCTGCCAGAAAATGAACGTCCACACGATATGACCAATCTTTATAATGTACTTCCAGAAATCATGTATCTGACGCTGCGTAAAGCAATGCAGATTGCTTTAACAATCCAGTTACCACATGTGTGTGGCGCTCCTTTAGTTCCATGAGTCGCATTAAGACATATCTGAGAAACAAGACGAAAATGACAGATTGAGTTCACTTGGAATTCTCAACATTCAGACCGAAGAAAGCAGACAACTTGACACTGATGATGTGATTGACGAGTTTGCATCCATGACAAACAGAAAGATTGAGCTACTTCTTCCAAAATCACACGATAATAAAATAGTAGAACATGTAGCACACGATATCCAGCAGATCTGCTGGGATAATGGTGTGTCTGGCTGTTCTGGTCTCTCATTTGCTCTGGGGTCCTCCTGCAACCTTCCCAGCACATCTGCTGGGGTAATGGTATGTCTGGCTGTTCTGGTCTCTCATTTGCTCGGGGGTCCTCCTGCAACCTTCCCAGCAGATCTGCTGGGATAATGGTGTGTCTGGTTGTTCTGGTCTCTCATTTGCTCTGGGTTCCTCCTGCAACCTTCCCAGCAGATCTGCTGGGATAATGGTGTGTCTGGCTGTTCTGGTCTCTCATTTCCTCTGGGGTCCTCCTGCAACCTTCCCAGCAGATCTGCTGGGATAATGGGTATGTCTGGCTGTTCTGGTCTCTCATTTGCTCTGGGTTCCTCCTGCAACCTTCCCAGCAGATCTGCTGGGATAATGGTGTGCCTGGATGTTCTGGTCTCTCATTTGCTCTGGGGTCCTCCTGCAACCTTCCCAGCAGATCTGCTGGGATAATGGTATGTCTGGCTGTTCTGGTCTCTCATTTGCTCTGGGGTCCTCCTGCAACCTTCCCAGCAGATCTGCTGGGATAATGATTGCCTGGCTGTTCTGGTCTCTCATTTGCTCTGGGGTCCTCCTGCAACCTTCCCAGCAGATCTGCTGGGATAATGGTATGTCTGGCTGTTCTGGTCTCTCATTTGCTCTGGGGTCCTCCTGCAACCTTCCCAGCAGATCTGCTGGGATAATGGTGTGCCTGGATGTTCTGGTCTCTGATTTGCTCTGGGGTCCTCCTGCAACCTTCCCAGCAGATCTGCTGGGATAATGGTATGTCTGGCTGTTCTGGTCTCTCATTTGCTCTGGGGTCCTCCTGCAACCTGTCCTCGGTGGACCAGTAACCACATTTTTCCACATGTACCATATTAAATATATGGCTGACAACTAGGCTTCTCAAACATATTTTTCACCACTAAAATGCAGGAAAGGCCACCATTTGAAGGTAAAATTTCAAAATTTTCCGGGGAGGGGGCATGCCCCTGGACCCCCCTAGCTTTGTTAGGATTTTGACTTAGGGGCATTAGCCCCCCCAACTTTGTACCCCTGGTGACGCCCCTGCCCCATTCCTTCAGGAAATACGATGAGATGGGTGCAGTATAGGAAAATGAGGTGAATTTTGGGGCCGAGGAGTCCAAGGCACACCTCGATGCCTCTCACTGGCTGCAGGGTGTGGAATGGTATAAGCATTACAGGCGAGAATCCCAAATCACAACCCTGATGCCCGTCAATCTCTACATGGTGGGACGTTATGGTCAGAAACCCTAACGCCTCAGGCGTTTGTTGGGATTTTCACTTCAAATTTTCAAAATGTTTTTTTTTTGTGACCCCCACCTTATGAACAGTGGCAATATCAGTTTGTTAGCTGAAAGCTGATGTTGCACAGTGACTATGCCATTTGGCACCACAGGTGTGAAAACACATTTCGAACAGGATGTGAAAAAATGATAGCTGTACTGTTCATGGGGAGGTGCAAAAAATGGCAATGTTGAAAATCTGCAGTGAAAATATAAAAAAAACTGGTGAAATCATGAGCGTGCATAGAAACTGTGCAACGCACCCCTGTAATGCAATTAGTTTGGGGATTTTTTACAGCAGATTGTCAACACAGACATTTTGGAACCTCCGCTCATGAACAGTGTCACTGTGATTTTCTTAATCTGTCCCGAACAGTGATTTCCCACAGCGACCATGCATTTCTGCGCTGGAAGTGTGAAAACACATTTCAGCCATGGTGTGAAAAATGACAGCTGTACTGTTCATAAGGAAGTGTGAAAAAATGCCAGTGGTGAAAATCTGGACCAAAAATATTAGAAATCCATGAACTTATGAGAGTGGCGTGGAAACTGCGCAATGGTCGCTCGTAACACAGTCATTTTATGGACTTTTTTCACCAAATTTTTAGCATAGCCATTGTAACACCTCTGCTCATGAACAGTGTCACTCTGATTTTCTTCATTTGTCGCAAACATTGATTTTGCACACCAACTGCGCCATTGTGCACTACATGCGTGGAAACACATTTTGGGCAAAATGTGAAAAATGACAGCTGTACTTCTTATAAGCAGGTGTGGTAAAATGGCAATGTTGAAAATCTGGAGTGAAAATATTGAAAACTCACGAACTTACGAGCGTGCGTAGGAGCAGCGCAATGCATGCTCGTAAAACAGTCATTTTTGGGAATTTTTTCACCAAATTTTCAACATAGGGTTTTTGGGGGCCTACCTCATGAACTGTGACACTGTCATTTCATAAATTACTCCTGAAAGGTGGTTCCCACAGTGACCGTGAAATCACCTTTTGGGGCCGATTAACAAAATGACAGTGACAGAATTCATGAGATAGGGTTCCAAAAACCCCATGTTGAAAATTTGGTGAAGAAATTCCCCCAAATGCCTGAGATATGCATCAAAGTTGAAAAAACCCTATTTATTACTTTATACTGCTTACCGGCATTTTCTCACTTCGAGGTCGGCTTTGAAGAGTGCAGACGAGTTCCCGGTCCAGCAAAGATCGCCACGCTGGACTCCGGAGGGAAGTATGAGGTGAGGTAGGGGTGTGGGGAGGCAGGGTGTGCAGTGGGTTGGCACGGGTGGGGGGAAGGGAGGTCAGGACAATCAGTGAGGGAAGGTTTTTTTCTTGCAGGTTTTTTTTTTTTCTTGGACAACGCGGGACTTGTGCCACGCTGGGGTGGGCTCCCGGTGTGGCAGCTGGAAGGCTGTTTGTGGGGTAGTGGAGCCAACGGGAGACTGGGCACTCCCATCAGCCATACGGACTGTTGCCATGCTGGGGTGGGAACCCAGCGTGGCACCCGGTTGTCTGTTGGGGGGGCATTGGAGCCGACGGGGGATTGGGCACCCCTGTCGGCCATATGGACTGTTGCCATGCTGAGGTGGGCTCCCAGCGTGTCACCTGGAACTCTGTTGGGGGGGAGCGCAGCAGAGTCGATGGGTGATAGGGTATTAGGCACCCCGTCGGCCATACAGTGTGTGTGCGTGGGGGAGGCGCATTAGCACGCAATATGCGTGCATGTGGGGGGAGCGCATGTGCACGCAGTATCTTCTCGCTGCTCACTGAAGTGGAGCTCTCCCTTTGAACTGTAAGGCACTGCATTTTTAGCTGCTGTCATAGACAGCTGCAGCATTCATTGGTGAACTGTAGCCGCGTCTGCAAACACACTGACTGCACTGGAAGACAGGGTGCCACACCTATGAAAACTCGGATGATGGCACTATGTTTCTTGCACATGCGTGCAAGCAAACATAAAAATTTAACTAGGTTCATCTGACATGATCTCCCTTGTGTGAAGCCATGCTGTAGTCCACTTTCTACCAGGTAGCTGACTAGTCTTTCTTTTATTATCATGAACATGGGGCACAAAAACCCACGAATAGCATATCAGCTGGGAGGAGGATACAGAATGCTCCAAGCAAGAAAGGAACCCGGGGTTATCATCTCTGATTACCTCAAGGCAGGGGGTCAGTGTGACAAGGCAGCAGGAAAAGCAAACAGGATGCTGGGATGCATAGGTGGAGTATCACAAGCAGGAACAGAGAGGTCATAATTCCACTATACAAGACATTAGTAAGGCCACACCTCGAGTATAGTGTCCCGTTCTGGAGACCTTACCTGTGTAATTACATAGACAGGATGTAGGCAGTTCAGAGGAGGGCAGCCAAGATGGTGCAAGGATTACATCACAAAACCTACAAGGAGAGGCTGAAAGACTTGAATATGTACCCCATGGAAGAGAGGACGGAGAGGGGAGATATGACTGAGATATATAAATACCTCACAAGGAGGAACAAGGTGCAGGAAAACACAATTTTTCATAGAAAAAGATGTTTCAGGACTAGGGGACATGGGATGAAACTGGAGGGAGGGAGGTTCAGGAGAACACGAGGAAGTACTTCTTCTTGGAGAGGGTGGTGGACAAATGGAATGCCCTGCCGGAAGAGGTGGTGGAGTCAGAAATTATTACAGGATTTAAGAATGTATGGGATAGACATAAAAGGGTCCTGGTAGTCGGGGGCAACATAGTCCTAGGGAAGTTTGAAGAAGCACTGTTGCATGTGCAGATGGGCAGACTAGGTGGGTCGTAGACCCTTACCTGCCATCAACATCTGTGTATCTATGTATAAATAAATATTAGCATACCTTTAAAGTAAAGCTAGGTGCTTTTACTCCACTCTTTCAGCCAACTCTGGCCTTCCACCTCAGGACCCCAACTAACTAGACCTCTTAAATCTTCATTTTGTTAGAAGGCACTAAGCATCTCTCAAATTCAACTCCCCCAACCCCAAATTAAGGACCTGATTCACAGGGCTTCCTAAATCTACTCACCCCAAGATTAAGTTCCTGACCTAGTTTCCCCAACACCAGCTGTTACAGTTTAAAACCCAAGTTTCAAGGTAACCCAGTCACTGCCTACCAAGTTTCAAAGTGTCCCAGCCACTGTTTACAGATTTTTTCTTCCCACATACCCTGCTACTTTCCAAAAACAAGAACAATCAGCTGCGAGAAACCCTCTAATTCAAACACAACCCCCAACAAAACAGAACTCCAAGCACAAGGCAACAGCAAAGATGGCCAGAAACAATAGTACAGTATGCCGATGTTACAAATAGAAACAAGCATTTGTCAATGCTGTATGTTTGCTTGCTGGCACTGGCATTGGTAGTGTAGGAGTTAGAGAGCTGCATAATAGAAATGGCAGTGAAGTATTGAACTGCAGCCAACCCCACCACCACCCTGCAGAGACTGACAGGCATTGGCGTGTGCCTTTGGGTCGTCAGGCATAACGTGGCCACGCCCATTTCACCACACCCTACCCCTGCAGACACCGACAAGTGTCACGGTGTGCCTTGGGGTCTTTAGCCCTTATACTCACCCCATTCCATCAGGAAATATGGTGAGATGGGTGCTGTATAGGAGAATGGGGTGAACCTTGGGGCTGAAGAGTCCAAGGCACGCCTCGATGCCTCTCACTGGCTGTAGGGTGTGGAATGATATGAGCATTACAGGCGAGAATCCCAAGTTACACCCCTGATGCCTGTCATTCTCTACAGGGTGGGGCGTTATGGTCGGAAACCCTAATGCCTCAGGCATTCATTGGCATTTTCACTCCAAATTTTCAACATGGGTTATTTGTGACCCCACCTTATGAACAGTGACAATATCAGTTTGTTAGCCGAAAGCTGAATTTTGCACAGTGACTACGCCATTTGGCACCACAGGTGCGAAAACACATTTCTAACAGGATGTGAAAAATGACAGCTGTACTGTTCACGGGGAGGTGCAAAAAATGGCAATGTTGAAAATCTGCAGTGAAAATATTAAACAAACTGGTGAAATCACGAGCGTGCATAGAAACTGCGCAACGCACACCTGTAATGCAATTAGTTTGGGGATTTTTTACAGCAGATTGTCAACACAGGCATTTTGGAACCTCCACTCATGAACGGTGTCACTGTGATTTTCTTAATCTGTCCCGAACAGTGATTTCCCACAGTGACCACGCATTTCTGCGCTGGAAGTGCGAAAACACATTTCGGCCATGGTGTAAAAAATGACAGCTGTACTGTTTATAAGGAAGTGTGGAAAAATGCCAGTGGTGAAAATCTGGACTGAAAATTTTAGAAATGCATGAACTTACGAGGGTGCGTGGAAACTGCACAGTGGTAGCTCGTAACACAGTCATTTTATGGATTTTTTTCGCCAAATGTTTAACGTAGTCATTTTAATACCTCTGCTCATGAACAGTGTTACTGTGATTTTCTTAATCTGTCCCGAACATTGATTTTGCACACCGACTGCGCCATTGTGCACTACATGTGCGGAAACACATTTTGGGCAAGATGTGAAAAATGACAGCTGTACTGCTCATAAGAAGGTGTAGTAAAATGGCAATGTTGAAAATCTGGAGTGAAAATATTGAAAATTTGCGAACTTACGAGCATGCGTAAGAACAACGCAACGCATGCTCGTAAAACAGTCATTTTTGGAAATTTTTTTAAACACATTTTTAACATAGCCATTTTAACATCTCTGCTCATGAACAGTGTCACTGTGATTTTCCTCATCTGTCCCGAACATTGATTTCGCACACCGACTGCGCTTAGTTGATGCTATGTGAAACTGACATAAGCATTCCCTGCTATATGCTTTGCCGTATGTTTCTGATATACTATTGAAATATACTACTTTGTGCTAAAATAATAAACTGTTGCCTTGACTGTGAGTCCTGGTACCTCATGACATGAACCAGGAAGAGAGCCTGTAGTTTTTTGCAAGAGTCCATTGCGAACTACAGACTGCATTGCCTTTATTATTTTATACTTGGGCTTATGTGGAGTGTGTTTATGCGCCAAGGACATAGCCCTCTGGTGCCAGTTCTTAAATATATTTTAAACCATATACTTTGTTTTACGAGGCACAGTCTGACCCGTAGTAACTCATCGGGTCCACGGGATACTATTTCAGTCGCATGCTCAGCGAGAAAGTAGCCTTGACTCAGCATTGGAGATGCACGCAGAGACATCTGCATTGGCGCATGTTCTGCATGTTCCACGGGGATAGCGGTGATAGTAAAGCATTTGCCGGTGTTTTTGTCTGTGGTTCTTAAAAAGGTAAACTGATTGAGGACTTACCTATATCCAAACTCTGGTATTAATTAAAGGATATATGTTAAATCTATACTATGTCTTTGTCTACACATAAACCAAACATGAACACATACAGACAGTGTTTAATATGTCACATGTTTGATTCTAAAGGGAAGGACAACATACAGTACATGAAGACTACATCTGTGACAAATGTGAGGAAAACAAAACTCTTAAGGAAACAGTATCTCTATTCAATAACAGGCTATCTGAGTTGGAAGCCTGTCAGTTAGAAATGCAGGACAGATTTGTTGGCATAAATCCCCTTGTTACTAACCAAACGCCTTGTATTTCCCAGGATAATATAACCCCTATCATAATTTCTAACTCAATTCAAAATGGTGATAGTTTTATATTAAATGAGTGTCCGCCTAGTGGTTCTAGAAAAAGACTTTATGACTGTAATAAACCTGAAAGTCCTGATGAATTATGGTATGAAGCACAGAGTAACTGAGTTTATAAAAAAGGCAGAAAGGCCAATCACTTTACATTACCACTCAGTAATAGTTTTTCACCTTTGTTTACTTCAGATGAACCAACAGAGGATACAGTACCCACTCATGTGGTATCTTCGGGTACATCTGTATGTACTCCATTGAAAAAAAAACATTTGGTCAAATCAGATATCTAACACTGAAGCAAATAAATGTCCTTTACCATCTAATATTCCCATGATACCATCTGTAGTGGAATTAGTTGATCATATCATACAAGAAAAGAGTGACAATACCCCAATGGATGTTCCTACAAATTATGCTGACATAAAAAAATAAGTTTTTGTATTAGGAGATTCTATGATGAAAAACTCGGATAGGGTAATTTGTAATGACAATAAAGCAAATCACACATGTTCCTCATTTAGAGGTGCAAGAATTTCACTTATCACTAGTATGGCACGTAATATATTAGATAATCAAGATATTAATCCTCTTGTGATCATACATGTCGTTACAAACGACTTCATAAAAGCAAATTTGCTGGACATAAAAAAAGATATGGTTGCCCTCTTGAATACTTTGGTGGGTATTGGCTGCGAGGTGACCTTTTCTGAAGCTTTACCTTTTCCTAGAGCCTCTATGGAATTTAATAATACTATACGAATGTTCAACAGTTGGTTACATGGTTGGTGGCTTTGCCAAAACCAGGGCTGCATTACGCATTGGGAAGAGTACATAAACAGACCTGATATGTACTGTAAAGATGGTCTACATCTTAATCGAAAGGGTAATACATTATTGGGGAAGCATTTAACTACTTACATCAATAATAATTTAAACTGATTGATTTGGGAGAGTATATTTTCTCTCCCAAAAATAAAAATAATTTAACTATAAAAAGTGATCTGGAAATTAAGAACTTAAATAGTCTCTACTTTAATGCCAGAAGGTAAGCAAATAAAATGGACGAATTAAAAATGATTGTGGTAACTGACAAAGCTGATATTGTAGTTATCATAGAAACATGTAGGGGCAACAAGTCCTGCTGGGCATTTTCTCTGCCTAATTTTACATTATTTGAATATAACGGACAAACCGGAAAAGGTGGTAGAGTTGCCATCTATATAAGAAATCAAATACAGGTAATAGACATATCAGACCAAATTAAAAACATAAATTTGGCAACAGAATCTTTATGGTTAAAACTTACGACAAACTCTGCTCAATATATTATAATTGGAGTATGTTATCGTCCACCTAATACATTAAGTGATTATATGGACTTAATTATAAATTAAATTTCAAATGCTTGTACTTTGGGTGATATCGTACTAACGGGTGATTTCAATTTAGGCGACATTAATTGGACTAACATAACAGCCTTAACAAATTCTAGCAAAAAATTAATAGATATCTGTCAACAGTGTAATTAAAAACAGGAGGCAAAAAAAACAACTAGGGGAAATAATCTCCAAGATCTGGTTCTCTATAGTAGTACGCGTTTAGTAAAGGATATTGCAGTACGTTCTCCGATTGGTAACAGCGATCACTGTTCAATTACTTTTACTACCTGTCTTACTGTAGCAAAATCTCATAATCACACCAAAATATTTCTTTATCATAATGCAGATTTGGATGGTTCACGCCACGAACATCGTAGAGGAAACAATGCGGGCAGAATAATGCGGAAGTAATGCCGTGAACAAGAACATTGCAGTGGACCCAACAACGCTGAGCATAAATGCAACTGACCCACAAGCAAAGTGGCTCAACACAGCAGCAGTAATGGAGGTGTGCACAAGGAACCACATGGAGAGGGACACCCAGCACCGGCAAAACCGTGAAGCAGACAGCAGGGCAGCACAACGGGGCCGGCAAGATGGACAACACAGGCACCATGGATAGAATGCATCTGGAGCACAGAAGGAGCACAGCATGGTGGATGGACTCCGAGAAGGGGGGGCAAGCAAGCCACAGTGCCGACCAGTAAGGAGCCAGACCACACATGGGGTAATCCAAACACCACCACAGGGCTACAAGGGAGACAGAGCCACACAAGGGGCATGCTGCATGTGGAGAGATGGGCAAAGGGGCAGGAGGTGACTCCCAGAACAGGACACCTGCACCCAGCGATGCACCACACACAACAGCAAGGGTTGAGGGCCACACAGGGGGAACACAACAGCATGTGAAACTCTCCCGCACCAACACACAATGCTGACAGACAGCAGGACAGACAGGGGGGAAGGGTGTGGCACCACAGCATGGATATAGGGCTAACAGGACACACCTGTGAGTTGGGCATGTGCCGCCAGGGCAGGTGCTGTCACCCCCACACTCAGCAGCACTCCCATAAAGCAGCACAGAAAACAGACCATGCTAAGGTGCATGGGAGTGTCGTGCAGAGGACAAACACTGTGTGGGAGGCACGTGAGCGGTCTGCAGAACCATGCCACTGCACCTTGTGTCCAGCCAAAAGGGAAAGACCCTACTACAACAGAAGGGCTACTTGTACTACAAGGAGTGGAACCTTGGGGGAAAAAACATATTGGAAATGCTCAGAGTATTACAGGGCGCAATGCCCTGGGTGCGTCCACACCACAGGGGAGGAGGTCATCAGAGTGGTGAACAGCCACAACCATGCACTGGACCGTGGGGCCATAGGTGTCTGAGAGGCCATTACAGACATAAAGCAGAGGGCCCTACAAATGATGGAGACACCCCACGAGGTGGTGGCAGCATGCAGCAGCAACATAACCACTGCTGTATCTGGTAGACTTCCCAGCATACACCTCCTGAGAAGGAGTGTCCACCGTGCACATACAGCTGCTAGCCAGCCACCACCCCTGCCAACCTCACTAGAGGACCTCACCATCCCAGATGTGTACACAGTGACACATGATGGAGCCCAGTTCCTGCTCCATGACAGTGGTGGTGCATCACGAATACTGATATACACCACGGACAGAAATCTGCAGCTGCTGTCACAGTGCCATACATGGTATGCAGATGGCACATTCAAGACAGCACCACCACACTTTGCACAGCTCTACACCATACATGGGGAACAATACTGAACCAAAATACCCACAGTGTCCCTCCTGCTGCCAAACAAGACAGGGGTGATGTACACAAAGGCATTCACCTCAGTGAGGGCGGTCTGAGAGGACCTCAAGTCATCCGTGATAATCACGAACTTCGAGCAGGGTGCGATAAAGTCCTTTGCCACAGTATTCCCGGATGCCAGTCAGCATGGCTGCTTCTTCCGCCTGTGCAAGGCCCTGTGGAGGAAGGTCCAGGAAGTTCCTGAGGCCATGCACTGCTACACAGAGGACGACAACTTTGCACTCCATGTGCACCTGCTGCCTGCGCTTGCCTTCATCCTCCCAGGGGAGGTGTCCACAGTCTTCGAGGTTCTCAGGTTGTTTGAATTCTACATCACACATGACAAGCTTTTGGCACCAATAGTAGACTACTTCGAGGACACATGGGTGGGGTGCCCCATCCATGGTGGTGTCTGCAGGTGCCCCCAGTTCCCCACTGACCTGTGGAGCTGTTATGATGCAGCCAGGACTGGCAGTGCCTGCACCAATAACTCTGTGGAAGGGTGGCACCGTGCCTTCAGCACACTAATAGGTGCATGCTACCCCAGCCTGTGGAAGTTCATTGATGCCCTGAAGTTGGAGCAGTGACTCAATGAGCTGAAGATCAAGCAATGCATCATTGGGCGCTATGCACCACCATCAAGGAAGCAGTTCAGGGACTCGACGGACCGCACACAGCACATTGTTGAGGAGTATGGCACCAGGCCCACGTATGATTAGCTACACGGCATTGCCCATAACTTACAGCTGCAGGTCTGACCAGGACCATGCCAGTGGTTGTGGCTGCTGGGCACAGACTGTCCACCACCATGCCATATGAGGGTGCCAGTGACTGCTGACCACCTGTACAGTGTGCTATCGCACACGCCTGGGGGGGTACTGTGCCGTTATGGGTTGATGCACTGTCAGGGTGGGGGTACTGTGCTGTTATCAGGGAATTGACCTGCAGATGGGGGGGACTGTGCTGATATAGGCTGATGCACTGTCAAGGTGGGGGGTACTGTCCTGTACTAGGGTTGATGCTCTGTCATGGAGGGGGACTGTGCTGCCGTGGGGTGTTGCTCTGTCATGGGGGGATGGCTGTGCAGGTGTTGGGCTCCTGTGCCATCTGTGCTGGGGGCGGTGTCTCTGTTATCATGGGGGTTGTGCACCACTGGGGGGGTGTACACCAGATGGTTGGATGTCTGCATGCAGGCTGTGGTGCAGTGTGAGGTGGTCACTGCCACTGCGGGTGCATGTGGTGTCTGCAGTGGTGCCATGACAATGCCATGTGCTGGACCAGTATGCCAGCCTGGGGGGGTGTGCTCCATGCAGTGCATGTCTGCGTCTGTGCCATGCTGGGGCTGCATGTTACGCATGTCACTGTCCTGTGCACTGCTTGGCTGTGCATTGGTGGTGTGTGTGTGCCATAGCCACGGGTGTTGTGTTGGTCATGCCTGGTGTTATCGGACACTGTGTGCATCGTAGTCCCCACAGCCAGTGGTACATCAGTTGTGGCTCAGCCACTGGGGTATACACCGGGCGCATGTTGTCCCTGGGCTCCAGCAGGCTGGCATGTGTTAGGGCCCCTGCAGCCCATGTTCATACGAGCGTGCCGGCACTGTACATGGGCCCTACTCATCCCGTGGCCATGTTTGTCTGTGGGAATCCTATATGTGCATGCCTGTGTGGGTGGCAGTGTCCGCCTTCACTGCCTGATGCCACTTGTCCACCTGTGGCTCATCTGAGCTGTGCTGTCCCCCCGTGGGTGTGACCATGTGCATCATGGCCAGACATGATCACCTGGGGGCGCATGCCCACCACAGTGTTATGGCTGTATCCCCTCCTGCCACACTGTTGTATGTTCTGTGGGGTGTGCACATTGTACTGGGTTGCAGCTGCATCTAGTCACCATGCCGTTGCATGGCAGTCTTGTGGCAACTGGAGGTCCATGAGTCAGCACACCTGGCCTCAGTGCCCTGTGTACATTGTGGGGGTTGCTATCCAGGGCCTTCTCCCCATGTGCATCCATGCACGGTGGCATTCGGGGGGGACATGCTGGCCACCCACTAGGGTGCCCGACCCCTGTTGCCGTACCTAGTTCAGCCACCCTGTGCTGTGCATGGGCACCGGTGCCCCTACTGTGCGGGTGACCTTGTGTGTACCGAGGTCATTGCTGCCCCCTGCGGTGTTCTGCCCAACACTGCTGTTCCCTGCCTTGTGTTGTGCAGTGGCATGTCAGGCTTATGTTGATTTGCCCACCTTTGTTTGGGCATTCACCAATTGCTCCTGTGGTCTGCATCCCCTGCAGTGTTCCAGGCCCCGTTGGTTGTACTAGCAGCATTTGGGCATGTGCTGTGTTTGCTGCCCTTGTTTCGGCAGTCACTGTTTGCCCATGCAGTCTGCATCCCTGCGATATTCCCGACTGCTTTCTGTAGTGCCTGCGCTATTGCTGTCGGCGATGTTCTTGCCGCAGTGTTCCTGTTCGTGATTTTTTTTTCCCGCACTGTTCATGCCCTGAAGCAATTTGGACAGCATTAAAAAAGAATTAGATAGTGTAAACTGGGAATCTATTATGAAGAATAATGGTTTAGATGAATATTATAACATTCTTTGTAATATGTTACATGTTTTAAGAGATAATTTCATACCATTCATATATAAGCACAAAACCTCTCAAAAAAAATGGATGACTAAAGAAATTGTTAAATTAGTTAAAAAGAGAAAACGGTGTTATGTTAAATATTTAAAAAATAAAACTAATGCAAACTGGAATTCTTATTGACATATTAAAAAAATGTACATACAGAATAAAAAAATCAAACAAGAAATGGGAATTAAAACTTGCTACAAATGCCTCAAAAGATAATAAGTCATTTTTTGCATACATAAATTTCTTAAAAAAGCAAACATGTCAAGTAGGCCCACTTTCATCGGAAGATACTCTAATTTATAACCCTTCAAAAATGGCTAATATATTAAATGATTATTATTGTGATATATATCAAAGATATCAGACAGTAAATACTACTAATACAATGATAGGTTGTCCAATAACTATTTCTAATTCGGAAGTTCATACAAAACTCACTATGCAAAAAGGTAAAATTAATGTAACTCCTGTTGATATCCCAGGTCATTTTCTATATCTACTCGCTGACGAATTGTCATCCCCACTACAGCTATTATACGAACACAGTTTATATACAAACTATGTGCCTGATCTATGGAAAAAAGCATATGTAATACCAATCTATAAAAAAAAGGGACCCAGAAGTCTTTGTAATAATTATAGACCGATTAGTCTAACATCTTCAATCTGCAAAATTTTAGAAAGTTTAATTAAAGATATGCTGTCCTCCGTTATGCAATATATTGATATGGAACAGCACAGATTTAAATCTGGCAGAGGATGTTTAACTAATCTGATGTGCTTCTATGAAGATGTTAGTTCTAATCAAGACTGTAGGGTTTCTTATGATGTGGTATATTTGGATTTTAGTAAAGCTTTTGATCTTCTCCCGCACTGGGTTTTAATCACAAAATTATATCATGTAAACATCAGTCCAACTTTAATCCAATGGATAGCTAATTGGCTGAATATGCATTCACAACAAGTCTTAATAAATGGTCAACTCTCATACCCAGGAACTATTCCCAGCGGAGTACCTCAGGGCTCTGTTTTGGGCCCATGTCTCTTTCATTTACTTATAATGGATATTTCTAAGACTTGCTTATCTAATGTCATAAAATATGCTGATGATATTAAGATCGGAGGACCATGTGAAAACAGTGAGCCGATAAATACGATACAAAAAGATTTGGATAGCATCTCTATATGGACTACAAAATGGGGTATGAAATTAAATCATGAAAAATGTAAAATCTTACATTTCGAAGCAAATAATCCTAAACATGTCTATACCTTAGATAATAAACTACTTCTAGACTCAGAAACAGAGAAGGATTTGGGTGTCATCATAACTAATACATCTCTTCCTGATATTCAAATTAACGAAGTTATACGTAAGGCCAATAGTGTTATTTGGGCAATTAAATGGAATATTAAATCCAAAGAGAAAGAAGTACTTATGCCACTTTATAGGGCATCTGTACTCCTTCATTTGGATTTCCTGTCACAATTTTGGTGTCCCTATAAAAAAACAAGATATTATTAAAATTGAAAAAATTCAACTGAGATTTACTAAAATAATAAAGGGTTTGAGAGATATGACATATGAGAATAGACTTCAGTCTCTTAATCTAATGTCATTATAAACAAGAAGATTGAGAGGGGATCTTCTATTAATGTATGACATTGTTAATGACCCTCCTTTATTGGAAAAGCTTGGGTTTAATTTTAAAGAAGATATTTACTACCTTAGAGGACACCCATTGCAGATTCAACATAGACGTTATAAACATCTGTCAAGGAAGTATTTTTTTGCATTGCGTGTTGTAAAAATTTGGAATGCCCTTCCAATTGATGTTATTATTAGTACCTCAAAAAAGATTTTTAAGAAACAATTGGACAAATTTATTATAACTCATCCACCTTTTGATTATTATTAAAAAATAGGAGCAATCATGTGCTTCACTGCTCCTTATCTCCTAATGCAATCTTAGTATGAATCTTAGTATTGTGCGCTACATGCGTGGAAACACATTTTGGGTGAGATGTGAAAAATGACAGCTGTACTGCTTATAAGGATGTGTGGTAAAATGGCAGTGTTGAAAATCTGGAGTGAAAATATCGAAAATTCATGAACTTACAAGCGTGCGTAGGAACAGCACAATGTATGCTTGTAAAACAATCATTTTGGGGAATTTTTTCACCAAATTTTCAACATAGGGTTTTTGAGGGCTTACTTTATGAACTGTGACACTGTCATTTCGTAAATTGGTCCCGAAAGGTGATTCCACACAGTGACCGCGAAATCACCTTTCCGGGCTGATTAACAAAATGACAGTGACAGAATTCATGAGGTGGGGTCCCAAAAACCCCATGTTGAAAATTTGGTGAAAAAATTCCCTAAAATGCCTGAGATATGCATCAAAGTTGAAACAACCCTATTTATTCTATTATACAGCTTACTGGCATATCCTCAGTTCACGGTTGGCTTTGAAGAGTGCAGACATGTTCCCAGTTCACTGAAGATCATCGCGCCAGACTCCGGAGGTAAGTATGGGGTGAGGTGGGGCCAATGAGACAGGGTTGCAGAGGGTGGGCATGGGTGGGGAGGAGGTCAGGATGGTCAGCGAGAGCATTTTCTCTTGCAGGTTACTTTTTTTTGTAGATGATGCAGGACTTGTGCCACGCTGGGGTGGGCTCCCAGCGTGGCAGCTGGAAGGCTGTTGGGGGGCAGTGAAGCCAACAGAGGATTGTGCACCCCTGTCGGCCATATGAACTGTTGCCATGCTGGGGTGGGTTACCAGCGTGGCACCCGGTAGTCTGTTGGGGGGAGAGAACAGTGGAGCCGATGGGGGATTGGGCACCCCGTCAGCCATACAGACTGTTGCCATGCTGGGGTGGGCTCCCAGCATGGCACCGGTAGTCTGTTGGGGGGAGGGAACAGTGGCACCTGGAACTCTGTTGGGGGGGAGCACAGCAGGCGGCCGAGTTAGGCACTCCGTCAGGCCATTACAGTGTATGCGTGGGGGAGCGCTATGAGCATGCAATATGCGTGTGGGGGAATGCATGAGCACACAGTATGCTAATCAGCATATCTTATCGCTGCTCACTGAAGCGGAGTTCTGCCTTTCAACTGTATGGCATTGCATTTTCAACTGCTGTCATAGACAGCTGCAGCATTCATTGGTGAACTGTGGCCACGCCTGCAAACACAGTGAGGGAATTGGAAGACATGGTGACACACCTATGAAAACTCGGATGATGGCACTATGTTTCTTGCACATGCGTACAAGCAACATAAAAACTGTAGCTTAGCTCCCGGTCTCTTGGCCCCTCTGCTTACAGATCTTTTCTCCCCACTAACCCTGCTACTCTATTAAGAATACTATAGCTGGGAACAGCATTAACAATGTATTTACCCAGGATAGCCCAGCTGAGATGCAATATCTCATGTTCTGTGGGGTCCTGATTTTACCCATTTTTATAATGTATTTACCCAGGATAGCCCAGCTAAAATGCAATATGTTATTTTTAGTGGAGTTCTGCTTTATTTCATGTTTACAGTAAATTTAACAAATTTATCCCAGCTGAATCACAATTTCTCGTTTTTCAACATATTTACAAATTTGTGTTTAACCAGGATAGTCCATTTGAGACACAATATCGCATTTAAAATAGGATCTTGCTTTTACCTAGTTTTACAATGTATTTACTCAGGATTTCCTGGGTGAGAAGCTGAAATGCATTACCGTATCTGATTTTCAGTGGGACCTCCCTTTACACATTTTACAATGCATTTACCTTGTATAGCCCAATGGAGAAGCTGAGGTACAAAACCTGATTTATGTGGGGCCAGCACGTACCCGTTTTTACAATGTATTTATGTATGTATGTATGTGTATATATGTATTTATGTATTTATGTATGTGTATGTATTTATGTATATATGTATATTTATGTATTTATGTATATATATATATATATGTATTTATTTATGTATGTATGTATATATGTATGTACAGTATGTATATATGTATTTATGTATGTATGTATATATGTATTTATGTATATATGTATATATGTATTTATGACAAAGAACCTCTGTGCGCAAACACTGAGGCAAGGGTTACCCCAAAGGGCATTTGGCTGGGAAGCCAAGTTTCAAGAAAATACAAAATCACACATGCCCACACAATGCAAAGCATCATGGGCTGCATATGCAAATCACCACAGAATGTTATGCTGGTCCAAATTTAAGCAGAATTGCATGGTGCCGAAAGGCCTCTCACACAGTTTGCAAAGGGTGCTAACAGATGACATAGACATGTGTTTCATCCTACCAGGACTTATCAGTATGCCTCGTCTGTTTGACACCCCAGTGGAATGGACCAGCTACCCTAAGACAGTGTGTCTTGGATGCGTTATGGTGAACCCATTAAAATAAAAAACTATGTAAAAGACAAAGAACCTCTGTGCGCAAACACTGAGGCAAGGGTTACCCCAAAGGACATTTGGCTGGGAAGCCAAGTTTCAAGAAAATACAAAATCACACATGTCCACACAATGCAAAGCATCATGGGCTGCATATGCAAATCACCACAGAATGTTATGCTGGTCCAACTTTAAGCAGAATTGCATGGTGTCGAAAGGCCTCTCACACAGTTTGCAAAGGGTGCTAACAGATGTATTTATGCATGTATATATGTATTTATGTACGTATGTATGTATATATGTATTTATTTATGTATTTATGTATGTGTTTATGTATATATGTATATTTATGTATTTATGTATGTATATATATATGTATTTATGTATGTATGTATGTATGTATTTATGTATATATGTATTTATTTATGTATTTATGTATGTATATATGTATTTATGTATATATGTATTTATTTATGTATTCATATATGTATGTATATATGTATTTATGTATGTATATATGTATTTATGTATATATGTATTTATGTATTTATGTATGTATGCATATATGTATTTATGTATGTATTTATGTATATATGTATTTATGTATATATATATATGTATGTATTTATGTATGTATGTATATATATATTTATGTATGTATGTATATATGTATGTATGTATATATGTATGTATATATGTATTTATGTATGTATGTATATATGTATGTATTTATTTATGTATATATGTGTGTATATATGTATTTATATAGTGTATGTATGTATATATTATTTATGTATGTATGTATATATGTATATATGTATGTATATATGTATTTATGTATGTATGTATGTATATATGTATGTATGTATTTATGTATATATGTATGTATGTATATATTTATTTACTTATGTATTTAAAATTCGGTAACTGGGAAAGGCACACTGAGCTGAGGCTCATTTTCAGGTGTGACCAGGGGAAAAGGGCAATACATGACAAGATATTTGTACAACAAATGAGAACATTATACACAGTATGCTAAAAATAAAATCCCGCATTTGAACATTTATTGAGAAGAGAAAAAAGTAAAAGAAAATAATATACAGTAAACAGACCCAGAAATTAGGAAGAGTAAAACGATAATACCTGAATTCTTTTCTAAAACAAAAAAGGAACTGGCTCACTGTGACAGGGTGACCCCTGTCATAGTGGACACCCCTGGGATAGAATGAAACCCCTTCCCCAAGCAGTTTATATGTTTTGTACAATGTCTAACATGCTGGTTATAAATTAAGTGCTGAAGTGCTTATAAAGCTTTCTGTGCATATTAACCTAAAACAAAACTAAGAGTACAGTTACAAAATGAGAAGGCAGTTTTAATATAAGAATAACAAAAGTTTGTGTCTGCTTTTTCTAGATGTTAGCAGTCCTCTTCTAATATGTATTTTGAGGCAGACAGCATGAGGTAATATGTGCCTGCTAGAGAGTTTAAGAGAGCACAGAATGTTCTGACCTTAACAATGTTGTAAACAAGTTATGTAATGTTCTCCAGGTGCTAAATAACTGTTCTCTGTGGTGCAACAGTGGCCTCTAGTGGCTAGTTTTATGTTATGTCTGCTGTTAATCAAAAGGCAGGGGAAACTGTTTTTCCAATTTCTTTTTTGTGTGTGTATTTCTTTTTGCACCCTATGTGCTGCCACCTCAGCCACTCCTTCAGGCTGTGCCAAGGCTGTATCTGATCCATCCTGTTCCTGGGCCCCATCCCTCACATTGCAGTCATCCCCAAGGTAACCCGGACATAACCTATTGCTGGACGGGTCCCTCTCCTCAAAGGGAGTAGGCACCAGAGACAGGACAGCACAATACTTGGCCCCGGGGAACTGCTGAGGGACTGATAGCTCCAGGACATTGATGGCATCAGATCACCAGGCAGCCATCATCTGGAAGAACATGGAGCCATTTTCTGTTTTTCCTGGTGACGTTCCCTTGCATTGCATCTGCATTGCCCCCGGTCTCCACTGGAGGCCGCTGCAGAGTGACTCATCCCTACTGGGTGTCAGCATGTCTCAGTTGGTAGCACATCCGCCTCTGGACCAGAAGGTCATGGGTTCTTGTCCCACACCGGGATTGAACTTGCACCTAAAAATGCTGGCATCTGAGTGCAGTATTGGGGGGCGCTGTACTGCTGGGGTGTGACATCCTTTGGATGAGATGTTAAACCAAGGTCCCTTCTACCCATCCTGGTGTTGTCCTTGTGGGTGTCCAGGTGGAAGTAAAAGAACCCAGGGCACTCTTCGCAAAAGAGTAGGGAACATTCCTGGTGTCCTGGCCAACATTCCCCATCCCATAAAACTGGTTCATGCAGTTGTCCAGGCTGTGTGCGGTGTTGATGTGCGATATGGCCACCACTACACATTCAGTCACTTCACTACCAGTCTAGCATTGCTTGTAAAGTGCTTTGAGATACACTGTGTATGAAAAGCGTTATATAAATACTGATTTTTCTTCTTCTTCTACTACTACCCACCCCAGGAGAGGACAGCAGTCTTACAGATGCTCAATCCTCTCCTTTCCCTTCCAGCCCCCGGTGTCCCAAGTCCACTCCCGAACCCAGGTCACCAGCATGGCTCGAGGTAAGGCACCAGCGCCTCAGCCCTCTGTGCCACTGGGCTGGCCTCCAGCTTCTAGTGAGCTTATAAAAAGCCCTACCTCAGTGCTGAGAGAGGAGATATAGGGTGGTCTGTTGAATACAGACTAAGGAAGGTGAAAGACCTCCTTGTAGTGTATGCTTTCACACTGTTAGCTTGAAGAAAAGCCTTAGAAGCTGTTGAAGCTAAGCAGTTATTTGACTTACCATATTGCTTTCTATATATTTTATTTGATCAAAATAAAATGACAAATGCACTTGTTCATTTTTTATGCACCTGATTTGTGGTCTGCCTGAAATTGTGTTATCCTAAACCCAGGTCTAATGACATATGGTGTTGGCAGTGGAATCTGACTGACTGTCCGAGGTAACAAGGGGGAGTCCAGTCAGTTGGTGCCAGACCTGGTACCTAGGATACACGGCAGAGGTACGTGGCACCAGGCGAGATGAGGGCAGCACCTAATAGAGATGGTGACCTGGGCGAGGCACCATGGATGGGATGAAATGGATCCGATGGCCAAATGGAGACCCAGATATGACTTCTCCACTTAATGAGTGGGAGATGGCTGGAGGCTGATTGATGCTGGAGAGAGGTAGAGCACAGATGCCAGGAGTTACTTGAGAGGTCCCACTCAGAGGATGTTGAGGAAGAATCGGCAGAGCAGGATCCATGGGTTCTGGAGGAGGAGCACAGGGGCATTTGCGACCAACGTTTGTGGAGATCCCGTTGTTGCCTATTTTTCCAGGCTCTTACTTGGTGGAGAACAGTGAACAAGAAGAGGAGACCCCAGGTAAAACTTTGACTGGCAATGTGATACTGGGGGAGAAGGCTTCAAGCAAGATGGAAAAAGCCATTTTGGCTCAAGGGACTTTTGCATGTTTTAAATCTCCTCCTATGAAGAAAACGATTGTTCTCCTGATGTTGGCTGGGGAAAGTTGCAGATGGGGGATCCTGAAGTTAATTTCCAACAAGTGTGTCCCAAGGTTCCTTTTTAAATGTTACAAAAGCCCTATAACAGCTAGAAATGTGTGTGGGGGGGGAGTGAGATGGAAATGGAAAAAGTTCAAATGTTCTGAAACGTTACTAAAGAAAAATGCAGTTTATTTGAGCAACAGTAAATCAACTGACTTCTTATAATTTGGAGAATAAATCAATATTCATTGATCTCAAGCATATGTGGCTTATTCAATGTGGTGGTTGAGTGGGATTCAGTTTTGACTTTGGATCCTGAAGTTACCCAGTTAAGAGAGTATGTAAAACTCATGGATGCGAGGCAAGTTAAGGGTAGCATCTTTCAGACAAAGAGATGTGTAAGAACAAGGGGGCACAATTTAAAGTTAGAGGGGGGACGGCTCAGGGGTAATGTGAGGAAATTATTTTTCACGGAGAGAGTGGTGGAAGCATGGAACCGCCTTCCTGGAGAGGTTGTGGGGTCTAAAACAGTGGGGGAATTCAAACATGCATGGGACAGACATAAGGCAATTATAGTGGGGGGTTGCAGGAAGTAGGCTGTTGGTTAACTAGAATCTGCAGCTTATCCAATAGGTAGGGAAATGGGCAGACTGGGTGGGCCAAGTGGTCTTTATCTGCCGTCAAAGTCTATGTTTCTATGTTTCTATGGATTGGGCACCCCCTTGGCACAATTGCACTGGTTGTTTGGGGGGGTATTTTGCTGATGGGGAGTGGGCTCCCCTCTGCAAATGAAAAGGGAGGGAATATACGCGGATGGAGAGTGGGCCCCCATCGCAACATGAACACAGGCACTGAAGCCGACGGGGATTGGGGCCCCCGTCGGCAAACAAACACGGTGGGGGGGGCACATGCTGCTGAGGGGGATTGGGCACCTCCTCGGCAGTGAAGTGCTTTAATATTGTTTGGAAACACAGCAGCAAGCCGCTGCCATGTTCACAGACAATATCACAGTAACAAGGTTCCACCCAGCAATGACGAGTCGCTTCCTCATGGCAGCAGAATGGCTTACGCTGCAATGACGAGGCGGCCCCTGATTGCAGCAGCTGAAACCTTACAAGGTTGTGGTACGCTGGCTGAACTAGTGTCAGCAGCAGTGTGCCACCACATTGGAAACAGCGGGCCAAGCCTCCAAAGGCTGTGGGGGCATTGGCCACAACAGTGCCGCACTTCCACAACCTGCTTCTGGAGCAAGCTGCCGCAATGTTTCTTGCGCATGTGTGCAATCAACATAAAAAGGTGGTAATGAAATATTTAATCCTAGCAAGACTGTCAGGGGATTTTAACAAATGATTATTTAAACACCAACATTTATCCACGACAGGGACAGAGGTAAAACCAATCTGAAGAACAGTTGGATGAAGATCCGAGGGAACTCTGGCACTGTGTGCACAGTGCTGAATACCCAGTAGATGTTTGATCCCCACCAAAAAGAAGTCTATTCTAGAAAAAGTATTATGAGAGAGTGAATGGAATGTATACTCTTTGTGGGTGGGGTTCAACACCCTCCAAGGATTGACCAACCCTGTCGTATCCATCCTATCGCATAGTGCCCATTGTGCCAGGGTTAACCCTTGCTTCCTGTTGCATGACATGTCCAGTTCATTACAAAGAACTGTATTCCAATCCCTGGCCAAAAGAATAGGGAGAGCTATCCAAGACGACAAAATATTCAAAAGACCAGTAAAAAAAATTGAATCATCAGAAGTTGGACCATAAAGAGATCCTAAAACTACCTCCTGATGGCCCAGTAGAGCTCAGACAAAAATAAATCTCCCTTGCAGATCAGGGATATCCTGCAAGAGACAGAATGGAATCTGTGTGGCCACTAAAATAGCCACTCCCGTCTTACAGATCTCATTCCCCACTCCAAAAATATAGCCAACCCAGAGCCTGCGAAATAACGCAAGCTGAGCTGTAGTTAAGTGAGACCTCTGCAGTATCGCTACATCAATCTGCAACCATTTAAGATGAAGTAAAATCCTATACCTTTTAGCAAGCATTTGGGCACTTTTAGCCATACTCAATTAAGATAAGACCATGATAGAAAAAAATACCTCCTCCCAGTAAAACAAAAACAATGGAATGTTCCCCAACCAGACTCACGCTCTGCAGTAAAATCCCTCCCATCCCCGAAGAATATAGTCCCCCAGAAAAAAGAAAACAAGAAGGAAACAGCAAAATATCCCAATCCCCCACCCTGAAGGAAAAGACCAAAAACCCAATCCATGATCAGGTCCAGGATGCACATCACCAGTGTGCAAACTAGCCCATGCTCCCTACATTCCCAGAGCAGCACCTGAAATAGTAGCAGAGAGACACAAACCCCCCCAAGGGACAGGGAGAGCCCCTGGCATAGAAGGAAGCAGGAAAATGTAAGACCACTAGCACACAAGAAGAGAAAACAAAAGGGCATGAAAAGGAAAAGAAAAAAGATCCACAAATCCATACCAACCAAATGCGCTAAACAATATGGCCATATTAAACAGCACACATCTAATACCATGCCAATAGCTCCCCCTATTGTCCAGCTCCCCCAAAAAAGAACAATAGTAGAAATATCAGGCTTTTCCCAGATACATGCAAAGCTAAGTGGGTCGACAGCCCCCGAGGTTAGCAACACAAAAATATCACACAAAATAAAAAAGTAATCAAATCGGAGGAGCTTGTCAGAAAGGTATCCACAGGCAACTAAAACCCATCAAACCAAACAGGACCATGCAGAAACAGTGGACTCCTAAAATATACAGCAGTATAATGAGTCCCATGAAGGAACACTAAAATATTCACTGAAGTAGGTATCCAGAGAGTTCAGTAATGTGGAGAATGTTATACACAGCAGTCATGACCAGACTGTGAATTATAACACTCCAGACAGACTATAATAATTCCAAACCTCAAAAAATGAAAAGCCTGCATTAAAGTCAAGCCACAGAATGAAATCTAGCAACCGCAAGGTCAGTCTACCACTCCTCAGGTGCCAGTGCATATATCATGAAATAGGATCAGAGCCAACCTGAAAAACAAAAACATTTAAAGTCCAGCTCAGACTATGCCCTTATGATGTCCCCAAATGGTTCCATGTAATAAGAGCGACAAAATTATGACAAGAGACATAACGGCAAGTACACATTGCCGATATCAGAAACGCTGACCTTACACAACAGCGGACCCAAAATCAGCGAGGTCTGCAACACACGCTCGAGTTGTTAAACTGATCACTCTATTAATCTGGGGGGCTGCACCCCCCACACATGGGGGCCTCACCCACCCACTTGAGTATCACCTTGGGTACAGCTCTAACTTATCACCTTGGGTACAGTACTAGCATATCACCTTTGGCACAGCTCTAACTTATCACCTGGGGCGCAGTACAAGCTTATCACCTCAGGCTCAGTACTCGCATATCACCCCGGGTTCAGTACTAGCTTATCACCTCGGTCTCACTACTATCTTATCACTTCGGGCTCAGTACTAGCTTATCATTTCAGGCTCAGTACTAGCACATCACCTCAGGCTCAGTACTAACTTAACACCTCAGGCTCAGCACTAGCTTATCACCTTGGGAACAGTACTAGTGTATCACGTCAGGCACAGTACTAGCTTATCACCTTGGGATCAGTACTAGCTTCTCACCTCGAGCACAGTACTAGCTTACCACCTTGGTCTCAGTACTAGCTTATCAACTCAGGCACAGTTCAAGCTTATCACCTCGGGCTCAGTACTAGCTTATCACCTCAGGTTCAGTACTAGCTTATCAATTCAGGCTCAGGACTAGCTTATCACTTCAGGTTCAGTACTAGCGCATCACCACAGGCTCAGTACTAGCATATCACCTCGGTCTCAGTGCTAGCTTATCACCTCAGGCACAGTACTAGCTTACCACTTCAGGCTCAGTACTAGCATATCACCTCAGGCTCAGTACTAGCTTATCACCTCAGGCTCAGTACTAACTTATCACCTCAGGCTTAGTACTAGCATATCACCTCGGGCTCAGTACTAGCTTATCACCTCGGGCTCAGTACTAGCATATCACCTCTGGTGCAGTGTTAGCTTATCACCTCCCCCACTTTAATTGTTCCTGAGTGGAGGCACCCTGCCTCTTGATTTACAACTTTGGATCCCAAACCCTGATGCCAGTTTAGTGATCCAGGCCCATCAACATTTATTTGAGCCTGTATCTTACATCTGTGGCAACCTGATAGAAACATAGACTGTGACAGCAGATAAGGACTGCTTGGCCCACCTAGTCTGCCTATTTCCCTACCTACAGGATAAGCTACAGATCCTAGTTAACCAACAGCTTATTTCTTCCTACCCCCCACAAGAATTGCCTTATGTCTGTCCCATGCATTCTTGAATTCTCCCACAGTTTTAGACCCCACAACCTCCTCAGGAAGGCAGTTCCATGTGTCCACCACCCAATCTGTGAATAAATACTTCCTCACATTGCCCCTGAGCCATCCTCCCTCTATCTTCAAATTATGTTCCTTGTCCTTGCACATCTCTTTTTCGGAAAGATGCTACCCTCTTGGACTTTGTTGATTCCACCGAGGTACTTAAAACTTTCAATCATGTCCCGCCTCTCCCTCCTTTCCTCAAGAGTATACACATTAAGCTCCTTTAGTCTCTCCTCGTATGGCTTCTCTTGCAGACCCTGCACCATTTTTGTTGCCCTCCTCTGGACTGCCTACATCCTGCCTATGTCCTTGCTGCCTTGGGCCCTGTGCCCCACTGGTCTCTATGTACTCAGCTGTTCTTTCCTTCAGAAGTGATTCCATCATTTTCCCTACCACTGAGGTCAAACTGATGGGTCTGTAGTTTCCTGCATCTGCCTTGCATCCACTTTTGTGTATGGGAATCACATCCACCTTCCCCCAGTCCTCAGGTACCACACCATTCTCTCAAGATTTGTTAAAAAGGGTAGTCAGTGGTAAAACTAGTTCTCCCGTTAATTCTTTTAAAATTCTGGGGTGAATCCCATCAGGCCCCATTGCTTTGTCCACCTTCAGTTTTAGGAGTTCTTTCAGAACCCTTTCTTCTGTAAAAGGACTGGGATCAACCCCCCTATCCAGAGTGCTTATGTTAATTGGATTAGGTACCTCCTCCTCCTCTTTTGTGAATACTGAGCAGAAGTATTCGTTCAATATCCCTGCTTTTTCACTGTCCCTCTCTGCTCACCCACCACCCATTCTATTCAGCCTCACTATCCCTCCCTTTGTCTTTCTACACTCCCTAATGTACCTATAAAAGGTTTCATTCCCCTTCTTAACCGAGTTGGCTATCTTTTCCTCGGTTTGGGTCTTTGCTATTCTGACTGCCTTCCCTGCTTCCTTCTGCTTTAACTGGTACAGTTCTCTGTCTTTCTCTTTCTGTGTTTCCTTATACTTCCTAAATGCTATCATTTTCACCCTAACCTTCCCTGCCACCTCTTTTGAGAACCATAGTGGCTTTTTCTATAATTTTGATTTGCTTATTTGCTTCACACAAAGGCTTGTTGCCTCTGTGATGGCAGTTTTGATGTTTTCCCATTGTTTCTTCACCCCTCCTTCTTGCCTGTGTGCTAGTGTTTTTCTAAGGCACTCTCCCGTTTTGACAAAGTCAGCCCTCCTGAAGTCCAGTACCCTCACTTTTGTATGGCTAAACTCTGCAGCTGAGTTTATCATGTTTGGTGGTCACTTGTTCCCAGATGGCTACCCACTTCTAGATCTGAAATCTTCTCACTGTCCCCATTTGTAAGTACGAGGTCTAAGATTGCTCCCTCCCAAGTGAGTTCCAACACTAATTGTCTGAGGCATGCCCCCCGTAGGGCATAGAGAATGGCCCTGCTCTTGGATGTGGCTGCAGCAAAGATGCTCCAGTTAACATCTGGCATATTCAGGTCCCCCCATCAACAATGTCTCCCCTTTCTCTACCATCCTAAGGATGCCTTCTATTATATCCTTGTCCATTCCCTCCCCCTGACATGGGGGTCTGTATACAACCCCTGTGTGGATTGTGGTGCCATTTCCAGTCTCTAAGGTGACCCACAATGCCTCCTCTCCTCCCTGTTAACTCTTTTGTTCAGTTGCTTTTATCCCTTCCGTTACATAGAGAGCTACTGCTCCCCCTCTTCTACCCTCCCTGTCTCTTCTGTAGGTTGTGTACCCTGGTATGTTAACATCCTAGTCATGGTTCTCTGTGTACCATATTTCTGTGACCGCCATGTGTGCTACTTGTCTAAGGCCCCTCCCCAACTCCACAAACTCCTCCTGCACTGTTTTGATCCCTTTCCCAGCCAGGTCATTTGTCCCTAGGTGGACAATGACATCCATCTCCCTTCCCTGTGCATCTGCTCCCATGATCCTGAGGATTTGTTCCCTGTCCCTTCAAGCTATGGTGCCTGGCAGGCACCTTACCTCCATCTCAACTCCCTCCCCCCACTTCTACCCTCCTAACAATGGAGTCCCCCACCAGGAGTTGTTTCCTTCCCCTGTGGGGTCCCATGCCACCCTCCTGTGGGGGTCTCCTTTGTGGAGGTTCCCAACATCCTGCTTGGTCTCTACTGTGGGTGCCTCTATAGAGGAACCACACTCTGCCAGAGTGGCATATGAATTATGGAGAGGTACAGCTGGAGAGATGTGCCTCTGTTCCACCCCCTCACCCTCCCTGAGCCTACTGTGGTCCAATCCTCTTCTTTCTTGGCAACCTCTGAGGCAGCGGCGGTGGCCCTGGTGGTCCCTGGGTGGGAGAGGGAGTCCCCCAAATCCTGGCCAACTCAGCCTGGAGATGAGCAACTTCCTCCCTCTGCCCAGAGAGGTTCCTGCAGATGGGACAACACTGCATCCTCCAGAACGTCTTCTGGAAGACTGATGCTCCACAGCTACTGCACTGCACCACTCCCATCATGTCTTATTTCTGGCCCCTTAACTGTTGTTTTGAATACTTACTCTTTTCTCTGTTTAATTATTCATTTATCTATATCTATCTATATATATATATATATATATATATATATATATATATATATATATAGATATATAAGAGAGAGAGAGAAAGATATAGATATATCTATATATATATATATATATATATATATATATATATACACAGTATATGTATTTTTCCCCTACTTACCTACTGCCTCTGTGCCCTTTAAGTTCCTGATCATCCTGTTCTGAGACAATAAGTTCCTATATTTCTCAGTCATCTCCTTACTTGCTCAGAGTCAGACCTCCAGCAGCTAGGGGGGGACGGAGAGCTTCTCTTTTGGATGTGGAGGCCTCCATTCCCACCCCATTTATGCCCACATGCTTGAAAGAGAAGAAGGCACCACACAGCAATTCTTGGGTCAAAAAGGCCGCAGCACAACTTTACTTGACATTCAAAGCCATCAGATTACATTCATCAAAACACAATTTGAATTCACAGCTTTACATATCAGTAGACACATATTTGTCCAATAATCAATTGTTATCTATTATTTATACATGATAGAAACCACAATCCACAATACAATACACCATTTCTATACCCCATAAATAAATACTATTTTTCCCATTTTTTGGACCCCAAATTGGGGGCCCAGATCCCGGCCGGAACACCTTACACCCCACTTAATATCCGGGGTATAATAAGCCTCGAGACCCTTCCTCCTTAGCCACTCTCGGCGCGAGGTGGGCGAGCTTCCTCCTGTCCCTCCCCTGCTCAGCTTCTGGCAAGGTGGGGACCTCTGCCACCTGTTCCTGCCTCTCCGACCTTCAGCTGCATAGCTTAAGGCCGGCAGGGAATGGGGATACTGCATTCTCAAGGCCTCACTGAGGCGCCCCCAACTGCCACAGGAGGGACAAGGCTAAACCTTGCCTGTGTCCCTCCCCCCACTCCTGGTCTCATTACCCATTACACTCCCTTATTCTTTATAAATTGTGGTTTCTATCATGGTCTGTATGGTTTCATTGAATAAATCTACCCCAACGTACAATAAATGTACCCCATCGGTGTAGTATAACCCCGGGCAGGAAGTTTCAATTTCCTCATGGGCGATGGTTATGCCACCTGTCCAGCAGATGAACCTACCCACCTCATTGTTGAGTTTTACCCTGGCCCGGTCAATGGCCTTGGGCACACGGGCGTGGCGCCAGACCAGTCGTGGCAGTATAGCTGACCATACTAGCCTGCACCGGGGCAGCAGTGACTGCAGTGTGGCCTGTGACCCCATGTTGTTTCCCCCTGCGTGAACCACCAAGATGTCCGGAACGCCAAACTTCTTCTTGTTGGATTGGATGCAGGGCATCAGTTGTTCCCGTCTCATGCCCTGCATCCCTATCCACCGGATAATGGCATCTTCCTTCGGTATTCTTAAATTCATCCCATATATTCTCTCCTCTTCCCTCTTCCGGGTCCAAAACATGTAAGATGATCCCATTATCCACACCTGCTTATGCCGTCTTTTACCTAAAGGCACAGGAGGTGGCAATCAAAAGAAAATAAGTTAGTGTTTTGTTTGCAGTGGCCTGATATATCCGTTGTATCTTCTGGACCGCCATCTCCTGATTTCTTTAATCTGGCCCTCGCCCAGGCCCAAGCTGGCCACCTTGGTCGCCGCACCTATCCTGAAGGAGTGGGTGCCAAACTTACCTGCATCTTGCCAGCAAGCATTTAGGCATGTTTTAAAAACCCGGTTAAACTGGTATCTCAACAGGGGCACCCCGTCTGAGTGAACCAATAGTTGGCCTTCCCCCGGAGGGTGAACTGCTAAGAATTCCGTCACTGCCCACACTGGGCAGATATCGGTATATCCATCAGCCCGCGAGCAGACAGAACTCCCCTACCTCTGGTCTGTCTGACCTGCGTAGCCAGATAGTTAAACTACCCTCATGTCGCTCTACATCCTGGCTCATAAGGCCACCAAGCCAGTCAGCCTTGTTAGCTGCCATCAGCTCGCTTACCCGAAAGGCTCCAAAAAAGGCCAGGCAGAAAGCAGCCTGGAACAGCAGGCACTCATGCCTATCCCTTGTAAGGTCGTCCAGGCTGTGTACCAGTGCCCTTAACCCTTGCAGAGAAATGGGCTGTCTACCGTCACTGACCAGGCGGGGGGGACTGTCTCGACCAACCCTCCATGAACTTTGCTATGGCAAACTGCTGCATTATGTTGCCATGTCCCAGCAGCTTGCCGAAAAATGCAACCCCCGCCAGAACCAACCCAGCCGATGCTCTTGATGCCCCTTGTTCCATCAGGTCCCACAAAAAAGCAAGCAGGGTACCTGCAGTTCCAGCCCAAGGGTCCATTATCCTCCTCTCCTTACAGTACTCAAGGAATCTGGACACTCCCCGGCTATGTGAGCCCCAAGTCCTGGGTGCAACTGACTTGGATATTACCTGCCAAATCCCGCCCACCTGTCCTTCAACTGGGTGGGGAGGGACAGAGGTTCTTCTTTGGCCTCTGGAGCCAGCATCCTGAACCTGTGCCACTGGAAACGAGAGAGTGAGTCAGCACATGTTGTGCCCTGAATGTTATATTTCATCTCAAACATTGCAGGACAAACTTCCTCAGCAAAAAGCATACCTTGTCACAGTTTGCCGATTGCTGGTTAATCACCTGTACTACCCCCATGTTGTCAGACCAAAAGACCACTAACTTATTTTCCAACCTCTTACCCCAGACCTTGATGGCTACTATGATGGGAAAGAACTCTAGGAAGGTCAGGTTCTTAGTCAGCCCCGATTCATGCCATGACTGTGGCCACGCAGCAGCACACCATTCGTCCTGGAAGTATATTCTGAACCCGTGCCCCCCGCAGCATCAGTAAAAAAACTTTAGCTCTTGGTTGCTGACAGTCAGTGTCTGCCACAAAGCCATCCCATTAAAGGAAGACAAAAATTCAACCCAGGTCTCCAAATCTGCTTTCATGCCCTTGCTCACCCATATGAAATGATATGGGGAGCGGACTCCAACCATGGCCCTGGCCAAATGCCTGGAGAAGGGGCGTCCCACGGGTATAACCTTACAAGCGAAGTTCAGGTGCCTGTGCAGCTCTTGTAGCTTCTGTAGGGTGACTTTCTTTGCCCGTTTTACCTCCATGGCTAAACCTAACAGCTTCTGTACCTTCTCCATTGGTAGCCTGGAGCCCCCGGCTATGGAATCCAACTCGATCCCCAGGAACGTGAGCCTTGTGCATGGACCCTCTGTTTTGTCTTGAGCTAAGATGACCCTGAACTCCCGAGCTATGTCCTTAAATTGCGATAAAGCCCTACCGCAAGTGTCGGAATCACTCGGCCCGATGAAGAGGAAGTCATCCAAATAGTGTATAATGGAGTCCAATTCAAGAAGGTGCTGAACTTCTCGAATATGGAACATGAGACTGAACAGCCCATTGGCATGCATTTGTCAACATAATATTTTTCCTCCACCTTCATACTCAAAAGGCATAAGTCATCAGGGTGCATGGGGATCAGGCGAAAAGCCGATTCAATATCCTCCTTTGCCATGAGGGCTCCCTGACCGCAGTCCTGAACCCACAGTACCGCCACGTCAAACAACATATAGGCCACAGAAGTCATTTCTGGGTCTATCTGGTCATTGACCGAATCCCCGTGCGGTAATGAGAGATGGTGAATGTGGCAGAACCCCCCCGGGTTTTTCTTTGGTACCAAATCCAGCGGGGAGACTCGCACGTTCTCCAGAGGGGGTAGGAGGAATGGTCCCGTTATCCTCCCCAGCTCCAACTCTTTTTGTATCTTTGTTCTCAATATGCCAGATTTTTCCATGGCTGATTTCAGGTTGTTAGCTTCCCGTGTGACTCGTGCACCCTGATATGGTATCCTAAATCCTTTATAAAAACCTTCTAACAGTTCCCCCGCTATTCCTCTGTTGGGATAGTGTCTTAGCCAGGGGAACATGGCCTCCACCCTAATTGGCGAAAGTGCCTTTCCCATTTCCATTTGAGGTGGAGCTACCCCCAGAGCAACTGCCTTTGCCTCTTTTGTTGCATCTCACCCCTGGGTGAGCGGCCCCACAATTCTGGCAAGTGTGTTTGTACTTGCAGTTGTTCTGAAAGGGGTACACTCCTTTATTATACCACCAGCAGCTGCCCTTGTTATTTGCTGCACCCCCTCCTTTGTACTTCCCCCGGAGGGTGCCCCCAGGACCGGCAGCCCGCTGTCAGTCCATGGCCCAAGAAAGGGGCGCCTAGGGCACATCTGTTCCAGATATAGAAAGGTCTGCATTCTGCCCCATTTTATGTGGGGTCCGACGCCATCCTTTTCCTGAATTTCTCATCATACCTGCACCAGGCGTCACCCCCAAAGGAATAGTAAGACTTTAATTTGTGGTCTTGATACTTTATCAACCCCACTTCCTCCCCGGGCTCCTTCTCTAAAACTACCTTGGCTAGAATGTTGAAAGATGCTATCCATGTCAATATATCTTTCTTTACCTTGCTCTCTTTTTTCTCCTTCTCTTTTTTCTTACCATCCCCTTCTTTTTCCCCTTCCTTAGTCTCCTCTTCTCCGTATAGTGGATAAAAAATATCAATGTACTCTTTTTTCCATATCTTTTCTTTCAGGGACAGAGGCACGTGGGCTGCAAGTGACCCTGGGTCATATGAAGTGGTCCCTGACCTCAGCTTCTGCACCTCAGCCATCAGCAACTTCACTGTGGCCGCCAGGTCATTGCCAGGTTCGCTGCCCGCAGGTGTTGCCGCTGTCCCTCCAGTGGGTGCTGCCACTGCCACAGGTGCCTCGTCCCCCCCTGCAGGCTGAGCCACCACTGGGCTGCCACTATGTCCTTGCATTACTGCCTCCTGTCTGATCCCCAGCTGCTTCCTTGGGGAAGGGGTCATTGGTCTGGCTGGGCTTTCATTCACCCACACCTCTGCCCCCTGGGAACCCTGGTTGGCTTCTTATTGCAAAGGTTGGCAACTGCTCCCAGCATGTCCGTGAACATGCCTTGTAGCACTGCCATGTTCGTTGATACCCTTTCCACCCTACCAGCTAGCTCCCGACCCCAATCGAGGTATCTCCTAGGTGTTCTGCTTCCTGCCTTAACGCCACGTCTGTGCCTAACTCTCCCCTTTCCTTCCCGGCTACACCCTCTCCTACCCACTCGGGCAGGCTTGCTAATGATCTATGACCAACCACTTCTTCCCCCCCAAATGACCATTCCCCAAAGAATAAATGGAGTACTCACCCACAGGATTACTGGACTCCGGATCTGCTGCAAACCACTTGGAAACCAGGTCCACCTCAGCTGCATTCCTCTTCTGAGCTCCGAATGGTGAGACGATATTTGAGGGGCCCACTGTGGGAAGGGGCAAGTCAGCAGGAGGGGGCACAACAAGAGGAACAGGAGCCGGGGAGCTGCAGGCCAGGGGGGGCCCGGAGGGACTGCTGGCCAAGGAGCCCCATGTGGAGGCCCAAGGGTCCGGGGACTGGGTTGGCAGGGCACCTACCAGAAGCATAGGCATGATCAGCACCCACTGGGGAGAAAATGGTGGGGGGTAGCCGGCTCTGCTTGCCCTTGCCCTGGCCACCCCTGCCCCCAGGCCTCTGGCCTGGTCCCTTGGCTGAGTTCCCTGTAAAGGGTCCACTAGGCCACCCCGCATTCTAGCCAAGCTGATCCACCCAGAGGACCTGCTCCAACCACGCAGCACCCCCATTTGCTTTGGCCAAACTCATTGCTTGCTGGAGGATCTCCTCAATGGATCTCTGCGATGACGTCATGTTGTTAGGCCCACGCCGCACTAAGGGACCGCCACCACATGGAGCTGGAACAACATGCCAAAAACATGGAAGCACTGAGCAAGGAACACAAAGCCAGAAAAAAAAAAAACTGCAGCGGACAAAAAAATTCCCCACTAGAGGGGGTAGGTACAAGAAGGTGTGCAAGAACGCAGAAAAACTGTGGGAGCAGGGCCGCTCGGGGAGGCCCAAGGCAGTGGTGACATGGAGGCAGGGCAGAGAAACTGGCAGGCCGCTGGCTTAAGGCTGGGGTGTGAAACTTGCAGGCCTCAGAAAAGGGAAAAGCTGAAAAAACAAGCAAAATTCACCAGAAAGGAGCCGATGCGGTGGGCCAGGAAGATGGGGGCACCGGGCTGATGCAAGAAAATGCTGTGCACACAAAGTAGTCGCACGGGAAGGTGCAGGTTGGTGATAACGCTGAGATGCAGGCGGCCGAGATACAGGATGCAAAGAGGTCAGGGGCAAGCGAGCAGGGCCTTTTTACCCCACTGCTGCCCAACCCCTCTCGCCTCCTGGCCAATCCCACCTGCATAACACAACACCCCCCTCCCGTCCGCATGTCAGCACTCTGCGCCCAGGGAGGGGGGCATCCAATTCTTGTGGGCAGCGTGGTTGGGAGGAGGCCCCGCGACAAACCTCCCTCCCCTTTATCGCAGGGAGGTTCCTTTTCCTTCTGGACGGTGAGTCTTTTGTGGCTCTGTGATCACTCACTTCCTGCTTCAAACAGGAAGTTCCTGTTGTTAGTCAAATCCTGTACCTATAAAAGTAGAACTGGCTAAGGGGGTGGTGAAGGGGAGGAAAGGAGGGCAATATAGTCCCAGTAGAGAAGTATAGTTTTAGCAGCACCTCATTCCTCTTGCTGTTCTCTGCCAGAAGCTATCTAGGGCAGTTTTTAAATCCTAAACACCTGGCTTCCTTCTGGTTAATCCACTCCTCCTAATTTACAGCTCCTTCTACAAGTAGATAACTGCACAGATAACAATTCACTTCAGCCAACTCAGACAAACACCTAGGTAACTGCTCAGATAACAGTTCACTTTAGCCAACTCAAACAGACTAACTCTTTTTTGGGAGGGGGGTTTACCCTAAATGGAAGGTCCCAGTAATAGAGTTCTAGTTCTTTAGTTCCAGTAGAGACTAAAGTAGAAAAGTATAGTTCTAGCAGCACCTCCTTCCTCTTGCTGTTGTTGAGTTCAAAACCACACAAATGTAATATTTGTACAAAAAAAAAACATAACTCTTACCCTTGGAACACCATGAAACAAGTTATGTAGTAAACTCTGGTGAGCAGGATCATTTAGAGAATCGATTACCATCAGTATCTTTGGTGAGTTCAAGTTTTTGTAGGCCTCCTGACAAATGGAGTTGTAAAAGTTCTTGCCACAGCCTGTCAGGTTTTTTATAGCAGAGGCTCATGATTTTCAGATGTTCCCCCTGGAGTGCAAACTTAACAACGTTCAGCATGATAAAGCTTCCAGGCTTTGAAAAGGAAGACAAATGAAAAGGAAGACAAATGAGATGTTAAATATAAAAAAGAAACATAAGAGAAAGGGAAAATAAAATTCTTATTTATGAAGCTTTTCTTTTCCATTTTATAGTTTATTGAACCAGAATACCCCAGCTGTGATACAGCCACACATGTAGTGTGTGCATGTGTGTGTGTGTGTTAGTGTATATATGAGTGTGTATGTGAATGTGTGCATTTATGTGTTTGTGTGTACGCATGTATGTCTGTCGGCACGTGTGTAGTATGTGAATATGTATGTGTGTGTATGTGTGTTTATGTGTGTATGTTTATGTGTGAATGTGTGTTTGTATGTGTGTATGTATGCACATGTGTTTGTGTATGTGTGTGTTCATCTGGGGACAGGTTAAGTATCTTGGTCAGGGTCACACAGGGATGGTGAGGGGCTTGCTTGGGGTCACACAGGGAGGGTAAGGGACTTGCCCAGGGTCACACAGGAAGGGTGAGGGGCTTGCTAAGTGTCACGCAGTGAGTCAGTGGTTGTAGTCGGGTTTGAACCTGGAACTTCTGATTTGTAGGTCAGTGCTCTAGAACAGATAAATGCAGATAAAAAATAAATAATAAAGTAATCACAGTGCCGCCTCCTCTTCTGGTGTGACCCTGTGTAACAGAAGAGCACCAGGCTGGCCCATCTATGGAGAAGAACACCAAGCCGGCCCACTTAGGTTGGAGGGTGCCAGGCCAGCAAGTCAAAGGAGAGGAGCACCAGGATGGGACCACTTAAGGAGGATAGCACCAGTCCAGTCTGCCTAGGTAGGAGAGTGCCAGGCTGAGAACTATTAGGAAGAGTGCACCAGGCCAGCCCATCTAAGAAGGAGGAGGAGGAGGAGAGTGCCAGGCCAGACAATCAGTGGGTTGAGTCTAGGCCTGCACCAGGTAACCACCCCACCACTTGACACATGCTACCCTGTAGGGTACATCCAGCCCCCAGCAAGTGCCCTCATCAATACCTGAAACTTTCTTCATACTGAGGTTCAGACTAATGAATATAAGGAGCAAGACGGCAAATGCTCATGAGTGCTCCGATAGAGAAATCATTCAAAATACATTGAGACCACCAGATTATATATGTCTGTCCAGATTATTCTTAAACTCTACCTTTGTTTTACTTGTGCAATGATTTCAACTGGAAGAGCGTTCCATGGATTGACAGCTGGGGATGTGTAAAAGGATTTCCTTTTGTTGTGTTTGAATCTTGTTCCCCTAATTTGCAATTGGTGCCCTCTTCTCTCTCCCTCTCTCCCCAGGTTTAAAGTTAATCTCCAAAGCAACTAAAAGAAATGGATTTTGCATAGCATCAAACATGAAGAGGAGATCACCTTATGTGCTGGGTTTCTAGGGACATTGGATATAGCAAGTGTAACCGATCACAGTACCCTTTTTCGTCTTTATTGTCTAGTCCAGTGACATTTTTGGTGAATCTCCTCTGAGTTTTTTCTAATTTGTCTCTTTCACTTTTTTCCAATGGATGCCACAATTGGGAAGCACATTCTAGATGTGGATGCACATACGACCTACAAAGTATCCTGCGGGGCAAGCCAGGCCCCAGTCAACTGCCCACCCCCCCACCTGAAACCTGCTATCCTGTGTGCGGGGTTATATTCAGGCCCCCACCAACTGCTCACCACACCACCTGAAACCTGCTGTCCTGTGTGCAGGGTTATATTCAGGTCCCCACCAACTGCTCACCACATCACCACCACCTGAAACCTGCTATCCTGACCCCCACCAACTGCTCACCCTACCAACTGAAAATCGCTATCTTGCTGGGGGGGGGTGTAACTCCAGACCCGAATGCTCCACCACACTGGTGTAAGTCTGTGGCTAGAGATAGTGGTGGGATCAGTAACAGAGAAGTCTGAGAGGTCACCTGACTGGGAGGGGCAACTCTGGAGACAGGAGCAGAAAGAGAAAATAAACAACCATTTGTCAATGTGGAATGTTCACTATTTGTATTGCTGTTGCGCTGGGTCTTGCTTGTACACATTTTACTAAATATTTACCCAGGATAGAGCAGATGAGATGCAATATCTCATTTTTAGTGGTGTCCTGCATTTACACATTTTTAGACTGTATTTACCTAGGATTAGCCATCTGAGAGGCAATATATAAGTTTCAGTAGGCTGGGCACCCACATTTTGATCCCAGATTTCCAATAGTCTTTTTATGACCTGACTTTATGATCAAGATGGGTGGAATTTTTTAAAATCCCATCCAAAAGGTGACTTTTGCAGTGGGACTGTGAAAACAAGTTCAGGAGGGGATTTGAAAAATGACACCTGTCATGTTCAGGAAGTTGTTGCTAACACAAGGGATATGTATTGGCTCTCCTCCCAAAATATTCTACTCGGGTAATTGTGACCCAGGAATGGCTCTGGCTCTCCTATATTGTTTCACTTCATTAATCAATGTAACCTGCTATGTAATATATCATTGCTATATACTGTATATATATGTTAACATGTCACTTGTCATAAGCTATATCTGTACTAATTGTGTATCCTACCAGTCTTGTAACTCCTGGGTTGCCCCTGAAAAAGGGACTTCCGGGGCCCAGTGGGCCTACCTGGTCATGAAAATTCAATAAATAAATAAATAAATAAAGCTGCAAATACTAAAGTTATTATGAGTAAACACTGGAACAACTCAATATTTCTTCATAAGTCAGCTGCCTTTTCACATTTTGACCCCACAGGGTTTTATTTAACTCTAAATATGGATTAGCGTTTTGCTCATAAAAGTGCTAAAACTTTGTGAAAATGAATAGCTCTTGCCTCACTGTGTTTAATAAACACAGCACTTCTAGTAAATCTATATAAATACTTACTCTACAGTTAGTATTGTCCCAAGAAAAAAAATGCTAATCAATTATTTAAAACCCTGCCCCATATTTTCAGCATATTCCTTTTATGACCACTCCTTCTGAATGTGACAGATGTCATTTATACAATAGTGGCCAAAACATCATTTTGCACCAAAAGTGTGAAAACATATTTTGTCCAGGATTTCAAAAAAATAACAGCACTTATGTGCATGAGTTGGTGTGAAAATGGCTGTGTTGAAAATTTGGTGTCAAAATACTAAAAATTAAAGTTATGAGCATGCGTTGAAAAATTTCAGTGCACGCTCATAACTTTATTTAATTAATATTTTTACACCCAATTTCCTACAGTCTTCTTATGACCCTACGTCATGAATAAGAGTAGAAAAAACTTTCAAATTCTGCTTGAAAGGTGATTTTGTGCTACAAGTGTGAAAACACATTTTGGCCAGGATTTGATATCGTGTTCATAAGGGTGTGTGAAAAAATGGCTGTGTTGAAAATTTGTGGTCAAAATGTTGAAAGTTACCAAAATTATGAGCGTGCATTGAAAAATGTCAATGTATACTCATAACTTTGTTAGTTTGAAATATTTTGACTCCAAATTTTCCACACAGAAACATAGAAATTGATGTCCGAAGGGGAGTGCAAGGTCCATCTAGTCTTGCATAGCCTTCCTATGACCCAATCTCTTGAACAAGGTGAAGAAACGTTCAAATCCTGCCCGAAAGGGATTTCACGCAGCATCCACGAAATCACCTTTCAGGATGGAGTTGCATAATTTCACTGCCCTTGATGATGAGGTGGGGTCCCAAAAAGGCCATGTTGAAAATTTAGGGGAAAAAATATTTAAAAATTACCAAGTTATGAGGAAAGTATAAAACTCATTGAACTACATACCAGATTTCCTCAGTTTCTGGTCCAGCATTGAAGAGTGAAGGCATATCACTAGTCCAGAGAGGATTACAGCACTGGACCCCTGGTAAGTAAGTAAGAGGTGGAGGTGGGGGTGGGGTTGGGGTGCTGAGTGGGAGGGTTCAGTGAGGGGAGAGAGTATTGGCAAAGGTGGCCTGGCAACAACAGACATCCATGGACAGTTTTCCTTTTTACAGGATGCATAAAAATAAAAAAAGACTACGAGGGATGGTTTTCTTTGTTCCGTGTACTGACATGAAGAGTGGGCACTCCAGTGTCGATGTTATGTTTGGTAGCACTAGGGGTTGATTCATTGTGTCACACAATAAAAACAGGTCAGCTGGAGGGTACTATCTGGCACCGGGACTGGACACCCCAGTCTCAGAAAATTAAGAAGGAAGGGGTGGATGGGACTGAATGATAGTTTTCGTTTTTTTTATGATTCAGACTTTTATTAAGAGTTCAACCAATACACAAACAACACCATAATGATATAATCCAATAATACATTAAAACTGATATGGATTTATATCACTGTACAAAGCTTAAAAAGAACATAACCTTAATTACTAAATTGTATAGCATTTCTAACTAAAATCACAGCATATCATTAACCAAAACTGATAACATTTAATGATTATTTTTTTTTAATTTTACAAAAAAAGAGTGTAAAAAAGGGTTCCCGATGTCTAAAAATGATTCTATATGGTCACTACAAACAAAAGCTGATCTTTCATAACTTGACCTGATGGTAATATCATCTAACCATTCAGACATAGTGGAGGGGGAGCTGTTTCCATCGTCCAAGGACTAAGTTTTTAGCAGAGATCAAAGCAACTGATAACCATAAAATACTGTATTTAGACCACTGATCAAGATCTGATGTAATATCTGATATTACTAATTTTGTAGAAACAACAATTGTTTTCCTTAAAATTAGCTCACAGGCTCCCAAAACCTCATCCCAAAAGTTCTGTGTCCGGGGACATTCCCAAATGATATGAGAAATAGTCCCTACATCAGTAAAACATCTCCAGCATAGATTGGTGTCATATAGTTCCAATCTGCACGTTTTTCCTGGTGTGTGGTGCCATCTATGTACTATATTGTAATGTGTTAATCTGCCCTTTGCCTCCTTACATGCCTTAAGGATGTTTGCCCAGCTGCATTCCCATTCCTCAGGTGAAATACTGGAACCTAATTCTGTTTCCCATTTTTGAATGGATCAGGTTATCACTAGCCTCTATAACCAAGTTATATATATTTCTGCATCCTTTGTTAGTAGTGAATATCTTATCCATAATGTGAGTAGGGGGTAATGTAATGGAATATTTTTTTTTTTCTTTCAGCATGTGCCTGAGCTGTACATATTTAAAAATTCTGTTCTGGGCAACTTGAATTTTTTAACTAAATCAGCAAAATGTATGAATGTTGCAGTGCTTTGATCCAGTAAATCCTTTATACATATAAAATGCCCCTGTCCTTCCAAACTTGCAAATCCAAAATGTTCCCTTCCCATTTAAATATGTTGTTATGCCAAATAGGGCAGTGTGGGGGAAAGAGCTGGATTCGAGTCTAACCTCATGGCAATCCTGGACCATGCCATCAATGTGGTTCTTAAGATGGGGTGAGATCTTATGTCTTTTGGTACCTCTGAACATAACATAATTCTAGGATCCACACCCTTTAGTAAGTGCTTTTCAATTTCTTCCCACCCTGGAACCAAAATTTGAATCATGTAATCATAAAGCTTGAAGGATTTGAGGCACCTGAAATGTGTCATGTCTAGTTCTAAAATCTGGATAATTAAATCCACCACTAGTGCTAGGTTGTTGGAGTTTTTGTTTAGATATCCTAGCACGTTTATTCCCCCACAAATATTTTAGCAGCTGAGAATGCAAAAGCTTATAGTATTTCTCCAGTAATAGTATTGGCAAATGATGTAAAAGATAGTAAATCTTGGGAGCCAGAATCGTATTTATTGCTTGAATTTTACCCCAAAAGGATCTAAGCATTGGGTTCCATCCCTGTAGATCTAATTTCAAAGCATTCAGTAAACTATTAAAATTAAGATAATAATATTAAAATCTCCACATAGATCAAGGCCAAGACATTTGACTGTAGAACTGGAGATTTTAAAATTGAACATATTTAAATATGTAATACACTTTATTTTGGAGATTGGGAGCACCGCTGATTTTTCAAAGTTTATTTTAAATCCTGAAAATAAAGAGGATGAATGCATAATCTCTAAAAGGGGATGTAACTATGTCCCTGGGTCTGGGAGAGTCAGTAGTGAATCATCTGCGTACACCAAAACTTTATTATTTGACCCCAGACCCATTCCTTTAATTTAAGATGTGGATCTAATTTTATTTAGTAAGGGTTCCATGGCCAGAATAAACAATAAAGGTGAGAGGGGACAACCCTGTCTGGTCTCTCTATAGATGTCAATATTACCTGAGAAAACACCTTTAACTTTAACGTTAGCCGACATTTGATATATAGAATTTTTATCCAGCCATATAATTGTTCCCTCAAATTATATTTTATCTAAATACTTTGCAACTACCCCCATCCTATTCTATCAAAGGTTTTGTTTGCATCAAGGGATAGAAGGAAGGGTTTATGGGATGAAAATTTTGCATTATGTATGGTGTGTAAGGTCTTCTTGATTAGGATGACACTATTTCTACCTTTTAGAAAGCCCACTTGGTTCTGATGTACTAATTGGGCAATGACTTTGTTTAGCCTGTTAGTCATCATTTTTGCCAGAATCTTACAGTCTATGTTAATCAGAGAAATAGGTCGATAATTATTACATCTGGAGGGATCTTTGTTCTTTTTTGGTAGTACACTGATGGCTGCTTCTCTCATAGAAGCAGGTGAAATCCCTGACTCAAAGGATGCAGTGAAAGCTCTATAACAGTGGAACAGTGTCTTGTATTGTTGCATGGTAAAATTTGCCTAAGAACTCATCCAGACCAGGTGCTTTACCAGCTGGTGTAGACAAAGCAGCTTTCACTAACTCCTCTTTTGTAAAAGGTTTGTTAAGTGCTAGATTGACATGTTCAGAAATAGAGGGCATCTTAATATTACTAAGAAAGGATATACGTAATCCTTCATCATGAAATACTTCAGATTTATATAAATTAGAATAAAATCTTTCAAAACTTTTGGCAATTTGAGTTGCTGACGGAGTTGGTGTGTGTTTATTAACCCTAATTGAAGCAATTTTTTGTAGATTCTGTACTTTTTAAGGAGCCTATGTGCAAGTAATTTCCCCCCTGTGCTTCTCCTGATTCCCAGTATTTCTGTTTCAGGTGACAGAGTGCAAATTCAGCTTTGCAGTTATATACAGTGCTAATTGCATATTTTAAACCTACTATTTCTGAAAATAACTGAGAAGTTTGAACAACCAGAATGAACATACTGTGATTCTTTTGACTTAAGATCATTTTCCATACCGGACAATTTTTCATTTTGCATTTTCTTATTATGGCTATCAAAGGAGATAATACGTCCCTCATATAGACTTTTAATGCATCCCACAGAACCCCAGCAGACACCTCTCCATTGTCATTTATCTCTAAGAACTGTTCAGTTTCTGTGTTTAACATTTTTAACAAACTCCTTGTCTTTCAATAAATTACTATTAAATCCCCCCACACCTCTGGAGTCTAAACCCTCAGCTACTGTATTTGTAAACCAACCGATACTGGAGCATGGTCAGATATGACAATGGTTCCTATATTATTGCTAGTTGGCCTTCTAATAAATGTTTAGAGATTAGTATGTAGTCTAACCTACAGTAAGAGGTGTGTCTACATGACCTGAATGCAAAATCTTTATCCAAAGGATATATTATTCTCCAAGCATCCACAAGGCCCATTTCCTCACTGAATTTATTTAAAGCTTTAGATGAGAGTATTTGTTATGGTGTCATTTGAGAGCTTCTATCCAAAAAATTGTCCAGGGTGACATTCATGTCACCTGCCAAAATTATAGATTAAAGTCAAAAGAACACATTTTGTCTGCCATGTCAGCAAACAAATTGCCCTGGTTAACATTTGGAGCATATAAATTAACCAGAGTGATGTCCTTCCCATCAATTTGTGCCCCAATAATAATATATCTGCCTTCAAGATCTTCCAGTTTAGAGTTGATAACTAAATTCAGGTTTGTATTAAATAAAATGCAAACTCCTCTGCTTTTAGAATTGTGTGAACATCCTACCACTGAACCTCCCCAAGATTTCCTTAGTTTCAAAAGTTCCTCCCCTGTAAGGTGTGTTTCCTGAATGAATGCTATATCTGTTCATAGTGACTTCAAAAAACAGAATACCTCAGTCCTTTTAATAGGCCTATGACAACCCTTAATATTCTGTGTAACTATTTTAAACATTTTCTTTTTGTCATTGTTGACATAGTAACTGCATAATAATCCTTATTTAGCATACATTTTATAATAAAACTTAGAATAAAGGGCAAATATAACCCAGGTGGTTTAATTACACACAGTTACTTTGTGTAAACACAGCTATTACACCAATAAAGAAGTTTACTCTAACTATAGAAACATAAAACATAGAATTTGATGGCAGATAAGGACCGCTTGACCCACCTAGTCTTCCCATTTCCCTACCTAGAGGATAAGCTGCAGATCTTAGTTAACCAACAGCCTATTTCTTCCTACCCCCCACAAGAATTGCCTTATGTCTGTCCCATGCATTCTTGAATTCTCCCACAGTTTTAGACCCCACAACCTCCTCAGGAAGGCGGTTCCATGCGTCCACCACTCTCTCTGTAAAAAATACTTCCTCACATTGCCCCTGAGCCGTCCCCTCTCTATCTTCAAATTGTGTCTCCTTGTTCTTGCACATCTCTTTTCCTGAAAGATGCTACCCTCTTGGACTTTATTGATTCCACTGAGGTACTTAAAAGTTTCAATCATGTCCCCCCTCTCCCTCCTTTCCCTCCTTTCCTCAAGGGTATACATATTAAGCTCCTTTAGACTCTCCTTATATGGCTTCTGTTGCAGAACCTGCACCATTTTAGTTACCCTCCTCTGGACTGCCTCCATTCTGTCTATGACCTTGCAGAGATGGGGTCTCCAGAACTGGATGCAGTACTCCAGATGGGGTCTCACCAACTGTCTGTACAGAGGGATTACAACTTCTTGTTTTCTGCTGGTGATGCCTCTTCCTACACATCCCAGTATCACCCCAGCCCTCCCTACTGCCTTCTCACATTGCTTGGTAACCTAAAGGTTATCTGATATGATTACCCCCAGGTCCCTGTCAGTGTTTATGTTTGTTTGCATGCATGTGCAAGAAACATAGTGCCATCATACGAGTTTCTGGAGGTGTGGCACCCCGTCTTTCAATGCAGTCAGTGTGTTTGCAGGCACGACCACAGAGCACCAATGACTGCTGCTGCTGTCTATGACAGCAGTTGAAAATGCAGTGCTGTACAATTGAAAGGCACAGCTCCGCTTCAGTGAGCAGCGATAATGCACATACGTTCCGCCCCCCCCACACACACACGCACACATATTGCGTGCTCATGCGCACCCCCACGCACACATTGTATGGCCGGACGGGATGTCCACCTCCCCGTCGGCCTCACTGCACCCCCCCCAACAGAGTTCCAGGTGCCATGCTGGGGAGCCCACCCAGCGTGGCAACATTCGTATGGCTGACGGGTGCCCAATCCCCCGTTGGCTCCACTGTTCCCCCCCAGAGACTTCTGGGTGCCACATTGGGAGCCCACCCCAGCATGGCAACAGTCAGTATGGCTGACAGAGGTGCCCAATCCCCGTTGGCTCCACTGCCCCCCCAAACAGCATTCCAGCTGCCATGCTGGGAGCCCACCACAGCATGGCAAATGTCCCGCGTCATCTTCCTAATCAAAAAAATAACCTGAAGAGAAAAATAACGGTCCCTCACGGTCTCCCTCCCCCACCCGCACCCACGCTTTGTGCACCCTGCCTCCCCAAACCCCCTCACCCCATACTTACCTCTGGAGTCTGGCGCGATGATCTTCGATGGACCGGGAACACGTCTGCACTCTTCAAAGCCGACCGCGAACTGAGGAAATGCCGGTAAGCTGTATAATGGAATAAATAGGGTTTTTTTCAACTTTGATGCACATCTCAGGCATTTTTGGGAATTGTTTCACCAAATTTTCAACATGGGGTTTTTGGGACCCCACCTCAGAATTCTGTCACTGTCATTTTGTTAATCGGCCCCAAAAGGTGATTTCGCGGTCACTGCGTGGAACCACCTTTTGGGACCGTTTTATGAAATGACAGTGTCACAGTTCATTAGGTAGGACCCCAAAAACCCTATGTTAAAAATTTGGTGAACAAATTCCTAAAAATGACTGTTTTACGAGCATGCATTGCGCTGTTCCTATGCACACTCGAAAGTTCGCACATTTTCAACATTGCCATTTTGCCACACCTCCTTATGAGCAGTACAACTGTCATTTTTCACATCTTGCCCAAAATGTGTTTCCACACATGTAGCGCACAATGGTGCAGTCAGTGTGCAAAATCAATGTTCGGACAGATTAAGAAAATCAGAGTGACACTGTTCATGAGCAGAGGTGTTACAATGGCTATGTTAAAATTTGGTGAAAAGTCCATAAAATGACTGTGTTACATGCACTATCATGCAGTTTCCACGTACACCTCATAAGTTCATGGATTTCTAATATTTTCAGTCCAGATTTTCACCACTGGCATTTTCCACACTTCCTTATGAATAGTACAGCTGTCATTTTTCACACCATAGCCGAAATGTGTTTTCGCACTTCCAGTGCAGAAATGCATGGTCGCTGTGGGAAATCACTGTTCGGGACAGATTAAGAAAATCACAGTAACACTGTTCATGAGTGGAGGTTCCAAAATGCCTGTGTTGACAATCTGCTATAAAAAATCCCCAAACTAATTGCATTATGGGTGTGCATTGCACAGTTACTACGCACGCTCATGACTTCACCAGTTTTTTTTAATATTTTCACTGCAGATTTTCAACATTGCCATTTTTTGCACCTTCCCATGAACAGTACAGCTATCATTTTTCACATCTTGTTCAAAATGTGTTTTCGCACCTGTGGTGCCAAATGGCGTAGTCTCTGTGCAAAATCAGCTTTCGGCCAACAAACTGATAATGCCACTGTTCATAAGGTGGGGGTCACAAAAAAAACATGTTGAAAATTTTGACTGAAAATGGCGATGAACACCTGAGGCGTTAGGATTTCCAACCATAACACCCCACCCTGTAGAGATTGACAGGCATCAGGGGGTGTGACTTGGGATTCTCACCTGTAATGCTCATACCATTCCACACCCTGCAGCCAGTGAGAGGCATCGAGGTGTGCCTTGGACTCTTCAGCCCCAAAGTTCACCCCATTCTCCTATACAGCACCCATCTCACCATATTTCCTGATGGAATGGGGTGAGCATAAGGGCCAAAGACCCCAAGGCACACCGTGACACTTGTTGGTGTCTACAGGGTAGGGTGTGGTAAAATGGCATGGCCGTTATGCCTGACGACCCAAAGGCACACCCCAATGCCAGTCAGTCTCTGCAGGGTGGTGATGGGGTTGGCTTCAGTGTAATACTTCACTGCCATTCCTATTATGCAGCTCTGTAACTCCTACACTACCAATGCCAATGCTAGCAAGCAAACATTTGGCATTGACAAATGCTTGTTGTTGTTGTTACTACCTCCCCCCCATTGTGTAATCTTCCCCTGTGTTTTTGTTTCCCAGGTGCATTACTTTGCACTTCTTTGCATTAAATCCAAAGCTGGCATACTTCTGAAAATTCCTCCAACCTTGCCAACTCCCTTCTCAACCTTTCTACCACCCCTTGTGTATCAATCGTGTTGCAGATCTTTGTGTCATCTGAAAAGAGGCATGCTTTTCCTTCCAGTTCCTCTGCAATGTCATTTATAAAGACACTAAAAAGGACTGGACCCAGTACTGAACCCTGCGGTACCCCACTAGTAACTCCCCTTTCTTCAGAGTGGACTCCATTTACTATTACCTTCTGTGTCCTGTTGTCCAGTCAATGTCTTACCCCGGCCACCACCCTGGGACCCACTCCCAGGCTAGCTAATTTGTTTATTAATCTTTGTGTGGGACTGTGTCAAATGCATTGCTAAAGTCTAGGTAGGCCATGTCCATAGCCCTTCCTGGTCTACTACTTTGGTCACCCAGTCAAAGAAATCGATTAGGTTCTGCCTGACATGACCTTCCCTGTGAATCCATGCTGTCTTGGGTCCCAGCCCCACTGGCCTCTAGGTACTCAACAATTCTTTCCTTCAGAAATGATTCCATCATTTTCCTACCACAGAGGTCAAACTGACAAGTCTGTAGTTTCCTGCCTCTGTCTTGCTCCCACTTTTGTGAGGGAATCACATCCGCCCTCCTCCAGTCCTCAGGTACCACACCATCCTCCCATGATTTGTTAAAAGGATAGTCAGTGGTGTCACTAGTTCTCCCTTAATTTTTTAGAATTCTGGAGTGAATCCCATCAGGCCCCATTGCTTTGTTCACCTTCAGTTTTAAGAGTTCTTTCTGAACCCTTTCTTCTGTGAAAGGACTGGGATCAACCCCGCTATCCAGAGTGCTTCTGTTAATTGGATTAGGTACCTCTCCCTCCTCCTCTTTTGTGAATACTGAACAGAAGTATTCATTCAGTATCCCTGCTTTTTCACTGTCCCTCTCTGCCCACCCGCGATCCATTCTATTCAGCCTCACTATCCCTCCTTTTGTCTTTCTACACACCCTGATGCATCTATAAAAAATTTCATCCCCCTTCTTAACTGAGTTAGCTATATTTTCCTCAGTTTGGGCCTTTGATATTCTGACTTTCCTCCCTGCCTCCTTCTGCCTTAACTGGTACAGTTCTCTGTCCTGCTCCTTCTATGTTTTCTTATATTGGGGATCACAGAGGAGGAGACGGACCTTGGGGTAATGATAACGGGGACCATGAATAACACTGCACAGTGCAGGAGAGTGTCTGCAAAAGCAAACAAAATGCTGGGGTACATAGCGAGGGGGTTTTCATCCAGGCAAAGTGAGGAGATCTTGCCTCTCTACATATCGCTGGTAAGGCCGCACCTAGCGTATTGTGTGCAGTTTTGGAGGCCATACCTAAAGCATGATATCAGGTTGCTGGAGGGGGTGCAGAGGAGGGCAACAAAGATGATATGTGGAATGGAGGGGAGAGACTATGGCAACAGGCTGGGAGATCTCAATATGTACACCCTGGAGGATAGAAGGGACAGGGGGGACATGATAGAGACATTCAAGTATCTGAGGGGAATCAATAATGATGAGGCAGATGGGGTCTTTAAGTTAAGGAGGGGGAGGGTCACCAGGAGGCATGAGCTAAGAATGGAGGGGGGACGTTTTAGGAAGGAAATGAGGAGATACTATTTCACAGAGAGGGTGGTAGCAAAATGGAATGCCCTACCAGAATGGGTTGTGGTATATAAATCTGTGAACAGCTTCAAAAGGGCATGGGACAGGGAACAGGAGAGAGTGAGGGTGGGGGTGGCAGTGGGATGACATAGGGGAGGGGCAGCTGCAAACTAGAGGTGTTGGCTGCACACTTGAGCAGACTTAGATAGACTGGGTGGTCTGTTTCTGCTGGCACATTCATATGTTCGTATACTTCTCTTATTTCTGCATTAAATCTTGGTCTATAGGACATCAGTGTACCCAGGAGTATCCAAATAAATGGTCATGTTTCATTCAGCCAGAGTTGGGTCTCCAGGCCCATCATAATATGACAACCTTATTTATAATCTGCAGTTTTTAATTTGTGGACCCTCCCTATGATCCAGCAAAGTCAGCACTCCATCACTCCACCACAGTAAAAAGAAGGGAATGTAACAGCCTCCCATGAAATAACACGTAGAACCCGGCTATGCAGAACAATAAATGGACATCAGACACAACAGACAACATATGAATATATGTATCCCATTATTTGTGCCCATGGCTTGAGTCTGTTTTTTTTTGTGATAAAGTTTAGCATACCATATTTTGGCACACCTCCTTGTAACACCTATGCTATGCCCTGATTAACATTTTGTCTGTCACATTAAGCCTTCTTTATTATTTAGCTTACCTACTTCATACAGTCTGTTAACCCAAATGTTGTCATGATTTCCCATGACCCAGATGGCATAGACAGACGTAGATGCAGGCATAGTCTTGTTTGAATCGGTTTACCCTGTGCTTCCCCAGCTCCCCGTGGCACCCACGACATTATAGATACAACTAGAGTGTTTATATTTCCAGTCCATAAAGGCTTTAGTATTAAGAGACTCGGGACCACACCACCATCGAGGAAACCACAGACCGGATAGGAATTAATAAAATAAACAAACACATAAGCATCATGCAGAAACTCCATGCAATGTTTTATCAAGCTGTATGTAGAAAGAAAAAGTGGCCTGCAAAATGTAAGTGCTGTAGTGCTGCCTCTCCTGCATAACCAGGCTGGGTTCATAAGTAGGTAACCCTGGGATTCTTGACAACTATCAGCCGATTGTCATCCTGTCTGCTATCAGTAAGCTCCTTGAGAAAGTTGTGTCGGGGCAACTCACGGACTATATCCAGGCTCATGAGCTGTTGTCTCCCTTGCAGCATGGCTTTCAAAAAGTGCACAGTACTTCCTCTGCCCTGGTTACTGTCACTACTGGGATAAGGGCGGCTATGGACCAGGGCAGACTCTTTGGGGCCATCTTACAGCCCATACTGTACTCTGTCATTTGGGCGGGTGGCCAGGCAGTATGCGGTGGTTGCAGCTGCCCGCCAATGACGGGGAGTGGGGGGCATGGGGTCCTGTGTGGGTGGAGGGTGGGGGGTGCCATCGAATCACTAGGGACTGTATTTATGTCACTTCACCGGCAATCGGGGCTAGGGGGGGGAACACTAGACTACCAGGAAATGTGATAATGTCGTTTACCAGCGATCGCGGCTACAGGAGGGAAGGGTTACCACTAGACTACCAGGGATCATGTTATTTGAACTATTACACGCGATCTCAGCTACAGGGTGGTGGTTGTTTCCCCGGGACTCCCTCAGTTCACAGGTCAGTCTGTGCAGGGGCCTGGTGCAATTCGCCGGGCTGCCCTGTGCAGCACATGTAAATGGGGCCATAATGACATGCAAATGGCCCCATTTGTGCCTTGCATATATAACGGCCTCATTTGCATTCCCTCCGCTGAATATCATGGGTGCTGCGCCCAGTGCAACTGTGTTTGTGCCTGCGCATCTCCGTGCTCTCTATCTGTGGCTTGTACCGGCACAGTGCCACTGCATCATGCGCAGTCCATGCCATATTCAATGGTGCTGCGCCATGGGGCATCACCATTGAATATCACCTGGTCCTGGCACCGGCGCATCCCAGATGCGCTGCACCCATGCTTGCGCCACTGCCAGGTGCAGTCTGAATATCCAGGCCAGTGTGTATATGGCAGTTAGGTGAGATTGAGGTAGGCTAGAGAAAGCTTGGTGGCAGGGATTAATCAGAGATAATGAATCTGAGAGAAGGTAAAGCGGAATATAGGTAGAAGGAGGTGAAGTGACTTGCTCAGTCACAACATGAGAAAACAGTACTTAGGCGATTCAAACCCTGTCCTCCAGGTTTACAGCTCTGCACTTTAAGTGTCTTCAAAATGAAAGGAAGTCTGTTATAATATGTTGTCCTTGAAGTCCATAACAGAACAGATGGGTGTTTTAAAAGCTGTGGATCTAGCGGTTTTAGTGGATCAGTGTTTTTGTGGATCCAGTAGTTTTTGTTGACCACTTAGTATTTCTGTAAATGCACTGTTCTGGTGGGAGGGTCCAGTATTTTGTTGTGTATCTAGGCCCACATTTTCAAAAGAGATGAGTGGCGCATCTCTGAAAAAAATGGAGGTGAGCCATTCATCTCAGAAGATGCTCCGAACGCCCATATTCAAAGGAGGTAGATGAGCCACCCAAATCAAGATGGGCCATGGCCCAAAGTTAATGTATGCGGCCCAAGTGCAGGAGGCATTCCCATGAATATCCAGCACAAGGGGATATTCAGCAGAAATGGGCCACCCAAGTGCAGGAGATGGGCGGCGCAAAGTTAGGCATGCAGAAAGCAGGCCTAACTGCTGGCCACCCACAGGCAGGCTGCAGTAGTGCACACAGCAGCACAGTCACTTGCCAGCCCCTGCAGCCCAGTGGCAACCCTCAGTCCTGTTCCACTGTGCACCATTGAAGGAAGAACACCCCCTCCCACTGCATAGTGCATCCCCCATGCCCCATCAACCATACACCCAATGTGTAGTGCCCCCATTCAGCCCCGTTCCCACATCTATATAATAAAAGTCACAACCCTCCATTTTCCATAGTGTAGTGCCCCCCACACAGCCCCATTCCCCAATCTATATAACAGTCACAACCCTCCATTTTCCATAGTATAGTGCCCCACAACTAGCCTCATTCTCTGATCTATATAATAAAAGTCACAACCCTGTTTTCCATAGTGTAGTGCCCCACCACGCAGACCCATTCTCCGATCTATATAATAACAGTCGCAACTGCCCATTTTCCATAGTGTAGTGCCCCCCTGCCCCATCCCCAAACCCCAATCACAACATAATAAACAGGCACCGACGGTCCAGAATCCTGGTTCGATGTACATTTCATAATTTCACATGTTTGAGACTGTCTAGTACAGTATGCCCTGCAAGTCCATTGGTCCACACTGTGAACCAATGGGCTTACAGCTCATACTGTAACTGTCATTCGGCGGGCAGGCGGCCGGGCAGTATGTGGGTGGGTTGCAGCTGCCCGCTGATGATGGGGGGGAGCAGGGTGGGCAAGGGGTCCTGTGTGGATGGGAGGGGTGGGGGGTTCCACCAGAACACCAGGGAGTTATTTTACGGTGATTTACCATGATCGGGGAAATGGGAGGGAGGAGGGGTACCACTAGACTACCAGGGACTGAATTAATAGACATTTACCAGCAATCAGGGAAACAGGAGGGAAGGGGTAGCACTAGACTACCAGGGATTTGTTCTATAGCGATTTACCACAGTCACTGCTAAGGGGTGGGGGATGTTCCAGGACCCCCACTGTGCACAAGTCATTCTGTGCAGGGTGCCAGGTGCAAGTCGCTGGGCTGCCCTGTGCAAGGCATGCAAATGGGGCCATAATGACATGCAAATGGCCCCATTTGTACCGTGCATATATTATGGCCTTGTTTGCATGCGCTCTGCTGAATATCGTGGGTGATACACCCAGCGCAACTGCGTTTGCGCTGGTGCTTCCCCGTGCTCCCTATCTGTGGTTTGCACCAGCACAGTGCCACTGCACCATGCATTGTCCGTGCCATATTCAATGGTGCTGCACCTTGGCGCATCACCGTTGAATATACCTGGTCCTGGTGCATCCAGGTTGTGCTGTGCCCATGCTTGTGCCATTGCCAGGTGCAGTCTGAATATCCAGGCCTCAGTGTTTTTGTCAGTCCAGTGATTTTTGTGAATCAGGGTTTTTTTTGTGAATTCAGTGTTTTTGTATATCTAGTGTTTTGCAGATCAGTGGTTTTGTGGATTAGTGCGTTTTAGATCTAGTTCTTTTTGATGACCAGTGTCTTTGTGGATCACTATTTTTGCAGATCAGTGTTTTTTGTGGATCGAGTGTTTCTGTGTATCAGCGTTTTTGTGGCTCTAGTGGTTTTATGGATCAGTGTTTTTTACGTAGCCAATGATCGTTGTGTATCAGTGTTTTTTGTGGATCCAGTGGTGTTTGTGGATCAGTGCTTTTTTTATAGCTCACATGTGTTTCTTGTGGATCTAGGGGGTTTGCGAAACTGTTTTTATGGATCAGTGTTTTTTTGGAACCAGTGTTTTTAGTGGGTGAGTGACTTTTGTGGATCCAGTAGTTTTCATGAATCAGTGGTTTGAAGTACAACAGAAACAAACTTACTTGAAATTTCCATAACATTGGCAGATGTTGAAAATGCCCAAGATGTAGAAGTCGAATGGCTGTTCCTCTGAGCTGATCTAGTGTTTTTTGTGGATCTAGTGATTTTGTGGATTTGTGTTTCTTTAGATCTAGTGCTTTTTGATGATCAGTGGCTTTGTGAATCACTGCTTTTGTGGATCTAGTGTTTTTTCTGGATCAGTGTTTTTTGTGGATCTAGGGGTTTTATGAATCAGTGTTTTTGAGGATCAGTGTTTTTTATAGATTCAGTGTTTTTAGTGGGACAGTGGCTTTTGTGGATGCTGTGGTTCTCGCGAGTCAGTGGTTTGGAGCACAACAGATGTAGAAATCGAACGATTGGCCATCTGAAGTATCCTCTGAGTCAATCAGTAAAGGGATCAGCAGTGTGAGGGCTGCTAGGCAGTAGTACAGTTTGACATCCATGTCCTCTTGCCACTACCAGACTAGGTGAAGAGACACTTGTCTTTGAGGGATAAGTAACTCCAGTTGTTCGGCCACTGCAAGAAAAACAAATCAAATTGTATGGTTATGGTTCTTGCTTAGACATCCATAAATGATCCCTTACAGTAGAGCAGGAAATTGACTTTCAAAGATAACATGGATGTGTTTGATAGTGAGAATACCAATGCAAGATTTTCAGAGACACAGAGTCTCTTAAATTAGGTATTTATCCATGGGGGGTAGGTAAGGAGGTGAAAAGTCTCATTTACAAGAGTGATCTTGGAGGGAGGGAATATATCGGGGTGAATACCAAAGTAGACAATAGTATTTTATATGTGTAACCGAGTCACCATGTAACTTTCGGTTACTAACCTTGCGGTCTCAGCATGGTTAAGGGTCGCGGGCTCTGTTTCAGATGGAAATGGGGGGGGTTCTTTCCCAGATATAAAATAAGTAGTATGATACCTCCACCCAGAGTAAATTATAGTGGGCCAGTTGTTTGTGTGGTACAACCCCTGGGATGAGGTACCTCCCTTCACAGTCACCCTACACATGGAGCAGCAAAACACAGTACAATATTTCAGTAATCATGCAGTTATTGACTATAGCTAATAATGTGCTCACTAATAACGTGCTCATGAGACAGTTACATAGAAAGTGATGGCAGAAGGGGACCACAAGGCCCACCTAGTCTACCAAGAACCTATCTGGTGCTATTCCCTCTCCCCTCCTTTAACTTTCCATATACCACCTTTATGTTTATCCCATGCTTTCTTGAACTTGCGTACCATTTTGGCCCCACTACCTCCTTGGGTAGGCTATTTCATGGGTCCACCACCCTCTCTGTAAAGAAGAACTTCCTTGTATTACTCCTGAACCTCCCTCCCTTCAGCTTCATGTCATGCCCTCTTATTCTCCCATTCTCTTTCAATTGGAAAAGCTCCTGAATGTTAACCTTATTTATACCCCTTATATATTTAAAAGTCTTAATCATATCACTCCTCTCCCTCCTCTGTTCCAGGGAGTACATGTTGAGTTCCCTCAGCCTGTCCTGGTATGTCATAGGATGCAGTCCCTGAATCATTTTTGTAGCCCTCCTCTGCACCGTCTCGATTCTGTCTATGATCCTTTTGAGGTGAGGTCTACAGTACTTTACGCAGTACTCCAAGTGAGGGCGCACCAGTGCCCTGTAGAGTGGTAACACCACTTCCCTCCTGCGACTCATGATTCTACTCCCAATGCAGCCCAGTATGCCACTTGCCTTAAGCACCGCCTTTTCACACTGTTTACCCACTTTCAAGTCTTCTGATATAATGACCCCTAGATCCCTCCCCTGGCTGGTGGAGGCTAGCTTCTCTCCTCCCAGGTAGTAATGCTCATTGGGACGGTTTCTGCTTAAGTGCATGACTTTGCACTTTTTGGCATTGAATTTCAGCTGTCATGTTTCCGACCATTCCTCCATTTTCTTCAACTCTGAAGTCATAATCCTCACACCCTCAGGGGAGTCCACTCTGTTGCAAATCTTGGTGTTGTCAGCAAAGAGACACACTTTCCCTTACAGCCCATTTGCAATGTCTGCTATGAACACACTGAAGAGTGGGAGACCCAGTACCAAACACTGTGATACCCTGCTAGTCACCTCCCACACAGCTGAAAATGTCCCATTTACCTGAACCGTCTGTGTTCTTCCTCTCAGCCAGCTACTCACCCACTCAACCACCTGTCTGCCCACCCCCATATGGTCCAGTTTCCTTACCAGCCTTCTGTGTGGAACAGAGTTGAAGGCTTTGCTAAAGTCTAAATAGACCAGATCTACCACCACTCCCTGATCTGCTATCCTCGTTACCCAGTGAAAGAAGTTGACCAGGTTAGTTTAGCAAGACCTACCTGCCATGAAGCCATGCTATTTTGGGTCTTGCTGCCCATTGGATTCCAGATATGTTATGATTCTATTTTTGAGTAGTGTCTCCACCAACGTCCCTACCACCCACATGAGGCTTACTGGATGGTAATTGCCAGCCTCTTCCCTGCTCCCTGCTTTGTGGAGCAGGACCACTGTTGCCCTTTTCCAGTCCTTCAGTACGGTCCCACTCTCTAGTGATTTGGTGGATAGTTCTGCTAGGGGTGCTGCTAGTACACTTCCCAGCTCCCTGAGAACTCTAGGGTGAATCACATCTGGTCCCATGGCCTAGTCCACCTTTAGTTTATTTAAAGATTCCAAGACTTGAACTTGAGTAGTTGTAAAAAAAAGGTTAACCAACAATTTATTTAAATAGGCTAGGAATAAGGCAGGGAACATGGGATGTAGAAAAGCAACAAGGCAGAATATTTAGTATGCAACATTAATATCAATCCCAGTTGCAATAGTAATAATGGCACGCACCCCCACCATCAACACAGAGTAGTTTCCCCAGTGTACTGACTAAACAACGAAACCATTACAATGACATTTCTCACAGCCAAAATTTTGACAGGCTTCAAAATTGTCGCTGTGAGGGACCTGAGGGAGAAATTTTGCCCTTTCGCTATGTGTTGCCCCCCCTTCAAATTGACTCTGCCTCGCAGTTGATTATATTTAGAAGGGGGGCACAGCCCCCCGCATGGAGGATTCGGGGGGCACAGCCCCCAAGAGAAACGCTTCAGTGTAAGACAGGTGAAATTTTGCCTATTGAAAATGGGGATCTCGCTATGCCGAACTTTGACAATGGCTTTGTTGATTCAGTATAGGTTTTCTCACCTCCCAACTGGTACCAGTGCTCCCTAAAGTCAGTCTGGGTACTTGTGACAGGGTTGAATAAGGCCCTATCCCATTTGTTATGCAGAAAGAGCTAAATGCAAGGATCTATTTTATCCTCCTCTTTTCTGTCCCTTGTCTGTCTGATTGTACACTCAGATTTTCTTGTGAGACCTAGGAACTGATCACTCTGACAGTCTCATAATTCTCCACCTCTCACTATCTGTCTGCCGTCACTTGTTATTTCTGTCTTTTTTTCTTCCTTGCTTATCTGTGATTGTAAAAATATGTGTGAATCTTTATGTGAAACTGGAATCCCTTTGTTTGAAAATGTGTTTAGTTATATTGTTAAATGATTGCAAAAAGTTATTTGGAAGCAAAACTTGGGGGTTAACTTTGAGATGCAGTTTGACTTCCACAAATTTGTTTGCAGAGCTGTCAGGAGGAGATTCATTTTAGTACACCATGTTCTATTGTGTTGCACCTGCAAATAAACTGACACAATTCTGATACTTTTTTTACTTTCTTTTTATCCTCCTACATTCTGCTCTGTATCCCTCAATCAGAACTCCCCAAGGCATCTTCTACATCCCAACAGGAGCAGGTAGTCTGCTCCTAGAGTGCTGCATGCTTCCCAGCATATATCAAGGCATCTGGATTACCCTCCTGGCAGGGGGAAGGAGGTGATCCCCCAATCCTCCCTCTCTTAGTCCTCAGTGGACCACGTGCACAGTGGAGTCTGCTCCTGGTTCCTATCTGAGACATGGTGCCGGGGGTTCGTCATCTAGATCCAGGGCAGTGTGTTTCCTCTGTTCTGTCTCCCCAACATCAGCGTGCAATGAGGACCAATGAGCCAGATGCATGCAGAGACATGAGTCCGCTCCTGTTCTCTGCCAGCGTCAACCCTCACTGCTGCTTCCTCGACTGCACCAGCACCCCCGAGGTCCCAAGGTGGTGGTGGTATAGTGGGAGGGCTAGCTATCCAGCCCCCCTGGAGAAGGAGAACAAGCCATTGGGTGCTTGATCCTTCTCCCCCAGCCAACCCCCGGTGGCCTGAGTCCATTCCTGAACCCAGGTCACTGGCATGGTGTGAGGTGTGGCATCCAGCGCCTCAACCCTCAGCACCCTGATACATTTTTGTGAGAAACAGGATGCTTCTTAATGAGATGAGAATGCAGAAGTTAATTGCCAGGCTCAGACTTCTTATAAAAAGAGCAGCAATGTTTGTGTAAGAGGGAGATACTGAAATTTAGAATTAGAGATATCCTCAGAGGAAGGACTTTGTTCTGTTTGAATTGCCTATGTTATAAAAACATTCTGCACAATTTTCTTTTTATGCTATTGTTATTGAGAATAATAAAATGCTACTTGTGAATTTAATACCTGCTCATGGTTTTCCTATGCTTCCTGACCTATGCCTCTATGACAGATGGTGTCAGATTAAGTGGAATTTATGCCGTGCATGCTCTAAGCCAGGAGTTTTGTGCCTGGGTGCTAGACCTAGCACCATGGAAGCACAGAAGAAAGGTATGGGTCCTACAACAGCAAGGCCAGGAGTGATTAGCAGAAGAATGGCAGTGAAACTAGCAGATACAAAAGTCCAGACTGAGACTGTACAGCCATAACCAGTGATGGAAGAAGAATGGGCAGGGACAGAACCTGAAAGCCTGTCTGCTGTCTTCAAATGGTGGGCTATACAACAAAGAGAGGCAGAGAAGCAGAGAAAAGAAGAGATGCAGCAACAGTAGCAGCAATGGCTGGCTGCCTTGCAGGCTTTGAAAGCTGGAGAATCTGTCACAGGTCCAGCAGAGCAACAAAACACAAACAACTTAAAAGACATTAAACTTACAAAGCTGTGCCCCTCGGATGATACTGAAACATACCTGACAACTTTTGAAAGGGTTGCTGCAGCATGCCAATGGCCAAAGCAGCAATGGGCCATCAGGCTGGTACCTTAACTGACAGGTAACACTGAACTAGCCTACAGCAATATGGATACTGCAGTCAGAAAACTATGACCTGGTGAAAAGAGAAATCCTGAAAAGATATGACATCTCAGGAGAGACCTACAGGCAAAGATTCTGGTCCCTGAAGTTCAACTCAGTTGACAATCTATGAGAAGCCTTCACCCAACTCAAAGAACTCCTCATTAAATGGCTCCAACCAGAGGGCAAAACAGTTCCACAGATCATCAACATATTTATGATGGAGCAATTCATCAACATCCTGCCTACAAACTAGCAGCTTTGGGTAAAAGAACATCAACCAGAAAGTGGGGGAAAAAGCCATTTTGTTGGCCAAGGACTATCAGATGGCCAGACAGATCACGCAGCAGCAAAGCAACAGCCAAGGACTGGCAAGACCCTTTTTCCCAGTTTAACTCTAGATCAGATAAGAATTCTGGTAGGGGTAACAAATCTGCACCCAAAGAGTTAATTTTCTATAACTGCAAGCAACTGCCATAAAAATAAGAATGGCAACAGTGGAGCAGATCTGTCTTTAGCAAATTGGGACAAGTATTTAGCAAATATAAAGATGGGAGATAAGACTGTGAAGGGACTTATTGATATGGGAAGCAGACAGACCCTAGTGTATATTGAAGTTCTGGGAAAGAACTATTTAGAAGGATCAGGTACTGGTGTCATCTGCATCCACAGGGACACTCGATACTATCCCACTACTCAAGTGACTCTGAATATTAATGAGGTGTCACAGCAGCTGAAAGTAGGAGTAGTACTTAAGTTGCATGTACCTGTGATTGTTGGAAATGATTTCCAGGATTTGCTGAGTTAATTACAGAGGGAGCAAAATCTGCAGTTTCAGCAGCTATGATGATGATGAGCACAGGCAAAGAAAATCTCAGACAGTGGACTCTTTTCCTTTTGGTAATTTTGATTCCGACTTGTTTGAACACAGCTCCAAGATCTGGATGTCCAGGAAAAAAAGAAGACACCAAAAAAAAAAAACAGTGGCAACAAAAGACTGATGGACATATGGGGTTACTATATGAAAATGCTGAAACTAAACTGATAACTGATTGTGATTTTGTTTCAGAGCAAATTAACAATGCTTCTGTCCAAGGTTATTTCAAGCAGCTGGGCATGAAGCAAAAACAGGGTGAACCAATGTTTAAAAAATGTAATGGGTTACTGTACAGAGTTTGGGTTAAAACTCAGATACAGGAACATATAGAACAACTGGTCATGCCAAAGAAGTGGAGAACTGAGTTGTTACAGATAACACATGATAGTCCTATGGCTGGTCACTTGGGGAGGGATGGCACCCTTGCCAGATTGCTGTAGAGATTTTACTGGCCCGGAATTCATGAAGACATTGCTGCCTATTGCAGCTCTTGTGCTGAATCCCAGAAAGTAGCCCCAGTGACTAAACAAGCATTTGTCAATGCCGAATGTTTGATTGCTGGCATTAGCATTGGGAGTGCAGGAGTTAGATAGATGCAGAGTAGGAATGGCAGTGAAGTACTGAACTGGCACCAACCCCCCCCCCACCCTGTAGAGATGGACAGGTATTGGGGTGTGCCTTTGGGTCGTCGCCCATAATGCTCACGCCATTTCACCTCACCCTATCCTGCAGACACCAACAAGTGTCGAGGTGTGTCTTGGGGTGTTTAGGCTTTACACTCACCCCGCTCCATAAGGCACTGAAATGGGTGCAGTATAGGTGAATGGGGTGAACTTTGGGTCCGAAGAGTCCAAGGCATACCTCAATGCCTATCACTGGCTGCAGGGTGGGGGTGGGGGTGGAATGGTGTAAGCATTACTGTAGACAATCCCAAGCCACACCCCTGACACCTGTCAGTCCCTACAGGGTAGGGTGTTATGGTTGAAAACCCTAACGCCTTGGGTGTTTCTTGGTATTTTCACACCAAATTTTCAACATGGGATTTTTGTGACCCCACCGCATGAATAGTGACACTATCAGTTCATTTGCCAAAAGGTGATTTTGCACAGTGACTGTGCCACGTGGCACCACAGGTGTGAAAACACATTTCAGCAGGATGTGAAAAATGACGGCTGTACTGTTCATGGGGAGGTGTAAAAAATGGTAATGTTGAAAATCTGGAGTGAAAATATGACAAAAATGGTTAAGTCACGAGCGTGTATAGAAACTGTATAATGCACACCTGCTGTGAATGCAATTATTTGGGGATTTTTACACCAGATTTTCAACATAGGCATTTAGGGACCTCCGCTCATGAACAGTGGCACTGTGATTTTCTTAATCTGACCCAAACATTGATTTCGAACAGCGACTGCGTAAATTGTGTGCCACAGGTGCGAAAACATGTTTTGGGCAGGATGTGAAAAATGACGACTGTACTGTTCATAAGGTGGTGTGCAAAAATGACAATGTTGAAAATCTGGTGTAAAAATATAAAAAACTGGCGAAGTTACAAGCGTGCGTAGAAACTGCACAACACACTCTGGTAACGCAGTCATTTTTTGAAATTTGTTCACCAAATTTGCAACATGGGCTTTTTGGGACCTCTCCTTATGAACACTGTCACTGTGATTTTCTTAATCTTTCCTGAACATTGATTTCACACAGCGACTGCGCCATTGTGTGCCAGTTGTGAGAAAACACATTTTGGGCAGGATGTGAAAAATTACAGCTGTACTGTTCATAAGGAGGTGTGGAAAAATGGCAATGTTGAAAATCTGGAGTGAAAATATTAAAAATTCTCAAGGTTATGAGAGTGAGTGGGAACTGCGCAATGCACACTCATAACACAGTCATTGTTTGGAAGTTTTTCACCAAATTTGCAACATAGGCTTTTTGGGAGGCTACCTCATGAACAGTGACACTGTCATTTTGTTAATTTGTCCCAGAAGGTGATTCCACGCAGTGACCGTGAAATCACCTTTCAGGACCGAATAACGACATGACAGTGACTGAATTCATGAGGCGGGGTCCCAAGAACCCCATGTTGAAAGCCTGAGGCCAAAAGTCACAAAAATGGCCAAGATATCCACTTAAGTTGAAACCCCCCATTTATGCCATTATACAGCTTATCGGCATTTCTTCAGTTCACAGTCAGCTTTGAAGAGTCCAGACATGTTTCTGCTCCACCAAAGATCATTGTGCTGGGTTCCCGGAGGTAAGTGTGGGGTAAGGGGGTGTGGGGAGGTGTGGTGCACAGAGGGTGGGTGTAGGTTGGGGGGGGACCTGACAGTGAGGGACTGTTTTCTTTGTGTCAGGTTATAAAAAAAAACAACAGAAAAAACACTGCGAACCATTTTCTTTTTTTACAGGTGTACAGATGATGTTGAGCACACTGGGGTGGGTTCCCAGTGTGTCCCATGATTTGGGGGATCATGCTAGCCACACTGGGGTGAGCTCTCAGTGTGGCACACAGTGGGGGTGGGATGGGGGCAGGGAAATGCCAATGCAATGGGGGGGTTAAACATGCCAACAGGAGGATTGGGCACCCTGTCAGCAAGCATGTCTGGAGCGAGTGATGGCAAGGGGAATTGAGCACCCCCCCTTGGCAGATTGGGGCAGGGCACTGACGCCGATGGGGATAGGGCCCCCCATCAGTAAGCGTGTCTGTGTTTGGGGGGGATGATGCCAAGGGGGATTAGGCATCCCACTCAGCAGAGAAAAACAGCAAAGGAGCACATATGCCGATGGGGATTGGGCTCCCCATCAGCAAACCAACTGGTGAGGAGGCATGCCGAAAGGGTAATTGGGCACCCCCAAAGTCAGCTTGTTGGGGACTGTGAGAGGTGGATGGTAACAGACACCACCATGTTTATTGAAATGTTACACCAGGCAAGGCACACCCTGCAATGAAGGGGCACTCCTTCATTGCAGTGACAAAATTGTTTCAAGTTGGTGGCACGCTTCTGAGCTGCTGTCATAGACAGCATGCTCATTCATTGGTGTCACAGAGACAAGCCCCAAAAAGCAGTGGGGGCATTGGCCATAACATGACCACACCTCTACAGCCTGCCACTCCAGCAAGCTGTCACAATATGTTTCTTGTGCATGCGTGCAGGCAAACATAAAAAGACAAGCATTTGTGAATGCTGAAAGTTCATCATGCATAGAGATAAGGAAGTGTGTGAGAGTGTAGTAGTGCAGGACGAGTTTTATTGATAATGAGCAATAGAAAGTTTTATGACAGCTATACTGTTCATGAGGTGGTGTGATAAAATAGCTATACTGAAAATCTGGAGAGAAAATATTAAAAAATTACCAAAGTTACACGAGTGCATAGAAAACTGTGAATGACCAGGTGTAACTTGACCATTTTTTGGAGTTGTGTCCCCACATTTTCAACATGGCCTTTTTGGTACCCCACCTCATGAAGAGTGCCACTGTCATTTTGTTCACTCATGCTGAAAGGTGATTTTGTAGAGCAACTGTGCCATTCTGTGTCATAGGTGCGAAAACACATTTCAGGCAGGATGCAAAAAATTACAGCTGTACTGTTCATAAGGAAGTGTGAAGAAATGGCAATGTTGAAAATCTGGAGTGAAAATATTAAAAACTGGAAAAGATACAAGCGTGTATAGAAACTGCACAATGCACGCTCATAATGCAGGCATTTTGTGGAATTTTTTCACCAAATGTTAAACATGGCCTTTTTGGGACCTCCACTCATGAACAGTAGTACTGTGATTTTGTTAATCCATCCCAAAAGTTGATTTTGCATACTTACTCCATTCTGGGCCACAGGTGCGACAACACATTTTGGGCAGGATGTGAAAAATGACAGTTGTACTGTTTATAAGGAGATGTGAAAAAATGGCTATGTTTAAAATCTGAAGTGAAAATATAACAGATTAGCGAAGTTACGAGTGTGCGCAAAAACTGCTCAATGCACACTGGTAATGCAGCCATTTTTTGAAATTTTTCCACCAAATTTGCAACATGGGCTTTTTGGGACCCCACCTCATGAACAGTGGCACTATCGTTTCCGTAATTGGTCCTGAAAGGTGATTCCATGCAGTGACTGCGAAATCACATTTCGGGACCGAGAAATGAAATGACACTGACATATTCATGAGGTGGGGTCCCAAGAACCCCATGTTGAAAATTACCTTTTGTGTCAGGTAAACAATGGATAGTTCGGACTTCATATGGAGCATTGGAGGTAATGAGGTATTAATTGTGAGATTGAGACCCCCTGATAGGAAAAATCCTACTAAGATACACCATGCTAATCTCCTGAAGAAATGGGTTGAAAAACACCAAAGTCTGCTTTGTTAGTTTTACCAGAAACATCTACAAAAGAGATTGATGCAGCTTATAACAAACTGGAACAAACTGGAACTGCTATGCTGCAAAGGTGAATGTTTCCTTCACCTCTGAACAAACCACAGAAATTTGTAACTTGCTAAAGACATTTAACAGTACTTTTACCACAGTACCAGGCTGAGCAAAAGGAGCTGAGCATGTAATAGTGACAGGGAATGCCCACCCTATTAGACAAAAGACATACAGATTACCAGAGCGGTTAAGAGCAGACGTGGTTAAGGAAATACAAAACATGAAAGAGTTGGGTATCACAGAAGAGTCAGCAAGTGCTTGGCCATTACTAATGGCAACTGTAAATTAAAAAGGAGGGATGTAAGACCTGCCTTGATTTTAGGAAACGTAATCAAGGCAGATCTTACCTCCCTTCTTGACAGTTATCCTATGCCCAGGATAGATGATTTGACGAACAATTTTATTTTTGTATTTTATTATTACTGATAATAATAAAACGCTACTTGTGAATTTTATAACTGCTCCTGGTTTTCCTATGCTTCCTGACCTGTGCCTCGATGACTGTACCCATGTGATTTATAGTGCAGGGCTGAATGGTGCTAGTGAGTGGCCGGCATCGGTGCACTTTTTAAATAGAGAAGAACTTTTAAATGAACATGATATACAGTAACTCCCCAGGGCAGGCCCGGTGCTTACTCACAGTTCTGTAGCACAGTCACACAGGGTCTGGGTTACAGGCAGATTCAGTCAGTTGAGCTGGGGGCCTCGAGCTGCGCAAGCAGACAGGTAGCTTTCTCGAAGGTGGCAACATTCTGACAGCTTGTCACCTTCTGGCAGCTTGTTCACTGATGCTGGAACAGGCCAGTACTGGGGACCAGGGCTACACACTTACCCCACATGTCCAGGCTTCTAGCTCTAGGGGAAGACGTTGGATAATGCTTAACTGTAACACTACCTGACCGATTCCTCAGATCATTCTCACTGGCAGTAACTTCAGTCCTGGAGTTCAGGGATCACAGCTTTTTCTCTCTGCAGCTAGTCTCTGGAAACAAGTCTGGCTCACCTCCCAGGACTGTAGGTGGCAAACAGTCTCTCAGGTGGTTCCAAAATTGCAGGTTCAAACCACAAAACAGCTTCTTCACTTCAAACTGGATTCCCCAGACCATAGGATTCTTCTGCAGACATGTCTGGGATCTGGCTGCTTAACCCAAACTACCTTCAGGCATTTGGCAGGATACAGTCTGCACCTTCTCACAGGCTGAGGGCTTCTCTCAGAAGCTGCAGAGTTTCAGCTACAAATAGCTCTTCATTTTTTTTTTTTGTTCCGGTCCCCAGTTCTGAGGCTCAGCCCCTGCCTCACACACACTGTTCCCCCATGCACAGGCTTACCACCCCTGGACAGGGCCACCAGGTGGGTACCCCCTCCCAATAAACACTATTGGCAAGCCCTGGCTTTCCCCCAGGGCAGGACCATGGAAGCAGGACCCTCCCCCGGCGGGGAACGTTTGCAGTGGGGATGGCAGTGGGTGAGGCGTCATGCACTAGGACCAGTTTTTTTGGATGCTGTGTACCCCTGAAGGTGGGACGTGCAATGACATCCACAGGTCAAGACCAACATCTGTCCCGCCTCAACAAAGCTAGGCGCCGGCAATTTATCATTCATTTAATTAATTAATTAATTAATTATTTGAATTTTGGTAACACAGTAGGCCCACTGAGACCATGCAGTCCCTTTTTCAGTGACAACCCGGGAGACAACTGCAGTACAATAAAGCATGAACAAAACACGGACATATTGTGTACAATGAAATGCACACAGGTACAAGGGTTAGTCAAAGACTTCAGGATAGTTACAAAGCAGCCTTAAAAAATTACATTACATTGGGTTAAATAAGGAATTAAAGAACATATATAATTAAATACATTGAATGTACATATTTACAGAGCACTTGTGCTACACAATGTTGTAGCATCAAATGAAATGTATGCCAAGTGGCAGAAGGTGCAGCGATGATAGTGAATTAGTCAAATCAGTTGCTGCAGGGAGGTTTAAGTAGATGAGAGGTAAGTTTGTTTTTGAAAAGAGAGAGAGTGAGGTGCAGTTCAGAGTAGTAGGTGGTAAGGAATTCCAGGCAGTGGTGGCTGAGAAGGTGAAAAGTCGCTTACCGATAAATGGCATGGCTTAAGGATAACTAATAAGGGAAGAGAAGTAGACCTAAGTGGGCGGAATATGCTTTGGAATGCACAATTCCCCTAAGTGACGGGGGGTTAAAGAGGTTAACTAGTTTGAAAACAAAGCATAGTGTATGGAATTGTAGCCTAGTGTCATAACTGGGCCATTGTAGAGAATGCAGGGTGTCACAGTGATGTTGTCTGGGGTTAGCACCTAGTGTGAATCACCCTATCCTATAATAGATTTGATGCAGCTGTGCAAGGCCTGAGGGCTGGGCAGAGAGTAGGAGTGGTGCCCTATACAATAATATAGGAAGAAGAGATGTAGACCAATTTTTTGACGGGCGCTTGTGGAAAGTAAGGGACAGAGGCGGTATAAGAGACCTAGTTTCTGGTTAATCGCCTTAGTAAGCTGTGCTACGTGAGGTTCTAGCGAAAATGATGCATCGAGGAGCAACCCAAGATATTTAAGAGTTGTGACTACGTCAATGGCATCACCAGATAGTGAACAGATTTGGAGGGGTTGTGAAATATCATAGCTTTGTTTTTTTTGGTGTTCAACATTAGACGGTTAGCTGAGAACCAGGTCTCGAATATGTTGAAGTCGGAATTAAGATTTTGGCTGAGTCAATCCACGTGTTAGATGAGCAATTTAAGACTGCATCATTCGCATAGAATTGTGCTGTTGCACTGCCACAGAAGTTAGGGAGCTCATTAATGAAGAGTGAAAACAAAATAGGGCCAAGAATTGATCCCTGGGGTACCCCATGTAGAATAGTTCTGAGGGATGAACAGGTTCTAGACCATTTTACTCTTTGTGTTCTTCCAACAAGACGGTCCTTAAACCACGAAAGCGCTAGACAATCAAGGCCAAGTTGATGTAGTTTACCTAGCAGAAGGTGATGATTGATGAGATCAAAGGCCTTAGGTCAACGAATACCACACCAGTCATTAGTCCTTCATCGCTAGCTTTTAGGATATCGACTGATACTTTGACCAGGGCTATGGTAGTGCTGTGTCCCTTCCTAAAGCCATGCTAGCAATCTGTGAGAAGTTGGTGTATACCTAAGTAGGCTTGTAACTGGTTATATAAAATTCACTCTTGGATTGTAGCCAGGGGACATAGTATCGAGATAGGCCTATAGTTCTCTACGGCATGAGTATAGCCCTTGTGAAGGGGGACTACAACTGCCACTTTCCATAGATTTGGCACAACTCCAGAGAGGCAGGACCTATTTAGAAGATTGCAGACAGGAGCAGCAAGTGTTGCAGCCCCTAGTTTGAGGAACTTAGGTTCTAAGGTGTCATGACCAGGGGAGCTTTCTTCTTTGAGTTTTGATAGTAACTTGTGCACTTCCCTTGTAGTTGTGAGCTTTAAGTGGAAAGCAGGATGAGGATCAAGAGTGGCACGGGATTGAGAAGGGATAGAAAACTCAGAGGTGGGCGCCAGGTGAGCCGTATACCTATCAAGGTCGGTGAAAAACCAATTGATTCCTTCTGCAATAGATGTGGAATCTTGTAAGAGGTTGCTCCCTGACAGAATGGAACTGGGACATTGGCATCACTTACCTTTGATCAATGACTTAATTTAACCCCAGAATTCTTTAGGTTTGCAGAGATCGGTAATAGGAACGTTTAGCACCCTGAATCCTATTTTTGCACTGGTTTCTCAGCTGCCAATAGGATAACCAGTCGGAATGTAGGAAGCTGAATTTGTAGGCTTTCCAACAGCATCGCATTTTTTCATAAGGGACCTAATTTCAGTGGAAAGCCAAGGGGCTTTGATGCCCTTGGATCTACGCCTAGTTAGAGAGGCATGCCTGTTGACAATGTCCGTAGAGGTCACAATGAAATAGTCTAGGGCCTGGTCAATGGTAGGAAGGTGAACAGGGGGGGGGGTCCAGTCAGTATTACCGATTGATGTCAAAAACTCATCTTGGTTAAACTATGTCATGTTCCTGGATTCCCATATTATGGGGGAAGGGAGGGCAACAAAGTTGTTGCGCCACACACAGTAAACAGGAGAGTGGTCACTAATGCAGTCTGGCAATATACCAACTGACCTGATCCTATGTGGGCAGTCAGATACGATCCAATCCAACAGCACTGAGGTGCCTGTCTTGGAGTTACATTGTGTGGGCTCAGTGATATGTTGTGTAAAATTGAAGTCAGATACGATAGTGCGTGCTTTGTTTTTGTGAGGTGACATCCAGTCATTGTTAAAATCTTCGCATATCAATGTGTTGTTCAGTGGGAGAACAGGCAGGGAGGACATGAGAGGATGTAGGTCATTAATGGCATTCTTTGGGGGAGGTAAATACAGCCAATTAAAAGTTTCTTGACATTGCCAAGTGTCCGTGAAATAAATAGAGTCTCAGCAGAGGAGGGTATATCAGGCGGAGGGGGGATTACAGCAACATGAAAATTTGTTTTAACATAGAACAAAACACCACCACCTTTTTTACCAATGCAGTCCTTCCTGAAACATGAATAACCATGGAGATCAACCTCACATTGTCGTATATGGGGCTTCAGCCAGGTCTCGGTTACACCAAGGATGTCCGGGTTATTTCTTTTGGCCCAGGCCTGGATTTCAGCTATTACTGGTCGAAGACTTTGTGTATTTAGATGTGCAATTTTGATACCCTTAATACACGGTGTGATAGGCGGTGTCAAGTGGGCAGATATTGACGTTGGGACCAGTGGACCCAGTGGACTGGGTGGGCCTGGGTTAAGTTCAATATCACCCGCTTGAAGAAGTAATTGGGTTTAGTGTAAAAGTATATAAAGCCGAAATGAGTATAGGCCCATAGGGGATAGACTGTATTTACATATAGAGAGCAGCGAAGTCCGAGTACAGATCCCGAGGAAATAAGCATCCTTTTCAGACATAAAGTGGGTGAAATGAGGGGGAGGAGAATCTATGTGGATAGGACCAGGGAGGGGGTGTGAGGAACCGTGGGTTGTGGGAATTTGTCCATGCCTGTACTATCGTTGTGTTTTTCTACCACTTGTTGCAATGTATATGTTCTTGTATGTACCTTGTAATCTCCTGGGTCGCACCTGAAAATAGGCACTTGGCTGTCTAGCATGCTTACCTTATAAACAAAAACAAATAAATAAATAGACATTGAGCAAGGAGTTTGTCTCACAGTGTGAAAGATATAATAACAAGCATAGCAAGAGCAATCCCTTGATTAGCCATGATGAGACCAAACATATGGCCAAAGCTATGGCCACTTAGCGACCCCAGCCTCCACCGGGGTCAGTAAGTGGCGGACACTCCCCGGAGAGGGAGAGCCATCCTTCAGATGTGCAGTCCTTCTCTGTTAGCTTCCTGACTCCCGGGTCCATTCTCGAACCCGGGATGTCAGTGTCACGAGCAGATGCTCTGCCACTGTGCCAGTGGGCTGGCATTTAGCTCTTCAAACATTTGCTCTGCTTTCCAGATGGTAGAAAACTTTTGGCACATCTGCAGGAGTGAAAGCCGTAGGCCAACTTCTAAACTTTTTTGGCTTACTCTGCACTCCCCTGCTTTACTCAAAAAGCCTTAGGCAGAACTGCCCTGAGCTGAATCTGTCCCTGGAAGCTGAAGAGAGAATGGCAGTTTCCCATTGGCTGAAACAGCTGTCCGTCTGCAGAATTAATATGCATGAGGCCCATCTGATACCTGAGTGGACAACTGTTAAGGCACCAAGAACACCATCCATATCTCCTACCCAGAAACCATAGCTGCAGTCCTCCAGGACTCCTCACACTCTGATTGGATAAGGAAAGGTCAGTGGTGAAAAATATGGCTGCAAAGAAACAGTTTATACAGAGTCCCATCTTTAACTTTGTTTTGCAGGGCTTCAGTACAGCTTTAAGTTTAAAGGGCCCCAGGGTTTGTAGGTGCCCCCTGCCCTGCCCTGTTGTCTGGTGGCAGAGTGGGGCTTTACTGAGACTCCTCCTGCCTATCACTAGTGCTGTAAGAAAGTGTCTCTAGACGGAAGCCAAGGAATGCATTCACATAGTAGCCTCAGCTGCTTCTTATAGTGGTAGTGCTTCTTTTTGGTAATAGCGCTGAGTGCTTTCTAAAGCTCTTATTTGTTCTCCCCCTTAAGCGTGACTCCGGACCCCCAAATATATTACAGGTGTCAATGGAGCCAGCACACACACAGAGGCACTTGAGAGAACCACCACAGTGGCCTTAACTATGAGTAGGGATGTAAGTTTGTCATGGATGAGGTTTTAATGACTCGTTGTTTGTTCATGAAATCATTAGTAAACAGTAGTAATGTTGTGGCGCTGTCATCATTGCTACATTCTGATGACACTAGTGAAAGTCATGGAAGTCCTGAATAAAGATCAAACGTCATGGAATCAATGACGTGTATGACTGCCATGACAAACTTACATCCCTAACTATGAGCGCTGTAGTGCTGTTGCAGTCTGTGAGCTGATCCACTAGCTCGCACATTCAATCAGGATCCAGCTCAAATGTGGGCAGATTGAGCTGCAGGGCAGTCGGCAAACTGTCAAGCAGATAGTTTCACTTTCACTGCACTCCTCCAGTCACTCAGTTAGGTTTCTGGAACACAGTATGGTGCAGGAGCATAAAGGAGACACCCAAAGACCTTGACTTGTGGGACAAGGCGGTTGGGAGGGCAGGCAAGGTAAGTCCCACCTGAAGGGGGGGTTACGTGAGTAATAATGCTCAACAGGGTGGGCGATATTGCCCATACTGCCCACCCTGGAGGGCATTATTGCGCTTAGAAAATGGGCTTTCATTTTTTTTATTTATAAAAATGATTTTGTAAGGAAAAAATAGGTAAAAAAAAGTAATTAACATGAGAAACAGGAGCTTCTGTTAAATAGCCCCTTTAGGAAATGCCACTAGAGGGTGCTGCCTATTAAAAGCCTTGTTTTCTATGTTGCAGTGTCTCTTTAGTCTGTATGGATTCATTTGCAGTAGCACTCCCCCCCCCCCGTGGAATACTGTTTTTTTAAATTAAACAGCGCTTTAGCTTTCCACATTAGTGTTCCCTTCTTACTGCACCTCACTGAGTGCGATTTCTTTTCGATGTCCTGCGTGGTGAAATTGGACAGTTGCGACTTGGCCTCTGCCGCAGCGTGTGTGCGTAGAGACACAGACAGATCAGACACAAGTAGAATTGACAATTTAAAGTATTTTTTTTATTTAATGGTTTTTCGGTTTTTTAGTTTGCGGGCAGTCGGAGAGGTAACCAGAAGTGTATGAGACTGGTCACGGAAGATGAGAGTTGGTGAATGAGCGAGCAAGGAAGCCGCGGTAGTTAAAAAAGCTGCAGGGGAGAGCGAGGGACAGAAGCTTCACATAAGAAATGTTTTAAACTGATTTTTAACCTGTACATTGGGACAGCAGGTGGGGGAAGGTGGCGCATGAGATGCTATGGACTGCCCGACATCTCGGTCATCTAGTGAGGGCAAAAAAATGGCTGCTGGTCAGTATGCCAGTTCGGGGTGCCCAAGGAGATTCTTAGGTAATGGGGCGTCTCGAATTGGTACTTCTTTCAAAGCGGGCGTCTATCGTAACTTAATGTACCCCCCTGTTTAAGCTCTCAGCCAATCAGAGAGCTGATAGTGTTTTGCCCATTTTCTAAATATGTAAAACTCCAATATGTAACTGTGTTTATTTATTGAAATACAAAACCACACACATGTCCCAAGAACACAAAGCATCATGCAAAATACATACATACATGTTAATTTGTTTTTGTCTACCAAAAAGAAGAGCCAAGAAATATTTTCTGCTTTTCAGCCTCATCCTCGGGGGCAGAGAAGGGGGGGATAGAGATAGCACTAAACAATATATAACCAGGGCTCTTGGGGATGCTGGTACCTGCATTCTTTATGCACATTTTGTGCTTCAGGACATGTGACTTTTACCTGAGGAAGCTTCCAAGACACTCAAGATTGCAGGCCTGGGAGTCCCAGCAGGCCATCCTACTGCACATGCATGAAATGCACGACTCATTCACACCAGCACGGACCACCGGTGAAGCGGGGAGCGGTGACACGGGAGAGATCCGGGAGAAATGAAAACATCCAGTGAGGGATCGGATAAGTCTCCCTTTAAGGAGCCAGCACAGTGGCTCATCCTGAGAGGACGATTCTGGAGAAGGAGAGTGCAGCCATTACTAGGTGCCAACACCCGGTGACAGCAGGATTGCAAACTTGCAAAGAATGTTGTTAAAAAAATGAGTTTTACTTAAAAAAGTTAAAAATCATTTGTCCGCTCCGCTCGACCCAAGAGAATTGAGTGGTACTGTGCGGACAGCAGGCTGCACACATCACTGAAGGCAACAACTGACTTTTTGGAGATTGGAGAGGTAAATTTTTAAGTTTTAATTGTTTAGGCAGTTAAGGCATTGTGCAATTATTTTGCTGATGGTTTAGTGAGCTTAGGGTGTATACTGTGTTTTTTTTTTTGTTTTCTGTAGGGCTCTCCGCTGTAGTGGGAGCAGCAGGTATGCAGCAGCAAATTGCAACTACTGAAGAGCTGGGGGGAAGTCAAAACTGTCTCATGAGGGGCAGACAGCAATGTATCAACAAAGCCTTACTGATTATTTTGCTGGAGGAGAATCTTCAGTAGCAAAGGACAAGGAAACAACAACATCATTCTGTGAGTGTGACTTAAACACATCTCAGGAGAATGGGACTGTGAATGTTGAAATGGAGAATGGCAAGTAGTCTGAACAGACAGCATCTACTAAAAGCAGCAAGACAAGGTTGTGGAGGGACAGCTGGACAAAGTTACTTTCATGGCTTGCAAAGGAGGAAGTCCAGGGAAACATTGTTGGGAAGTGCAGGTGGTGTAAAAAGGTGGCAAAAGCAATCCATTTGCTACAACTGGCACAACTAATCTGTAAGTGTCTGCTTTCTACAGACATGAAAGAAACAGAGAACATTTGCCTGTGGCATTTGAGAAGCAGATCTCAGGTACCGAGGCAAAGGATGACAGTAAGGTTGTTCAGTTAATGACAGTGTACTGCCTTACCAGACAAGGGCAATCACTGAATCAGTTTGAAACACTGATAACTTTACAGGTGAAGAATGGAATCTTTTGGGCCGGGGTGTTCCGGCTGGGCTGTTGCTTGTGGAACAAAATCACTGACAGTGGTGTTTTACATCCACAGAAATGAAATGGCTGTCTAGCTTTGCAACACAGTGGGATGCTAGATATAACATGCTGGACTCCGTAAACGAAGTCCTGCAGGAAGAAATCCAAGCTCACTTAGCAGGTTCTCAGTTTTTTGGAGTAATAGTGGATGAAACCACTGATGTAACCATTCACAAAAAGCTTAACATTTACAGTATGTGAAGTGCATAAACAATGCACAGGCCAAAATTCATTTCATTGACTGTATTGCAATACCTGATGGTAGGGCAGAGAAAATTGTAGCGGAACTGTTAAATGTGTGTTCTGCTAATGCAGTTGACCCTATTAAGATCATCACACTAGCAAGTGACGTTGCTAGCATCATGACTGGAATGCACAATGGAGTGGGTGCAAAGTTAAGACAGCAAGTTAACCCAAGGTTGATTCAGATCCATTGTGTTGCCCACAGACTGACACTGGCAGCTGGACAAGCATGTTGGGACAACCCTGTATTCAATGAATATCAAATAACCAGCAAAAATGTGTACAGATACTACAGCAACTCTGCCGTACGGTACAATGCCTTGTGTTTCATCCAGGAAACACTCAATGATGAAAATATCAGATATCTGTCCCTAAAAGAACCTGCAAGTTTTCGGTGGCTGTCTGCATACTGCAGTTCAAGCAATTTACAGATCATACCCTGCACTATTACATGCCCTAGAGCATGATGCAGCAAAAGGTGCAGCAGAAGCAAAGGGCCTTAACACAAAACTGAAATCAGTCTGCATTATCTTATGCACTTCTTTTTTCATGGATGTCTTAGACGTGGTGAATAAACTGTCTCCAGTCATGCAGTGGAACAGTGTTGACATTTCGGTGGCCAGCAGTATGATAGAAACCACTGTTTCTAGACATGCAACAGTCCAAAGAGCAGAATGGGGTAGAGATACAGGTGACATTTCAGGAACTTGACAAATGTCCTGGCATGTGGCAAGATCAAAAAGTAAATGACAGGCTAGCACTGCGTATGCAGTTCCAGACGGCATCTCAGGAATACCTGATGCAACTCACTGAAAATATTCACACAAGATTTGAGACATCTTCAGAGTCACGTGATGCAGGCAACCTAGTGGCAGCAGGGTTACAGAGCACCTTACCCCCAACCTCACATCATCAATTTTTTCAACTAGATTTTACCTGGAATCTCATCAAAAATACAAAATACGAAGAGAGAGCATCTCCAGCATCAGATATCACCGCAACTTTCGTCACTATTGGGAGAATTTCTTCCGCGATGGAGGCAGATATGAAGATGGCCCAGCTTAAACATACACCTCCTCCCTCACCTGAAAAGCTATCTAAAAACGCCAGACCTCAAGAGGGAGCCTCCAACTCCAAAAGCCTACCTACTACACAGGCCGTTCTACTTACTGAGGATCACTTTTTTGCAGGAACTGCTACCCTTCAGAGAAACTGTGCTGGAAATCTCTACGGAGCTTAAGTCTCTTGGGAATGACATGACTGACTTAATAAAAGAATGGAGGACACTGAAGCCAAATCCGCCTCGCTGGAACGCTGGAGGGACAAAACTGATCCAGAAATAAACCAACTACGGCAGCAAATACATAAACTACAGTTAAAAACTGAGGATTTAGAAGGTAGGAGCAGGAGAAACAACATTCTAATAATGGGTCTCCCCGAAAATGAAGAGAACCCCAATGTATGTAATAGTTTTTGTCCAGAAACTTTTACTGAAGATAGTGGGCCCTTCTCCTCTAGGAAACAATTACCAAATAGAGAGAGCCCATCGATCATTATGGCCTCATCCACAACCTGGATCTCCCCCAAGGCCATTAATCTTAAAATTCCTGAGTTACCTACAGCGACAACATGTGCTGAATAAAATAAAAGAGCTGCAAGCAATAATGTGGGAAGGCACTAAGCTCCATTTTACACAAGGTCTACCATATGAAACATGCCAGAAGTGAGCAGTATTTCATGCCATTGTCACCAAAATCATTGTGGCAAGCATTCCTTTTAAAATACTGTATCCTGCTAAACTACACGTTTCAGTTTCTGGATCATGGCTATCCTACAATTCTCCTTCACAAGCAATGGTTGATTTAAAGATCAAGATCCCAGATTTGTTTAAGAATGACTGATTTCTTTACCTGTATTTAGTGCTGTAAGGGATTCAAGGAGAAGAGGACCTTTAACTGCCTCTACATTTTCGGAAACCCAGGCCTAGGCTAAACTTTTGGAAAGGCCAGATCTCTCTGGTTGCAGTGATAGCTTTTCAACACAGAGGGCAGCTCTCAACACAGCTTCATTTTTTCCTTAAAGAAGGAACTGATTAATCTGGGAGCGAGTAAAGGGGACTGTTTTTCCATCAGGAACCGAAAACGATGTGGCTTCTTCTAGTTATCCCCCTTTCACTTCCTTATCTCCTCAGAAAAGCCAGAACTGGACAATAAAAGGAAGTACTGTACCAGTTTTAGTTTCTTGATGTTCTATAGCAATTGTTTACAATAGGTCATGATGTTTTGCTATTTTCCTTACTGGTTGCCATTTGTAGTTTCTGAATTTGGGGGCCGGGGATCGTATTTCCTCATTGCAAGTCACCAGATAATAGGGGAATTGGAAACTGAATCAGGGGACATTGATTTGATATACTCACAAAGGATATCAGACGAGAGGAAACCCCTTTGTAATAGGTGAGACAGATGTAGAAGACACGAGGAACAGGTGCAAATATCCCAGCTAGAGTAATGCACCTATAGAACATCTAATTGTTCAGTGTATATATATTTTTTTTAGTTGTTTAACCAGGAGTAGCACACTAAGCTGAAAGCTTTTTTACAGGTGCGACCTGGGAGCACAGGGAAGTTAAGTGACTTGCTCGGGGTCACACAGTATGCAAGTGGAAGCTGTGGGATTCAAACCCAGGTCTGGTCTGCTGGATGTCACCAGATTTACAGCTCAGAGCCTCAAACCACTGCGCTATACTGCCTCTGACTATTTTTGACTATTCATAACATATAGCAAGATGCACGAAAGACGGATAATTCCAAAGATGGTGTGAGAGGTGGGGGGGTTGGGTGCCTGGCTCAAGTGAGCTCGGGGCTAACTGCATGGCGAACTAGTTTATGGGGGGTTCTGCTCCTACACATTCCCTAGAAAACGATATGGGTGGTCTTGGTCTTTTTGGCTGTATCTTTTATGTTCAACACAAATATGCCAGAGCTCCCCATGTGTAAGTCTCCATTTTTATGACTGTGGGCAGAGCCTACAGGAGTATTGCATGTACAAAAGGAGTGATATCATGTTTACTGTCAGATAAGGTAGTGGAACTGACTGAAGATGTAAATAGTCTTCTCCGCCTTACCCTCCTCCAAGAAATATTTTCCGCCCTCAAATAAATACGCTTTCATGTTAATCAATGGTTGCAGGGTACTATTTTCTTTCTTAAATGGGTGGTACAAGAACTGGAACCTGAGTAGAGGGAGGCAGCATTGTTTTTTGGGGGAAGTAGGGTCCACCCCACCTCCACCCAAGAAGCTCGAAAAGGTCCATCCCACCTTTTTCTTTTTTATTCATGTGGGAGGGGCATGAGGTGGATCTATTATCCTGAAAGAAGACTCACATGTTTGGGATGTGTACCAAGGACCAGAACAATTCTGTGGAGTTCCCTGCCTTTTGTTAAGGATTAGAACAGAAGATACTCAAAATGCCTTCAAACTGACTTAAATACCCTGGGAACAAATGATTATTAGAGTCACCTGGTGTCTCAAAAGGAAAGACTAAGAAGTGTCTAAAAACTAAAGAAAATAGACAGCTTTCAGGTATTTCTTAAACATTTATATACTAAAAACAAAGTTCAGCTTTTGGGATTAACAATATTTGTTTACCATATTCCATCTATCTGTATATAGTTTGTCTTTTTAGTAGTTTCAAAATCTTGCATTGGTGTTACTAATGCATTTAGAAATACATTTTTTTAATTGTCTTTACAGATAACCTTGAAAGCATTGGTGTTACTAATGCATTTAGAAATAGATTTTTTTAATTGTCTTTACAGATAAATCATGCATGTTCATGTGAGGGCACATTTTTGGGGGGGTGGGGTTCAAATTATTTTAATCATGGGCGCAGTACTTTGTAAACACAGTCTGTGATGAAGTGTATTTTTCTTTTTAAGTTTGAGAAAGCTATTAGAAGTAGAATGGGTTAAACACTTCCTGGAACCTTCTGCTTAACAAGTTCCCCATGGCACCTCACAGCATTTGACATCAACATCCTAAGAGCAGTCAGTGTGATACTTTACAGGACATTACATAACAAGAGACCTAGCCTTCCCTTTTTCCAAATAATATACCAACTTCATTCTCAGGCAGGCAGTTCTATGCTACTGTTTATATTCTACTGAATCTTCTTAAAGGGACACTGCATGTTAAAATCAGGAATATATGTATTACTACCAGCTTTGAGTTCTCACTTCAATCCAGTGTTTTGTTTCTGCCTAGGCTGTGAGAGGATTTTTTTCTAATTTTCCCTGGGTGTTTTATAATGTCTGGGGGCTGTCATTCAAGTTTGTTTTATTGCATCTTCTCCAAGTTAGTCTTCACAGTGTACCCTTTGGTTTGGTGTCTAATAGCCCCTACAGCAGGCCAGTGTCTTGCTTAGCCACAGCAGAGAAAAAAAAAACACTGCAGCCAGGATTCACAGTGCTGTACAATATACTATAGAAAGTTACATGTTTAAACACACACACATACACACACACACCCCAAGCAGAACACAGTTGGATAAGGTACCAGTATTTAGGAAACTTGTCTTACTTACCCAGAGTCTAGCAATGTGAATCCTGGCTGTGACTATAGGTGTTTATAACTGAATGATAATAACCACATTTGCTTGACTTGCAAATAGGTAGGCATTTGTGTCTAATTTCTTTTTTACTTACTGTAGGTTACACATAGAATCTGATCCAGAAGCAAATGATTTGATACCTTTTAATGGACCAACATAGATGTAACAACAAGAACAAAGTGCTCTAGCTTTCGGACCAACCTGTCCCTCTTCAGAAGCCTAATGGCCATTGTTTAGAAAAACAATACTTTTAACAGCTAGATCATGCAGAAAAAACAGAATAAATCCCCATTGGTTTAAAATACTCATTTAAAAAAAAATACAGATGATGATGTCAGAGAAGTTTAACAGTACCATATTACCTTCAGCCAGGAGGTTCCCAGGGCCAAAGGTGCTTGGTGCAAAACACATACAAAGAATCCTACTGCATATAAATTTAATTGACATAAGATAACACTGCTGGAGCAGATGACTCTTAAATCAAGCTATGAGTCTGTCAGTGTGTATAAGGATGTGATTACTGAAAAGCAACCCCCACGCAGATTAAAGACATACTAAGAATGTCTTAGGACTCCAAGAAGTTTCAATGCATGCATTATAGACAAGAAATTACCAAAAAGTTGTCTTAAAAACATCAGTGCACACTGTATGATGTGTAAAACTTAGCTGAACCTATCACCCAGCTGTACTCTCCAGCTAGATATCATGCCCCATTATCTCAAAAACCTCTAGTATAGTTACAGGACTTTATAAATGATAATTTAAATATAAATTGACAGTGACTTTCTGCAGGATTGTCATTGAATACCAAGATGACCGCCAGGCTGGGCGAGCCAATCATTTGAGAGTTATGCTGTGAGCTATGAGTTTTACTTTAGAGTGTTTTATTTTTTATTTTTTTTTATTTATTTCTGTTCCCAGTTCACTATTTGAAAGAAGTTTGGACAGTTTGAACAGCTTGTTGGACGCTGCAAATTGAGTGTTCCTTTTTCAGGTTCCACAATCTGAGTGCCGTTTTTCGAGTTCCACGGTCTGAGTGCCATTTTTCGGGTTCCACGGTTTGAGTGCCATTTTTTACCTCAAGGAAGCTTCTGGGACTGTTTTCTTCATTTGTCTGACATTTAGACTTGGTCTGTGGGATGGATTTTAGAGGAGGAGCCCTTTATCGAAGGGAATCTTGGGCTTGGTGGTTTTCATTGAGGGAGTTTTTCTAAAGAAGCCGTGTTTTGTCATCTCCTGGTTACTGTGAACTGCTCCTTCTGTTGTCTACCTGTTGGCTGCTTTGGTGAAGAACTGGGGGGCCCAGTTGATTTTCCCTGGGCTGTGGAGACTATAGTACTGATCTGATCTCGTTTATGTTAGGCTACCTGCTGACTATTTGCTGACGTGGAAGTGGTGGTCTCTTCTGTTCCTGGGTGTTCCACTGCCGGATCCCTCGCTGTGCAGGAGTCGGGGTTGTGCCAGTGGGGAGCTGACTGGCTTGGCCTGGGGCTTCGAGGTCTTCGAGGAGTTGGCTGGTGGGCTCTCTCTCGTTGAAGACTGGAGTTACAGCGGGAGAACATCTCTGGCGGTGGTTTCCCTTGGTCAGATTATTTGGGCCCCTGCTAGCATTCCTGGTGGCTGCTGAACTTGGCCTTTGTTTATTTTGAGAGCTTGATACCCCACTTGAAGACCCATAAGAAGACTCGTTTGGATAAAGTCCTGGATTTTGGTTACGGTCAGATTTTGATGTATTACATCCGGAAATGGTGAAAACGTACTTTATCTTTGTTAGCAATAGTTATGGCTCTGTCTTCTATGTCAGAGGTAGTTTGGTCAGAGCCTTTTGCGTCAAATTTATCGGGTAGTGAGAGTGCCTGGTTAATTTGTTTTTTATTATTTTTAGTTTAAACCTGCCTTCATGAGAGGTTGTGCAGGGGCATATTTTGCTGCACTGTTCCCTGTGAGTAACTTGAGTACCTGGACTATTATCCTTTCTCACCTAGCCGTGGGTTCTTTTCTGCCTTTGTGAGAGACTGTGCAGATTAGACACCTTCTGACATCTTCTGGCTAAGTGTGAACTTTTTATTAGTTTTATATTTCATTTTACTGTTTTCCTCTACTCCCTGGTCGTGAGAGAACTGGGGGGGGGGGGATGTGTTGTATTTCTAAGTCTGAATTGTTTGACTTGATTTTGAATGTATCTATTTTATGCTAATTTTAAGAAGTCTTCTCGCTGGGTTTGACTTGACTTTTCTCTGAGGTGGGGTTGGTAATTTATTCTGGTTTAGTTTAGGATTATATGTTTAGTTAGACTTATTTTGGGGGTTTATTTAATTTGAAGTTTAAATATTTTGTATTACTGCTTTGGTTTAGTTGTACTGTAGTGGCATGTGTCGGCCTACACTCCCTATGGTGGTGCGCTATTCATCCTCCTCTCTTCACTCCCTCCACCCTTTGTATCTTCCCCCTCTCCATTATGATATATACCAGCATTGTAGAGCATTGGGAATTGCTCAAAGGAGAGGGAGGAGGGTGGGGGGCTGTGAACCAGGGAGGATGGACGAGGGGGACCTTTGTATTGGGGTAGTTAGATCTAGAAGGAGCCCTGGGGTGAAATGGAACCCAGACCGTGGTTCACCTTGCCTGGTGCCCATATCCAAGGGCACTACGGAATCTAGTAGGCAAATGGGCTTGACAGCCTCCAAGGTTCGTTCAACTCAGGTGGTGTTATGCAATGCTAGATCTGTCAGAAACAAGACTGGCATTATTGCTGATCTTGTTGGTTCAGTGGACTTAGCTTGCATCACTGAGACCTGACTGGATGAAAATCCAGGCCCCACATTGGAAGCCATGATTCCGGACGGGTACTCGGTGATACACCGCCTGAGATTGGACCGCAGGGGTGGTGGGGTTGCAGTCTGTTTTAAGACAGAATTGGACCTCATGAGTGTGGTAGTGGGGGAGGCTGAGTCCTTTGAGTGTACAGTGTTAGCGGGTGTTGGCGTTCGAATCGTACTCATCTACCATCCACCAGGAGATGGGAAATGGTTCTTACAGGAAGTGGCAGACTTCATCGTTGACATGTCGTTTGAGTCACCCAGATTGATGGTTCTGGGTGACTTTAACGCCTGGGTCGACGATGAACTCTGCAATTTGGTAATCACTTCCTCCAATTAATGACTTTTTTGGGCTTTACACAGGTGGTTTCCACTGCTACCCACAAATCTGGACACTCCTTGGACTTAGTCTTTCTCCTAGGGATTGATATTACTGATTTGTGGGTGGAACCAGTCATTTGGTCAGACCACTACACCGTGAGGTTCAATTTTAGCACCCCCCTGAGAAGGCCTACCACTGTGGAGATAGCGAGATACCGCCCTTTGCGGGATATTACTCCCCAAGGCCTTGCAGCAGTTCTTGACCTCTCATCCCCCGCGTTGGCGAGCAGTAGTCCAGAGACCTTGGTGACGGCCTATAACAGGGCTGTTGCATTGGCTCTGGACACTATTGCTCCTGTTCATGTACGCCCCCGTTCTCTTCATTCCAAGGCACCCTGGTTTGATGGGACGTTGAGGGAGATGCGGAGACAGGGGCGAAGATTAGAATGCTGCTGGCGCAGATCCATCCTTGATGCCGACCACCTTAAATTGATAGATCATTATTCTGTCTATCAATCTGAAATCTCCCATAAGAAGGCAGAATTCCTGTCCAGGGAGATTGCAGCCACTAGGAATCGATTGGCTCAGCTTTTTCGAACGGTGGACAGGCTGTGCAACCTAGCTTGTCTACAAGTTCGGAAAGCTTTTTCACAATTAAAGTGTGAGGATCTCGCTCGTCTCTTTGCTAATAAGGTGGCTGACATCAGTGTGGATCTACGTCCAGCGGCCTCTAAGGGGGATGCTGTTGAACAACATAAGTTCACAGTGCCTCAATTTTCTTGGTGTTCCTTCAGCAGACCTGATTTTGTGGATGTCATGAGGATTATCCATGGTGTGTGCCCTATGAGCTGTAGTTTGGATCCTGGACCGACTTCCCTAATATTGGGTTGTTGTGACATCATTGGTCCAATCCTTGTGCAAATAGTCTGGTGCTCCCTGGAGTCGGGCGAGTTTCCTAGCTCCCTGAAAGAGGCAGTGGTGACACCTCTCTTGAAGAAAGCTACCTTGGACACAGACTGTTTCACAAACAACAGACCCATCTCAAACCTACCCTTTATTGGGAAGGTGATTGAGGAAGTAGTGACAGTCCAATTGGAGAACCATTTAACCATCCATGACATCTACGAACCCTTCCAATCCAGTTTTCGTAAAAGACATAGCACCGAGACTGTGCTGGTTCAGGTGCTTAATGATCTCCTGAGGGCGAGAGACCAGAAGAGATGCTCTATTCTAGTTCTTCTTGATCTCTCATCAGCTTTTGACACCGTGGATCACGTGGTGTTGTTAGCACGCCTGAGGCAGATTTGCGGAATATCAGGAATCGTCCTCCGATGGTTCACCTCATTCCTCACTGGGAGATCACAAAGAGTTGTGTCAGGGCTTCTTTCCTCTGGCCCAACTCCTTTGTTGTGTGGGGTACCTCAGGGTTCTGTGCTATCTCCCATGTTATTCGCGGTGTATATGCTGCCCCTCAGAGACTTTATAAGACGGTATAAGCTGAGGTTTAACTGCTATGCAGATGATACCCAGCTATACCTGTCTTTCACTCCAGACTAGGATGGAGCTCTCTCGGTGTTGAACAACTGTCTGAATGAAATCCAGGATTGGATGGATTCTATTTGGCTGAAGTTGAACTCAGAAAAGACAGAGGTTTTGGTAGTGGATCCGGGCTGCCAGATAGAGGGGCCGCCTATTGGTGCACCCTCAGGAATTTTTCTTGGGGGTGTGTCACTTCCGACCTCCAAATGGGTGTGTAACCTAGGGGTTATCTTGGATGACAGGCTGAAACTACAGTCACAGGTGTCAGCAGTCATCAAGACTTCCTTTTACCATCTTAGGAATATTGCTAGAGTGAAGCACCTTGTTCCGTCTGACACGTTACCAACGTTGGTCCACGCCTTCGTGTCCTCACGTTTGGACTACTACAACTCCCTGTATTTTGGACTTTCTGGGGTTGAAATCCACCGCCTTCAGCTAGTGCAGAACGTGGCAGCCTGGGTTTTGACTGGGACAAGCAGGTCTTGCCACATCACCCAAGTGCTGCGCGATCTACACTGGCTTTCCGTTCGGTGGCGGATCACCTTTAAAGTCTGTTTACTGACTTTCAAAGCCCTACATGATCAGGGTCCAGCCTATCTGAAAGATCTTTTGGCTCTTTACTGCCCTGGCTGATTGCTCCAGTCGGCCAATGAGGGGTTGCTAGAGATTCCAAGAGTGAGTCTAAATTCATCTGGTTGCAGAGCTTTTTATGTTTGCTTGCACACATGTGCAAGAAACATAGTGCCATCATCCGAGTTTTCCAGAGGTGTGTCAGCCTCTTCCAATTCAGTCAGTGTGTTTGCAGGTGCGGTCGCAGTGCGCCAATCACTGCTCAAGCTATCTATGACAGCTGAAAATGCAGTGGCATACAGTTGAAAGGAGGCGCTCCCGCGGGTGAGCGACATACCCCCACACACCGCAGCGATGCTGCGCCACGCATACTGTGTGCTCGTCGCCTTCCCTCCCTCCCCCACACTGTATGGCCGATGGGGTGCCCAATCCCCGCCAGCTCCATGCCCCCCAAAGCATCCAGGTGCCACTCTGGGAGCCCACCCCAGTGTGGCAAAATGTTTAATGGCCGACAGGGTGCCCAATCCCTGTCGGCTGCATGCCTCCCCACCCCCAAAGCATCCAGGTGCCATGCTGGGAGCCCACCCCAGTGTGGAAAAATGTTTAATGGCTGACGGAGGTGCCCAATCCCCCATCGGCTCCATGCCCCCCCAAAGCATCCAGGTGCCACGCTGGGAGCCCACCCCAGCATGGCAAAATGTTTAATGGCGGCGGGGTGCCCAATCCCCCGTCGGCTCCTGCCCCCCACCAACACCCTTCCAGCTGCCACACTGGGAGCCCACCCCAGCGTGGCAAACGTCCCACGTCGTCTTAATTAAAAAAAAAAAATGTAAATAAAAATGGTCTCGCAGTCTCCCTGCCCCCACCCGAACCCCACCCACTGCGCACCCTGCCTCCCCACACCCCACCCCATACTTACCTGAGCTCGGCCAGACGATCTTTGGCGGACTGGGAACACGCCTGCACTCTTCAAAGCCAACTAATGGAACTGAGGAAATGCCTGTAAGCTGTATAATGGAATAGATAGGGTTTTTCAACTTTATTGCATATCTCAGGCATTTTTTGAATTGCACCAAATTTTCAACATCGGGTGTTTGGGACGCCTTCTCATGAATGCTGTCACTGTCGTGGCGTTACTCGGGCCCGAAGGGTGATTTCACAGCCACTGCATGAAATCACCTTTCCGGAATGATTAACAAAATGACACTGCCAGTGTTCATAAGGTGGGCTCTCAAAAAGCCTATTTTGAAAATTTGGTGTAGTGCACAATGGCGTAGTCGGTGTGTGAAATCAATGTACTGGACAAATTAAGAAAATCACAGTGACACTGTTCATGAGCAGAGGTCTTAAAATGGCTATTTTGAAATTTGGTGAAAAAATTCCTAAAAATGACTGCTTTACGAGCGTGCGTTGCGCAGTTTCTATGCTCGCTCGTAAGTTTGCAAAATTTCAATATTTTCACTCCAGATTTTCAACATTGCCATTTTACCACACCTCCTTATGAGCAGTACAGCTGTCATTTTTCATATCTCGCCCAAAATGCGTTTCCGTACATGTAGCGCACAATGGTACAGTCGGTTTGCGAAAACAATGTTTGGGACAGATTAAGAAAATCACAGTGACACTGGTCATGAGCAGAGGTCTTAAAATGGCTATGTTGAAAATTTGGTGACAAAACTGCATAAAGTAACTGTGTTATGAGTGAGCATTGAGCAGTTTCCATGCACCCTCGTAAGTTCATGAATTTGTAATATTTTCAGTCCAGATTTTCACCAGTGGCATTTTCACACCTACTTATGAACAGTACAGCTGTCATTTTCTCCACAACATGGCCGAAATGTGTTTTCACACTTTCAGCACAGAAATGCGTGGTCGCTGTGGGAAATCATTGTTCGGGACAGATAAAGAAAATCACACTGACACTGTTCATGATCGGAGGTCCCAAAATGCCTGTGTTAACAATCTGCTATAAAAAATCCCAAAACTAGTTACATTACGGGGTTTGCGTTGCACAGTTTCTACGCACGCTCGTGACTTCACCAGTTTTTTTAAGATTTTCACAGCAGATTTTCCACATTGCCACTTTTTACAGCTCCCCATGAACAGTACCACTGTCATTTTTCACATCCTGTTCGGTATGTGTTTTTGCATCTGTGGTGCCAAATGCCATAGTCGCTGTGCAAAAGCAGTTTTTGGCTAACAAACTGATATTGCCACTGTTCATGAGGTGGGGGTCACAAAAAAAAATGTTGAAAGTTTGGAGTGAAAATACCAACGAATGCCTGAGGCGTTAGGGTTTCCGACCATAATGCCCCACCCTGTAGAGTATGACAGGCATCAGGGGTGTGACTTGGGATTCTTGCCTGTCATGCTCATACCATTCCACCCCCACCCACACCCTGCAGCCAGTGAGAGGCATCAAGGTGTGCCTTGAACTCTTCAGGCCCAAACTTCACCCCATTCTCCTATACCGCACCCATCTCACCATATTTCCTGATGGAATGGGGTGCGCATAAGGGCCAAAGACCCCCAAGGCACACCATGACACTTGTCAGTGTCTGCAGGGTATGGTGTGGTGAAATGGCATGGTCGTTATGCCTGATGACCCAAAGGCACACCCCAATGCCTGTCACTCTCTGCAGGGTGGTGGTGGGGTTGGCTTCAGTTCAATACTCCGCTGCCATTCCTATTATGCAGCTCTGTAACTTCTACGCTACCAATGCCAGTGCCAGCAAGCAAACATTCGGCATTGACAAATGCTTGTTCTTATGCTGCTCCCACTCTTTGGAATTCCCTACCCCATCAGTTGTGGCAGTGCACCTCCTTGGAGGAATTTAAGAGGGGTTTAAAAACTCATTTTTATGTTTGCTTGCACGCATGTGCAAGAAACATAGTGCCATCATATGAGTTTTCCAGAGGTGTGTCAGCCTCTTCCAATTCAGTCAGTGTGTTTGCAGGCGCGGTCACAAAGCACCAATCACTGCTCCAGCTGTCTATGACAGCAGGAAAATGCAGTGGCGTGCAGTTGAAAGGGAGAGCTCCGCTTGAGTGAGCAGAGCTTCCCCCACACACACGCACGCATGCACGCCAGCGTTTCATGCACCTTCTCCCCACACTGTACGGCTGAAGGGGGTGCCTAATCTGCTGTCGGCTCCACGCCTCCCAAATCATCCAGGTGCCACTCTGGGGCTCACCCCAGCGTGGCAAAATGTTTTATGGCCGACGGGGGTGCCCAATCCCCATCGGCTCACTGTCTCTCCCCCCCATGCTGTCGTGGCCCACCACCGTGGGTGCCCAATCCCCATCGGCTCCACTGTCTCCCCCAGTACAGGGTGCCATGCTGGGCTTCCACCCCAGCGTGTGGCAACAGATGCCATGGCTGACAGGGTGCCCAATCCCATTGGCTCCACACCCCCAGCCATCCTTCTGCCATGCTGGGAGCCCACCCAGCATGGCAAACATCCCGCTGTCGTCCAAAACCTGTAAAGAAGAAAACCTTCCCTCGCAGTCTCCTGCCCCAACAACCCGCACCCACCCACTGTGCACCCTGCCTCCCACACCCCCTCACCCCATACTTACCTCCAGAGTCCAGCGCGACTATCTTCGGCGGACCGGGAACACGTCTGCACTCTTCAAACCTGACCGCGAACTGAGGAAATGCCGGTAAGCTGTATAATGGGATAGATAGGGTTTTTTCAACTTTGTTGCATATCTCAGGCATTTTTTGGAATTTTTGCACCAAATTTTCAACATGGGGTTTTTGGGACCCCTCCTCATGAATTCTTGCACTGTCGTAGCGTTACTCGGGCCTGAAGGGTGGTTTCGCAGCCACTGCACGAAATCACCTTTCTGGAAGGATTAATGAAACGACACTGCCAGTGTTCATAAGGTGGGCTCTCAAAAAGCCTATTTTGAAAATGTGGTGGAAAAATTCCTAAAAATTACTGTTTTACTAGCGTTCGTTGCGCAGTTCCTACGCATGGTCGTAAGTTCGCAAATTTTCAATATTTTCACTCCAGATTTTCAACATTGCCATTTTACCACACCTTCTTATGAGCAGTACAGCTGTCATTTTTCACATCTCACCCAAAATGTGCTTCCGTCCATGTAGCGCACAATGGCGCAGTCGGTGTGTGAAATCAATGTATGGGACACATTAAGAAAATCACAGTGACACTGTTCATGAGCAGAGGTCTTAAAATGGCTATCTTGAAAATTTGGTGAAAAAATTCCTAAAAATTACTGTTTTACGAGCGTGCGTTGCGCAGTTCCTACGCACGCTCGTAAGTTTGCGAAATTTCAATATTTTCACTCCAGATTTTCAACATTGCCATTTTACCACACCTCCTTATGAGCAGTACAGCTGTCATTTTTTCATCTCACCAAAGTGTGTTTCATACATAGTGCACAATGGGCGCGGTCGATTGTGCAAAATCAATGCAGGGGACACATTAAGAAAATCACGGTGACACTGTTCATAAGCAGGAGGTCTTAAAATGACTATTTTGAAATTTGGTGAAAAATTCTAAAATGACTTTTCACGTGTGTGTTGCAGAGTTCCTATGCACGCTCGTAAGTTCGCAAATTTTCAATATTTTCACTCCAGATTTTCAACATTGCCATTTTACCACACCTCCTTATGAGTACAGTAGTCATTTTTCACATCTCGCCCACAACGTGTTTCTGCCCATGTAGCGCACAATGGCGTAGTCGGTGTGCAAAATCAATGAATGGGACACGTTAAGAAAATCACAGTGACACTGGTCATGAGCAGAGGTGTTAAAATGGCTATGTTGAAAATTTGGTGAAAAAATTCCCAAAAATGACTGTTTTAGGAGCGTAAGTTGCGCAGTTGCGTAAGGAATGCACTAGCAAATGGGCAGGAAGGGGGGTGGAAGAACAATGGGGAATAATAAAAACTGCCATCACAGAGGCAACAAGCGTTTGTGTGAAGCAAATAAACAAAACTAAATGATGTAAGAAACCACTATGGTTCTCAAAGGAAGTGGCAGTAAAGGTTCAAGAGAAAAAGAAAGCTTTCAGGAAGTACAAGGAATCACAGAAGGAGCAGGACAGAGAACTGTATCAGTTAAAGCAAAAGAAGCTGGGAAGGCAGTCAGAACAGCAAAGGCCCAAACCGAGGAAAAGATAGCCAACTCAGTTAAGAAGGGGATAAAACCTTTATAGGTACATCAGGAGCGAAGGAAGACCAAGGAGGGAATAGTGAGGCTTAATAAAGGGGGAGGGTGGGCAGAGGAAGACTGTGAAAAGGCAGAGATACTAAACAAATATTTTGCTCAGTATTTACAAAGGAGGGTACCTAGAACAAACAGTAGAAACACCTGGATACAGAAGTTGATACCAGCCCATTTACAGAAGAAAGGGTTCTGAAAGAACTGTTAAAACTGAAGGTGGACAAAGCAATGGGGCCTGATGGGATTCATCCCAGAATTCTAAAAGAACTAAGGGTAGAATTAGTGACACCACTGACTACCCTCTTTAACAAATCATGGGAGGATGGGGTGGTACCTGAGGACTGGAGGAGGGCAGATGTGATTCCCCTTCACAAAAGTGGGAGCAAGGCAGAAGCAGGAAACTACAGACCTGTTAGTTTAACCTCAGTGGTAGGGAAAATGATGGAATCACTTCTGAAGGAAAGAATTGTCGAGTATCTAGAGGCCAGAGGGGCACAGGACCCAAGGCAGCATGGATTCACAGCAGGAAGGTCATGCCAGACAAATCTGATAGATTTCTTTGACTGGGTGACCAAAGTAGTAGATCAGGAGGGCTGTGGACATGGCCTACCTAGACTTTAGCAAGGCATTTGACAGTCCCACACAAAAGATTAATATACAAGTTAGCTAGCCTGGGAGTGGGACCCAAGATGACAGCCTGGGTAAAATTGGCTGGAAAATAGGACACAGAGAGTAATAGTAAATGTATCTACTCTGATGAAAGGGGTTACTAGTGGGGTACCGCAGGGTTCAGTATTAGGACCAGTCCTCTTCAATGTCTTTATAAGTGACATTGCAGAGGGACTGGAAGAAAAGTATGTCTCTTTGCAGGTGACACAAAAGATCTGTAACAGAGTTGATGCACAAGGTGGGTGGAAAGGATGAAAAGGGACTTGGCAAGGTTAGAGGAAATGGTCAAATGTATGGCAGCTTAGATTCAATGCTAAGAAGTGCAAGGTAATGCACCTGGGAAACAAAAACCCAGGGGAAGAGTACACAATGGGGGGTGAGATACTAACGACAACAAAAATGGAAAGGGACCTGGGGGTAGTCATATCAGATGACCTAAAGGTGGGCAAGCAATGTGAGAGGGCAGCAAGGAGGGCTGGGGGGATATTGGGATGCATAGGGAGAGGCATCACCAGTAGAAAACAGGAAGTTATTATCCCTCTGTACAGACAGCTGGTCAGACCCCATCTGGAGTACTCGTGCAGTTCTGGGACCCAGTCTTCGCAAAGACATAGACAGGATGGAAGCTGTCCAGAGGAGGGGAACTAAAATGGTGCAGGGTCTGCACCAGAAGACATATGAAGAGAGACTAAAGGAGCTTAATAGCCTCGAGGAAAGGAGGGAGAGGGGGGACATGATGGAAACTTTCAAGTACCTCAAGGGAATCAACAAAGTCCAAGAGGGTAGCATCTTCAAAAAAGGTGTGCAGAACAAGGGGCACAATTTGAAGATAGAGGCGGCTTAGAGGTAATTTAAGGAAGTATTTTTCACAGAGAGGGTTGTAGATGCATGGAGCGGCCTTCCGAGGAAGGTAGTGGAGTCAAAAACAGTGGTGGAATTCAAGCATGCATGGGACAGTCATAAGGCAATTCTAGGGGATGGGGGTAGGAAGAAGTAGGCTGCTGGTTAACTAGGATCTGCAGCTTATCCAGTAGGCAGGGAAATGGGCAGACTGGGTGGGCCAAGCGGTCCTTATCTGCCGTCAAATTCTATGTTTCTATGTATGTAAGTTCCTTCGCACGCTGGCAAGTTTGCAAATTTGTAATATTTGCACACCAGATTTTCAACAGTGCCATTTTACTACACTTCCTTATGAGCAGTGCAGCTACCATTTTTCACATCTCGCCCAAAATGTGTTTCCGCACATGTAGCGCACAATGGTACAGTCGGTGTGCAAAAACAATGTTTTGGGACAGATTAAGAAAATCACAGTGACACTGGTCATGCGCAGAGGTCTTAAAATGGCTATGTTGAAAATTTGGTGACAAAACTCCATAAAATAACTGTGTTACGAGTGAGCACTGCGCAGTTTCCACACACCCTCATAGGTTCATGAATTTGTAATATTTTCAGTCCAGATTTTCACCAGTGGCATTTTTCCACACCTCCTTATGAACAGTACAGCTGACATTTTCCACAACATGGCTGAAATGTGTTTTCACACTTTCAGTGCAGAGATGCGTGATTGCTGTGGGAAATCGTTGTTCAGGACAGATAAAGAAAATCACACTGACACTGTTCATGATCGGAGGTCCCAAAATGCCTGTGTTAACAATCTGCTATAAAAAAAATCCCCAAACTAGTTACATTACGGGTGTGCGTAGCACAGTTTCTATGCATGCTCATGACTTCACCAGTTTTTTAAAGATTTTCACAGCAGATTTTCAACATTGCCATTTTTAACACCTCCCCATGAACAGTACCGCTGTCATTTTTCACATCCTGTTTGGAATGTATTTTGCACCTGTGGTGCCAAATGCCATAGTCGTTGTGCAAAAGCAGTTTTCGACTAACAAACTGATATTGCCACTGTTCATGAGGTGGGGGTCACAAAAAAACCATGTTGAAAATTTGGAGTGAAAATACCAACGAATGCCTGAGGCGTTAGGGTTTCTGACCATAACGCCCCGGCCTGTAGAGTATGACAGGCATCAGGGGTGTGACTTGGGATTCTTGCCTGTCATGCTCATACCATTCCACCCCCACCCACACCCTGCAGCCAGTGAGAGGCATCAAGGTGTGCCTCCGACTCTTTGGGCCCAAACTTCACCCCATTCTCCTATACCGCACCCATCTCACCATATTTCCTGATGGAATGGGGTGCGCAGAAGGGCCAAAGACCTCAAGGCACACCGTGATACTTGTCAGTGTCTGCAGGGTAGGGTGTGGTGAAATGGCGTGGTCGTTATGCCTGATGACCCAAAGGCACACCCCAATGCCTGCCACTCTCTGCAGGGTGGTGGTGGGTTTGGCTTCAGTTCAATACTTCGCTGCCATTCCTATTATGCAGCTCTGTAACTTCTACACTACCAATGCCAGTGCCAGCAAGCAAACATTCAGCATTGACAAATGTTTGTTATCAAATTGCCTTCTTGGATTATTGACTGTGTTATGTTATTGATTAGACTGAAGTTTTATCTGTTTTATTGGATTATAATGCTTGAATTCTATGTATGTTTGTATAGCGCCTTGAAAACTTGAAAGACGCTTTAGAAATAAAATTTATTATTATTATTATTACTGTCAAACAAAAAACTCTAGTCGAGGACCACCAAGGAATTAAGACCATGTAGCCTGATGAGTCCTTCGCTGAAGCCGAGGGCTGGTTCAAGGAACATAGATTGGTGATAAATCTTAAAAAAACAAAAACCATGTTCTTCACTCATCCTCAAAACAAGTCCTGCAACTTCAAACTCATTCACTCTGGGTCCTCTTTCCCACTCGAACAAGTTTGCTCCTATAAATACCTAGGGATCCATTTTGACCCCTCCCTCTCCTTCCATGGACACATCGCTGCCTAGCCACTGCCACTAATATCGATTGGGCATCTTACACCGGTATAACACTGCCTCCCCGGAGCTCTTGACCACTGATCACCTCCTCTATCCTGTCCCTAGTGGACTATGGACTGCCGGTGTATGGTGCTGCTGATCAGACCACACTCCATAAAATTCACTTTTCTCTGAATAAGGCCTGCAGGTTAATTACTGGGGCACCTAGGCTGACACACACCTGTCTATTGTACACTAAAGCGCTGGTACTTGATCTTGACGAGCGCCTCAAATATCTGACCTGTACCCTTACAAAAAAGACCCTCCTTGGGCTATCCCCACCAGGACTGACCACCACCATACGCCGTTCTGTCCCACTAGTTCATACTCGGACCTCTGGGAAAACTTCTCTTGTTATCCCTAGAGCTAGGACCTCTCACGGCCAAAGAGCCTTCAGCTTTAGGGCCCCCTCCTGGTTCAACACACTGCCCCCCTCCATCTCCGGAGCTCCAACTATATCGTGCTTCAAAACTTCCTTACGTAACCACCTTATTAACACCCGATGCTGTAATTGCCATTAGTCAAAGCCGTATTACTTATGACAAAGCTTACTACTAAGCTGCTAAGGACAACATAACTCTGGTATTGTTTGCATCAATCCTACCTGTACCAACTTGTTTGTATCTATGTCTTAAGTTACTGTTATATTTATGTGTTGTACTGCTATACTGTGTATTTTCGTTTGTCTTACTGTGACAAGGTACCTTTGTAAATGAGCCTATGGCTCAAAGGTTTTCCAAACTGCTGTTTAAATAAAATAAAAATAAAAAAATAAAATAAAATGTACTGATGTCAATATACACTGAGAATTTAATAACTTGGTGTACCAGAAGTGTCTAAGGAATCTGAAAAAGTGATAAAAATGTAATTTCTTTCCTCCTCTTCACACAAACAATACACCCTACCCCACCCCACATCCCCATAATGTGGGGGGGATAACTAGCTTTAAGGAGATACTCGCTCTCTCTCTCTCTCACACACACTCTTCTAATGAACCTTTATTCACATCAGTCATTGCAATTGTTCCCCAAAGGAATTCAACTTGTCATGAAATCCTAAGTAAAAGGGCTCATGTATCCTAATACTACAGAGCAAAAATGTGACACTATTTAACTGTACTCCTATCTGCGTAGTAACACTTCCAAGGATTCTGGATAGAACTACCATGAAATAAATCTGCCACCCTCCCCAGGATAAGGTAACTAGAAGTAAATATAAAGTATGTGTGTAAGACAAGTGGTCTAACATACCTACATTTCCACAAATCACTATAATATTACCCTAATGTAAAAAGATCTCTCCAGGACCCCCATGCAAATGAGATATCACACCCCAATATGTACAGAGTTAAAAAAATATGTGACAGCCTATGATAACACTCCTGTATGTACAGTAACAGGCTAGGTAATCTGAATATGGTGCAACGGAATCAACCCCACTCCAGGGCAAAGATAAAAAGTAAGGAGGAATTAATATCCATTATGTGTGTGAAGTAAGAGTAGTAATACACTGTATCTAAATAGAAGCCTACCTCAATGTGACAGCAAGCCTCACACCTGTTATATCACGTACCTCACAACACATACCCACACACATACATACTCACACGCACCCACATCCCACACATACTGAAGTCCTATAATATGCCAGTCTGAAGAAGAAGTCGTCTGTGGATGTCAGTTTCTGTAATGTCCCATGAAACCCAGATCAACGTTCATCCCATCTGCTACCATATTGAGATGTAAAATAAGTTTAATCTCAAAAGCTCGTCTCTGTTGTGTGTTTTTGAGATTTCCTTTTAAGACTATTACTGACATATCCGAAATTGAGTGGCCAGGCTGGGAGAAGTGGTGCCCTACTGGTTTTTCAGTCTTCTTTGTTCTAATAGTATGTCTGTGTGAGTTCATCCTAGTGTGGAGCTGTTGGCTTGTCTTTCCAACATAACCTGTTTGTGGACATCTTTTGCACTGAATGAAATAAACAACATGTCGTGACATGCATGTATAACTCCCATGCACCTTGAATTGTCTGTTTTGTGATGTAACCACACAGTCCGAGGTGGAAATGAGCTCACAAGTCTTACAGGTGCGTTGATTGCAGGGTCGTGTGCTTTTGTGTGACATGGTATTCTGTTCTGGTGAAAGCTTGCTCCTAATAATACTACGCAAATAGGAGTACAGTTAAATAGAGTCACATTTTTACTTTGTAGGTATTAGGATACATGAGCCCTTTTACTTCGGATTTCATGACAAGTTGAATTCCTTTGGGGAACAACTGCAGTGACTGATGTGAATAAAGGTTCATTAGGAGAGTGTGTGTGTGCGTGTACGTGTGTGTGTGTGTGTGTGTGTGTGTGTGTGTGTGTGTGGAGTATCTCCTTAAAGCTTGTTACCCCCCTTCCCGCATTATGGGGATGTGGGGTGGGGTAGGGTGTATGGTTTGTGTGAGGAGAAGGAGAGAAATTCAATTTTTATCACTTTTTCAGATTCCTTAGACACTTCTAGTACACCATGTTGTTAAATTCTCAGTGTATATTGACATCAGTACATATCAGGCTACATGGTCTTAATTTCTTGGTGGTCCTCGACTAGAGTTTTTTGTTTGACACTAATACTGTCAATTTATATTTAAATTATCATTTATAAAGTCCTGTCACTACACTACAGGTTTTTGAAATTATGGGGCATGATATCTAGCCGAAGAGCACAGCAGGGTGACAGGTCCAGCTAGGCTTTACACATCATACAGTGTGCACTGATGTTTTTAAGACAACTTTATTGGTAATTTATTGTCTATAATGCATGCATTGAAATTTCTTGGAGTCCTAAGACATTCTTAGTATGTCTTGAATCTGGGTGGGGGTTGCTTTTCAGTAATCACATCCTTATACACACTGACAGACTCATAGCTTGATTTAAGAGTCATCTGCTCCAGCAGTGTTATCTTATGTCAATTAAATTTATATGCAGTAGGATTCTTTGTATGTGTTTTGCACCAAGCACCTTTGACCCTGGGAACCTCCTGGCTGAAGGCAATATGGTACTGTTAAACTTCTCCGACATCATCATCTGTATTTTTTAAATGAGTATTTTAAACCAATGGGGAATTTTTCTATTTTTTCTGCATGATCTAGCTGTTAAAAATATTGTTTTTTCTAAACAACAGCCATTAGGCTTCTGAAGAGGGACAGGTTGGTCCGAAAGCTAGAGCACTTTGTTTTTGTTGTTACATCTATATTTGTCCATTAAAAGGTATCAAATCATTTGCTTCTGGATCTGTTCTTGCAAGGACCAATACGACAAGTACTAAATCTAGATTTCAACATAGAATCTGAAAAATTCATAACATGCTGTATTGTGATTCAATGAACTGATAAATGGGGATTTTGGTTTCTTTTACAAATTCATTTTTCCTGACCATGGATATACTAAAACAAAAATTTCTCAACAAAATGTTTTTAAATAGAGGCCCAGATATTCAAAAGGGATGCGCCATGCGCAACAGAGATGCACCAGCGCAAGTACGAAAATGTGCCATTGTGCGATATTCAGCGGGAGGCAGCTACGCCGCGCAAGTTGCAATGTGCAAGAGCGCAGTAGTAATGAATGCATGCACAACCGTAGGGGGAGGAACCATGAATAAATGGCACAGTGCGATATTCAACAGCATGCGCCATGCGCAATAGGGGAGCTAGCAGAAGTTGTGCGATAGCGGAAATGATCCAAAATAAAAAGGAACAAGAGAGAGGTGCAAGAACGCTACAGGGAAGCCAGAGGTGGGAGCAAGGTGACAGGAACAAGGCAGAAGGTAGCAGTGAGCAGGACTGAGCAGGAGCAGGACAGAGCACGCCTGGAAACAACTAGGAACAGGAAAGGAGTGGGGAACCTGTGCTACTGTGCAGGAGTGATAGGGAAGTGCCACAGTGGACTGAGGGCAGTGGCAGTAGGCAGGACAGCCAAAGGCCGGAGGTGTAACCGGTGCAGGGGGAGCATCACAAATGGACAGTGGGGGAACACCAGCCAGGGACATGGCCAGTGCCACCCTCCAGATGGAGCCGGTAATGAGGGGTGTGAGAAGGCAGGCAGCAGAGAGGTGTGACCGTGGAAGGGCCCATCAGTGTTACACCCCCAACAGGCAGTACCGAGCCCACACCATATTCGAACACTACTCTGACACAGAGATTGTGGGCTGGTACCGCCTGAACCAGGTGATCCTGAGGCGGCTCTGTGAGCTATGCAGTGATGAGATGCAGGCACCCACACGACGGAGCCATGCTCTGTCAGTGTAGACAAAGGTGACAGCTGTCATGTGCCTCCTCGCCACGGGCACCTTTCAGAGACCAACAGGGGACACAACAGGCATAACCCAGTCAGCTGCATCATGCCTACTCACACAATTCCTCAGTGCACTGCTGCCACATGCTGCGGAGTACATCCATTTCTGCAGCACACAGGCGGAGCGCACAGCACACATACAAGAGTTCCACAGTGTAGCACATATGCCTGGCATGCTCGGGGCCATTGAATGCACCCATGTGGCCATCCACACGCCACCTGACCCAGACGGTGTGTCCTACATTAACCGGAAGGGGTATGCCAGCATCAACTGCCAGGTGGTGTGCGATGCCAGGGGGCGCATAACCAATGTCTGTGCCATGCACCCTGGGGAAGCACATGATGCCTTCATCTGGCACCAGTCCGCACTGTGCCACAGGTTTGAGAGTGGGGACATCCCCACTGGCCACCTAGTGGGTGAGTGTGCACATCACGCAGGATGACATGAGCAGATGTGGGGGGATGCATAGTCAGAGGTGCCATGGGTACCGGCCTTGACGGCCCATGGCAGAGCGACACAGACCACCATACTAATGTCCACCCTCTACACACAGGTGACAGTGGCTACCCACTCCGTCCCTGGCTGCTCACACCATACCGGCACCCCGCGACCCCATCGCAGCTACTACCGTACAATGAGGGACACGCCACAACATGGAATGTCATCGAGCGGGTGTTCAGGATGCTGAAGGCACGTTTCCAGTGCCTGGACACGTCTGGCAGTGCCCTACAGTACAGCCCCCATGAAGGCCTGTGGGCTATTCCTGGCCTGCTGCATCCTGCACAACATGGCCAATGACTGTGGGATAGCCGTAGAGGTCAAAGAGGGGGACAGCGGTGGGGACAATGAGGACGCCGGTCCAGGCGGTGATGGGCAGCCACCCCCTGGGTGAAGGGAACCCCGCCTGATCCGGATGTCACAGCTACACCGGGACATCATCACAGAGGAGCACTTCGGCCAACACAGGTAGGTCACGGGGCCATGTGCAACCACCAATGGCAAGGGCACAACCCACAGACAGGCATGGACAAACCCCAGGGGTGGATGGCGGCAAGGGAATAGGTCTGAGCATGGAACCGCACACGCCGTCAGGGATGGGCAGGGCCAAACATGACACGTGCTCACACACACAGACACACACACACACACAAACACACTCCACAAGACATGCACAAGGGGTAGAAGGCACGACCACCCTGAATGCAACCCCTACCCACACACAGGTCCACACACGACCATGCCCAGTGACCATCACTGTGCATGTCTCAGATGCTGGGCACCATTGCACACTGGCGGACAGCGCAATGCAGGCATCATCATGCACACGCCACAGTGGCCAGCAGCCAGGAGGGTGTGCACAGGGACCGTCTGTGTGCAGGGCCGGGTAGCCCACCCGTGCATCGCATGATGCACAACACACTGCACACAGGGCAGCGGTAGACAGTGGCCATGGTGGGAGACAGGTCAGTCACATGGCACAGTGCCACGGCTGCCACAGATGCGTGGGCGGTCCCACCGAGACCTGCCAGCCGTGCCAGGCTGACCATTGGCCTCATGGGGTGGCACCGATGGTCCCCCAGGGGTGATGCTGTGGGAATGCGACCGTGTTCATGCAGGGGTCTGCAGCTCACCGAACATGCCCATGCCAGGCGTGCTCGGTATCCCCACAGCCGAGCCTGGTGTTGACATGGAAGGTGTCGCACGACGCTGGGAATGGGGGTTGGACGTGACACTGCGCAGTGTCTGCGGTGCATGGGCAAAGAACTGGGTGCCCATTGTGGCCATGACAGCTGTGAATGCACGTGTCTGCCTGTCAGTGGCAGCGGTCACATCCTCCTGCTGCCGGGCCATCTCTGCCAGGAGCAGACCGTGGTCTCTGCTGTGCTGCTCCTCTGCCTGGCGCAGAACCGCACTGAGTGCATCCACCACCATCACAAGCCGCAACTGCTGATCCACTGAAGCCTGGAGTAGGTGGCTGTGCTCATCAAAGAGGTCATCCGCCGGTTCGGCATGCTGTCCCTCGTGGTGCTCCTGGCCGTGCTGGGCAGCACCCCTTGACGATGGGCGCTGCACACCAGAGCCATACCAGGGCACGTCCACATGCAGTGCACTGATGCTGCCCCCCAGCACTGTCCCCCCCATCACCATTGGCTAACTGCTGGCACTGCCCCTCTGGCCGCTGATCACCAGGGCTCACCAGTGCGGCCGCAACAGACCCTCCGGCCTGGATGCACACCAGTGCTGCCCTACTAGGGCATACAGGCACAGGCTGGGACTGTGATGTCACGCAGGCCTCCGCGGTGGCACCACCCACGGCTATGCCCGTGCCATTTCCTGCTGTGGGACCATCCTGCGTCCCACACGTATCACTGTCTGGGATGTGTGATCCTTCATCATCGGTGCCAGATCCGGCACCAGTCCATGTCCCAGCATGCTGGAGTCCGTGGCTGCTGTCACTCTGGGACACAGGCAGGGCCTCATCCGCACCAGCACCACTATCTTCAGTCCGGACAGCCAGGCAGGTATGCGGTGGTCCTGACCCTTGGACACCTGTGGAGGTGGATGGGTGCTTCTCCATGTCAAGGGCATCACCCTCAGTGGACACACCCACCACCGCTGACCCATGTAGACACTCAGGAGCTGTAAGGGAACACAGTAGCGTTAATGTCTCTGCCCTACCCTGTGGCATTCCCCCCGACTCCCACACAGTGACAGCACAGGACCTACCATGCAGTGACGGGCTGCCACCCATCTGGAAGCCAACACCTGGAACGCCCTTTATGGCACAACGCCACATGCTGCCGGCCACCCACTCCTCCTGTGGCGTCAGGCATGGCACATCCGGCTGTCCACCACCGGTTGCAGCATGTGCTGCCCTGATGGCAGCCACCTTGTCCTTAATCCTCCTCTTGTCCGTGCCAACCCTCTTTTTACACTCCTGAATGGACCGCTGGTGGCTGCCATGCTGGTTCACGGCACGTGCAACCTCACCCCATGCCACAGCATAGGCCTGTGGTGTTCCCCGCTGTCTGCTGAGCAGCGGTTCCCTGTCGAGGTAGGCCTTGAACAGGGCATCAGATTCTGCCCAGGTGAAGTTGGGTCTCCTCCTTCTCCCACATCCCTGTTCCTCCTCTTCCTCATGTTCGGTCATTATAGAGCCTGTGGGAATGACAGGTGTTACCTTTGATTGTGCAGTCCCATGCATCTCTCACACACCACAGTCCACACTTCCAAACAGCATGCAACCCACCACAATAGACTGCAATACCAAACTATGTCCTCTGCAGCCCCATGTCGCATTTATATAGTGCAAGGCATGCAAATGAGGCGAGGCGCAACTTTAAGTGGATGCTAATGCAGTGGCTGCGCCATGGAATTGCTGATGAGCTGATTTGCATATGCTGGCTGAATATCACGCTGTTGCACCTTGCGCAACTGTGTTGAGCGTGCTCAGGCAATGGCGCAGCTCTGTGACGTGCACAGTACGCACTGCACGGTGCATGCCCTGGGTGCTGATGCCGACGCCTGCCACGCTGATGATGTGCTGAGCATGGGAGGCAGTGCAGGGCACAGTCACCACTGTGCTAGTGGTGCTAGTGCACTGTTCTCATGGGTGGCGCTCATGCCCTGGAGTGCCATAGACGCCATGGTGCCACAGCGCAGTAGGCCACTGCAGGGCATCACACACAGGCACCCTCCCATACTACATGCAGGGAGTCCCAATAGTGCTGTGGCGGTCTGTGCGCGACAGACCCTTGATCCTGCGGTCAACCTTTGCCCCCAGGCACCATGCGTCCACATGGGTGCACCCCATTGCGCTGTTCGGTGACAGCGCTATGGGGAATGGCAGTGCTGTACCGTGCAGCACCTGCACTTGGGGGACGTGCACTACAGAGCACCATTTTGTGATCTGGCCTGCATGGATGATGGCACGCAGGAGAGCACCACAGTGAAGCGTGCTACAGCTGGCCAATCTTGTGGTCATTGTTGAGCCCCATGCTGGGGCCCTGTTTGGGGAAGATCCATTGGACAGGCCAAGAAGTGCTGTGTGGGAGGAGGAGGTGGCAGAGGCCATGGAGGAGGCCACAGGGATTGCCTGTAGCACAGAGCAGTGTCGCCACCACTATGGGGACCTCCGGCGGAGGGACCCAGATAGGCAGGATCAACTACGGGCATGCACCAGGCGAGGCACCATGCCACAGCCAGGTAGGTGTTCCATCCATACACTGGTAGCGTCCGTCCATCCGGGTATCACGGTGTGCAAGTGTCCACTATGCAGGGGGGTTGGGGCCATCCAGTGTGGGCGGTGGTGGTGGTGGTGGGGTTGCGGCATGGCTGGGCTGTGCGGTAGTGCACACACTGGTGGGGGGGGCTTTGCTACTGGTTTGTACTGATGTTCCCCTCTCTGTGTTTGCACCCTAGGCCCTGATGAGTGACATCTTGCTAGGGAGGCAAGAGCTCAGAGCGAGAGGGATGCTGCACAGCAACAGGGGTGTGGTGGAGGGGCCTTGGTACAGCAGCGCCTGGCTGTTGTGGATGCAGGTGAGTGCCTTTCTTCCAATAACATCTGTGCATGCTGTGTTGAAGGGTTGGCGGTGGGGCATGGCCACCAGCCCTTGGCACCACCGCCATGCACGCCACATGGTACACTCAGCACTGTCCTGTGGCACTGCATGTGTGGCTGTGCGTCGCTGGTGGTCCGTGCATGCACCGGGTACATGGCTGTGCCATTGCCTTCGCACCGCATAGCCATGTCACTGTATGGCCACGGTGGTGCTGTGTGGGACATGGGCGGTGGGTGTATGCAGTGGTCCGCATGGCTGTGTGCGCATGGGTAGGCAGGTCTTGTGGACATGGTCACTGTGGGTGGTCAGACACCATCACAGGGGTGTGGCCCATGGCTGTATGCCATGCACAATGGGTGGGCTGCAGGGGGATGGACAGTCACATGTATTGACTCTGCTGCCTTGTCCTAGGTGGACATCACTGGAGGGCAATTGAACATGACATGCAGGAGCTGCTGCAGCTGGCACAAGCATCCCTGGCAATTCTTGAGAGGATGGAGTGGGACGGGGTCTGGAGATGCAGAACTCGGAGGCACCATAGGAGTGGGGAGCGGGGAAGGCAATAGGCCCTCCGTGCCCCCTGAATGACCTAACCCCTCTGGACCCACCCTCACACCCCTTTTTCCCTCCCCCATTTGTTCACCCCTGCCCCATGCCCGCCCCGACCAGGTTTGTGGCCCTTTCCCCCCACCCTTGTCTATAATTGTAAGTATGTTTAATTGTTTCTAATGTTCAATACACGCATTTTGTTATGACAACTGTGGTGGTCTCTGATTTGCAGTGGGCTACAGGTGCTTGGCTGCAGTGGTGTGCATGGCATCAGGGGTGGTGCAGGCATGGGCGTGTGTGTGTGTCGGGCAGGGACCCGCCTATGGTGTGGGCGGGGGACTCGGTCACTGTCTGTGGTATGTGTGTTGTTCTCTGTGCACTGGACGCCTATGTGCAGTGGTCCACGGTGCATTCACTGTGTCCATGGCACCCCTGTCAGACTGTCCATGGTCTGTGCAGCTGACACCCTTGCATGTCTGTGCTATGCACAGTCTGCTGGCATGTTAGTGGTGGCTGTACATGCTGGCCACCCCCTGTACCCGGCACAATGCCGGATTGCCTCCTGTCACTGGTATGGTGCACGTCTGCTTCGGGTGGCACTGTGGCCTCCACTGCTGTTGTCCCCCCTCCATGCTGTCGCTTGTGTCTGTTGCAGGGAATGTGCTCCAATGTCTTGTCACTTGTGCTCCGGCCGCATGCTGGTGGCGTACGGATTCATGGTGCATGCACAGGGTGGCTGGTGCACCTATGCCATGGAGGGGTGCTGGCTGTGGGTACACGGCTGCTGTGGCCACACACCAGTGGGTTTGTTGCCCCGCTGTTGTGTCTCTGTGTTGGAGTGCCCTTGGGTATGGGTGGGTGTTTGTCCATGCACTGTGTTGCATCCTGTGTGGCACATGCTTCCATGCACCACTGTGGGCATCTGTGCTGGCTGTTGAGGCCAGTGCTGGGACAGGGTGTGTGCTTGAGTGGGTGAGCGAGGTACTGTACCACTGGTGGTGGGGTCCGGGGAAGGCCCTGTCACATACGGGGTACCTCGTGTGCCAATGCAGGGTCAATCTCTCAGCTGTACCTCGGGGGAGGCCATGCAGAGTGGCACTGTGTCTGCAGTTGTTGCATCGGTTGCTGCTGCCGCCCACTGCAGGGTGCTCACGGTGGGGCTGCCATGCATGGCTCCATGGTGCACAGGGTTGCATTGTCACAGTGGGGGTGGTGGCATGCATGGGGTGTCCTGCACTGTTGGGCACTGCTCCTGGGCAGGGTGTCTGGGGATCCCTGTGCAGGGTGTGCTCTGCATTGGTGGGCTGGTGTAGCACGGGGTGGCTGGACCTCCTTGTGTTCTGGTCACAGCTTGCCAGGGGGTGTGCTGGGACACCATGCCCTGGCTGTGGAATTGTTGCTGGTGTCCATGGGCTGGTGGTTCTTCCAGCTCTCCTGAAGTTGTGCGGTTCATGGGGTGTGGGGGGCAATGTCTGTTCTGCTGCGTGCTCCTATGCCCATGTCTTCCACGGGTGGTGGACCCCTGCATCCTGTCCCTGTGCATCCTTGGTTGTGCTGATGTGCTGTTACCCTGCTCCACTGCACATCTCTGGTTGTGCCATGGCGCGGTTGGCATGATATTCAATTGTGCTGCACAAGCGCATTTTGGCCTGCGCTGTGTTTGAATATCACACGTGTTGCGCATAGGCGCTTAGGAGGAAGTAAGCTGTTGGTAAACTAGAATCTGCAGCTTATCCATTAGGTAGGGAAATGGGCAGACTGGGTGCCAAGCGGTCCTTATCTGCCATCAAAGTCTATGTTAGGTTTCTACAGGGAGGGTAAAAGAGGAGGAGGAGGAGGAGCTCTCTACATAATGGAAGGGATCAAAGCAACACAACTAAAGGGTAAACAGGGAGAAGAGGAGGCACTGTGGGTCACCCTGAAGACAGAAAATGGCACCACAATCCATATGGGGGTTATATACAGAGCCCCATTTCAGGGGAGGAAATGGACAAGAAAATGATAGAAGGTATCCTTAGAATGGCAGAAAAGGGGAGATACTGTTGATGGGGACCTGAATATGCTAGATATTAACTGGAGCACCTTTGCTACAGCCACATCCAAGAGCAGGGTAATTCTTGATGCCCTACAAGTGGCATGTCTCAGACAGCTGGTGATGGCACCTACTCGGGAGGCAGCAATGTTAGACCTTGTACTCTCAAATGGGGATGGAGAGAGGATCTTGGATTTAGAAGTCAGTAGCCTTCTGGGAACAAGTGACCACCAAACAGTGTGGTTCATGATAAACACAGCCGCAGAGTCAAGCCATACAAAAATGAGGGTACTGGACTTTAGGAGGGCTGACTGTCAAAATGGGAGAGTGCCTCAGAAAAGATATAGTAAACAGGCATGAAGGAGGGGTGGAGAAACAATGGGGAAACATCACAACAGCCATCACAGAGGCAACAAGCCTTTGTGTGAAGCAAATAAACAAATCAAAATGAAAGCAAAAAACACTATGGTTCTCAAAAGAAGTGGTGGGTAAGGTAAGGGAGAAAAAGATAGCATTCAGGAAGTATAAGGAAACACAGAAGGAGCAGGACAGAGAACTGTACCAGTTAAAGCAGAAGGAGGCAGGGAAGGCAGTCAGAATAGCAAAGGCCCAAACCAAGGAAAAGATAGCCAGCTCAGTTAAGAAGGGGGATAAAACCTTTTAAAGGTACATTTGGGAATGAAGAAAGATGAGGGGAGGTATAGTAAGGCTTAATAAAGGGGAAGGGGTGGGCAGAGGACCACGATAAAGCAGAGATACTGAACGAATACTTCTGCTCGGTATTCACAAAAGAAAAGGATGGGGAGGTACCTAAACCAAATAATAGAAGCACACTGGATGGGGCGGGGTCAATACCAGTCTATTCACAGAAGATAGGGTCCTGAAAGAACTCCTAATACTGAAGGTGGACAAAGCAATGGGGCCTGATGGGATTCACCCCAGAATTCTAAAAGAATTAAGAGGAGAACTAGTGACACCGCTGACTACCCTTTTTAACAAATCAAGGGAGGATGGTGTGGTACCGGAGGACTGGAGGAGGGCGGATGTGATTCTCCTTCACAAAAGTGGGATTAAAGCAGAGGCAGGAAACTACAGATCTGTAAATTTGACCTCAGTGGTAGGGAAGGGGTTGTGGATATGGCCTACCTAGACTTTAGCAAGGCATTTGACACAGTCCCACACAAAAGATTAATAAACAAGTTAGCCACCCTGGGCGTGGATCCCAGGGTGGCAGCCTGGGTAACAAACTGGCTAGACAACAGGACACAGAGGGTAATAGTAAACAGAGTACACTCTGAAGAAAGGGGGGGATACTAGCGGGGTACCACAAGGTTCATTACTGGGACCTGTCCTCTTTAATGTCTTTATGGGAGACATTTGCAGAGGAGCTGGAAGGAAAAGTATACCTCTGTAGTAAGGCAGCTGAGATTCAATGTAAAGAAGTGCAAAGTAATGCTCCTAGGAAACAAAAATCCAAGGGAAGAGTACACAAATGGGGGGGGAGGTATTAACGACAACAAAAATAGAAAGGGACCTGAAGATAGATGGGGGATGGCTCAGGGGCAACATGAGGAATTTATTTTTCATGGAGAGGGTGGTGGATGCATGGAATGGCCTTCCTGAGGAGGTCATGGGGTCTAAAACAGTGGGGGAATTTAAGAATGCATGGGACAGATATAAGGCAATTCTAGTGGGAGGTAGGAGGAAGTAGGCTGTTGGTAAAACTAGGATCTGCAGCTTATCCGATAGGTAGGGAAATGGGCAGACTGGGTGGGCCAAGTGGTTCTTATCTGCTGTCAAAGTCTATGTTTCTGTGGGCTCATTAACCAGATAACCCCCCCCCCAGTTACAGGGAGCTGTGGGGTCATTAACCAGATACTCCTCTCCCCCACCTCAGTTACAGGGAGCTGTGGGATCATTAACCAGATAATCCTGTCCCCCACCCCAATTAAAGGTAGCTGTGGGGTCATTAACCAGATACTCCTCTATCCACCCCAGTTACAGGGGTGTTGTGGGGGTAATTAACCAGATACTTCTTCCCCACCCCAGTTACAGGGAGCTGTTGTGTCATTAACCGAATACTCCTCTATCTCACCCCATTTGCAGGGAGCTGTGGGTTATCACAGTCTGTTAATCGAAAGCATCCTCCTTAAAAAGAAAAAACGGTTTACAGAAAATGATCACAGAAGTAAAAAAAGCTGAGATTCCATAACAGAAAATAATTTCATTAAAAATAATAAATAATGTACTGTTAAGAAGAGGAATTCATCAGAGATGATATATAAAAATAATAGGTACTCTCAAGTAAGGGCAAATAAGTTGTTGCTAAGCCAGTAGAAACAGAAACATTGTATGGTAACCGTAATTTTGTTGACCACATGCAAAAATTCATCACCATCTTTACACAATGCTTTACTCACAGTTGCTGATTTTGTTTTTCACAGTGTGCACGAAATGCAGTCAGCATTATGTGGGTTATCTTCACATCAAACATCCATCATGCAACCATGCAAAAGTACAGGCCGCATGTGTTGGTCTACTTAGTAATCTTTTACCATCAGTTTGCATAACAATGTCCATGGTGAGGGCTACGTGGAAAATTCAGTGCGCTACTACAAAGAATTCATCTAAAACAAGGTTTATCCAATAAGGGGTGTGGTAGCAATTGTCAACAGTTTCATCCCTTTCTGTAGACGTACAGTGATCGATTTGAACATGTGAGTAGGGTTATTAGGGGGTGCAAATACAGTAACTCATGCTACCCTGTGGATAAACTGGGTTCAAATTACGTGTCTGTGACTTGAGTTGCAGGGGACCAAGGACAGAGATGTGGTAAGTGAGGTAGGAGAGAGGGCTGTGTTACATGCACTGGCATCTTAATTGTCCATGAGAGTTAGGAGGGAGAAAACAGAAAAAAATAACTCTCCAAACAAATTCCAAAAGCACACTGTTGAAACTGCAAATTGAATACTTCACTTTTATTATTTGTAAACTTCAGAAAGCGCTGGCTTACAGTAGTGTAATGTCCAAATGGAGCCTCACGTTAGTTCCACGTCCATTCAGTCTGAAAACAAACTGCGAGATCAAATCCCTCTTGGAATAAAGTGACGTGATATTTGAATCACGAAGCACTGGGTGAGCGTTGCCTCCACCTCTGCACGTGCACTTTGGATACCTATTAGGGACACTAATTAGGTTTGCAGTTTAAACACTGTATGAGCCACAGCGCTTTTGGAATTTGTCTGCAGGTGTACTGATTGTGAGTGCCCCTTGTTTTGAGTGCTGTTTGTGACTTTTTTTTCATAGAGGAAAGTGGACTGTTTGAAAAAAATAACTCTCCTTTCTGCAGATCACATGATACCTACCTGCCCTCGGGCTCGATGAAACATAGAAATTGTCAGCAGATAAGGACCGCCAGGCCCATCCAGTCTGCCCATAAGCCTACCTTGCTTTTATGATGAGACAAGGAATTGAGAATACCATCGTACTAGCATCAGATTATTGGTATTATTAGATAAAAGGTTCAGACAGTTCTGTATATTACATACAAAATAATGCATGGGGAGTGGTGGGTAACAAGTTTTCTTTTTTCATGTCTGATGTTTCATATACCATGACAGCAAAGCTTGAGTGGTTTATCTAGACATCACACATCAAGGGTGTGTAAAAAACAAGTCACGGGGTGCATGCACAGCACCAAGGTTAATGGCTACCTGGCTGTGCTGCTCTGACTTGTGAATCGGGACTTCTGAAGATATCTGTTCATTGTCTGTCAAATTTAGTATTTCAATGCAATATTCAGGTACTGAATGCCTCGAGTAACTGAAATATTCAGTTGATCAATCTTCAGATGCATGTGGCAGGTGTTTAGTAAATATCACAGTTGTAACCAGCACTGCAGATAGCCGTCTGAATTGCGTGGCCTAGGTAAGAATGGTGACGAGGCATGCTGGAACCAGGAAACCTGAAGGAGAAGGTAATTTTACCAACAGTACACATTTATTGAAAGCCCAAAACAAGGGGAACAGTACACAATAATGAAGTACTAAAACAAAAAATGGAAAGTGACCTGGTGGTAGTCATATCAGACGAACTTAAGGTAGGCAAGCAATGTGAGAAGACAGTAAGGAGAACTGGGGGATACTGGGATGCATAGGGAGTGGCAACACCAGTAGAAAACAAGAAGTTGTTATCCCTCTGTAAAGACAGTTGGTGAGACCCCATCTGGAGTACTGCATGCAGTTCTGGAGACCCCATCTCCGCAAGGACATAGACAGGATGGAGGTCATCCAGAGGAGGGCAACTAAAATGGTGCAGGGTCTGCAACAGAAGCCATATGAAAAGAAACTAAAAGAGCGTAATATGTATACACTTGAGAAAAGGGGTGGGGGTGGGGGACATGATAGAAACTTTCAAGTACTTCAAGGAATCAACAAAGTCCAAAAGGGAACATCTTTACATCTTTCAGATTCTATGGTGCAGGAGCTGGTGCATACGTCAAAACTGCCCTGGAAGCTACTGTACCAATTCCACATGGCAGATGACAATGATGCAGCCTCTAGGGTGATGGTCCCCGAGCCATCTTTCTGAGATGCTTCATCTGGCTTAGAACAACCAGTCTGATCACAGACACTCAGAACAAGGCCATGGATTTTCCCTGTGATCAAAATATGCTATTTGATTACAGAACCACTGACTACATGAAAAAGTCAATGAGTACAAGGCCTCCTGGTAGAGCCACTCGTCAAAACCTAAGCCCACCATCCCTCAGAGATCCCGTCCCAGGGGCTGTAGGGGCACAAGTTTTGTTCCCAGGCCTTACAATCCCTGTTCCCAATCTGACTTCTGTCAGTAGAGGGGGTCTTTCAGAGGCAGGGGCACAACGGGCCAAAGAAGAGTCACCTCTACCCAGCCATCTACCTCTCAGTCTGAGTCCTGATGTGAGTCTCTAGGTCGCCTCCCTACTTCCGGTGGGAGGCAGACTCTCCAACTATCTTCAGCACTGGTCCTTCATTACATCGGACAAGTGGGTGCTGCAAATAGTGGAGAAGGGTCTGCCACTACAGTTCAAGCAGATGCCAGACCTCAAGCGTACCCAGATGTAAAGACCTCTGTCCCCAACACAGATACCGCTGTTGGAATTGGAGGTACAAAACCTTCTGGCTTTACATAGAAACAGAAACATATAGGTTGATGGCAGATAAGGACCGCAAGGCCCATCCAGTTTGCCCATTTCTTTTTCTACCTTATGAATGTGTCATTGGCCTTTGCTCTGTCAATGGCCTATCTATTCATACTCATCTGTATTGCTCCCTTATGCCTATCCCATGCCTGTTTGAAGTCCTGCACTGTATTCATATCCACCACTTGCTGAGGTAGGCTGTTCCATGCATCCACCACCATTTCTGTGAAAAAGAACTTCTTCACATTACCCCTTAATCGGCCTCCCTCGAATCTCATGCTGTATCCTCTTGTCCTGCAATTTTTCTTATATTGAAACATGTTAGACTTTTTCACCTTGTTAATGCCCTTAAGGTGTTTGAATGTTTCGATCATATCACCTCTCTCCCTCCTTTGCTCTAGGGTATACATATTGAGCTCCGTTAATCTGTCTTCATATGTTTTCTGATGCAGTCCCTGCACCATTTTGGTTGCCTTTCTCTGGACTGTCTCAATTTGGTTAATATCCTTGTGAGGTGTGGCCTCCAGTACTGCAGTACTCCAGATGAGGCCCAACCAGTGTCTTGTAAAGAGGGATTATTACCTCCCTCTTCCAATTTGTGATACCTCTACTAATACACCCCACATCCCCCTAGCCTTACCTACTGCTTTAGTGGTCTGCTTGGATGATTTCAGGTCATCGGTGATTATGATGCTCAAGTCTCTTTCTTCCCTTGTGACTGCCAGCAACTCCCCTCTCAGCCTATATGTAGCTTCAGGGTTTCTCTTCCCTATGTGCATGATCTTGCACTTCTTTGCGTTAAAGCCCAGTTGCCATTCTTCCGACCATTTTGCTAGTTTATCCAGGTCTCTTCTCATTCTGCCCACACCATCTGGATCATCTACTCTGTTGCAGATCTTGGTATCATCTGCAGACTGACAAACCTTACCCTCCAGTCCATCTGCAATGTCACTGATGAAGATATTGAAGAGGACTGGCCCCAGGACTGATCCCTGAGGTACCCGACTTGTGACTTGCATCTCTTCTGACTGTATACCGTTTACCACCACTCTGTTTTCTGCTCGTCAACCAGTTTGCCACCCAGTTGACCAACTTCTGACCCATCCCGAGCCTACTCAGTTTATTAATCAATCTTCCATGTGGAACAGTATCGAAAGCTTTGCTGAAGTCAAGGTAGGTGACATCAACTGCTCCCCCTTGGTCCACCACTCTGGTTACCCAATCAAAGAAATCTATGAGCTTAGTTTGACAGGACCTTCATTTTGTAAACCCATGCTGTCTTGGATCCTGTGCTCCTATGGATTCCAGGTGTTGCACGATCCTTTCCTTAAGGAGTGTCTCCATAATCTTGCCCACTACTGAGGTAAGACTGACTGGTCTGTAGTTCCCTGCCTCCTCCCTGCTACTACTCTTGTGGAGCGGGATCACATGAGCCCTTCTCCAGTCTTCTGGGAACTCTTCTGTGCTCAGCGACTTACTAAACAGTTCTGATAATGGCTCTGCTAGTTCCACCCTTAGCTCCTTAGTACCCTGGGATGTATGCCATCAGGTCCCAGTGCCTTGTCCACCCTGAGCTTATCGAGCTCTTGTAGGGCCCTTTCCTTTGTGAAGGGACTAGTGCATACCTCCCTCCTCCCTGTGTCCATGGTGCTGAGCTGTGGGCCCTGCCCTACCTTCTCTTCAGTAAATACTGAGCAGAAGTATCTATTTAGGATAGATGCTTTTACATGGTCCTCCTCACATGCCCCTTATCCCCTTTGATCTTAGCAATACCCCCTCTGGACTTTTTACTTTCACTAATGTATCTATAGAAAGTCTTGTCACCTTCTTTTACTGTTTGTGAGAGTGTTTCCTCAGTTTGGGCCTTTGCTTGCCTTACTGCCTTCCCTGCTTCCCTTAGGGAAGTTTGGTATGCCTCCCTATCTTCATCCTGCTGCGTTCCCTTATATTTCCTGAAGGCCAGCCTTTTGGCTGTGACCTTTTCTGCTACTGTTTTTGAGAACCAGAGTGGTTTCCTTCTTCTTTTGCTCTTCCTTTTCTCTCTAACACAATGGGATGTTGCTTCAAGTATTGCATCCTTAATGCTTGCCCACTTTGCCTGTACCCCCTCACCTGTATTTCTTTTTGCCAGGACTAGCTTAACTCTGTTGGCCATATTATCAAAGTCAGCTCCTCTGAAGTCCCATATTTTTGCCTTGGAATGGGATAATTTAGTTTTATGAGCAGTGGAGAGTCTCCCCACCCATGAGAAGGGCAAGGGCCTCTACTCCAGGTATTTTCTAACATAAAAGAAAACTTGGGAGTGGCGACCTATCTTAGATCTCAGATATTTAAACAAACATCTGAAAAAAAAAAAACAAATTAAAAATTGTCACTCTGTCACTGGTTATACAGTCCTTACAGCAGGGAGACTAGCTAGCCTCCCTAGACTTAAAGGACACCTACTTCCACATACCCATAAGGAGATCTCACAGGAAGTTTCTCAGGTTCAGACTTCCTTTGGGTCACTATCAGTTCACCGCAATGCCCTTTGGTCTGTCCTCAGCCCCAAGATTCTTTATCAAGTGTTTCGCAGCGGTAGCAGCACATCTCAGGAGACTGGGTGTCACTCTCTACCCCTATCTGGACAATTGGCTCATAGTAGCAAAGTCTCCTTGCCAGGTCAAGGAATCTCTTTCCCTCACAGAACGCAGTCTGGAGTCTCTGGGTTTCCTGATAAATGTAAAGAAATCTCACCCAGAACCCACCCAGCTGCTTACCTTCATAGGGGTCCAGCTGGACACTCAGAAGGGGTATGCTTTGCTCCCACAGTAAAGAATTCAGAGTTTCCTTTCAGTGGCAGATTCTTTTGCCCAGGGACAGCCAAGACCAGTCAGACATTTCCTCAAACTTCTGGGAAATATGGCCTCTATGACTGCAGTAGTCCCAGGGGTCAGGTACAGGATGTGATTCCTGCAAGCCTACCTCAGAGCTCGCTGGTCTCAGAGAAGCAACACATTTTCAAAGTTGATACCTGTGTCGGAGCAGTTCCTCCAAAACCTGCTGTGATGGAAGAACCCTGCAAATTTGCGGGCAAGGGTTCCCTTTCAAGCTCTTCTTCCCACAAAGATGATCACCACAGATGCCTCCCTTTTGGGTTGGGGAGCTTATTTGGACAGTGCCTCAGTAAGCAGCAACTGGACTCCTGAAGAGTCACAGTTGCACATGTAAGCCCCCCAAAATTGGCTTACCTGCTGGGACAAAGAGAAAAGGCAGCTCTACTCCTCCCCCCTCCAAAAAGCAAGAGAGAAGGAAGACTGCCTGCTGGGAGGAAGACTCTCTGGCTACCCCTCCCCCATGGCAGGAAGAAAAAGAAGAGGAGAGGAGAGGAGAGGGGCAGGGCTGGTGGAAGAGAGGGGACTAGGGCTGATGGACTGGACTGGGAGGGACAGTTAAAGTGAGCCTCTGGCTTTGGGGACTGCTCCACACAGGGGCCCTTGAATTCCAGCCAGGGGAGAGCCCTGCAAGCTGAGTGGTCCCTAGCCCAGGTCTGGCTGAGGGGAAGCTGATCCGCCCTGTGTCTTCAGTGTAAATCCACTGCTGCAGTAGAAACCAGAGAGATACAAGGACGAACAGGCCTGCCTGGTGAATACTGTATACAAAGGCCCTTGGGCGAAGCTGGATAGGCCAGGCAGGTGAAGAACAGTGCCTCCTCCACCCTCCATGCATGTTCTTGAATCAGGGAGACCATCATCTTCCTGGGAAAGCTATGAGTACCTCGAGCTGCAGCTCTGAGGATTCTTTGTTTGCATCAGCTAGGAGGGTTTGGGAAGAGCCCCACCCCCAATGACAGACTGATTTTCCTTGAACCTGTGTTGTTCTGCAAGGTCCCCAATGAGAGACTGCAGGCCTGCAACTGAGAACGGTGAAGTACCCACCATCTGGGATTGTTCTTGGTGCACCCAGGGGAGAAGGGAGAGCTCATACTGGGTTGTGTGCCTGATTATGTGGAGTCTCGAGGGAGTAGCCCTCACCTCTTAGATCATTTTAAATAAAGAGAGATTATTGTTTGCCATCTTACTTAAGTGTTCGTGCTTAGAGCTTTGTTATCGTTGTTGTGGGGTGGGAGTGTTGATCTAACTGTGCCAGAGGGGTCAGTCACTAAGGGGACATATCATTGTTCCTGGGGGTTGGTAACCTGTCTCGCCCACAGTAGGCCATACCATTGCCCCAGGTAGAGGCACCAAGTTACCATTGGCGATCTGGCCAGCTTGGGGAAATACGTTGAGGACCCCGAGGGTTCCGGGGCAGCCCAGGTGAGTGAGAAGAGAGGGGCTGTTACAAATGGAGGAACCGCTGAGATTCTAAATTATTGACCCCGTGACTGCCCAAACTCGACTGTAGTTGACCTCCCTACCCCACGTCTAGGTGTATTCCTCTAGTATTCTTATAATCCTGTGGTTGGGTGATAGTTTTGTACTGAGTTAATGGGGGAGGCCAGAAAAATGCCATTCCAGGATGTAGAGGATTGGTGTGACTTTGAGGGTCTGGACTCCCGTACAGTGTTGCTCGTGCATAACGTGGCAGTGGGGCTACAGAAGCAGGACATATTAAACATCTTAGAGGGGGCCCTGCCCAACTGCAGCTGGCTGAAGATCCAGAGGGTGGCGACCAACTGGGTTCAGGGGTGTAGGGATATAACCATGGAGGCGGGAAAGGATTTGGGCTCCGTGAAGGTAGCCTTGAAGTCACCCCAGAGGCTTCCAATGAGACCTGGACCCTATTAAAAAAGGCATCACCCAGCGCCCCACCCCTCGGGGAGCCAGGCCCCTCGGCCCCCCCGCCCAAAGAACAGAAGGGTTTCAAAACTCAGCTGAGGGAGTGGCTCAAGGAGAAAGGGAAGACCCTGCATGATATCTGGACTCTGCTCCCAGGAGGGGGGGCACCTCCGATGGGTCTGCCAGGAGGATTGATCCCCTATATGGGGGTGGCCCATGAACAGTATAAGAGGTTGTGCACCTTCTTGGGTGCCCTCCCCACACCCGCAGGACTCTGGCACTGGCTACAGTCTTACCTTGAAGGGCGCACCCAGAGAGTTATGGTCTCGGGATGTATATCATCTAGTAGAGCTATAAATAGAGGAGTACCTCAGGGGTTCATATTAGGACCCCTGTTATTTCTATTGTTTAATAATAGTTTGCCTTGAGTGGTAAGAAAGTCGCAGGTAAGACTCTATGCCAATGACACTACCCTTATTGCATCTGGTTCCAGTACCCAAGAATTACAACACAAATTGCAGATTGATTTTAGTAATATGAGGGAGTGGTTCACCAGGTCGGGCCTGATTATGAATATAAAGAAAACCAAGATAATGCACGTTCCATCCAAAAGTAAAGGAATAATTAAAATAAAAATAGATAATAATGAAACATTAGAGCAGGTAGATCAGTACTGTTATTTGAGAGTTGTTATGTTTGCTTGTGCACATGCGCAAGAAACATGTTGCGGCAGCTTGCTGCCGAAGCAGGTTGTGGAGGTGCGGCACTGTTGTGGCCAATGCCCCAAGTGCCTTTTGAGGCTTGGCCCGCATTCCTCAATGGGGTGGCACGCTGCTGCTGACACAAGTTCAGCTAGCGTGCCACCAAATTGAAATGTTTTAGCCACTGCAATCAGGGGCCGCCTCGTCATTGCAGCATCAGACATTCCGCTGCAATGAGGGAGCGGCACATCATTGCAGGGCGGTTCCTTGCATTTCCCCGACCCAGTTCCAGTCCCTGTCGGCATAATGTCCCCACACATGAAATTTATGCTGTATGCCGAGGGGGTGCCCAATCCCCTGGCATCATGCCCCCACTTTGCCGATGGGGTGCCCAATCCCAGCCCACCCCCTTCAGCATAATGCCCCTCAATGACCAGTGCCGAGGGGGTGCCTAACCTCGGCTCTTCCCATGTATGTGCCGACGGGCTTGCCCAATCCCCCGTCAGCTACAGCCCCCAGACACCCAGGTGGCATGCTGGGGAGCCCACCCCAGTGTGCCAAATGTACCTGTAAAGTAAAACTATCCTGCGATGTCCCTTGTATTTTTAAAAACCTGTAAAGAAGAACGGCCCTCGCTGTCTGTGCCCCTCCCCCAACTTGCACCCACCCACTGCGTACCCACCCCACACACCCCTCACCCCATACTTACCTCCAGAGGTTGGCGTGATAATCTTGATGGACCAAGAACCGTCCTGCACTCTTCAAAGCCGACCGTGAACTGAAGAAATGTTGGTAAGCTGTGTAATGGCATAAATAGGGTTTTTTCAACTTTGGTGCATATCTCAGGCATTTTGGGGAATTCTGGCACCAAATTTTCAATATGGGGTTATTGGGACCCCTCCTCATGAATTCAGCCACTGTCATGGCGTTATTGATCCCGAAAAGTGATTTGAAGTCACTCTGCGCTGGAATCACCTTTCGGGACTGATTAGTGAAATGACAGTGTCAGTGTTCGCGAGGTGGGCCTCAAAAAGCCTATGTTGCAAATTTGGGAAAAAATAAAAAATGACTGCTCTTTTACGAGCCGCAGCATTGTGCAGTTGCCACGCCAGAATCCTAATTTGCAATATTTTCACTCCAGATTTTCAATATTGGCATTTTCCACACCTCCTTATGAACAGTACAGCTGTCATTTTTCACAACCTGGCCGAAATGTGTTTTCGCACTTACGGCGCAGAATGGCGCGGTTGCTGTAGGAAATCAGTGTTCGGGACACATTAAAAAATCACAGTGACACTGTTCATGAGCAGAGGTCCTAAAATGCCTATGTTGAAAATTTTGTGATGAAAGCCCATAAAATGACTGTGTTACGAGCGTGCGTTGCGCAGTTTCCACGCACCCTTGTAACTTTGCAAATTAGCAATATTTTCACGGCAGATTTTCAACACTTGCATTTTTTCACACCTCCTTATGAACAGTACAGCTGTCATTTTTCACATCCTGGCTGAAATGTGTTTTCGTGCTTCTGGCGCAAAATAGCACAGTCGCTTTGGGAAATCAGTGTTTGGGACAGATTAAGATCGAGTGAGTGAGGGAGGGGGAGTGACTGAGCCCAACTGAGCTCTGTCGGGACTGCTGTGGATTTCTTTGTGGGCATAAAAATGTGCCAACGCAGGCAGGAGCCCAGTACAAAAGGGCAGCCAGCAGTGCCGGGAGATACCTAATGAGCGAGTGAGGGAGGGGGAGTGAGCGAGCTCAACGGAGCTCTGTAAGGACTGCTGCGGATTTCTTTGTGGGCAGAAAAAGGCGTCAGTGCAGGCAGAGACCCAGTACAAAAGGGCAGCCTGCAGTGGCGGGAGAAACAGAACGAGTGAGTGAGAGAGGAGGAGTGAGCGACCTCAGTGGAGCTCTATCGGGACTGCTGTGGATTTCTTTGTGGGCAGAAAAAGGCAGCAATGCAGGCTGGAACCCAGTACAAAAGGGCAGCCTGCAGCGCCAGGAGAAACAGAATGAGTGACTGAGAGAAGGGGAGTGAGCAACCTCAACAGAGCTCTGTCAGGACACCTGCAGATTTCTTTGTGGGCAAAAAAAGGCACCAGCGCAGGCCGGAGCCCAGTACAAAAGGGCAGCCTGCAGCACCAGGAGAAACAGAATGAGCGAGTGAGACAGTGGGAGTGAGCGATCTCAACAGAGCTCTATCATGACTACTGCGGATTTCTTTGTGGGCAGAAAAAGGCGCCTATGTAGGCAGGACCCCAGTACAAAAGGGCAGCCTGCAGTGTCGGGAGAAACAGAATGAGCGAGTGAGAGAGGGGGAGTGAGCGACCTCAACAGAGCTCTGTCAGGACACCTGCAGATTTCTTTGTGGGCAGAAAAAGATGCCAGTGTAGGCAGAAGCCCAGTACAAAAGGGCAGCCTGCAGCGCCGGGAGAAATAGAATGAGTGAGTGAGAGAGGGGGGGTGAGCAAGCTCAATGGAGCTCTGCCGGGACTTTAGAGTTGCCCACCTCCCACCCGGTGTCCTCTGTAGTCCTGTATTACAGCAGGGTCTCTGGAGTAGAGACAAAGCAATGATTGGATACTTTTAGGATTGCTGTAATAATACAGATTTAGTTGTTCTGTTTCTTTCTCTAACTGAGCGAAGTACTGAGCTATACTGTTATGATTGCTGTAATAATACATATTTATTTGTTCTGTTTATTTCTCTAACTGAGCTGAGTAATACTTGGAGTGCAATATGATTTCTAACTGGGCTAAGTGAAACTATATGAGAGCTGAGAACAAAAGGTATGGTAGCTGAGGGGTGACAATCAGACAAGAAGGCTTTAGGATTGCTACACTACAGTATCTAATGGATGAGATTTGAGACTGAATTTACCCAGTCGGCAAGGGAGCAGTAGGGGGACTAGTGTGGGGGGGACAGGAATTTGAGTAAATAGGGGCCTAACAGTTCTAGTAGGGTACAGAACCTGGGAGTAAGAGCCCGTAACATATGATGGGGACCAAAATGGTCAGGAGCCGCATGTCAATAGGACAGGCATCTTTGGAAGTGTGGTAGGGTGTACAGGGTGTGGTTCCGCCATGATCCTGGACTGGGAATGGAGGATGGGGGGGTGTATGGTCTGTAGACAACTGGCTAGTTTGAGGGAGGATCTGTGGAGGTTAGGGAGGAGTCTAAGTGGCAGGGCAGATGAGAATGGTAGGTATACTGGTGGGGGGGGAATAGGGGATGGTAAAGGGGAACGGAGGAAGAACAACTAGGGAGTGAACCTGACCCCAGTATCAGCGGCACTAACAGAAAAGAGAGGAGAAGGGGGGGTGCCCCGAGGTGAGGGGGGCCTCCTGATGGGGGAGGAAGAGACCACGAGGAGTACCTGGGGAGAGAGCAGATGGCTGCGGGTAGGGCGGGACCAGGGGTGGCATGGAGGGGAACAAGTAGGAGGGGGAACTGATAGGGGGAAGAGATGTAGGAGGGGTATCAACTAAAAATAGATTTGAACCTCTGCTATGGGAGAGAGAGAGGGGGAGCAGGAACATACTGAAGGGGGAGTACAAGCGGGGCATGAGAGGGATGGCAACCGGTAGGGGAAGAGATAGCGAGGACGAAAGGGTAGAAGGGGAGCTAGTAAGGAGGAGGGGTAGTGACTGGAGGAGAGAAGGCTATGGGAAGGGGGGAATGATGGGAGGGGCATCACTACTGGGGTAGAAGGGAATGGGCACTCTAAATCAAGAACAGTGGGGATAGGAGAGGGGTTGGAAATCAGCAGGGGAGGAGGGGAGGTCGACATGGGAAGCCCAGTGGGAAGTAGGTTGGGAAGGGGTTCAAGGAGTATGGGAGGAATAAGGCAGAGAAAAGGAGTGAGGTGGAAGTAGGGGGTACAGATACAGAAGTCACAGAGGGTGCAGTTGGCGGGGGTAAGTGGCAGGGAAGAATGAATACTGGGGTGGTGGGAGGGGCATTAGAAGGGAAACGAGGTAAGGGACAGGGGGGGGTACTCATCCTGGGGGATTCTATACTGAAAGGGGTGAGAAGAGGAGGCAGGGGGGAAAGGCACAGTCGTATTTGGGTTGAAGCTATCACCAGGTTGACTGCAGGAGGGGCAGGGCAGGCACTGCTCAAGCGTGCAGCGAGGGAGAGAAAGAAACCTCATTTACTGTTGCATGTGGGTACAAATGACTTGGCGGGGGAGACTGTGGAAGTAGTGAGGGGGAGGTTCGGGTAGTTGGTCAGGCAGTGTGAGGGGTGGGGAAGTCGGTGGTATTCTTGGAGGTACTGCTGGTACCATGTGCAAGCATGGGGAGGAAGGGTAGGCTTGAGGAGTTCAACGAGTGGCTGAGGGATTGGTGCCACACCAAAAATGATGGGTTAGTAACTAACTGGGGTAGGGTCTGGGGGAAATAGTGACTTGTATACAGGGGACAGGGTACACTTGAGCATGAAGGGGAAGGGAGGGGAGTATTAAAGGCAGGATTAGAGGGGCATATCTCTACTAAGGTGGATTTAAACTAGTGGGTGGGTGGCCAAAAGACTGAGGTTGGTAGAAAGGTCCGGACAGGGGAGCCCAATGAGCTGACGCCCCCAGATATAGGTAAAGGTGCAGGCTTACTAACCCCGGGAGGGGGCAGGCAGAGTGGTCTGAGTGTAATACAGAAGGCACCACCACCCGATAAGAATAAGGAGGAGAAAGGGTACAGACTACTGGGAGGAGGGACACAGGCCAAGGAGGAGAAGAGTGAGGAGAAGGAGGGGTATGGGTGGAAGGTGGTCTGACTAAATGGATAGAGAACTGGTTACAGGGAATAGTGCAGAGGGTGGTGGTGGTGGTAGGGTAGCTCTCGGCACCAAGAGCAGTGACAAGCGGGGTGCCGCAGGGTTCAGTGCTGGGCCCGGTACTATTTGGGGTCTTTATCTTCGATATAGCACACGGACTGGGGAGCAGGGTTAGTCTTTTCACACATTATACCAAATTGGGGGCAATGGTGGATGAAGAGGATTGATGGGAAAAATTGCAGTGGTCCTAACCAAACTACAGACATGGTCGGTGGAGTGGCAGCTAGGATTCAGTGCAAAGAAATGTAACGTAATGCACTTCGGGGCTAAGAACCAGAAGAGGGACTATTGGTTGGGGATCACAGAGGAGGAGGAGGAGGAGTAGGACCTAGGAGCATGAACAACTCGGCCCAGTGCAGGAAAGCAGCAGCGAAGACAGACAGGATGCTGGGATGCATCGCAAGGAGGTTCTCATCCAGACACAGGAATGTGATCCTACCTCTCTACAGATCATTGGTCACACCACACCTAGAGTACTGTGTGCAATACTGGAGGCTGTACCTGAGGAGAGATACAAAGTTACTGGAGGAGGTACAAAGGAGGGCAACAAAAATGTTAAAGGGGATGGAAGAAAAGGAATATGAAGTTAGGCTGATGGAGCTGAACATGTACACACTGGAGGAGAGCAGGGATGGGGGGGGATATGATTGAAGTGTTTAAATACCTGAGGGGTAAATAAACCTAGCAGCGAGGGGGGTTTAAACTGAGGAGTGGAAGAGAGAGATGAGGGGGCATGGACTAGGTTGGAAGGGGGACGTTTCAAGAGGGAAATGAGGAGGCAGTACTCCTCTGAGAGGGTGGTGTCTAGTTGGAATGTGCTGCCAGATAATGAAGGGGAGGAGGCTGTGGCAGCTGCAATCTAGGGTGCTAGCTGCACACTCAGGCAGACTTACATAGACCGATTGGTGTGTTCTGCTGGCAGATTCGTATGTTCATATGTATGTTCGTATGTAAAATCACAGAGACTCTGTTCATGAGCAGAGGTCCTAAAATGCCTATGTTGAAAATTTGGTGACAAATGCCCATAAAATGACTGTGTTACAAGCGTACATTGTGCAGTTTCCACGCACCCTCGTAACTTCACAAATTTGTAGTATTTTCACTCCAGATTTTCAACATTGCCATTTTTCCACACCTCCTTATGAATAGTACAGGTGTCATTTTTCACATCCTGCCCGAAACATGTGTTTACACATCAGCTGCAGTTGCTGTGGGAAATCAATGTTTGGGACAGATTAAGAACATCATAGTGACAGTGTACATGAGCAGAGGTCACAAAATGCACATGTTGGATATTTTGTGAAATAATTCCACTAAATGACTGTGTTACGTGCATGTGTTGCGCAGTTTCCATGTACACTCGGAAGTTTGAGCATTTTTAATATTTTCACTACAGATTTTCAACATTGCCATCTCTTCACACCTCCCTATGAATGGTACAGCTGTCATTCTTCACATCCTGCCCGATCTGTGTTTTCGTGCATCTGGCGCACAATGGCATGGTCGCTGTGGAAACTCAAATTTCGGGACACACTGACAAAATCACAGTGCCACTGTTCATGAGAAGAGGTCCCAAATGCTTTCATGAGGTGGGGGCTACAAAACGGCCATGTTGAACATTTGTACTGCAAATACTAACAAATGCCCCGGGCGTTATGGTTTCTAACCATAACGTCCCACCCTTTACAGACTGATAGACATCAGGGTGTGCCTTTGGATTGCTGACTGTAATGCTCATGCCATTCCAACCCTACCCCCACCCCCAGCCACTGACAGGCATTGAGCTGTACCTTTGACTCTTTGGCCCCACAGTTCACCCCATTCTATATTGCACCCATTTCAGTGTATGTCCTTATGGAGTGGGGTGACTGTAAAGCCGAACACCCCAAGGCACACCTCAACACTTGTCAGTGTCTGCAGGATAGGGTGAGGTGAAATGGCATGAATGTTATGGGCGATGACCCAAACGCATGCCCCAATGCCTGTCCATCTCTGCCACACGTCAGTCCTGGCCTGCTGCAGGGGCTGCTGCCCAAACAGGCCAGCGGCATGGGACTCCTCCTGAGCCACCAGGTTGACCATCTCAACCTGGCTCCAGTTCCGTGCCCGTCTACTCTATGGCGCACCATGCTGGCTATGCTACAGCAGATACAAAATGGCATCCAGTAGTGCACGTGCACAATGTGCGCACCTCGTGTATGGTTGCACGACATCTGGCAATCGCGCATTGCTGGAGGTGCGCGACATGGGCATGGCCACACCAGCACATGTAACAGGGGTCCCAAAGGGGGCACAGGGCAGTGGTTAGGGGTCAGCATGCGTAATGTGCGCATGGGCGCCATAGGGCCCACATTGCATAGTGCGCAATAGGGCCTATGGTGTGCCATGCTCCATGGGCCCTATAGCACCTGAGTGCCATTGACCTAATAGCACCTGAGTGCCATGGGCCCTATAGCGGCATGGAACTCCTCCTGAGCCACCAGGTTGACCATCTCAACCTGGCTCCAGTTCCGTGCCCGTCCTCTATGGCGCTCCATGCTGGCTATGCTACAGCAGATACAAATGGCATCCAGTAGTGCACGTACAATGCATGCACTGCAATGGCTGCAACGGCATCTGGCAATCACGACCGCTGGAGTGTGCGACATGGGCGCCAGCCACACCAGCACATGTAACGGGGTCCCAAAGGGGCATAGGGCAGGGGTTGGGGGTCAGCATGCGTAATGTGCGCATGGGCGCCATAGGGCCCACATTGCATAGTGCGCAACAGGGCCTATGGTGTGCCATGCTCCATGGGCCCTATAGCACCTGAGCGCCATTGACCTAATAGCACCTGAGTGTCATGGGCCCTATAGCACCTGAGCGCCATTGACCTAATAGCGCCTGAGCGCCATGGGCCCTATGGAGCCTGGGCACCATTGGCTTAATAGCACCTGAGCACCATGGGCCCTATAGTGCCTGAGTGCCATTGGCCTAATAGCGCCTGAGCACAATGGGCCCTATGGCACCTGGGAGCCATTAGGTCCATGGCACATTAGGCGCTATGACCCCTATAGCACTCCTAGTGCACAGTGTGCAACAGGCAATAGCATATGCCACAGCACATGTGTACAGTGGGCTGCACACTGTGCTTGTCACAGCATTGCGTCATGACACGCACCGGAGCAATTCCATTGCACAAGGTGCAAGTGCGCGATATTCAGCCGTCATATGCAAATGAGCTCATTAGCCTATCCACAGTGCAGTAGGGATATTTTCATGTCATTACCATTGTGCAACAGCTCATTTGCATGCAATGCATTATAAAGGCGCTGCACAACAGCACAGGCCATGGACCAGTAATGCAACCCATCTGAGGTAAGTTGCGCCTGCCGTGGGGACAGCCAGCACGGCAGGATGATTGGGTGGGCTGCTGCAGCCAGTAACCACATCTTCATGTCCACAGGTAGCAACATGTCTGAGCATGAGGAGACTGAGGAGAGCGGGCCTGCCCGCAAGCACAGGCCCAACTTTATGAAGGCAGAAGCAGATGCCCTGTTCGAGGCATACCTCGACAGAGAGCCATTGCTGAGTGGCACCAGTGGCACACCACAGGCCAGGGCCGCGGCCTGAGTGGAGGTGGCAGCAGCCATGAACCAGCAGGGCAGTCACCAGCGATGTGCGCAGGAGTGCAGGAAAAAGGTGGGCACCGACAAGCGCAGGATAAAGGAGAAGGTGGCGGCCATACGGGCAGCCACTGGTAGGGGACAGGCTGCTGTGCCACAGCTCACGGCGCAAGAGGAGCTGGTGGCAGCCACCATGCTGCGCAGCACAGTGGAGGGTGTGCCGGATGGTGGCTTCCAGACTGGAGGGAGCCCATCACTGCATGGTAGGTATGCAGTGGCAGAGGCACCTGTGGCTGCCGTGGGGGCAGGACCAGCCCCGGAGGACCAGCAATCCACTTCCATGGGCATCTGGGGGCCCGATCGGCTGCAGCACACCACCGCCATCCAGCCAGATGTCCTGGTCATGGTGGCAGACAAGGCCCTGGCTGTGTTCCTGCAGGATGCTAGCCATGGCGTGCTCTGCATGGAGACACAGATCAGGGCAGGGTCTGACACCAATGACGACATGACCATCATCCTGGACATCATGGATGGTTTCATGGGGGAGACACCCATACCTACCACCATCACTGTCATTGCGGCCAGTGGCCTGGCAGTGGTGGAACAGCTGCCTGCCACTGCCCCAGGGTCTGCCATGTGCACAGGCACAGCGGTGCTAGGTGGTGGTGGTGGTGGTGCAACCGCCCAGTGAACAGGTGCTGGAGGGGTGGCAGCAGCAGATGGCTGAGGATGGGGGCTGGCTGGGCACAGCGTCCACTGTCGGTGCACCTGACAATGACCTACCGCATGGGGACCCCACTGTGCAGCGTCCACCTGAGTGGGGAGCCATGCAGCATGGTCGCATACCACTGGTGGGACGGTGACATGCCCATGCACCCCTGGGCGCTGACCCATTGACTGAGCACACTCATTTGCTGCAGGCCTCCATGGAGCAACAGGTGCTGCTCATAGCTGGGGTGTGTGCACTCCATGCAGAGGTGCGCCAGACAGCCGAGCAGCACTAGAGGGGCACCGCACAGGTCCTGGAGGCCATACAGCACCTGTGGGAGGACACAACAGCATCTCTGGACTGCATAGCCATTGCGATCTCGGTCAGACTTGCGCCACTGGCTGCCACAGGGCATGGCCACCTGCCACAGTCACTGCAGAGTGCACTGTCCACCCCACGGACCCAGCGTCAGGTGACACCCTCAGTTTTGACACTGGGCTCCACCATCGGCATCCCAGGCACGCCTGGGGTGGGCCTATTTGAGTGCCTATGGACCCCTGCGAGGACCCGGTTGCAGTACCATGGTTTGACCCCTTGGGGGCAGTTGCAGACCCCCCCATTGCCATTGAGCAGCCTGTGGCTGCTAAGCTGCTGCGGCATGGCCACCCCCATGTCTGTGGTGGCCGTGTGTCCACACAATGGACCTCATATGTGCACTGCCCTGTCTGCTGCCACTGCTCTGTGTCCACCTGAGCGATGCATGTGTGTACATGACACAGTCATGGCACCTGTGTGATGCGCCACACACTGTCCATGTGCACACCTGCTTGGCCGCTGGCCCATGTGGTGTGTGCGTGATGATGGCAGCACAGTGCTGGTTGTACCTGTGCACCGGTGCCCTGCTTCTGATCCACGCCACATGCTAGTGCCTGGGTGCATGCCCGCGGGTGCTAGTGTGTGTGTTCTGCTGTCCAGTGCTGCGTGGTGTTGTGTGTGGCTGTGTGGCACAGCCCCCCCGCCCATGCCCCATACCTGTGTGTGCATGCCTGTGGCCATGCCCGCCCATGCCTGTGTGCTGTGCCAATGCGTGTGTTCGGTACATGGGGGTTTGTCCACCTAACTGCATGCACCGTAGCACTCCTGTGTGATCATGTCCCAATGCTGGTGTGCCATCCTCATGAGCCGGGGATCCCTCCACCTAGGGGGGATGCCCACCACCTCCCAGCCCCTTGCCCATGTCGTCTCCACTGCTGTCCCCCTTTTTGGCCTCGACAGCTATCCCACGGTCAACGGCCATGTTGTGCAGCAAGCAGCAGGCCAGGAATAGGCCACAGGCCTTAGAGGGGCTGTACTGTATGGCACCGCTGGACTTGTCTAGGCAATGGAAATGTGCCTTCAGCATCCTGAACACACAATCAATGATGTTCTGCATGCTGGCGTGTGCCTTATTGTACTGGTCCTCTGCTGGGGATGATGGGCGCTGGTAGGGGGTGAGTAGCCAGGGTCTGAGTGGGTACCCACTGTCACCTGTGTGGACAAATGTACGATTAGCCTGGTGTCCTCTGTCACTGTGCCCCTTGCCCATCCCTGGTGCTCCCACCAGTGCACCTGCCCTGCCCACCCCTCCCATGCCCTGCTGTACCCAGCTGCACATGGTCATGCCATACTCACCCATTAGGTGGCCAGTGGGGATGTCCCTTCTCTCGAACCTGTGGCACGGTGCTGAGCTGTGCCAGATGAAGGAGTCATGTGCGCCCCCAGGGTGTGTGGCACAGACATTGGTTATTCACCTCCTGGCATCACACAGCACCTGGCAGTTGATACTGGGGTAGCCCTTTCTGTTCACATATGCTACATCTTCTGGGCCAGGTGGCATGTGGATGCCCACATGGGTGCAGTCGATGGCCCCAGCATGCCAGGCATCTGTGCTACCCTGTGGAACTCCTGCATGGTTGCCGTACGCTCTGCCAGTGGGCTGGGGAAATGGATGTATTCTGCAGCATGTGGCAGCAGGGCATTGAGGAATTGTGTGAGGAGTCATGACATGGATGACTGGGTTATGCCTGTGGTGTCCCCTGTTGGTCTCTGGAAGGTGCCCGTGGCGAGCAGGCACATGACAGCTGTCACCTTTGTCTCCACTGTCAGGGCGTGGCTCCGTCTAGTGGGTGCCTGCATCTCTTCACTGCACAGCTCACAGAGCTGCCTCAGAATCACCCAGTTCAGGTGATACCATCCCACGATCTCCATATCGGTGTGGGTCTCAAAGCTGATGCGGGGCCGGTACTGCCTGTTCAGGGCTTACCGCCGATGGGCCCTTCTACGGCCATGTTGCTCTGCCTCCTGCCTTCTCACACAACTCATTACGGCCTCCATCTGGAATACTGCACTGGCCATGGCCCCTGTTGTCCTGTCTACCCCTGGGCATCCAGCTTCACTGGACCACTTATCACTGTGGGGCAGGGCCTGTCCTCTGCTGGGCTCCCTCCTGTGCCACCTGCCCCTGGCTGTCAGTTGCCTGCGACCTCTGTCCCCCATCCCTGTGGGTGTCTGTGTTGCTCCCTTTGGGGTCTGGTGGCTCCTACTCCCTCTCCCTCTCTCATTCTCACTCTGTCTGTCACCCTGTTGCTTACACATTCTCTCTCTGTCTGTCTCTCTGTCTCTCTCTCTCTCTCTCTCTCTGTCTGTCTTTTGTCCTGTCTCTCTCTCTGTCTGCCTGTCTGTCTCTCTCTGTATTGCTCCCCTCTGGTGCAAGTGCCATCCCCCTGCTTGCTTCCTGTTTTTATAGGCTCAAGTCTCCTCGGCACATCTGGCTATTGCTCCTCACTTGCATCATGGTTCGGGGGTTGAATATCGCGCTGTGCCTCATATTTATGGGTACGCCCCCTGCCCTTGTGCATGCATTCATTACAGTTGCATATTGGTGCACTGCTACTTGCGCTGCGTGTTAGCTCCCGCTGAATTTCGCTATATGGTGCATTTCCACAGTTGCGCATGCGTAACCCAGTTGCACCATGCGTAACTGCTTTAAATATCCAGGCCCATGTGTTTTTCCCAACCATTATATAAATATAATATTATCTGATAAGCAAAGGAAGATTGATAAGATTAAGAGGACAGTCCATGTAGAACAAATTCATACCCTTAAAATTTTGAATAGACATGGGGTACTAACATTGAATTACCAGGCTTCAAAATACTAGAATAATTTGCCATATATAATTTGCACTTCACCTTCATTAGGAATATTCATCCAGGGGATAAATTAAATAAATCAATTTAGATGTACATGTAGGTAGACGGTAGCACTTTAATACCTGTATGCAAAATATAAAAATTGTGGAATGCCTTAGTGATGTGTATTGTTAATCTTTGGGGATGTATGTTGTTTTATTGTGTTTGAAAGTGTATTATTTGTACGTGATTTTTCTTTTTGTCGCTATTCTTGCTTCTCTACTCTCTGGAACTCCAGCTCCATTCTTCGCAACTCAATCTGCAGCCTGAGTACGTCTAGCTCAGAATGCTGGTGACCTTCCCCTGCTGCTGTGGCCCTTCGCTGGCACTGGTCCTGCTGCCCCCCTCATTGGATATGGACACTGCACTGGCCGCTAGCCCTGCCATACTCAAGGTTCGGTCCCTTACAGTCACTGTCCGTGACTCGATGCTCTGGGCATCTGTTACCATCAGGGCATCCACGAGGTTCTGCTTGGTGGCTTTCACCTTGTACAGGACTCCTCTGTCCCTGCACAACTGTTTTAAGTAGTCTACAGTGTTCCCGCTGTAGTTGAAAGCCATCTTCTTCCCTAACTACGGCTACTCTAACTTGCACTTTAGAAAACAAAATAAAACAGGTAGGAACTTGACTGTAAGCCAAGTGATATAGTTCTGTTTCCTTTTAAAAAATAAATTACTGCCCTTTCTTTGTAAGTGAGCTGTATAGTATCAAGCTGATACACTGAACAATAAAAGCTTGTAATACCAAAATTATCCGCACCTCTGCCAACCAATCTGTCACAACCCCACTCAGCAGGTCAGGCCCACTGCTCCCACAGTGCCAACCTCTGAGCGCAGTATTGTGAACAGGAACAGAACAGGGTAACCCTCCTGTCTGTTTTGTGGGTCCGAATCATCTTTGGTCTCAAGTTCTGGAGGATTCAAACTGTGAACCTCTTGCTAGCGTACCCAGTGTACAGGCTCAGATAATTCTACTCTTCTTGGAAATGGCAGATATCTTTCACCTCTGGGCACCTAACCAGGTGTACAAAATGAACCCTTAAAAACTCTATGAAAGACCTCAGATAAACTCTTACCTTTTCCCAGTTTGGTATACCATTAGCTTATGCACAGTGTCAACTTTAACCATATATGCTTCACCTGTCAAAGAAGAAATTTCAAAAGCACACCAAGCAGTCTCTTTAAAATAGAGGTTTACTTTAAAATAGATAAAATGTAAACACAGAACAATATATCACAATGCATACAATCACTTAAAAGAACAAGGTTTAAAAACTGCAGACAAATTCCTACCACCAGACAATTAGACTTGTCTAATGTATATCTTCTAACAGTGCTTGAAGTACATGTTTCTTCTTCAGAGTCCAAACATGAATGTGTCAGTTGAGAAGCACAGAATACCAGTTTGAAACTTTGTGTTCCCACCCCTTCCCTGAGACCATCTAGCTCCTCCTTCCAGAATATAAAAGTTATACAAAACAGGAGGTCCTATCAAGAAGTATATTAAATACTGTGAGTTCAGCAAAACTCTTTTCACAAATTATGACACTGTTAATTAAGTCTGTGATTTCCCAATTCCTTCTTTGATCTATGAGCAGCTTCCTGCTTCACAAAGACATCAAATTACTTTATATGACTAACCCTGCCAGATCTCATTGAGGTGTAATATGCTTTGTAAAACCAAATTAAATTAACTGGGCTTCCTCTGAAGTCATCATAAAATGGATATTTCCGTTCCTGGCTTCAAAGAAAACTGGGAAGTTAATCACCTTAAAGAGATGTGCTGTTTAACATATCCTGTCCTTTGAACTGATACCTGGGGGGTTCATCCCAGGAGTACAAGATTTCTCATGACAGACAATCACACTACATTTTTTTATATTACAAAAAGCATAGAGTAATCAGAACTAGCTCTCCAAGTGTTACAATAACGTAACCACATTTGCATCTTGTAGACCTAAGTTCACGCCCAAAATTGTAAGAAAAAAGGCTGTAAAAGAGGGAACAGAAAAAGGCAGAATTTAGTGATGTGGCAGTCCCAGAAATCTGTACTGATATGAACACAGCCAGGGTTTAGAAATCCTGATATGGGGCCCCAATATCTGTTGACACCACAGAGCCAGCCTTGAAATGTGTAGTTTTTGATGATCAGCTGGCAGTATAGCCTACAGGTTAAAGCAATCCTAAAGATGGATTATTTTTACTAACAGTTTGAAATGTAAAGGTGATAACTCACTAGTTTTAATGCACATACAAAACAATTATTATAAATGTAGAAAGTGTTGTAATACCCACCACTGCTCGCCACCAAGGAACCCTCCTCTTGCTGGTAAGCTCCCAGACCGAACCAGGAAGCGCTGAAAGGCTCCCATTGGCTGCCGCCTGTTGCTTCCATCTTCTATTGGACTGTTTTTGCTCCGCACAGCCACTGATTGGGCCTGCAATCTTGACTGATTCAAACTGTTCTGCTCAGCTCTGCGCCCATAGACTTCAGTGGGTTTTGCACCCCCTCCCACACCTCCAACCTTAATTAAATAGGCCTTAGCTCCACCCACTTCTGCCTAGGGACCCACCCTTTCATTTCCTATTGGATACTCTCTCTCCTGTACCTCCTCTTTTTACCACCCACTCTCCCTCCTCCCTGCTCCTCTGTCCCCTCCACTAATCAACTCCGCCCCCTCACTGCCCCGCCTCCTTTCTGTGCCTGACACCCTCTTCATATCTCCTACTGTATCCATTGCATCTCCTCCCTCCCCTGTATCACCTCCATTTTCTGACTGGCTGTCTCCCCCTCCTTCAGACCTTTCTCGCCCTCTACTACCCTCACCTCTCTATCCACTATGTCCCTCCCCTCTCTGGCCCTCTGTCTAGTTATTGTCTCCTCCCTGTTTCCCATGGCATTCCTGCCTGGAGCCTGCCATCCCAATCTCCCACTGTGCTTCCAGCTGGACAACATCTACTGGCACTCGGGGACCATACCCACTGGGCCACGCTCTCCATATCTAACCTCCACCAGGACAGGCTTCCACCACTCCTGGAATCAAGATGGGGTGATTTACGATCACCTGTTCCCACTTTCACTTCTGGCCTATGTCGCCACTTACTGGGATCATCGTTCACAGAGTAGCTTTCTCTCCAATAAGAAACAGTCGAATAAAATCTCCCTCAAACAGCTACACTGGTGCACCCTGAAACTCTTGCTTCTACTACTACTACTTCTTCTGTCTGGCAATATTCACCCTAATCCTGGCTCCACAATCCCAAGCTCCGACCTCCAGCAGAGTCACTCTGGGGGACTCACCTTTGCAACACTTAACATCTGTAGCCTTCTACCCAAACTTGATGGCCTGCAATTATTTGCACTCCAGCACAACCCTGATGTTCTTGTGATTGTTGAAACCTGGCTCACTCCAAAAATACCCGGCAGTGCAATTACCCTACCAGGATATAACATATTCAGAATTGACAGGACCACTACAAAAGGCGATGGATGTGCTGTTTACCTCAAAGACTCTCTCCTGGGGTACCGTGTTCAACTCCCCACCTCAGTCTCTACTGCCCAGATACTACCCATCAGAATTCTACTCAGGGCTCACAGCAAGACACTGACTATTGCTGCTATCTACATCCCTCCCAAGGATCAAGGTAAAGGTCTCAACTCCATCCTTGACCTTGTCCGTTCCTAACCACCAGGCACCAAGATAATCCTAGTGGGCGATTTTAACATAAATTGGCTTGGATCAGATACGGGTGGCTACAAGAATGCCATCTCGGCTGCCAACCATACCCAGCTGGTCGTCTCCCCCACCAGACTCAACTATAAGAATGGGACAAGCACCCTCCTAGACTGGATACTGACCAGCCACCCATCCCGCATCTCAAAAGTCTCCGTTCTCCCAGATATGCTAAGTGACCACTCCCCAGTTGCCTGTGAATGGTCTAACAAATTCAGCTCACCACCACCCAAACCAATAAACAGCAGAATCCTTCCACATGGTCAAATGAAGCACCTCAAATCACACCTTAGACAACAAGACTGGTCACCTATCTTCCATGCATCGGATGTCAACTCTGTGTTTGCCTTCTTCATCAGCTCCTTCGATGCTACCCTTGACATCTATGCCCCCTTCAAAAAGAGGAAAGTAAAAGGCCTTAGCAATCCATGGCTCACTGCTGATCTTCTTACATTGCTGAAAGCTAGGGACCACCTCTGGTTTCAGGCTCGGGCCACTGGTAGGCAAGAAGATATACAAAACTACAAACGTGCCCAAAATGACTGCACCAAAGAAATACATCTGAAGAAAAGTAACTATTACAAAGATGCCTTCACAAACGCCCTGGGGAAAAGGGGAAGTCCTTCTGGAATAATCTCAAGGAAGTTACAGGAATACTGCCCAAAACATCACCTTCCGTATTGGATGTGGATGGGACTATAACTCTTGACCCTTCTACTATAGCTAACATGTTCAATAATGCATTCACTGACCTCAGTAGTGTTCTTCCTCCAGACTACTTTGATGAAGACCTCCCTCCTGTACTCTCCTCCACCTCCCACCTCCTTTATCAAATCACCCCCCTTTTTACTTCAGAGCAGTCAGGACACATGAAGTCCATAGATACGTCTCTAAAGCAATTGCTGGATCTAGAATGAGTGGTGACTCACTCGACCTCAAACTGCTGTCCCTTACTCTTGATGAAGTGCTATCTCCTTTAACTTGGATTTTCAACCTCTCCCTCACCCTAGGCCAGTTTCCTGACAGATGGAAATCCGCCACTGTGACACCAGTCCACAAGTTTGGGGACAAGGCCCTCCATGGAAACTATAGGCCTATATCCATACTACCCCCCCAAGGCCATTGAAAGTCTGGTATCTGACCAGCTAATGGAATATCTGGACAAGTACGACATCCTTTGTAAACAACAGCACGGCTTCAGAAAAGGCCACAGCACCACATCTGCCCTCCTTGAATTCACAGGAGCAATTCACAACTCCCTGGACAATAATTACCTCACTGGTTCGGCCTTCATTGACCTGAACAAGGCATTTGACACCATCCATCATCGAATACTCCTCACAGAACTGCTAAAAGCTGGGCGGTCCCCTGAGTCTAGAACTTGGTTTAAGAGCTACCTGGAAAACCATTCCCAAAGGGTGAAAATTGCTGATGTCCTCTCAGATGCTAGACCCGTTTGCTCAGGAGTCCCCCAGGGATCCATTCTCGGGCCACTCCTCTTCAGCCTGTTTTTGAACAATCTTTCACAATCCTATCTGGAACAAATCCTACTCTATGCTGATGATGCTGTCATTCACACCACCCAACAGGACCCCCACCTACTCCAAAACAAGCTTTAGAAGGGCTTCACCTCAATTGAAACATGGTTTAGTCAAAAGCTGGTTCTCAACTATAAGAAAACCAAGTCAATGCTTTTCTGTGGCTCCCACAACAAACATAGGCTTCACCCCCTTAATATTATAAACTGCCTTGGTGCTGTCCTCGAACAGGTTCACACCTTTAAATATCTGGGAATCACCATAATCAGCAACCTATCCTATGGCATCCACATAGATAGTGTTGCCAAAGCTGCAAACACGCGCATTGGTCTCCTCTACAGGCATAGGCAATGCCTTACCTCGGATGCCTTAAGGATAGCAGTACAGAGCTCGGTGGTCTCTCTAATCGAGTATGGTCTGATTATTTATGGCAACTGACAAAGCCCTCAGGTGTTTATCCTTGGCCCTAAACAAAGCCTGCCGACTCATCACAGGATCCCAACTTCTCACCCATACATGTGACTTCTATGCCCAAACAGGGTGGCTCCAGTTATCAAACTGTATCGAGTACCAAATTTGTCTAATGGCTAAGAAGATTATGCTACATCTTGCTACCCCCAGAGTCCAAACTCTTCTCCATATAGCACGCAACCCCCGCCTCACCAGGGCTTCAGAAAATCAAATGCTGTACATTCCTCGGTGCCGCACCTCACTGGGCCAAAGATCCTTTGCACACTGAGCTCCTAGCTGGATTAATGGACTCAACAAAAACATCTCCTCTCTGCAAAAGGTAGGCCCGGTCAAAGCCAACCTTCACCTCCACCTAGCTGCCTCTAGCTCCTGCGACTGTCCCTCATAATCTGATCTCCCTCCTGGCATTTCTACTCCTACCCCCTCTCTCCCTCATCCTACAGGCTACCCTCCCATTTTTGCCCCCTATCCCCAAGCACTTTTTTGAGGCCTGACAAATGCCCACAGCTGCAATGCTCTTTTTGTTGCCATTCCAAGCCTCAGGTACCTCTGTCTACCCTGCCCCCTCTGGTACTCACTTTCCCTAAATGTGATTTATTTCAGCTGCTAAAAAATGTCTGTACACCATTTCTGCATTGTTACTCATCGCTATGTAATGTTTGTATTGTACCTCAGTTGACATGGAACCTTTGTAAAAGAGCCTTGGCTCAAAAGTACTTGTAATCCTAGACTCTAAATAAATAAACACCTTAAAACACACATAATAAAATAGATGATTTCTTATTTAACCTACAGTAAATGAAGGGCCAAGTTCCTCAGTGACATCATTTCCTGTCAGGAGCCTGAAACATATGGCTGCCCCAGCCCTTAATTACAGGCTGATTTTCATATAAATGACTCTGGACTGCAACGACTCATGCAGAAATACAATGGCTCACTCACATTAGCTTTTTATGGGCTTTCAGGCATTAAGAAACCCTGTTGATGAGAGTTCACCTTTAAGTAAATCAAATCAAATCAAACTTTATTTATATAGCGCCTTCCACAATTAAAGTGCTGCACATTAAAATATAAAACATAGGATAAAACAGTAAAACAATAAATATATCACTATAGTAAACATCATTTGGGAAGGCTAAACTGAATAAGTACTGTATGTCTTTAAATCTACCAATGGCCAGGCATTCTCTTAACCGACAAAGTAGACAATTCCACAGGGTTGGTGCTGAAAAGGAAAAAGCACGGGCACCAGATGTTTTTAAACGAACCCTGGGAATCTCGAGCAATCCCTCATCGGTGAATTGGAGAGAATGGAGGGGGCAATAGGGAATCAGGAAGTCTTGCAAGTAGCCAGGTCCCTGCTCATGTAGGGCTTTAAAGGTTAGCAAGCCAACCTTAAAGGTTATCTGCCACTAAACAGACAGCCAGTACAGCTCATGTAGCACAGGCGTTATATGACTGGCCCTTGACTTCCCAGTCAGAAGCCTGGCCGCAGCGTTCTGCACCAAATGCAAGCACTGGATATTTATTTATTTATTGAAATATTTCACCAAGAAGGCATGCTGAACAACAAGTTGCTCGTCTCCCGGTGCGACCTGGGGGGTACTATTGGATGAAGAATTAGACATACAGTTTAACATTTAAAACATACAAGAAATTAAACATTTAATTACATTTGTAACAAGACAGTTAACATATCATAAATAATCATTAAGTCACATTTGTGACATAACATACAATTAAATATATCATACCTGTGAAATATGCATTTAATTACAAGTGGCATATCTGAGGAACATAGTACATAGCAGTGAAGGGGGAGGAGAGCATGCTGAGAAGCAGGCTGGGGGGAGGAAGGTTTAACAGGGGATGTGAATCATGGAGAGGAGCAGAGGCATAGGAGGACAGTTAAGGAGGGCTAAAGCAGGAGCAGTTGGATGAGAGAAAGTTATGTAAGGCAGAGGCAAGGGAGTAGGAGGAGGAGTGCCGTATTTGGGGGGGAGTTCCAGATTTGTGGGAAATGATGGGTAAAGCCTGAGTGACCGATGAGAGTGGTATGATGGAGGACCAACAAAGTGCAAGTGACAGAGGATCTGAGGGGATGGGAGGAGGAGGAGGTGGGAAAGAGAGCAAACATGAGAGGTAGGAGGGAAGTTCTCCTAACCAAAATTTGGAAGTGAGTTTGGCACAATGAGCGAGGCACCTGTTGGCAAGCGTGGGAAGGGAAATGGTGTGGTAGAGGTCACAGTGATGAGTGCGTGATGGAGCATCAAGGGCAAATCGACAGAAGGAGTTAAATAGAGTGTCTATGGTTAGGGAGGATTTGGGAGCGGCACCATAGACTACATCACAGTAGTTGAAAATGGGGAGGATCATCTTCTGGACTAGTTCACGTCGCGCTGTAGGAGGGATGCAACTATGGTTCCTGAATAAGGCACCAAGCTTGGGGTGCAGTTTTTTCAGGATGATGACAATGTGGCTAGAGAAGTTGAGATGTTGGTCCAACCAAACCCCAAGGTATCTGAATGAGGAGGTGTTGATATTGTCCCATCAAGGGTATGGAAAGACGGTAAAGGGTGGAGCCTAGAGATTCTCTGCCTAGTGCCAAAGGTCATGGAGACAGTCTTTTTGGCATTTAGGAATAGTTGATGTGAGGCAAACCATAACTGAACCTGGTGGAAGTCAAGCTGAAGGGTAGTTGCAACATCAGCAGGGCATTTGCCAGACAAGAACAGGACAGTGTCGTTGGCATACATATGGACAGAAGTGGAGGGGGAGCATATGGAGGGAAAGTCATTTAGGAAGAAGGTGAAGATCATGGGCCCAAGCACCAAACCCTGTGGGACTCCAGTGGAAATAGAGAGGAGGGAGAGATTGCATCCTGGATCTTGAATGATTGTGTTCTGTCTGAGAGGTAAGCTCTAAACCAGTTTTGGGCAGAAGTAGACAACCCATCAGCCATAAGGGAGTCAAGAAGTATGGCATGGGAGACTGTGTCGAATGCCTTGGTGAGGTTAATAAAGATAGCAGAGATAATGAGGCCATTATCCATCCCAGTGAGGATGGAGTCAGTGAGCCTGAGTAGGGAGGTGGTAGTGGAGTGGTCCTTCCAAAAAACAGATTGGAATGGGGTAAAAAAGGAAGACTCATCGAGGAAGGAGGTTAGCTGAGAGAGGACCAGGTGTTCTAGGAGTTTAGCAAGGGCAGGGAGTAGGGAGCTTGGGCAAACATTTGCGGGGGGGAGGAGGGGTCACCACCCTTTGTGAGAGGGAGGACCACAGCATGTTTCCAGGATGAGGGAACAGATGAGGACGAGAAGGAAAGATTTAAGATCAAAGAAAGAGGGTAAGCTATAGCAGAAGCTGAAAGGTAGAGGAGTTTAGGGTCAAGATCATCTGACGATGAGCCTTTGGAAGGATTAAGAGAGAGAGAAGGGCCATTAGTGTTTCTTCTGGGGAGACCACAGAAAAAGAGATGGAAGGATGGGCATGGAGGGGTTGAGTACTGGGTGTGGGAGGATGAGGAGAGAGGAGGTTAGAGGGGAGTGACTTTAGAAGTGCTGTGGCGCAGGAGGCATAATAGGAATTAAACTCTTGAGCCACTGCACATGGTTCGGAGACCAATGAGTTGTTTATTTTAAACACAAGGGGAGGTGGATGTAAAGGGGGGAGAATAGGGCGTGGACCACTTTCCAGAATTTGGAGGGGGAATTTATGTTTTTGAGGAAAGATGATTTAAAATATTCAGACTTGGCAAGTCTGGTAGCATTTGTGCAGGCATTTCTTAACATGCAATACCTGGCATGGTCTAGGAGAAGCTGGGAGGCCTTATGTTTCCTCCAAGCTTTTTCCTGTTCCCTGAAACAGGTCAGTAACTCGTGGAGACCCAGGGATGCTGGTTGCCATGAACTCTAGTGTGTTTGAGAGGAGCGTAGGAGTTCCATGTAGTTAGAAATTTATCTTTAAAACAAGTGAGAGCTTGGTCAATGAAAGGGGCAAAGGCAATAGGGGACCAATCGGAGCTGGCCAGTACATTAAGAAGGGGATTAAGGTCTAAGGAGCTGAAAGAGTGGAGTTGCAGAATTTTTTGAGGCGGTTTAGGGCTATGGACTTTCTTGACTACGAAGATTGGGTGATGATCACTGAGGGCATCTGGGAGGATGCCTGATTTAATGACTCAATGGGGGTGAGAGATGAGATCCCAATCTATCAGGGAGTGGTTAAGAGTTTTATGATTTAGGCGGGTGGGTTCCAGGATGAGTTGGGAGAGATTGAGGGCCGTGATGTCATTTCGTGTCTTGGCAGTTGTTGGTGATAGCCAGGTTTGGTTTACATCACCCAGTATGTATAGCTTACCTTTATGTGAGAGGGAGATTATGGAGGTAATGAGATCCAAAGTATCGGATGACTTGGAGCCAGGTCAACAGTAGATGCCAGCTGTGAAGATAGGGGAGGAAAAAGACAAGGTAATGTTTACTACAAGTGCTTCGTAGGCAGAGGGTAATGAGGACGACAGAATGGTTGAGAACTGAAGTGAGGACAGGATATACATGGCTACTCCATCACCCCTGCCAGTCCTATCCTGCCTGATTATGGAATAACCTGGGATATTAATGGTGAGATCAGGTATTTTAGTGTTTAACCAGGTTTCCATTAAAATTAGTATATCAGGTGTGAGAGGGATTACCATAGGATGTAAAAGGTCAAATTTTGACACAAGACTGCAGATGTTAAAGTAGAGGATTTTCAGACCTTTGAGGAGGGCAGAGGGGGTGGGGGACTTTGGTACATTAGTGGAAGGATTGCAACTGGCAGGAATATGTGTAGCAGGACCAGGACTGGGATGAACATTTCCTGATGTGAGTAAGAGGAGTGCTATTACGAGTGAGTGAAGTTTATGGCATTTGTGATGGGCTGACGATTTTGGAAGTATTTGGGTGGGGTGGGGGCTAGGTGAGGTGAAAATAAGATGGTGAAGGCAAGCTAGGTGGCTAGGAGCTGAGAATACAGTAGCAAGGGGGAGGTGAGGGAAGTGAGACCAGAGTACTTGAGGGGGCATAGGAGTTACGGCAAGGATAAAGGTAGGGGATAGGAAAGCAGAGGGGAAAGGTGAGAAAGGTTTACTGGACTGAGGAGAGTGTGGAGCTGAGGTAGATAAAATTGATAGAAGAATTAGAAGGAGGGGAAGTGGTGAAGGAAGGGTGGACATATTGTATGAAACGGTGGAGCAAGAACAGAACAGTGTATACTAATCAATAGTAAGGAGAAGATAAGTGGCTGTGACTGAGGTAAACTAACTGTGAGAAGAGGTGGACAGTGACAGTTGCCAGCGGCAGCAAATTAATTGAGTTGCCCTCTAGTGGCTATGCAGTATAATTTGCAAATGGAAAAGTAGACAAAAAAAATCTCTCTAAACAGATGATAAGCGGGCTGTCATTCAGATATGCTTCAAAATAATTATTACAGGATATGAACCCCTGGAAGTCCTAGGTAGGAGGCATTGCATTAGTCAAGGCAGGTAGTGACAAAGGCGTGGACCACTGTTGGAAGGTCATCTGGAGGAACCAGGTGTTTCACCGGGGCGATAGTCCTCAGATGGTAAAACGAGGATTTAACCACAGCCGATACCTGGGATTTCAAGGTCAGTTCGTTGTCAAAAATAACGTGCAGGTTACGCACCCAGTCTGAGGTTTTGAGCTGAACACCATCGATCCATAGGCCCGACACCTATTCAGCCCGCAAACCGCCACCGGATGACCAGGGTCCACTACCAACACTTCAGTCTCATCAGGGTTCATTCTCAACCAGCTGGTGCTCATCCTGTTCCTGATCTCGGCGAGACAGTTGTTAAGCACAGAGACCGCATCAATCTATCCAGGCAGAAAGGACTTATACAGTTGAGTATCACCTGCATAGCAGTGAAAACTCAAAATGTATTGTCTAATGATATCTCCCAATGGCAGCATATATACTGTGAACAACATGGGGGCCAAAATGGAGCCCTGCGGCATCCCTCAGGACAGGGGAAGTGCATCAGAGTAATAAATTCCAGTGACCACTCTGAGATCTGTCCATGAGGAAGGATTGAAACCATTCGAGGACTGTATCCGACAGCCCACAAAGGAGCTACAGGCACTCCAGAAGCACACCATGGTCCACAGTGTCAATTGCTGCAGAGAGACCAAGGACCAAGATGGTATGTGCCTTTTGATCTCTTTCCTCTAGTAGTTCATGCAATACTTGGACAAGTGCAGTCTCGGTGCTATGTCTCTTCCTAAATCCAGACTGGAGAGCATCATAGACACTGTGGACCACAAGGTGATCATCCAGTTGCTGCGCAACCACCTTCTCAATAACCTTACTGACAAATGGTAGGTTAGAGACAGTCAAGTAGTCAGCTAGACAGTCTGGGTCCTAGGAGGCTTTCTTAAGGAGTCGTAAAACAACCGCCTCCTTGTGGGGATCCCTGAATGCTAAAAAAACAGTCACCATGACCTTTGGCACAAGGCAACGCCTGTCCAAGCTCTCCATCCTCCCCTCCTTCCACACCCTGGATGGGACTGTACTGGAAAACACCTCCTCCTTCCACTACCTAGGGGTCTGGCTCAACCAACACCTATCTTTCTCCATCTAGATCTACTCAGTCCTGAAAAAACTGCACCCTAAGCTTGATTCCCTTTACAGGAACTGCAGCAACCTTCCGCTAAACCATGAGGCGTGAACTAGTGCAGAAGATGATTCTACCATCATTTGACTACTGTGATATAGTCTACAGTGTCACTTCCAAGTCCACTTTATCTAGACTGGACCCCTCTTTAATGCTTTCTGCCACTTTGCCTTCAATGCACCCCCCCCCCGCACCCATCACTGTGATTTCTACCATTCTCTTGCATTCCCTTCTCTTGAAAATCACCTCCAACTGCACTGTACTTAGTTTGTCTCAAAATTCTGGCTCGGTTCCCTTCCATCTTACCTCTCCTCCTTGCTATCGCCACCCCCCTCTCCGACCCATGTCCTTAGATCCTATTGCTCCCGTCAATTATTAATCCCTAGGAGGAGGTCCTCATGGGACAAGCAGCCTTCTCACTGGCTCCCTAAATTCTGGAACGAACTTCCTCCTCAAATTCGTCACGCCTCCTCCACTCACTCCCTTGCTACCGCCATGGCTAATTACCTTATGGTAAATTGTACTTGCACATGATTATCCTCCTGTGCCCACCCCTCATACCCCGTACCCCCGACTGCTTGGCCAACTGCACCCAGCATACGCTACTAAGCTGGATTATTAAACCAACTATTGCATGTATTACGCTTCTACTGTCTTGCTGTCTTACTGCACTTTCAGTTCATGTCATCTGCTCCATGCTTGGATCATCGTGACTTGTGCCTAACTGCTCCCTGCCTGTAACCTGTTACTAAGCTGTAATTCCCATTAAGCGTACACATTAATGTAATGTAATAAATGTAATGTTATACGTATCCTATTGGAAAACCTGCATGTTTTCCTCTCCAATGCACAAACTGTAATGCTAAATGTTTCACTCAGTGATAACTTGCGTGTTATCCTCTCCTGTGTACCCCTTCCCCCAGATCGCACCGGGAGACAAGCATCGTTTTGCTCAGTGTGCCTTTCCTGGTGAAACAATTCAATAAATAAATAAATAAAATAAAAGGAAAGACCCTCCTCTCTGCAAGGAACACCAGACAATTTCAGCTAGGATCAGGCAGATAACATCTACACAACCCACTAATAGGGTTGTAGGGCCTTTATCCAAACTACAACTGGTTGGGTGCAAAGTCTGGATGATCTTCACAATGTCCATGAATTCCGGCTGAAAAATCCGACCAGACAGACCAGGTGCATGCCACCTCCCGACTTCCTACGCAAACCCTCATATAAGGAGCAGGACCAATGCCAGACCTGATGCTGGCAACCTTGTCTGCGAAGAACTGAGTGAACTGCTCACATTTCAGCTGAGAAAAAGCTCCTCTGGGCTGGAGACAGATTGGACTGCACAATCCGTCAACAGTCCGGAAGAGCTGAGCAGGTTGATTCTGCACAGCAAAAATCTCCCTGGACAGGAATTCTGCCTTCTTATGGGTTATTGCTGATTGCTAGCCTTCATAATGTGCCATCAACCTAAGCCTGTCAGCATCCAGGCCGGACTTCCACCATGCTCTCTCCATCCTTCGGCCAACTCACCTCAGCTCCTTCAAGCAAACCATCAAACCAAGGGTTCCTTGGGTGAAGAGTGAGAGGTTGAACATGAACATGAGCAATTTTGTCCAGGGTATCTCCCACCACCTTATTATAGGCCAGTACGAGGCCCCCTGGCTCATGCATTCACCTGACAATCCCGATAGGGTAACTCCCCTTAAAGGGCAGTATTGGTCCATCTGCATAGGGGCAGGCCTATTGAGGGGAGCCCAAAAGCTGAACCTTGTGGTGTGATGGTCAGACCAACTGACTGGTTCCACCCCCAAATCAGTGATCTCCATCCCCAGGAGAAACACCAGGTCCAGTGAGTGACCCCTATATGGGTAGAGGAGGTAACCACCTGTGTAAGTCCCAGCATCATCATTAGCTGAAGGAGATTCTGACCAAATTGCGAAAGTTTATCGTCGACTTAGGCATTGAAATCCCCCAGAACTATCCATCTGGGAGACCGCAATACCATGTGGACAATGAAGTCCGCTATCTCCTGCAAGAATTCTCCACCATCACCTGGTGAACGGTAAATGAGGAATATCCCACAACCTACACCCTCTCCCAGGATACACTCAAAGGATTTGGTGGGTCCCACTGGTACATCCACAAGGCCCAGCTCTGTTTTAAATGTAATGGCTACACTCCCACCCCTACGATTCAGTCTTGGGCGATGTATCATCGAGAATCCGACTGGAACAGCAGAGGCCAATACAGGGCCTACATTTTCATCCAGCCAGGTCTCAGTGATGCATGCCAGATCTGTTTCAACAAGATCAGCTATAATAACTGTCTTGTTCTTAATGGATCTGGCATTGCATAAAACCGCCCAGGTAGGATGAGTTGCTGGGGAAGACCTCAGCTCCTGTCCACCTACTTCGGAGCCCTTGGGTATGGGGACAAGGCAAGGGATACCTCTGTCCTGACACCATTTCACCCCAGGGCGCCTTCTGGACCCCACTACCCCAATCCGCCCTCTCCTTTCCCTTCCCCCCACTAGGCCCAGCTCTCCCCCTTCTCCTATGTCTCCTAAATATTGCTAAAACACGACACCTAATATAGGTCTCAGATGATAGAGGGGGACACTCAAAAGGACACAGTTTCCTGATCTTAGTGGGGGAATAGTGCCTGACCATCATTAAGCCTCCCCAACACATTTTCAATTAATCACAAAGCTCACAATAGCAATCCCAACACAATTCCCACCCCAATTCAATAAAACTTCTTTAATTAACAACAACCCTCCAAAATTTAAAAACAACCCCACACAAATACAAAAAACACCAATAACTATTTACTAAAACAGCTGCAGCACCAGTTTAAGTCTTTAAATTATTGTCCAGCACAGAACTTCCACTGTCCAATGTCTTCTTTAATACTGATTTATATGGATTTACCAAGTCCTTCGAAAAGTTTGAGATGGAGAGGGGTAGCTGTCACCAAACCCCTCATCCAAAAATAGATCCAAAGAGTGTGGCCCTCTCACTGCCACAATCACAGCTTCATAATAGTTTGTTGAATTCCTAATGAGGCCCTCTCACTGCCTCCCAATGTAAAACAGGCATTTGTCAATGCCGAATGTTGACTGCGTTGGTCCGTTGAGCTCACTCAGTGCCCCTCTGTCACTCGCTCGTTCTGTTTCTCCCAGTGCTGCAGGCTGCTGTTTTGTATTGGGCTCCTGCCTGCGTTGGCACCCTTTTCTGTCCACAAAGAAATCTGCAGCTGTCCCGACAGAGCTCCCTTGAGGTGGGTCAGTCCCTCAGTCGCTCATTCTGTTTCTCGTGGTGCTGCAGGCTGCCCTTTTGTAGGGGGCTCCTGCCTGTGTTGGTGGCTTTTTCTGCCCACAAAGGAATCTGCAGTAGTCACGACACAGGTCAGTTGAGGTTGCTCACTCCCCCTCTGTCACTCGCTTGTTCCGTTTCTGCTGGCGCTGTAGACTGGCCTTTTGTACTGGGCTGCTGCCTGCATTGCCGCCTTTTTCTGCCCACAAAGAAATCCGCAGCAGTCATGATAGAGCTCCGTTGAGCTCACTCACTCCCCCTCTCTCACTCATTCATTCTGTTTCTCCCACTGCTGCAGGCTGCCCTTTTGTACTGGGCCCCTGGGTGCATTGCTGCCTTTTTCTGCCCACAAAGAAATCCGCAGCAGTCCCAACAGAGCTCCGTTGATCTCACTCACTCCCCTTCCCTCACTCACTCGTTCTATGCCTCCCGTTGCTGTAGGCTGCCCTTTTGTACTGGGCTCCTGCCTCTGTTAGTGGCTTTTTCTGCCCACAATGAAATCTGCAGCAGTCGCGACACAGCTCCGTTGAGCTCGCTCACTCCCCCTCTCTCACTCGCTCATTCCATTTCTGTCGGTGCTGCTGGCTGGCCTTTTGTGCTGGGCTCCCGCCTGCGTTGCCGCCTTTTTCTGCCCACAAAGAAATCCGCAGCAGTCATGATAGAGCTCTGTTGAGGTCGCTCACTCCCCCTGTCTCACTCGCTCATTCTGTTTCTTCTGGCGCTGCAGGCGGCCCTTTTGTATGGGGCTCCTGCCTGCGTTGCTGCCTTCTTCTGCCCACAAAGAAATCTGCAGCAGTCATGATAGAGCTCCATTGAGCTTGCTCACTCTCCATCTCTCAGTCGCTCATTCTGTTTCTCCCGCTGCTCCAGGCTTCCCTTTTGTACTGGGCCCCTGCATGCATTGCTGCCTTTTTCTACCCACAAGGAAATCTGCAGCAGTCCCAACAGAGCTCTATTGAGCTCCCTCACTCCCCCTCCCTCACTCGCTCGTTCTGCGTCTCCCACTACTGGAGGCTGCCCTTTTGTACTGGGCTTCTGCCTGCATTGGCAACTTTGTCTTCCCACAAAGAAATTTGCAGCAGTCCTGACACAGGTCTGTTGACCTTGCTCACTCCTCCTCTCTCACTCGCTTGTTCCGTTTCTGCCAGCACTGCAGGCTGCCCTTTTGTACTGGGCTCCTGCCTGTGTTGCCACCTTTTTCTGCCCAGAAAGAAATCCGCAGCAGTCATGATAGAGCTCTGTTGAGCTCGCTCACTCCCCCTCTCACTCGCTCACTGTGTTTCTCCCGGTGCTGCAGGCTGCCCTTTTGTACTGGGCTCCTGCCTGCGATTGCACCTTTTTCTGCTCACAAAGAAATCCGCAGCTGTCCCAAAAGCTCTGTTGAGGTCGCTCACTCCCCGTGTCACTCGCTCATTCTGTTTGTCGTGGTGCTGTAGGCTGTCCTTTTGTACTGGGCTCCTGCCTCTGTTGACACCTTTTTCTGCCCACAAAGAAATCTGCAGCAGCCCCGACAGAGCTCCGTTGAGCTAACTCACTCCCCCTCTGTCACTCGTTCGTTCCGTTTCTGCCGGCGCTGCAGGCTGCCCTTTTGTACTGTGCTCCTGCCTGCGTTGCTGCCTTTTCCTGCCCACAAAGAAATCCACAGCAGTGATGATAGACCTCCGTTGAGCTCGCTCATTCCCCCCTCCCACTCGCTCGTTCTGTTTCTGCCGGCGCTGCAGGCTGGCCTTTTGTACTGGGCTCCTGCCTGTGTTGCTTCCTTTTTCTGCTAACAAAGAAATCCGCAGCTGTCCCAAAAGCTCTGTTGAGGTCGCTCATTCCCCGTGTCACTCGCTCATTCTGTTTCTCCTGGTGCTGCAGGCTGCCCTTTTGTACTGGGCTCCTGCCTCTGTTAGTGCCTTTTTCTGCCCACAATGAAATCTGCAGCAGTCCCGACACAGCTCCGTTGAGCTCGCTCACTCCCCCTCTCTCACTCGCTCATTCCATTTCTGCCGGTGCTGCAGGCTGGCCTTTTGTACTGTGCTCCTGCTTGCATTGCCACTTTTTCCTGCCCACAAACAAATCCACAGCTGTCATGATAGAGCTTCTTTGAGCTCTCTCACTCCCCCCTCTCTGACTCAGTCATTGTGTTTCTCCCGGTGCTGCAGGCTGTCCTTTTGTACTGGGCTCCTGCCTGCGTAGGCACCTTTTTCTGCCCAACAAGAAATCCGCTGGTGTCCCGACAGAGCTCCATTGAGGTCGCTCACTCTCCCTGTCTTACGGCTCATTCTGTTTCTCCTGGCGCTGCAGGCTGTCCTTTTGTACTGATCTCCTGCCTCTGTTGGCACCTTTTTCTGGCCACAAAGAAATCTGCAGCAGTCCCGACACAGCTCCATTGACCTCACTCACTCCCCCTCTCTCACTCGCTCGTTCCATTTCTGCCAGCGCTGCAGGCTGGCCTTTTGTACTGGGCTCCTGCCTGTGTTTCCGCCTTTTCCTGGCCACAAACAAATCTACAGCAGTCATGATAGAGCTCCGTTGAGCTCGCTCACTCCCCCTCTGTCACTTGCTCATTGTGTTTCTCCCGGCACTGCACGCTGGCCTTTTGTACTGGGTTCCTGCCTGCCTGCTCTGCCACCTCTTTCTGCCCAGAAAGAAATCTGCAGCTGTCCCAACAGTGCTCCATTGACGTCGCTCACTCCTCCTGTCTTATGCTCTCATTCTGTTTTTCCTGGCGCTGCAGGATGCCCTTTTGTACTGGGCTCCTGCCTGTGTTGGCACCTTTTTCTGGCCACAAAGAAATCTGCAGTAGTCCGACAGAGCTCTGTTGACCTCATTCACTCCCCCTCTCTCACTCGCTCATTCCATTTCTGCTGGTGCTGCAGGCTGCCCTTTTGTATGGGGCTCCTGCCTGCGTTGCCACCTTTTTTTGCCCACAAAGAAATCTGCAGCAGTCCCGATAGAGCTCCATTGAGCTCTCTCACTTCCCCTCTCTCTCTCTCTCAGCTGCTCGTTCTGTTTCTCCTGTCGCTGCAGGCTGCCCTTTTGTACTGGGCCCCTGCATGCATTGCTGCCTTTTTCTGCCCACAAAGAAATCCGCAGCAGTCCCAATAGAGCTCTGTTGAGCTCATGCACTCCTCCTCCCTCACTTGCTTGTTCTGTGTCTCCCAGCACTGCAGGCTGCCCTTTTGTACTGGGTTCCTGCCTGTGTTGGTGCCTTTTCCTGCCCATAAAGAAATCTGCAGCTCAGTTGAGCTCGGTCACTCCCCCCAACTCGCTTGATCCTGATCTGTCCCAAACACTGATTTCCAACAGTGACTGTGGTATTCTGCGCTGGAAGTGCAAAAACACATGTCGGCCAGGATGTGAAAAATTACAGGTGTACTGTTCATAAGGAGGTGTGGGAAAATGCCAGTGTTGAAAATGTGGCATGAGAATATTACTAATTTGCAAAGTTACAAGGGTGCTTGGAAACTGCACAACGCCCTCTCATAACACAGTCATTTTATGGAGTTTCATCACAAAATTGTCAACATAGGTATTTTAGGACCTCTGCTCATGAACAGTGTCAGTATGATTTTTATGTTTGCTTGCACGCATGTGCAAGAAACATAGTGCCATCATCCGAGTTTTCGGAGGTGTGGCAGCCCTCTTCCAATTCAGTCAGTGTGTTTGCAGGCGCGGCCGCAGTTCTCCAATGGCTGCTGGAGCTGTCTATGACAGCAGTCGAAAATGCAGTGGAGTACAGTTGAAAGGGGGAACTACGCTTCAGTGAGCAGTGATAAGATATTGCCTGCTCATGTGTGCTCCCCTACACACACACACACATGCACGATACTGCATGCTTGCCCTCCACGCACACACTGTATAGCTGTGCGGGGTGCCCAATCCCTTATCAAGACATGTGCTTCGCCCCAAACAGAGTTCCACATGCCACGCTGGGTGCCCACCTAGCGTGGCTACACATCATAGCAGCCGACGGGGTGCCCAATCCCCATCGGCTCCACTGTCCCCCCAGAGAGAGAGGTGCCACGCTGGGAGCCCACCCCAGCGTGGCAACAGATGCTATCGCCGATGGGGTGCCCAATTCCCCATCAACTCCACGGCCCCCAAACAGCCATCCTTGTGCCACGCTGGGAGCCCACCCCAGCGTGGCAAATGTCCCGCGTCGTCATCCTTTTTTTTAAAAAGAAACCTGAAACACAAAAATGGTCCCTTGCTGTCTCTGCCCCCACCCGCGCCCACCCACTGCGCACCCTGCCTCCCCACACCCCACCCCATACTTACCTCCGGACTCCGGCGCGACGATCTTCGGTGGACCGGGAACACGTCTGCACTCTTCAAAGCCGACCGCGAACTGAAGAAATGCCGGTAAGCTGTATAATGGGATAGATAGGGTTTTTCAACTTTGCTGCATATCTCAGGCATTTTTGGAATTTTTGCACAAATTTCAACATGGGGTTTTGGGACCCCCTTCTTCATGAATGCTGTCACTGTCATGGCGTTAATCGGGCCCGAAGGGTGATTTCACAGTCACTGCACGAAATCACCTTCGGACTGAGTAACAAAATGACACTGCCACTGTTCATAAGGTGGCCTCTCAAAAGCCTATGTTGAAAATTTGTGAAAAATTCCTAAAATGACTGTTTTACTTAGCGGTGTTATGCAGTTTCTACGACGCTTGTAAGTTCGTGAATTTTCAATATTTTCACTCCATATTTTCAACATTGCCATTTTACCACACCTCCTTATGAGCAGTACAGCTGTCATTTTTCACATCTTGCCCAAAATGTGTTTCCGCCCATGTAGCGCACAATGGCGCATTCGGTGTGCGAAATCAATGTATGGGACACATTAAGAAAATCACAGTGACACTGTTAATGAGAAGAGGTCTTAAAATGGCTATGTTGAAAATTTGGTGAAAAAATTCCAAAATGACTGTTTTACGAGCTATGTTATAGTTCCTACGTGACACCTGGCCAGTTTATGTAATTTTCATTATTTTCACTCCAGATTTTCAACATTGACATTTTATTACACTTCCTTATGAGCAGTACAGCTGCTGTTTTCACATCTTGCCCAAAACATGTTTCCGCCCATGTAGTACAATGGCGCAGTCGGTGTGAAAAATCAATGTATGGACAGATTAAGAAAATCACAGTTACACTATTCATGAGCAGAGGTCTTAAAATGGCTATGTTGAAAATTTTGTGACAAAAGTCCATAAAATGACTGTGTTACGAGTGAGCATTGCGCAGTTTCCACGCACCCTCATAAGTTCATGACTTTGTAATATTTTCAGTCCAGATTTTCACCAGTGGCATTTTTCCACACTTCCTTATGAACAGTAGAGCTGTCAGTTTTCACAACATGGCCGAAATGTGTTTTCACACTTTCAGCGCAGAGAAGCGTGGTCGCTGTGGGAAATCATTGTTCGGGACAGATAAAGAAAATCACAGTGACACTGTTCGTGATTGGAGGTCCCAAAATGCCTGTGTTGACAATCTGCTGTAAAAAATCTCCAAACTAATTACATTACGGGTGTGCGTTGCACAGTTTCTATGCGCACTCGTGACTTCACCAGTTTTTTTAATATTTTGACTGCAGATTTGCAACATTGCCATTTTTTACACCTCCCCATGAACAGTACCGCTGTCATTTTTCACATCCTGTTCAGAATGTGTTTTTGCACCTGTGGTACTAAATGCTGTAGTCGCTGTGCATAAGCAGCTTTCGGCTAACAAACTGATATTGCCACTGTTCATGAGGTAGGGGTCACAAAATAACCATGTGGAAAATTTGGAGTGAAAATACCAACAAATGCCTGAGGTGTTAGGGTTTCCAACCATAACGCCTCACCCTGTAGAGAATGACAGGCATCAGTGGTGTGACTTGGGATTCTTGCCTGTAATGCTTATACCATTCCACACCCTGCAGCCAGTGAGAGGCATCGAGGTATGCCTTGGACTCTTCGGCTCCAAAGTTCACCCCATTCTCCTATACGCTTATCTCACCACTTATTTCCTGATGGAATGGGGTGCACATAAGGGCCAAATACCCCAAGGCACACTGTGACACTTGTCAGTGTCTGCAGGGTAGGGTGTGGTGAAATGGCGTGGCCGTTATGCCTGATGACCCAAAGGTACACCCCAATGCCTGTCACTCTCTGCAGGGTGGTGGTGGGGTTGGCTTCAGTTCAATACTTCACTGCCATTCCTATTATGCAGCTCTGTAACTTCTCCACTACCAATGCCAATGCCAGCAAGCAAACATTCGGCATTGACAAACGCTTTTCTTAATGTGTTCCGAACACTGATGTCCCACAGCGACTGCGGTATTGTGCGCCGGAAGAGTGAAAACACATTTCGTCCAGGATGTGAAAAATGACAGCTGCACTGTGCATAAGGAGGTGTGGAAAAATTGCAATGTTGAAAATCTGGAGTGAAAATATTGCAAAGTTGCAAAGGTATGAGCGCAGTATAGTAGTAAGCACACACGCCAGAAAGTACACTCATTTTATGGATTTCTGTCACCAAATTTTCAACATAGGCATTTTAGGGTTTTCTGCTAATGAACAGTGTCACTGTCTTTTTCATAATGTGTCCCGAACACGGACTTCCCACAGAGACTGCGCTATTCTGCTCCGGAAGTGCAAAAACACATGTCGGCCAGGATGTGAAAAATGACAGCTGTACTGTTCATAAGGAGGTGCAGAACAATGGCAATGTTGAAAATCTGGAGTGAAAATATTATAAATTCGCGAACTTACGAGCATGCGTGAAAATTGCGCAACGCACGCTTGTAAAACAGTAATTTTTTTTAATTTTTCCATCAAATTTGCAACATAGCCTTTTTGAGAGCCCACCTCATGCACACTGGCACTATCGTTTCGTTAATCGGCCCCGGAAGGTGATTCTGCGCAGTGACTGCAAAATCACCTTTCGGGGACGATTAACACCATGACAGTGGCAGAATTCATGAGGAAGGGTCCCAAAAACCCCATGTTGAAAATTTGGTGCAAAAATTCCAAAAAATGACTGAGATATCCATCAAAGTTGAAAAAAAACTATTTATTGCATTATACAGCTTACTGGCATTTCTTCAGTTCGCGGTTGGCTTTGAAGAGTGCAGACGTGTTCCCGGTCCACCGAAGATCGTCGTGCCGAGCTCCGGAGGTAAGTATGGGATGGGGGGGTATGGGGAGGTGGGGTACGCAGTGGGAGGGTGTGGGTTGCAGGAGGAGGGCGCAGATGGTGAGGCACCATTTTCTTTGTTTCAGGTTAAAAAAAAAATCGTGGGACAGTTTTTCTATTTCACAGGAACTTTTGGCACGCTGGGGTGGGCTCCCAGCTTGCCACCTGCATGTTTTGGGGTGGGGGCACTGGAGCCGACAGGGATTGGGCACCCCCCTCGGCACACAAGAAATGGAGGGAGGGGGGAACATGCCAACGGGGACTGGGCTCCTCATTGGCAAACTGGATCGGGGGAATGCTAGGGACAGCCCTGCAATCAGGGGTCGCTCCCTCATTGCAGCTGATGATGCTGCAATGAGGCAGCCCCTGATTGCAGTGGCTAAACGTTTCAAGTTGGTGGCACACTGGCTGAACTAGTGTCAGCAGCAGCTTGCCACGGCATTGGGGAAAGCAGGCCAAGCCTTTAAAGGCTGTGGGAGCACTGGCCACAACAGTGCCATGCCTCCACAACCTGCTTGTGGAGAAAGCTGCCGCAATTTCCGCAAAAGTTTTTTGTGCATGCGCACAATCAGCATAAAAATGAGATTACAGTACCTACCAAGGATTTACCAGGGAAAGATGACGGGAAGAGCTCAACACAATCACACCAATCTTCTCATGCAGGAGGTCTCCTAGGTGCCAGTCCATAGAGAGAAATGCAACTTCAATGCAGATATAGCCAGACCCCAGTTCAGCCCAGAGGCAGGCACCACGATCAGAGGAACATCCCATTTAGCCCACCAGTGCCATCCAACCAAGCTGGAAGGCCCACGGTGGCCAAAGGAAAAAGAGTTCTGCACCCTCCCTCTGGTCAGTGCACTCTGTCCCCACGGAAAGTTCCCAGACCAGGTGCCTACCCCATAGCCGGCTGGCTTAGCCTACAATATGCCGCTCTCAATCTCTGCTGAATAGCTCCAACGGAATCCAGCCCAGCTGTTTACTCCTGCAATGAATAATGTTCCACCAGATGTAGTCAGGTAAATCCAGCATGCCAATTGTCCTCAACAGTGGTCAGGCCACTCCCGTTGCTCCGGCACTCAGACCTCAGAGAGGCAACCCCCTCAATCCACAGAACACTCCCGGCAGCCAGCACCACAAAAAACAGGTGTGCTTCCTACTCAAACTCCCCAGGCAGCAAAATACAGAGTTCTAAATGCATCGTGAACTCTTGTGGCAGGTAAAACAAAATTTGCCACAGGGAGTCAACACAATGAGAGTCGGCATCCGGATGCGGCAGTTGAATAAAATTAAAGATAGCCGCAACTCCACAAGCGCTGTAGCTATAGATGATTCAAATCAGACAAACCAACGATCAAGCAATAAAACAAATGATAAAATGGAAGAACATTCATAACTATAACTAAAAAGTAAAACTATGCGAGCTATTGATGTCTGACCCAGCATGGCTGCCATCTTGATTAAAGCTTAATTTAAGTACCTGAAGGGAAAAGACCAGACTAATACAGAGAGGATTTTCCAGAGGAGAAAGGGGAGGGACAAGAGAGGACGCCAACTGAGATTGGAGGGGGGTAGATTCAGAAAAGAGATGAGGAGAAATGTTTTCACAGAGAGTGGTGGACAAGTGCAACTTCTTGCTGGCTGAGATAGTGACCTGAAAGATGGTAGACAGTTTCAAGAGGGGGTTGGGACAGGGTAAGGGGAAGAGGTAATAGGATGGGCGGAAGGGAGAGGCAGCAGCATTACAAGGTACTAGCTGCGCAGTTGAGCAGACTTGACAGACCATGAGGCCTGTTTCTGTTGGCATTTTCGTATGTTTGTAAGTTCACTGCCATCTAATGGACCACTTTCCTTTGCAGGTTCAAGAGTGTTTCTCAAATACTTGATTTACATGACTTGGCGGTTTAATTTCTTGTTTTCGATTCCAACTAATCGATCACCATCTCTGTTATTGTTCACATGAAGGGCAGCAATCGACACACCCAGAAGTGAATGGGTTTACTTGCAGGGTAATATTCAACGACAAGGTAATTGATTTTGGTCTCCATGTAAACGGGGTACAAGTTTACTGAGCTGGTGCATTGGACTGGTTCCAGTTTCCAATCACATCTACACAGATTTTGAGAAAATATTGTTCTGGTAATCGATGCACTTGTATAATTCACTTGAATCAATCCCGAGATCGATCCAAACTGTGCTGAAAGCACCATTTATATGCAAGGTTAGAATCCATTACTAAGTAACAGATTACTCTGTAATCCATTATAACCCTGCATGTAAATGGGGTAACTGTTTCAACAGAGCTAAACAGCTCTGGCATTTCATGGGAGGGCTAAAGCCCAAGGTTCAATATGGGGGAATAGCTTCCCCCACATCCCAATTAAGGTCAGTCTCCTACAGGCAGTTCCCCACTTAGCATGTTGTGAATCCCCTACCACTTTGCTCGTGGGCTGTGCCTCCTTTGCAATCCTGTTCTTCCTCTCCCAGTCTCCTTTGTCCCCTCCACTCTCCTGTTGGTATTTTTGCTTGTTGCCCTTCTGCTTACTCTCCTGCTTGCTCTCCCCTCCACCCCGCTTTCCTTGTTCTGTCTCTTAACGGCTGCTTGTCTCCCCATTGCCTGCCCCTCCTCCCCTCCATGGTCGCTTGTCTCACCATTCCCTGCTCCCCTCTCCCCTCATCTCTTTGGCTTCCCCTCCCCATCTCGTCCTTCGCGTTTTGTGTCCCTCTTGCCTGGTTTGCCTCCATCCCTGTCTGGCTCCGGTGGTGTCATGAGCTGGCTGCATAGTCGCTTGTCCTTGGTTAGCTCTGTTGCCACTCCTTGGCCTTCGTGCTTCTCTCTGGCCTTATATGGCAGGGAGATAGAGGACAAAATACAAATATACCAAACAAAATAAAAGAAAAATCCCCCTTTCCTGCCCTTCCCTCCTCCTCCCTCTGCCCCATGGCTCTCCTTGCCTCAAGCTGCTCTCTCCTTTCCAGGGCTACTCTCCTCTTCCTCAATGCTTTCTTTTCCATTTCCCCCATCCCTCATTCTTGTCCTTGTCCCATCCTCTCTTTTTTTTCTGTTTGGGCCTGTCACTACTTGCTCCGGTGCTCTGGCTCTTATCTCCACGCCTCTTCTACTGTCCAGTCCTGTACCATCTTTGTCCCTAGTCCTGCACCTGCTCTTTCTCAGTATTTGTCCTGCTCAGCTAACCATTGCAATCAACCTTCTCTAACTGTTCATGCCTGCCACCTATGCTGCTTATACCTTGCCATTTCTAGTCCTAACATTTCTATACCCTGCTCAAGTTGTTATTTCTGTTACTTTGTTCTACCCCTAGTACTTCCTAACCTTCCAGCACACCAATCACCCGCACCCCTCATGCATGCTGCTCTTCATGCCCCCTGTAATGTTCCCTCAGTTCTGAATCATTAGCACTCCTCCTCCACTTTCCATTGTTTGGCATTGTCCGTTATGTGTAACTCCTTTTATTTGTTTGCTTTTCGTTCCCCAGTATGCCTCTGGCTTGTCCTCCCCTAGGACCTAGCCAGTGCTGGAGCACCTTTTTGAGTTCCTACCCTACCAATATTTCAGTTGCCATTTGGGCTCTCGATGCTCGGCTTGTGGCTCCCCTGTTGTCCCATGAAGTGGGACTGGGGCGTCACAGTGGAGCATCGTGGCTCCAATTAGCAGAAGCATGCTTTATGTACGCTATATGATTTTGCCCTACATTCCAGCCTACTTGCCTTCAGCTACCCTTGCAAAACTCATTACTCATGCAGCCTACATGGCCTTCAGTTAATTCATTGCATTCCATCACTACACTGCTTGCTCCTCACTGGATTACTGTAACTCTGCCTTCATGGCATTTAGGGTACTATTCCTTCTCCAGTTCTCTTCTTGCTACTTTCCCTGTTTCTTTTGTTTACCTTTTACTATGCTGCTGCCAGATGCCCTTTCCTTGCTCTGCCTATGCCAGCAGTCCAACAGCCTCTTCCCTAACTCTGCCTGCTGAGGCATAGCAGTGCAGGTTGGCTTCCCCTGTCTACCAAGGATGACAGCCCATTTGCTCTGCCTTCAGTCTCCACCAGTTGTACTCCCGGTCAGCTTGCCACAGTCTCCATCTCTAAACTCTGCCTGGTGCGGTATCGAGTAAAGGTTATCTCAGCCCAGCTACTGGATATGGGAGCCTGTGTCTTCAATCTTTTGTTCCAACTAACTTCATTCCATACCTGATACCCAGTTACTGCATTCCCTTTGGGAACGGGACCCATATGCCCCATTTGCCTTCAATGTCCTACCTCACCCGACTATATCCTGCACTTTCATGGACTCAATGTACTTATACCCACCTTGGCCTCCTCATGTTCACTAAATCTCACTCATTCACTAAAAAATACCACCAACAGCTTAATCTGGTTCAAGGTCAGTTGGCATTCATCTGTATCCCCCTCCCCCGGGTCGTGCCTGAAAATAGGCAGGATTTGTCTAGTGCACTTACCCGGTCAACAGAAACTAACTAACTAAATAAATAAATAAATGTTCTGGATTTGGACCCTGCCAGCTTGTTCAGTCTCCACTTCCACTTAGTTCGACAGACTTCTGGACTTTCTTGTTGCTTGTCTTCCACCTCTTCCCATGCTTTTGAGCATCATTGTGGCTCGCCTTCCGGCTCAACCTCACCCAAACTTCAATTCTTCTGCCATCTCCTCCTTCGCTGCTACATCAGATGTCTATGTTTCCTATATTGCCTTCCTCTTGGACATGTCTGCCCACATTCCCCTTGCTTCCTGATGGATATGTGCCACTTGCTCCTCTTCAAGGATGTGTGCCTGAAATCTTCTACAAGTTTTCCCCGATGCTCCCCTAATTCCATCCAGTGGTCTTCCAGCAACAATTCCAGTGCTTTCCTATCTGCAATTCCAGTTCGCCTTCTCCTTCAGAGGTGGGAACCCATTCCCCATCACTGCTGCCCTTCTCCCATCAGCAATTCCCATTCTTCGCCTCCTTCGGAGGTGGGCACCCATTCCTCATCACTGCAACACCTTGCTACCACCTGTTCTAGTTCACCAACTCCTTCAGTGGTGGGAACCTTGCACCTCAACTTCACAGCACTTTGTGTCTGGATTTGCTTCTTGGTTGTACATGGATATCACACTGAGGCCTGATTCAGCTTTTCTGCATTCTACTATTGCATGCTGTGGCACTTGTCCCAGTCCCGTACCTTACCTGCACCTGCTGATGCCTGTACTGTTCTGCCTATGCCATCTGCTTATCCAGCTCCATCCTTCAGTCAGTGAGCTTCTGCTGAACTATTCCTTCCATCCCTGGACTGCTACCTTCCTCCTTGCCACCCTTGTAGCTTGGGGCTCCTGCACGTTTGCTGTGTCTCTTTTTTTGCATTCCTACAACTATCAACATCTAGTATCCCTGCCTGATCAACTGCTCCTACCCGTTCATCTGTCTCATACTCCTACCTCTACCACCAGGTACCTAAAGTTTCTGTCCGAATCCTCGATCATCTCCATAGATGCCTACATAGCTGCACATCACACAGTGCTGAACTCCAAACCTTGAGACCCTAATCTGGATGTCAAACCCTCTACAAAGTCTGATAGATTACTTTAAGGATTTCATAACCCATCATACTTCCCACAGTTCAGAGTCTGGCAGCTTATTTAGTCAACTCATACTCTTCATGCTCACATTGACTGTGTACTCCATCGAATATCAACCAATATAACATTGGAATCCTGGACCACATTCACCCCTTTTCCAGCTGGACTTAATCCATATCTGTAATCTGGCAGAAACGAATGAGCGAGTGAGAGGGGGGGGGAGTCAGCAACCTCAACAGAGCTCTGTTGGGACTGCTGCAGATATCTTTGTGGGTGGAAAAAGGCAGCAATGCATGCAGGGGCCCAGTAAAAAAGGGCAGCCTGCAGCGGCGGTAGAAACAGAATGAACAAGTGAGAGAGGGGGAGTGAGTGAGCGAGCTCAACGGAGCTCTATTGTGACTGCTGCAGATTTCTTTGTGGGCAGAAGAAGGCAGCAATGCAGGTAGGAGCCCAGTACAAAAGGGCAGCCTGCAGCTCTGGCAGAAATGGAATGAGCGAGTGAGAGAGGGGGAGTGAGCGAGCTCAACGGAGCTCTGTTGGGACTGCTGCAGATTTCTTTGAGGGAAAAAAAAGGCGCCAACAGAGGCAGGAGCCCACTACAAAACAGCAGCCTGCAGTGCCAGGAGAAACAGCATGAGCGAGTGAGACAGGTGGAGTGAGCGACCTCAATGGAGCTCTGTCGGACAGCTGCAGATATCTTTGTGGGCAGAAAAAGATGTCGATACAGGCAGAAGCCCAGTACAAAAGGCCTGTCTGCAGTGCCGGGAGAAACACAATGAGCGAGAGAGAGAGGGGGAGTGAGCAAGCTCAACGGAGCTCTGTCGTGACTGCTACGGATTTCTTTGTGGGCAGGAAAAGGCAGCAATGCAGGCAGAAAACCACTACAAATGGTCAGCCTGCAGTGCCAGCAGAAACAGAATGAGTGAGTGAGAGAGGGGGAGTGACCCACCTCAACAGAGCTCTGTCAGGACAGCTGCAGATTTCTTTGTGGGCAGAAAAACATGCCAACGCAGGCAGGAGCCCAGTACAAAAGAGCAGCCTGCAGCACCAGGAGAAACAGAATGAGCAAGTGACACAGGGCAGGAGTGAGCTCAATGGACCAATGCAATCAACATTTGGCATTGACAAATGTTTGTTTAAACAATGGGCGGATATTCAAAGGGTGCGATGGCGCAACAGTGTTGCGCCATGCGCAACCCACTGATGTGCCCCGGTGTGATATTCAAAAGGGGATGTTATGCTGCGCAAATCCCGATGCGCCAGAGCACACCAGTAATGTATGCGGTGCAAGTGCGGGGGGCGTGACCATGCATATTCAGCACATCTAGATATTCAGCCCGGGATGTGCGGTGCATATGCAGGCACACACCTGCCTTGCGCCACACAGGGGGGCACAAAGATCTGCCGAAAAACAAAGGAGCAAGGCCTGACCACCCACAGGTGAGCTGCTGTATTGCAGGGCGCAACACGGCAGCCGCTAGCTGTGGGTGGCCACACGACTTCCAGAGCCACGGTCCATCATCGTCGTGTCCCCGCCCACTCACGGGCTTCAGTAAGAAGAAACTCCCTGGTAGTCCAGTGGACCTGCTCCCCAGCCCAGTCGCGGGCTTTGTAAAAGTAATTGTATCCCTGGTGGTCCAGTGGACCTGCTCCCCAGCCCAATCACGGGCTTTGTAATAATACATTTATCCCTGGTGGTACAGTGGACCTACCCCCCAGCCCGATCCTGGGCTTTGTAAATGAAAAAATCCCGGTGTTCCAGCGGTACCCCACTCCCCACCCTCCCGCTCAGTCCTACCACTCCCGCCCCCGGGTCAGCGGTGCAGCAGCTCTCACCCGCCAGCGCCACCCGCCACCTGCCAACTGACAGCATACTAGTACGGTTGTCACGCCAATTGGTCCACAGCGTGGCCAATGGGCGCAGACCATTATGTACTACAGTTTCGATATGTGAATGACTTCCAGTCATATATCGATCTGTGTTTACAGTACAGTTCTGCACACCCATTGGCCCACGCCAGGACCAATGGCTACAGCCGCACTGTACACTGTTAGTCGGGCGGGCAGCGGCCGGGTGGCTTGCGGGTGGGAGCTGCCACCCGCCACTGACTGGGGTGGCGGGACTGGTGGGCGGGTGGCAGGGGTACCACTGACCACCAGGGGGTTTAAATTTACAAAGCCCGCGATCGGGCTTGGGAGTAGGTCCACTGGACCACCAGGGATTTTTAAATTTACAATGCCTGCGATCGGGCTTGGGAGTGGGTCCACTGGACCACCAGGGATATGTTTATTATTACAAAGCCTGCGATCGGGCTGGGGGGTAGGTGCACTGGACCACCAGGGATAAATTTATTATTACAAAGCCCGCGATTAGGCCGGGGGGCAGCGCCACTGGACCACCAAGGATTTTTACTTTTACAAAGCCCGCGATCGGGCATTGGGGCACATTGCCGCCGAGGGTCAGGGGGTGTCAGTCCCCAATGGCTGCAGCCTGGCAGGGCGCCAGGCACAAGTCGCCGGGGATCGGCGCACCTGCAAGCAAATGGGGCTATAATGACATGCAAATGGCCCCATTTGCACCTTGCATGCATAATGGCATTTGCATACTCACCACTGAATATCGCTGTTCCTGCACCTAGAGCAACTGCACTTACTCTGGTGCATCCCCCTGCTCCTCTCTTGCCACTTGCACTGGCACAGTGCCACTGCGCCATGTGCTACGCTGGCAGCCACGGTGCCATAGTCAATGGTACTGAGCCATGGCGCAGCACATTTGAATATCGCCGAGTCCACGCCCTGGCGCATCCCAGTTGTGCTGCGCCCAGGCTTGCACCCCTGCCTGGCGCAGTCTGAATATCTGGCCCACTGTGTTCATTTTTTCTACTTTGCATACCACATGATGACTTGCACCCACTTTCCTATTGAACATTTTACCTAATTTGTCATCTACAACTCACACCACTACTATCCCTAAGGCTCTCGCAGGGTCCTGGTGACTGGGTAAAAAATTACCTTGCTCAGTGCTCTCAATCTGTAAAAGTAGCTGGAGTTCTCTCAGACTCAAAACCGGTTCACTCAGGAGTTCCCCAGGGATCCATCCTGGGCCCCTTCCTTTTCAGCCTTTTCCTAAACTCCCTCCCCAAATCCTGCTCTGAACAAATAATCCTCTATGCAGACGATGCCGCGATTCTTGCCACTCATAAAGATCCGAACCTCTTACGCCACAACCTTCAGCATGCTTTTTCCAAAGTTGAGATGTGGTTCCTTGAACATAAGCTGGTTCTAAACCACAAAAAAATAAATCCATGCTCTCCTCTAACCTGCAAAACAAGAAACGGCAAGTCCCACTCACCATTAATACATACCTGGGAAATACCTTTGAACAAGTGCCAATTTTCAAATATCTTGAATCAACTTTGATCAAGGCCTAACCTTTGCAACTCACATTGATAGTACAGCAAAACTATTAATCAGCTAATTAGATTCTGTATCGGAACCGACAGCCTCTTACCCATTCTGCACTGAGGATTGCCATCCAATCCTCTATCATCTCAGTCATTGACTATGGCTTAGTTATATACGGATCTGTCACTACTACGGCACTCATTCGCATTACAACATCCCTAAATAAGGCCTGTCGGCTGCTCACTGGTGCACATCGACGTACCACACATGTGAACTCTATGCTGACTCAGGTTGGTTGCAACTCTCAAACCGGATAAAGTACCTTACCTGCCTGATGGCGAAAAAATCCACTCTGGGCCTCACTCCACCTTGTATCCAATACCTGTTATGCCCAAGCGCTAGCACCCATTTTTCCAGAAGAGCAGAACACCAGCCTCTCCAAGTCCCCCGATGCCGGACTTCTCAGGGACAAAGATCATTTGTCTATCGTGCCCCCAGCTGGCTAAATGCCCTCAGCACTCATATTACTGCCTCCACCTCTCTAGGTATTTTCAAATCAAGGCTGTTCTCTCACCTTGCCACCTCCAGCTCCTGTGACTGCCCTGATTAAACCTCCTATTTTCTCACTACCCACCCTGTTCCGTTATTTGACAAAGACATGTTTGGGAAACCTTTGTTCTGCTATTGTCTGCTCCCACACCTTTCACTTACCCTCTCTGTTCTGGACTTTTTCCCTATTTGTTTCTCCTAATCTGGCATGACCTCTTTCTTGTAATAATAATGTGATTATTGATATCTCATGTCCTTTTGCACAAACGATTTGATATGTATTTGTATATGTTTTCTCGCTCTTGACGTAGCACAAATTGTTATGTTATCTATGTAACCTTTTTTGTACTGTACCTAATTGACGTGGAACCTTTGTAAAAGAGCCTCTGGCTCAAAGGTAGTAATTCCTAGAACAATAAAACTAAAACTAAAAAAAACACCAGGATCCCGCAGGTAAGTTTGTTGGGGTTTTTTTGCACTGTTGCCCTTCTTCTTTTGCATTTCTCTCAACTGTATCTACCCCCCAAATCCTGATCACACCCAGAACTGAGCTCTGGAGAGCAGGTTCCAGGAATTATTGGTAAACAGGAAATAGAGAGGGTACAGCGGGCTAATGTCTGGGCATGTAGGGAAATTTAAATCCAGACTATTTGTTGACAGCTATGAATGACAGCTTGAGCACAACTTATTTCTACCGGGGCATCCGGTCCACTCTGGCCCTGTCCTGGAGCAATTCATGCAGTTCAACTTAGTGTGCCTTTCCTAGTCAACCCATTCTAAATAAGCTGTGAGAGAGCAGGCAACATGTTATCAGTGGCTCAGGGAGGTAGCACGCTCACCTCTGGAGTCAGAGGATGGGAAGGTTGTGGGTTCTAGCCCCAAAACCAGGAACTTCAGGTGATACCCATAACTGACACCATCGTGCAGCATGCAAGCAATAAGACATGGTGGGGTGGTGGTTCTCATGGGTTAATGTATCTCCAGGTACATAGTAAGGCATGAGGCACTTGCTCCGAGTGCCATCAGCACCTGGAAGTGCATTAGCTGATGTCAACCACCACCCCCAGGGTGTCTTATTGCACTTATAAATTGGGTCCTCTTGCTAAAACATGAATTTAGAAAAAAAATGAAAAACAAATTACATTTCTCGAGTAGAAAAGAAAAAATAGTGCCAGTATTTAACTTTCTGTGTGTTGCTGTTGTTTCAAACTGCCACTATGTGGCACTGTTTTATTTTGTCATCACTTCCCTTTTACAGTTGCCTGGGCAGAGTCCTGCAGATGTGTTGCTAAGGAGAGGAGAAAAGAGACTGTGGAAGAACGTAACCGAATATCTCTCTGGCGTGCATCCACAGTGCTGTGATCATGTCCACACCACTGGTTTTCCACTGCCCCTCCTCTCCATGTGCTGCACAACCCCCCACCCCTTGTGGGAGCACTATTTGGTTTCTGCCTGTCACTTCCACAGTTGCAGGTGAAACAAATAAGGTTGCCATACCCAAGATGTCTGCCCTGAGTTTGTTGCGCATGCATGGAACTTCTGTCATGCCAACTATCTTTGGCATGGCAGGCTCTTTTGCTTTGGCCACAACTGCTGAAGTGACTGACCCTGTGATGTTAGTTCAACAGGCAAGGACCTCCTTCCAGGTAAATATTTTCAGCAAGAATGCTTTTCTTCCAGGTCCTGTTTCAGAAATAAAAAATATTTCCGATCGTTTCATGTCTTTTAGGAAATTAGCCACTGACTTTCATAAAAAAAGAAAAAAAAAACTCTTTTTTGGGGCCTCTAAAAAAAGAAAGTGAGTGAGTTTGAAAATACATAAACTATAAGATGAAAAGATCCACAAACCTGAAAAGCTGTGTTGCCTCAGCCAATTTACTTTTTAAAAACAAGTGAATCTTCCAAGCCAGTGAGTCTTGTCTTGTCACTGTTTTATTTCAAGTAGTCTTTGCCTTGCAAGTTACTGGTAGCCCATCCCAGCCAGCCAGCGCAGGCAGTCAGTGCAGTGCCCCATTCTATGCCTCTCTTACCCCATTTGCCTAACTCCTTCAGGTCTGGTTGTTATGCTGCTGTCAGGGGCAGTGCTGACACCCAGGGCTTTGTGGCAAGATGCATGCACATTTGCAGCGCTGCTGCATTTCCATGTTGGAAAGAGACGCGAGGAAGAGAGAGAGAGAGAGAGAGAGAGAGAGAGAGAGATACTGACTCTCAGTGTGTGTGAGTGATACTGACAAATAGATCTGCTCTGGACATAACACACAGGGAATAACAAAGGGCTAGTGAGGTGACAGCACCAGTACTTGGGGGGACATGGAGAGCAGCACCATGACAAGACCTTAACATGTGAGAGCTGGGAATACAGTGCTGAGAAAGTGTCAGTGTGTGTGTCTGTTTTGGTGGCTATTTTTTTATTTGTTTTTGTCGATATACATCTGTGGTGTAAAGATGAAGATGTTAAAGAAGCTGCTGGATGGCTTCACAGCAGCCTCATCATCCTCTTCAGTCGGGAATAAAGGAGAATGACATCTAGGAGACACTCCAGTCCATGCACTTCCAGCCCAGCAAGGTGAGAGAAGGGGGAAGAATGATTTGGACTACCTTATAGAAATAACATTCTGTTCCTCATCGTGTAAGGCACCCTTAACCTCTTACTTCTTGAATAGACAGTGTAAACACTGCAGTTCTTCAGACATGGTGTCCCTTTCACTGGTAGGATGCAGTGACTTGTGACTCATGCAAGACCATAATTAAACAAAAAATGTACTAATTAGACCTAAGAGATGCAGAAGGGTAGGGCTGTAATGGGGAAACGTATGGAAAGGGAATGTGTTGCATCTCTTCTGATACAGTAGATTAAATCCAGAAGCGTTATGGGAAATTCATTTTTTATGTTTGCTTGCACGCATGTGCAAAAAACATAGTGCCATCATCCGAGTTTTCGGAGGTGTGGCACCCATCTTCCAATTCAGTCAGTGTGTTTGCAGGCACAGCCACAGTTCGCCAATGAATGCTGCAGCTGTCTATGACAGCAGTTGAAAATGCAGTGCCATACAGTTGAAAGAGAGAGAGCCGCTTCAGTGAGCACAATCAGATAACTGAAGCGCTCTCTCCCGGCCCCCCCAACAGCCTTCCAGTTGCCACGCTGGGAGCCCACCTCAGCGTGGCAAAAATTCTTATGGCCGACGGGGGGTGCCCAATCCCCTGTCGGCTCCGTGCCCCCCAACAACAGTTTTTCAGCTGCCACGCTTGGGAGTCCACCCCAGCGCGGCAAATGTCCCGTCGCCTTCCAGAAAAAACCTGTAAACAAAACAACGGTCCTCAGGTGGTCTCCTGGCCTCACCCACAATCTGTGCCCACCCTCTGTGCACCCTACACCCCACACACACCCTCACACCATACTTACCTCTGGAGTCTGGCGCGACAATCTTCGGTGGACTGGGAGCACGTCTGCACTCTTCAAACCCAACCGCGAACTGAGGAAATGCCGGTAAAATGTGTAATGCAATAAATAGGTTTTTTTCTCAACTTTGATGCATATCTCAGGCAATTTTTGAAATTTTTGCACCAAATTTTCAACATGGGGTTTTTGGGATCCCTCCTCATGAATTCTGGAACTGTCATGGCGTTAATCGGGGCTGAAGGGTGATTTCGCGATCACTGCGCGAAATCACCTTTCAGGACTGATTAACAAAACGACAGTGCCAGCATTCATAAGCTGGGCTCTCAAAAGCCTATGCTGCAAATTTGGAGAAAATCTAAAATGACTGTTTTATTAGTTGTATCAGTAGTTCCTACGCACGCGTAAGTTCGTGGAAATTTTAGGAACTGCACAACGCACACCTGTGAAACAGTCATTTTAGGAATTTTTTCACCAAATTTTCAACATAGCCATTTTAAGACCTCTGCTCATGAACAGTGTCAATGTGATTTTCTTACTCTGTCCCAAACATTGATTTTGCACACCGACTGTGCCATTGTGCGCTACATGCGCAGAAACACATTTTGGGTGAGATGTGAAAAATGACAGCTGTACTGCTCATAAGGAGGTGTGGTAAAATGGCAATGTTGAAAATCTGGAGTGCAAATATTAAAATTTCACGAACTTATGAGCGTGCGTAGAAACTCGCTCACTCCCCTTCTCTCACTCGCTCATTCCATTTCTGCCCGCGTTGCAGGCTGCCCTTTTGTATTGGGCTCCTGCCTGCGTTGCCGCCATTTGCAGCAGTTACAATAGAGCTCCACTGAGCTCGCTCACTCCCCCTCTCTCACTTGCTCATTCTGATTTTCCCGCCACTGCAGGCTGACATTTTGCACTGGGCTCCTGAGTGCATTGCTGCCTTTTTTTGCCCACAAACAAATCTGCAGCAGTCCCAACAGAGCTCCGTTGAACTCATTCACTCCCACTCCCTCACTCGCTCATTCTGTGTCTCCTGCCGCTGCAGGCTGCCCTTTTGTACTGGGCTCCTGCCTGCATTGGTGGCTTGTTCTGGCCAGAAAGAAATCTGAAGCAGTCCCGACACAGTTCCATTGAGCTAGCTCACTCCCCCTCTCTCACTTACTCACTCATTCCATTTCTGCACACGCTGCAAGCTGGCCTTTTGTACTGGGCTCCTGCCTGCATTGCCACATTTTCTGCCCACAAAGAAATCCACAGCAGTCACAACAGAGCTCCACTGAGCTTGCTCACTACCGCTCTGTCACTCACTCATTCTGTTTCTCTTGGCGCTGCAGGCAGTGCTTATGTATGGGGCTCCTGGTTACAGTTTGCAAACTTTTGTCTGTCCACAAAGAAATTTGGAGCTGTACCGACAAAGCTCTGTTGAGGTCGCTCAGTCTCCCTCTGTCACGTGCTCATTCTGTTTCTCCTGGCACTGCAAGCGGCTCTTTTGTACGAGGCTCCTGCCTGCATTGGCGCCTTTTTCTGCCAACAAAGAAATCTGCAGCATTCCTGATAGAGCTCCGTTGAGCTCACTCAGTCCCCCTGTCTCACTCACTCGTACAGTTTCTCACAACACTGCAGGCTGGCCTTTTCTACTGGGCCCCTGCCTGCATTGATGCCTTTTCCTGCCCACAAAGAAATCCACAGCAGTCCTGACAGTGCTCCGGTGAGTTCGCTCATTCCTCCTCCCTCACTTGCTCTCTCGTTCTGTTTCTCCCAGTGCTGCAGGCTGCCCTTTTGTACTGGCCTCTTGCATTGGGGCCTTTTTCTGCCCACAAACAAATCCGGAGCAGTCCCAACACAGCTCAGTTGAGCTTGGTCACTCTCCTCTCTCACTCGTTCCATCATAATCTGTCCCAAACACTGATGTCCCACAGCGACCGTGCTATTCTCCGTCAGGAGTGCAAAAACATATTTTAGCCACGATGTGAAAAATGACAGCTGTACTGTTCATATGGAGGTATGAAAGAATGCCACTGTTAAAAATGTGGCGTGAAAATATTACAAATTTGCAAAGTTACAAGGGTGCGTGGAAACAGTTGAAAGCACGCTTGTAACACAGTCATGTTACGGAGTTTTGTCACCAAATTTTCAACATAGGGATTTTAGGACCTCTGCTCATGAACAGTGCCACTGTCATTTTCTTAATCTGTCCCGAACACTGATTTCCCACAGCGACCGCATTATTCTGTGCCGCAACTGTGAAACCACATTTCAGTCAGGATGTGAAAAATGACAGCTGTACTGCTTATAAGGAGGTGTGAAAAAATGCTATTGTTGAAAATGTGGCATGGCAATATTACGAATCTGCAAAGTTACAAAGATGTGTGGAAAGTGTGCAATGCACACTTGTAACACACTCATTTGATGGGCTATCATCACCAAATTTTCAACATAGGCATTTTAGGACCTCTGCTCATGAACAGTATCACTGTCATTTTATTAATCTGTCCTGGACAGTGATTTCCCACAGTGACCACTCTATTCTGTGCCAGAACTGCAAAAACACATTTCAGCCAGGATGGGAAAAATGACAGCTGTACTGTTCATACATAGTTGTGGGAAAATGGCAATGTTGAAAATTTGGGGTGAAAATATTATAAATTCGCGGAGTTACTGAGTGTGGTTAATGCGTTGAAGTCGCGAACGTATTTCAGCCAGTGATGAACAATGACAGCTATACTGTTCACAAGGAGGTGGACAAAATGCCAATGTTGAAAATCTGTGTGAAAATATTGCAAATTCACGAAGTTACAAGCGTGCATAGCAACTGCACAGCGCACGCTCATAAAACAGTCATTTTGGATTTTCCCACCAAATTTTCAACATAGGCTTTTTGAGAGCCCACCTTATGAACAGTGGCAGTGTCGTTTCGTTACTTGATCCTGAAAGGTGATTTTGCACAGTGACTGTGAAATCCTCTGGGCCTGATTAACGCCATGACAATGAGAGCATTCATGAGAAGGGGTCCCAAAAACCCCATGTTGAAAATTTGGTGCAAAAATTCCAAAAAAATGGCTGAGATATGCAGCAAAGTTGAAAAAACCCTATCTATCCCATTATACAGCTTACCGGCATTTCCTCAGTTCGTGAGTGGCTTTGAAGAGTGCAGACGTGTTCCGGTCGGCGAAGATCGTCGAGCCCAACTCGGATGAAGTATGGGGTGGGGGTGTGGGGAAGCAGGGTGCGCAGATGTGTGGGTGTGGGTTGCGGGTGAGGCGAGACTACAAGGACAGTTCCTTTTTCAGGTACAAAAAAAACTGAAGACTTCACGGGACCGTTTTTCCCTTTACAGGGTCATGTGGCACGCTGGGGTGGGCTCCCAGCGTGCCACCAATGGCTTTCTTTTTTGGTAGGAGGCCAGCTGTAGCTGACAAGGGATTGGGCAACCCCATCGGCAAACAACAAAAGGGGGGATTCCTTTTTGCCGATGGGGATTGGGCACCCCATCGGCAGACAGTTAAATAGGAGGGGATTCCTTTGTGCCGATGAGGACTGGACACCTGACGGCAAACAACAAAGGGGATTCCTTTTGCTGATGGGTTTGGGCACCCGTCGGCCCAGTTGGTTAAACAGAGGAGGAGCTATATTACGCTGACAGGTGGGCTCCCATCGGCAGAAAAACATGGTGAAGGGGGGTTAATATTGTTTGTGAACACGGTGGCAACCCGCCGCCATGTTCACAAACAATATCAGGGTTTTTACATCCCGCCCTGCAATGACAGGTCGCTCCATCATTGCAGTGGATGGCTTACGCTGCAGTGATGAGGCGGCCCCTGATTGCAACGGCTAAATTTTCACTAGTTGGTGCAAACGTTCCAAACTTGTGTCCCCAGCAGCCTGCCTCGGCATTGGGGGAAGTGGGACAAGCCTTTGCAGGCTGTGGGGGCATTGGCCACAACAGTGCCCTGCCTCCACAGCCTACTTCTCAGCAAGCTTTCCCAATATGTTTCTTGCGCTGCGCGCAATCAACATAAAAATGACTGTTTCACGAGCGTGCGTTGTGCAGTTCCTACACACGCTCATAAGTTCATGAATTTTCAATATTTGCACTCCAGATTTTCATCATTGCCATTTTACCACACCTCCTTATGAGCAGTACAGCTGTCATTTTTCACATCTTGCCCAAAATGTGTTTCCGAGCATGTAGCGCACAACGGCGCATTCGGGTGTCGCGAAATCAATGTTTGGGACAAATTAAGAAAATCACAGTGACACTGTTCATGAGCAGAGGTCTTAAAATGGCTATGTTGGCAATTTGGTGACAAAAGTCCATAAAATGACTGTTACGAGCGAGCATTGCACAGTTTCCATGCACCCTTGTAAGTTCATGAAATTGTAATATTTTCAGTCCAGATTTTCTCCACTGGCATTTTTCCACACTTCCTTATGAACAGTACAGCTGTCATTTTTCACAACATGGCAGAAATGTGTTTTCACACTTTCAGCGCAGAAATGCGTGGTCGCTGTGGGAAATCATTGTTCGGGACAGATTAAGAAAATCACAGTGACACTGTTCATAAGTGGAGGTCCAAACATGCCTGTGTTGGCAATCTGCTGTAAAAAATTCCCAAACTAATTACATTACTGGTGTGCGCTGCGGACTTTCTACGCACGCTCGTGACTTCACTCGTTTTTTTTTACTGTTTTCACTGCAGATTTTCAACATTGCCATTTGTTACACTTCCTCATGAACAGTACAGCTGTTTTTGTCTGCACAAAAAGTAAGTAAGTAAAATCTTTATTTTTATACAAGAAGTTGACATTTCTCATCAGTAGGTTCAAAGGGCCTGTTTTCAAGATGGTCCTGTTTTTACAGATTGTTCACAACCGATTTTGAAAAAGCACAGACTGACATACAGGATGGGATAGTCAAAGGGGTTGCACCTGGCACAACAGAGGTGCGCTGGCGCAACCCCGCATTGTGCCCTGGCAGGATATTGAAAAGGCTGCGCGGCGCAGTGCAAATCCCGATGCACCGGGGCTCAAGGTAATCCTATGCGGTGCAGATGCAGGGGGCATGTCCATTGTCAGGAGGTCTAAACCTCACTTTCAGGTTCTTGGCAATATTGGGAATGCAAGTAATCACAGACACGTTGCATAAGAGTAATAAACTTATTTATTACGACCAAAAAGGATAAAATCACAGTTGCCCTAAGCAGTTCTTACCAATACAAACCAGGAGCCAGTGCTAAGTGTTCACTATGCCTCAAGGTTTCTTTGTGTCTCTTGGGATCTCCGAGGTACAAGACTAATGTATCACATTATATACCTATAATAATTACTATGGTTATTATAAGATAGAAACATTTCTAGTTACAGAGATGAGCCCTATTGGCTAAATTAGAGGAGGCTCCACGGTCCATGATAACATTATACAATTTTGTAGTAGTCATCAGTTTGTGAAACAAAAGAGTTCTTATACAGAGTCTTACATAACTCAGTGTAGTAGTACAAAACACCAAAAGGTGGCAATGCCCACTTACATATCATTATTATTCCAAGGGCACAGGTGTCCTGGCATCTTACAAGTAAGAAATACACAGAAAATACATAGAAGAATATATATGTATTAGCAAGCAAAGTGTATTACAACAATATGCGTACATATCCTGACATCTACTCTTATACGGTAGATGCCCTTAGCCCTATATGTTAGTATAACATGTGCCCAAGCAATAGCTGTCTACGGTGTACCTCTGAGGGTACAATAAGGGTGCAAGGGACCTTGTAACATTTCCCTCTTGTTGCCTCCAAAGGGCAACACAGGCAAACTCAGGGAAAGGTCAGGAGCAGTGGTGGTTTTACAAACCCGGCCAGCATGACTTTGTATAGGGCTCAAGCAGCTCCGCAGTGTTGGCGCAGTGTGCGCCGTAGGCAGCATAGCATGATAATTAAGATGAATATCAAAAATGCTTGTATAATAACAAAACCTTTAAAAGTAATCTCTAACCAGGTGTTAGTCAATGCATCATTCATGTCACCATTATTAATCAATGAAAGGATAGCTTTATTGGCCTTGGTTATATTATTGCTGCTGTGGATGAGGTGTGTGTCCTTCCCGTCTAAAAGTGATTCTAATGTAAGTGTGAGTGGGTCTATGTGTACGTTAAAATATGGTAAGTATTCAGAAAGTGTGAGCAGATAATCGGGGTTACCATCAATGATGTCTGCATCAATAAGGGGGACAGGGGTTATAACGGTATGTCCAATGACAGTCTTCTGGTGGGGGACAAAACAAAAATTGGGTTATCAATAACACGTTTCACAGATCCATAAATATAGCTTTTAAAGTTATTTACCACACAGTACTCCCCGTCAGAATTATATTGCATTTTAACGGTGGGGAGTCGCCACTTTTGCAACTGTACCGGACAGGTGTAGGTAGTCTTCATCATCCGTGTTGACAGGCGATGAGCCTCCTCTCGATAAAATTGGTAAAGCTTGTCTGGAGCCAATGTTGAGTCCAAAAAGTCTGTGCCATTAGTGCTGATGTCATCATCCATGGAAAAGGACCAATCAATACTGTCGGGAGAATAACCACATACAGGTTTAATAACATCAAATACATCACATCGACACAAGTAAATGTATTGCTTTTTCGCACAGCAGTCCGTGTGTGGGGCGACCCAGGCGTCCAGGAAAGGATGGAAGACCAGTAAAGGAGGCAAGTCGAGGTGTTCTCTGTAGATATCTTCATCGAGGTGTCCAACAGAGTGGACAGACGCAAGTTTGTCAGATAGAGCTGCAGTGGGATCAAAACGTGGTAAGGAGACAGTAAAAGAAACAAACATAGTATCCTTAATAGAACATGTCTTAGAAGTAAAACATGGACCAGTGATAGGGTGCCTGGTCACAAAACCCAAATTCCTAGCTGTAGAAAGTGGACTGGTCAGAGTTTGTTGCATACACATTGCAATACAGCTAGAGGTTTTACACCGTGGACAATACCATTTAGATATACATCTATTGTGAATGATATCAGGGATCTTTCCGGATTCCAGATCATGGAAAAGATTATTGATGGTAGTGATAATGTATGAGTCATAGGCTGAACACAATATCTCACGGGCAATATATTGTCTATCTGCTTCTTTATTTTGTGCAATGAGAGCGTTAATCTAATGTTTAGAGTCTGTAAATGCCTTAGCAATGTTGTGCATGTTGTACACAGTGTATCTTTCTTCCTGACTAAGGCCATCCACACCATGCAATAATGGGGGTATTATATAATTTACCAAACCAGTTTGGAATTTAGCCGAATGTGATTTGATAGTAGCAATGTCAGCCTTATTCCAAATAGACATAGCTGTACTAAAAAGACCTGTGACGGTACCCATGGCACCAGTGACGTCAGAGCTGTCAACCTCACGGGTATTACGTTTGTGACTTTGATCATCAGGATTAGGTTTTCTCTTGAAATTGCCTCTGTGCTCGGTGGTATGTACCCCGGCAATAGGGTCTTGAGTATGAATCTGAAAGGCTGCTAGACTATCAAGCAATAAAGTACTGTAAAATGCTGAAGTGTTAGTAGTATGACACATACCAAATTCTTTCATATTCCAGTAAGTTAAATTGAATAAAACAGGTATATACATAAATTGTAAATTATTAATAAGTGTACCAGGTAAGACAGTGGCTGTTAGACCACTACGGGGACATGGAGTATGTTTTGGACATTCCAAAAGCTGTTTATCAGTTGGGGGTAACGCAGAAAGGTACATGGTAGCCGAGGCCATGTTGTGTGCAGCACATTTTCTAGCAGAGTCTTTAGACAAGAAACTACAATATGAGGGATCAATCAAGGCAGTGATATTGTATAAACCAGAATGTCTGAGAGCAGTCGGGAGCAAGGACAGCAAACCATTAGGAGATAATTTTGCATTGGGCCAGCCATGGAAAGTTCCTTTGGAAAGCTTGGCCACAGGGAGAATTTGTCCTTGCAACGTGGTTTGCCACTCAATTTGTAGGGTAGATTTATCAGGAGCAACAACCGAGGCAGTGAGGTAGGCATCAGAACCTTCCTGGACAGTAATAAAATTGTCGGGTATATTGATAGAAACTCCCTCTGGGGCAGATGTTGGAGGATCAAGATGAGGAAGGAGGCACTTTACCATGCCTTGGATGCAGGGGATAATTCCTGAGATGAGGAGAAAGTGTAACAAGATAGCCATCTTGTCAGTGTACTTAAAAAGGAAAACCAAATATTAGTAGGTTAGTACAATTCCGCCCAATGGGGTGAGGAAAAGTAGTTATACTCATTTTTACAGTTTCAACTGGTTTGCACGTAACCATTTGTCAGTCAGTTTGTTGTTGTGCAAGAGTCTAACCTGATAGACTGCTGGACTGAGCTTGTTCACAATGGGGCTGGGACCTTCCCACTTATTGGAGAAGGAGTGTGTGGGATGTGCAAATCTGAAAACCATTACCTGATCTCCAACTTGCCAATCCACTGCTTGTGCGTGTTTGTCAAACTATATTTTGGACTGTTGCTGGGCCTTGCCCATGCAGTTAGCAGATACAAGTGTGTGTGTATGAGGTCTTGTCTGAGTTTTTCCACATATTAATCTACAGACACACGGTCTGCTGTGGGGGTCTGCAGGTCAACAACAAGTGTTCAGGTAATCTGTCTGCCAGTCATCACCTCGAATGGTGTCAACTGTGTGGTGTCTGAGGGTGTGCCCCTGATTGCCATAAGAAGTAACAGCAATAGGGAATCCCAGGTCTTGGGATTGTCCTCAATGAATTTGGAAAGCATTTGCTTAATCCGTCTGTTGGCTCTTTCTACTTGACCTGAAGATTGTGGGTGATAAAGTATGTGGAATTTTTGGTGAACCCCGAGGAGTTCAAGTGCTTCTTTCATCAACTCATCTGTAAAACTGGTTCCTTTGTCAGAGTCTACATTGAGAGGTAGGCCCCACCTGGAGAAACTCTGTTCCACCAGGATTTTGGCAGTGGTTTTAGCAGTACATGTCTTAGTGGGGAAAGCTTCCACCCACTTAGAGAAAAGATCAGTCACCACAAGTGCATATTTGTTATTTCTGCTGGTATTGGTCAATGGGCCAATAAAGTCAATCTGTATGGCATGCCAAGGGTCAGAGTGCCTTTATGGTAGCAGTTTGGCATTTTGTTTGGTGGGGATAGGATTGTTTTGCGTGCAAACAAGGCAATTATCTGTGTACTGTTTGACATCTTTGGTGATACCAGGCCACCAGCCGGTGGTCTTGAGTCTTTGGAGGGTGTTTTCTACTCCCTGGTGCCCACCAGTAGGGGTGTCTTGCACTTGGTGCAGAAATTCAGACCTAAGGTGTCTGGGGACCATCCACAATTTGGTGGGAATATCATCTGGTTGGTGCCAGATGAGCTTGTCATCAGGGGACAAGTGTAACTTACCTTCATGCCTTCGGTACGGGTTGTGGGTAGATAGGTTTTGTTCAGTGCTCTTGTCAAGGAATCTGAACACTTCCTAGAGTTCAGAGTCATCATGCTGGGCTGCTGACAGGTCCAAGGGCGAAAATGGTTCAAGCTTCTTTTTGATTGCTGCAATGTGTACAGCCTCCCTGGCTTCTGGGTGATCCATCATCCAGGTGTCCCCCCCGGGGGCCCCTTCCTTGGCAAGGGTGTCCACATTATCATTGAAGGCATGATAGAGGTCATGTATGGAGTGAGATTTAACTTTGTGTACATAGAGTTTGTGTGCAAATATCTGTGCCAGTGAATGTATGTATATTGCCAGTTTTTTGTGTTTCACTGGGCTGCCATCAGATGACAGGAAGGAGTTTTTCTGCCAAAAAGGAAGAAATTCTGTAAGAGAACAACAAATACAATTATAGTCTGTAAAGATGATGGTATCCTCCGTCCCATGCTGAATGAACTCAAGGGCACAGGCCACTGCTGCCATCTCGGCATATTGTGAGGATGCCACACTGCAACGCTTAGAGATTTTAACAGTGTTACCATAAGGATAAATCACTAGAATATCCATCCCTGAAATTTGTTCTCCCTGGTAATAGGAAGCTGAACCATCTGTAAAGATACAACACAATGAGGTGCTCTCAAGTATTTGTGGCATAGCAGGGAGGAAAGGACCCGGATCTGGAAGATCACGTGGTTGCAATGTATAGTTATGGGGTTCTCCTTGGAAAAGGAGGCCATGCGCCAGAATGGATGGCATTTTGGTTGGGTGGACCTGGATGTCCCTATCTTGGAGAAGAAGTGACCAGTGTGTCAGCCTGGTATTGGAGATTGACCCATCCTTCACTCTGTCTGATAGCAGAAAAGTAGTTGGGGTGTGGTTTGTGTTGATGATCAGTGGGGAGTACCCAATGATATACAAGAAGTGCTTGACAGCCCAGTAGGTGGCTAGAAGGTTCCTTTCACAAAGGCTGTACTTTTGTTCCACTGGGGTCAAGAGCTGCTATGCATATGCAATGGGGCTCAAAGTGTCATGAACCTTCTGGGCCAGCACTGCTGACATGGCTGTGTCAGAGGTGACACATTCCAGATGGAACGGCAAGGCTGGATTTGGGTTGACCAGAGTCAGAGCAGAGGCCAAGGTCTGTTTTAGTGATGTCACAGCCTGGGATGTGAATGGGGCCCCAATTCCAGGGAATGTCCTTTTCAGTAATTCATACAGAGGAGCAGCCTTCTGAGCAAAATCACAAATAAAATCTCTAGAATGATTTACCATACCTAGAAATCTCATAAGAGGGCCACACTAGTGGGTAAAGGCATATCTTGTAGTCCTTGTATCTTCGTCCAGCTAGGGCTTCGGCCTTGATCAGTTATTTTCAGGCCCAGAAAGAGTACCTCTTTCTGACATAGTTGTGCTTTTGCTGGATTGCATTTGAGGCCTGCTCCCTGAATGAGAGTCAGTAGTTCATCCAAGAGATCCAAGTGTTGTTCCTGTGTGCCTGTTGCCAATAACAGGTCATCCACATACTGCAAGAGACACTGGGGGCATAGAGAAACCCCTCAAGGGCATCCATCATATGGAGGTGAAACAGGGACGGGCTGTTATGAAATCCCTGTGGTAAGCAGGTCCACGTGTACTGTCTACCCTCAAAGGTGAAAGCAAACTCATATTGACTTTTGGGGGCCAATGGCAATGACCAGAAACCATTGGAGATGTCCAGGGCACTGAACCATTTTTGGTCAGGGGTCAAGAGTTGCAGCACATCAGGTGCTGATGCCACAGTTGGGGCACAATTGGGGGTGACCTGGTTCAGTCTCCTGTAGTCAATAGTAAGTCTCCAGGCACCTGTGGGTTTCTTCACAGGCCACATTGGGGAGTTGGCAGTAGAGACACATGTCCTGATTATACCTTGTTTGAGGTGTGATTTTATTGTTTCCCTAAGAGAAGGCAAGGCCTCTGGTGGAAAAGGATATTGCATTTGCCTCTCATGTGCTCGGCCTGTCACTTCTATGACAGTGTGCATTCTGCCACAGCCATGCTTATTGGTGGCAAATGCCTCTGTAGGATGGGGAGGAGCTTTGGTAAAAGCTCATGGTTCTTGAACAAATCTACGACGTCATATTCTTTTTTATTGGCAGATATTGTTGCCACCACATGTGAATCAGGAATCATGATGGTATGATACTGACCCTGAATCTGTATCAGTAGCATGTTAGCTAGGTCCACCACACAGCCATGTTGTGCTAGAAAGTCAATTCTGATTATACTAGGATGGTCATGCAATACCATTAGCTGGAAGGTATGATAGGCCTTCAAGTATCCCAACTCTACAGGTAGTGGTAGAGAACGGTATGCAGGCAACCTAGTGCCATCTACTCCTGACATGTTGGTCCTCCATCCAGTGGACCAAGGGGATGTCTCTGGGTGGTCATCATGTAATACAGACACAGCCACACCTGTATCCAGTAGTACTGTCAATAGGCAGTCCCCGACCTCGGCCTCAGTGCAGGGCCTTCTGTTTGCATCCAAGACCAACTTGTTTACAATATGGACTGGGGCCTGTAACTGTCAGTCTGTACCTCTGGAAGCATGGAGGGGTTGGGCCTGGCTCCTTTAAACCACCTCACCATGCAGCACTGATGCAATATAGGGAGCCGCTTCTGGGTTCAGGACTGTATGGGCCTGAGGACCTGTACTTCCGGTATCTCCATGGCCTGTTGAGGCCTGGGCTCCTGGTTGTATGGCTGCAAGGGCCTGAGCGGGAACAGCATCTGCTACAGACCGCACTTGCCCCAGAAGTTCTCGGAACTTCCAATTCTCTTTGGCTAGCTCCCTGTAGGAAGGGCCTGGTCTCTGTTGTTTACCCTTGTTATTCTTATGGTGTTTCTTATTCTTATGATAATTCAGGTTCCCACCCCATTGTTGTTGTTGTTGCTGCTGTTGCTGTGGTTGTTGGGCCTGCTGGGGGTGTTGATTATCTGCCGGAGGGGCTGTTTCTTGTGGGCCTGCCCTTTCACCATGTAGTGCATCGTGGCCTCCGGAGTAAGCTCCGTGGTGGCTACCCTTTTGGAACCGGAGCCCAGACCACGGACGTAGAGCTGATAAACTCTCTCGGTTTTCCTAAGAATGTTGGCAAACCTCTCCATGGTGGGATAAGTGGTTGGCTCTACCTTCTCCCTCACTGCAGGAATCATGTTCTTAAGGAACAGGGTCTTATACTCAATAAGATCTACATCTGCAGCTTCCTGGGCAAGGTGCTTCCCTGCTCGGTAGGCCATCCAGAGTCTCTGGTGATAAGTTGCTGGACTTTATTTTGCATTCTGTTTCACCGGATATGCAAGCATCACTCCTACTACACCTGGGCTGTGTGCAGAAATGAGTTCAGCTGTGAACTCATCAAAGGTGGCATGGCCATCTTGGTGGACGGCATCGGGGAGTTTAGTCCCCAGTCCAGGATCAATGGACTGGTGTAAGATCTGGACCTGGTAGTCTGCAGTGAGACTAAGCATTTCACATTTAGCATGCATCTTTTCCAAGTGACAGCTGAGGTTGTCGGACAGGCTCATCCGACCAATACTGTCATCTATTTGCTGAACAGAGTAGGCCACTTGTAGGGGATTATTGGGCCAATCAGGTGGTGGTAGATTGCCCTGGGTGCCATCCAAAGCTGCCCGAGCTGCGGCCTCGGCTGCGGTATGACCATGCCCTCCTGAGTGCCAGCCTCATGCAGAAGCTGTCTAATTTGGGTTTTAAGGACCTGTTTGTTTCTGTCAGAGATAGGTGCATTACCTATCGCATGTTCAATCATCATCTCTATCTCCTGACTGTCTTCCACATTAATAAAAGCCACAGGTGGAGCCATCAGGACTAGGCTTTGGCCTACTCCCCCCTATCATGGGGGTCGCCATGTTGGCGTCACTCATGATGTGCGTCATGATGGCAGTGACGTATGACATGGGTTGGGTGTGGCTGGGGTCCGTCATGTTTTGGATAGCAGGGTGGGGACTCAGGGCCATAGTAGGGGTGTGACTGGGTGTTGTACTGTGAAATATCGTCATCTGTTGCCTCCCCTTCAGATGACGTAGTTAAGGCAGGGGCTACGCCTCCCATTGCCTTAACATGTCCAGCCAGAACCTCTCACTGTTGGCGCAGTTTTGCCATTTTGGATTCGCATTCAGCATGATTCCCATTTGCAACATTCATATCTACCTCATCCTGCACCTGTTTCTGCAACACTCTATATGCGGCGCGTAATTCGCGATTGTCCCTAGTAGCCACTTCTAAGTCATTACGTACCTGTTTTATCTCATCCTGGACCTCTCCCAACTCCTCACTCAATTGTTCATTCGTTCTACTTAGCAAGTCATTCATCTGCAAAGCCTAACTCTTTTCCTGTCTCAAACTTTCACACTCCTGCTTCAACATTCAAAGTTCCTGCTCACCTGCCTGGGTGGAATGATGCAAAAGGGAATCCTTTTCACTTCACAGAGTTTGGAATTCAGATTCCAAATCCTCCTCACGTCTCACATATTCTGTTTCCTGCAAACCCATCTCCTTTTTAAGAGAGGAGATTTGCAGTTCAAGGGTTCAAAACCTCACTTTGGAGGCTTCCAGAGCAGTGTAGAGAGCTGCGACCAACAGCCCTTTAGCTTCTCACTTTCTGGCTATTTGTCTCATCTCTGAATACTGAGTTGAAATCCCCAGTACAGGGTTGTCGGATTGACTTGTGTCCCATGCGAAGTCAGCCCATCCTCCATGGGAGGCAAGGAAGTTTGAGACATCGAGTCTCAGTTCTGCGCAGATATTTGATACGGTGGCCATTGTGTGGGAGGGAACAAAAAATCAAACCGTGAAAAAGGTGCCGTGCTGTGTATTGATCCACAGCAGGAGCACTTTGTCCACAGTCGGGCTACTGTGCACTTGTAAGCTTGCAATTCAGAGCTGCTGTGGAGAGGGTCGAGTCAGCATCGGCCACACCCAGAAAGTAGCCAGACTTTGCAAGTTATTACAAAGCGGTCGTAGAATTGGAGAGGTGATGCGGGAATGCACATCTACAGTGCCCGTTGGGAAGGGAATAGTTTGAAGCAACAAGTGAAACTTTGCAAACACCAGATATTGCCTGCATGCGGTCGTCAATTGTCAGGAAGTCTAAACCTCACTCTCAGGTTCTTGGCAATAATGGGAATGCAAGGAATCACAGACACGTTGCATAAGAGTAATAAACTTGTTTATTACTACCAAAAGGATAAATCACAGTTGCCCTAAGCAGTTCTTACCAAATACGAACTGGGAGCCAATGCTAAGAGTTCCCTATGCCTCAGGGTTTCTTTGTGTCTCCAGGAATCTCCGCGGTATGAGACGTAGTGTCTTACATTATATATCTATGATAATTACTATGGTTACTGTAAGATAGAAACATTTCTAGTTACAGAGATGAGCCCTATTGGCTAAATTAGAGGTGGCTCCACAGTCCAAGATAACATTATACAATTTTGTAGTAGTCATCACTTTGTAAAGACAAAGAGATCTCAGTTATGCATGTATTAGTATAATGATACAAGTTACCAAAAGATGGCAATGCCGACTTATATATCATCATCATTACAAGGACACAGTTTTCCTAACATCTTGTAAGCATGAAACACATATATGTATTAGAAAGCAAAGTATATAACAATAATGTGCATACATATCCTGACATCTACTCTTGTACGGTAGATGCCCAATGCCTTATATGTTAGTATAACATATACCTAAGTACTAGCTGTCTACGGTGTACCTCTGGGGGTACCAATAAGGGTGCAGGGACCTTGTATAACATTACCATAGTACACAAGATACAAGGTAGCAAAATACATAAATCCACATAATACGAGGTGATATAGTACATAAATCCAATGTGCATATACATAAAGAGAAATATATATATATATATATATATATATATATATATACACACACACACACACACAAAATCGATATACAGCAAGTTGCATAGGAGATAATCAATGTTCCTCTGGAGTAGCATGACAAGGATAAAGCGGGGCTAGTAGAGGGAAGGGGTGTGAAAGGAAGGGGAACTGGAGGATTTACAAAGGGAGTTGCATAGGCAAGAAACTCTTGTGGTAAGGGCAGGCGGGAAATGAGGGACTACCCAGGAAAACAGTGGCAGCGGGAAGTCTCCAGGAGCCAATCTTTGAGGCAAGATTTGAACTGGCAGTGGGTGTGAATGGAGCAGAGCTCGGCAGGCAGTTTATTCTGCAGCATAGGGGCTGCCACTGACAAGGCGCTACCGCCCATATTGGTGGATACCCTGGGAACATTCAGAGGGGGAATGCTGTTTGCGTGGAGGCCACGGTGTAAAGTTTGGACCTTGAGGAGGGCTGCAAGGGGAGATTCCTGGCCAGTACGGATGGCAGGACCCACCATGCAGCAAAGGGCAAGGTTAAAGCGGCCTTGCAGTGGAAGCCATCCTAGTGAATTGTAAAGGACACAGTGGTGTGTAGTGAAAGGGGCCAGCAAGGTGAAATGACAGGCACTGTTGTAGTCAGAAGAGAGCTTGGCCATAAGGGTTGTGGGATTTCACTATGCTGCAGTGACAAGAAATTTGTTGACCAACGCCACAGTGACAGCACAACACCACCAATTGGTGTTGTTCTGTCGCTAAGGTACTAAGTGTTTTCTGTGGGGGGGCTTTGCCCCCCACTCCCCCATGCGGAGGCTCTGCTCCCCGCACCCCCATACTTTAGATTCCTAACTCCAATTGAAGTTAGGTCAGGGATGGGGCAAACACCTTACCAGCAACAGTGTCAGGAATGTGGAGACCATCACAGCAAACTGCAGAAAATGTCGCTGTGATGGTTTTCGCGGTTTTCTCAACATTGCGTGGTAGGTACAGTATACTGGGTTGTGGATGTCCTAGCATAGATGGGGGAACAGTAGTCCAAGATTGGGATTAGATTCCCCTGGACAATGGCAAGTCAGGCCTCTGGGGTCAGGTATTGTCAGAATCTGTAGGCAGCACATAATTTTTAGTAAAACCTTCGAACTAATGAGTTGATGTGCTCGGAGAAAGAGAGGGATGGGTCGAGTAGAACACCTAGGTATCTGAAAGTATTGACATCTTCAAGGGCTTGGCCATCAGGGGAGATGATGTTGAGAGGGGGGTGAGTTTTGGATTTGGACAGGAAGGGCTTGGATCCGAACAGCATAGATTTTTTTTAGCATTAACCAGGAGGAGGTTATCAGCAAACCAATTGTGGGCTGCAGCATAGTTTTGAGTTAGAATAGAGGAAATGCGGGTGGGGGATTTATCACTGTAGAAAAGTACAAGGTCATCAGCATAGAGGAGAGAGTGGCATCTGAGATTGTCTGAGGGAAGGGAGTTAATAAATAAAGAGAATAGAAGGGTGACCAGAATGGAGCCCTGGGGGACACCTGTCGAGATGGGCAGGGTGGGGGAGAAGGCAGGGCCAATACTCACAAATTGGGAACAATCAGTAAGGTAGCTCCTGAACCAGGAAGTAACCTCCTGGGAACAGCCAAGGCAATGTAGTTTGGAGAGGAGGAGGGTATGGTTGATCATGTTGAAGGTTTTGGCTAGGTCTACGAAGGCTGCACCAGTGGTGTTACCATGGTCCATGTTTATGAGGATGTGGGCAGTCAGTAGTGCGAGCACAGTAGTGGTGGGATCGTTCTTGTGGAAGCCATGCTGTTGGCTACACAAGACATTTTATTTAGCCATGTGCTCAGCAAGCTGATGGTGGATAGCCTCCTCAAGTAGTTTGCTAAGGAGGGGGAGGATGGATATCTTACACTCCTTGATGGTTATATCAGATGCATAAACTGGAAGCAGACATTTGTCATGAATGTAAAAGTGAGGTTGGCATGCTTTCCCATATTCTATGGTCATGTACTAAGGTGCAACTCCTCTGGCAGGAGATCCAGAGCAAATTAAATCCATTACTCAGTCTACAAGATGCCTTTACCCCGAAGATCTGTCTTTTAGGTCTTAACGATTATACTATGCTCGGTCCCCAGAGACATCGTATATATCACATTATATCATGAGTTGCTAAATTAATTGTTCCCCAGCAATGAGTGGATGATGACATAGAGTGGCATCAGAAAATGGTATTTTCTCTCAATGCTGAGTTCACAATCGTCATTATTTGCCATAGATTTCCATCTTTTCATAGAAGATGGGAGATGTTGCTAACCTTACTTACAATGTAGTTGAGGTACCTAAACTTCTAGTCCTTGCACTTGTGTCTTTGTTTGTCAGGAGGCCCCCTTGTTCTGTGTTCATCTTTACTGCTTTGCTTGTAGCTGCTTTGATTTCTCGGTTATGTATGCTTGCCTCTAAGATCATCTTGGGCCCACTTTTGTGTCATTTTTCTAAAGTATTTGAACCTCTAGGGAATGCACTTCCTGGAGAGGAAAGATGGTAGGGTATTTTGTGCCTTACTTTTTCTCTCTTTTTTTGTTTTCTTCTTTTCTGATTTTTGTGGTTTGTGGTTTCATTTTTGAGTTCTTCGTGCATGCAGGCACAGACGAACTCATCGACGTGAGAGGTGCTATACAGGGGTGTGAGGGGGGTGCGCCCAATGGAGAGCCCCATAGCAAGTAGCAGGCCAATGGGTCGGCAGGCTGTGGATGATTCAGTTTCTGTTGTTGGGTGGAGTTGACCAACCTTTCAAAGGACGGAGCCGCACCAATAGTAGCACATCTCAGTCCTTTGATGTGTAAAGCCCTGCATTACATTGACTTCCAGGTTGCACGTTCACACTCCCATAGTGCTTACAGTGTGAATGTGCTGAGCCTGCCCACTGCTCCTGTCTTCCTTGCATTCTCGTTCAAGCCCCCTGCCAACAAATCACTCCCTCCCACTTCCTCCCACTGCTGCTATCCTCCCCACACCCATGTTATGTTGAAGCCCCACCACCAGCAAATCCCTCCCTCTCACTTCCTCCCACTGCTGCTATCCTCCCCCCACCCACATTCTGTTGGAGGCCCTTCACCATCAAATCACTCCTTTCTGCTTCCTCCCACTGCTGCTGTCCTCCCCTCACCCACATTCTGTTCGAGCCCACACAAACACACACACACAGAAAATCCATCCCTCCCTCCCTCTGCTGCTGTCCTCCTTGCACTCTCCATTTCCTGTCCTCCGGATACTGGGGAGCACACTCCCAGTGTCCAGAAATGTTCACATCCTTTCCCTATATAAAAAAAGGAAGAAAACCATCAAGTGTATTTATTTCTTTAAACCTGAAATTAAAAATATCCATGTTGCCTCCCCATAACCCTCCCCCATCCCGACCCTCCCATTGTGCACCCACCTCCCCACACACCCCCTTACCCATACTTATCTCTGAAGGTCAGGAGCAATGATCTTCTGTGGACCGGGAACACATCTGCACTCTTCAAAGCCGACCGGCAAAGTGAAGATTTAAAGGTAAGCCATATAATGGGAATCAATGGGGGGGTTCAAATTAGGTGGATATCTTGGCCATTTTTAGGAATTTTGGCCCAAAATTTTCAACATAGGGTTCTTGGGACCACATCTCCTGAACGCTGTCACTGTCATGTCATTACTCAGTCTCAAAAGGTGATTTCATGGTTGCTGTGCAGAATCACCTTTTGGGACTGATTAATGAAAGGACAATGCCACTGGTCATGAGATGGAGTCCCAAAAGGCCCATGTTGCAAATCTGGTGAAATAATTCCAAAGAATGACTACATTACGAGCATGTATTGTGCAGTTTTTATGCATGCTCCTAACTTCACCAGTTTTTAATAATTTCACTCCAGATTTTCAACATTGCCACCATTTCACTTCTCCTTATGAACAGTATAGCTGTCATTTTTCATATCCTGCCTGAAACATGTTTTTGCACCTGTGGTGCAGAATAACATGGCAGGGCTCCCAGATCTACAGGGATTCCTGTATTTTACAGGGATTTGGAGGCATCTACGGGAAAACGGTTCCAGTAGAGTTGCATTGGTTATACAGGAAAACACAGCAATTGAGCATCCATAGGAAATAATGTAATCTACAGGAAAATAAAGGAATATGACCCTGGAGTTACAGGGAAAATGCCAAATCAATATGGGAGCACTGACATGGTGACTCTGTGATATCACCTTTTGGGTTGAGTGAGCAAAATGACACTAGCACTTTTCATGAGGTGGGGTCATAAGAATGCTACACTGAACATTTGGCATGAAAATATTAACAAACAACAAAGTTATGAGCATGCACTTAAATGCAGGCTCGTACCTTTGGTACTTTTCAATATTTTGACCCCAAATTTTCATCATAGCCATCTCTTCACTACACCTCATGAATGTGACAGCTGTAATTTTCCAGATCCTGGGCAAAATGTTTTTTTTGCATCTGAAAGGTGATTTTGCAGCCACTGCGTGAAAGTACCTTTCAGACAGGAGTTGAAATTGTACTTTTCCTTTCTTCATGAGGCAGTGTAATATGAAGGCTATGTTGTAAATGTGGTGTAAAAATATTAAAAACAATTAAGTTATGAACCTGTGTTGAAATTTGCCGACACCGGCTCGTGACCCCCCCCCCAAATGGCACCAGTGCACATGACAAACTTTTGGCATTGACAAATGCGTATTCTTATTTGTTGCTTGTTAGTTGGTTTACTTGTCACTGTTTTGCTCTGTTTAAATTTCTTCTGCATTGTTACTGTTGTTGTTCTTTCTTCACTGTTTTCAAAATTTTAATAAAGCGTATTTATTTAAAAAAAGAAATGTTGAAAGTTGGTGTGGGTATGTGGATTGGTGTGAAATGGTTTCTTTGTGCGGTTAGAAAAGTTGATATCTTGTTTAGTGTTTTAGCTATTAACATTTTAAACATGGGTTTAAGGAGTGCAAGTAAAAGTGAAAGGGAAGAGCGTGACTTTCCTCTCGGTTTCACTCAAATTACTCACCTAGTAATTGTCATACTAATCCTCCCACACGCAAAAAAAAAAAAATAGCATTGAAATCTCTAACCCATCCTGTAAATATTTGCTTTGGGTTCCAGGTGAAAAATGTACTCTTTTGTTCCAGCCTTGTTTTCTATTATGTAAGTCTCTGGTTACTTTGATAAATACTCTAATCTTTAAAAGCCCCTGGCAATATTCCTGTCACTGCTGATTTTGCTTGTTAATGCTGTGTTAATGCTAGTTAGGAAAGTCTTTTTCCTCAAAGTCTGTATTTTCTATATGCAACAGGTCAGTTATCATTACACTGATGTTCCCACCATTTTAAATCAGCCACTGATCCAAAAGGCAGGTGATGTCATCGGCAGTATTGAGTCCGTGTTTCTTGCAGCACTGCAGAGCAGAAGGGGGAGTGCTTTCAGTTACCGCTACTGTTGTGTCTTTGTTCTCTGATTCAGTACAGTTTATGTTGTATTGCCAGTTTCTGTCTTTAGAGCGGTTCCCTGTATAAAGATATAATGATGCTTTCTATAAGCTATATTGTTATTTTATTAAGACAAATATTTTCACCGGGTATACTTGTGCTCTTTCAAACAAGTATTGATGAATTCTTTACAGATTCATGTGGCTGCTGGGTTCTAGAAAAAAAAAAACTGTCATTTTTTTTTGCATTAACGTTTTTTATTTAGATTTTTAACATACAAACACATTCCAACAGTTCATTCAATAAATACAGACTACAAAAGCATTCGTAACATATCATTGTAATATCACATGCAAATTCAATATACTCTTGTATTCAATACATGTAGGGATTCCACTACTTAAATAAATGCATTATTTTCCCAAGACTCTGACTGAGTGAAAGATAATCTGGGATATGACATGACTGGGAGTGAGATAGCACAAATATCTTCATGAGCTGTCACTGAGCTCTTGATAGCCCACCCTCCACCAGGATCTCCTTTAAAGAGCAACAATGAGTGAAGACATCTGTGCTATCTCACTCCCACCTATGTCACATTTGATTTGTACAACAAGTGTTGGTCTCTTATTTTCTGTTTTAAAGTTTTTTGCATTTGTTTGATGCAAAAAGTGAAAAAAATACAGTTTCTGCAGTTTTTTGCTAATTATAAAAAACCTAAATGGTATTTGTAAATGAAACACCACCCACTTTGTAGATGTTTTTTGTGCTGAAAACAATGTCATGCTCACAGTACCATGCTATAATTTTTTGTTTTAAAGCTATTCACATTTGTTTGTCAAAAATGTGAAAAAACAATATTTTGCTGGGTTTTTTTGCCAGTTCTAAAAAAATAGAAGGTACCTATAAAAGAAACACCACTCATTTTGTAAATATTTTTGTGTTCTGAACAAATTTTGTGCTTACAGTAATATGCTATCATTTTTTAAAGTTATTTGCATTTATTTGTTAAAAAAGTGAAAAACAAATTGAATTTTCTGCTAGTTTTTTTCCTAATTATAAAAAATAAAAGGTAGCTATAAATGAAACACAACTCAATTTATAGATATTTTTGTGCTGGACGTTCGAGCTCACAGTACCATGGTGTCATTTTCATTTTAAAGTTATTTGCATTTGAATACGGTTAGTGCTGCTACTAAAGCTGAACATTCTAAATGAGTTCTGAGTCTTTTGTGACATACCCAGCATGAAAAGATATCCATTGTGACACACTCAACTTGAAGATACAGTGGCGTGAAAAAGTATTTGCCCCCTTCCTGATTTTCTCTATTATTGCATATTTGTCACACTGGATGTTTGCAGGTCTTTAGAGAAAACGTAATATTAGATAAAGGGAACCTGAGTGAACAAATAACACTTGTTTTTTTTTTAATTTCACTTATTTAATGAAAAAAAGTTAACCAACACCAACTGGCACTGTGTGAAAAAGTAATTGCCCCTTACACTTAATAACTGGTTATGCCACATTTAGCTGCAATGACTACAACCAAACACTTCCTATAATTCAATATCAGTCTTTCACATCGCTGTGGAGGAATTTAACCCACTCTTCCTTGCAGAACTGCTTTAATTCAGTAACATTTGGTAGGTTTTCGTACTGAACTGCTTGTTTCAGGTCCCCCACAGCATCTCTATTGGGTTTAAGTCTGGACTTTGACTAGGCCACTCCAAAACTTTAATTTTACTTCTTTAGCCATTCTGATGTGGACTTGCTTTTGTGTTTTGGATCATTGTCTTGCTGCATGACCCAACTACGCTTCAGCTTCAGCTGACAGAAGGATGACTGGACATTCTCCTTCAGAATTTTCTGGTACAGAGCAGAATTCATGGTTCCTTTAATTATGGCAAGTCATCCAGGTCCTTAGGCAGCAAAGCATCCCCACACCATCACACTACCACCACCATGTTTGACTGTTGGTATGGTGTTCTTACTGTGGAATGCTGTGCTTGCTTTATGCGAGACATTATGGGATCCATGTTGTCCAAAAAGTTCCACTTTGGACTCATCTGTCCATAGAACATTTTCCCAAAAGGCTTGTGGATCATCCAGGTGCTCCTTGGCAAATGAGAGACGAGCATTTATGTTCTTCTTGGTTAGCAGTGGTTTCCGCCTTGCTGCTCTCACATGAAGCCCATTTTTGCCCAGTCTCTTTCTGATTGTGGAGTCATAAGCACTGACCTTAGCTGAGGCAAGAGAAGCCTGCAGTTCTTTGATGTTGTTTTAGGATCCTTTGAGACTTCTTGGATGATTTTACACTGCCCTTGGAGTAATTTTGGCAGGCCGCCACTCCTGGGAAGGTTCACTACTGTTCCAAGTGTTCTCCATTTGGAGATTATGGCTCTCACTGTGGTTCGATGGAGTCCCAGAGCCTTAGAAATAGCTTTGTAACCCTTTCCAGACTGATAGAGGGCAACCATTTTTTCTGATCTTTTCAGGAACTTCCTTGATCATGGCATAATGTGCTTGTTGAATCTTTGTGCTGGCAACGTGACTCTGATGGTAAGGCAAAATAAGTGAGGTTTATATTGAGCAGGGCTGGCTGTAATCAAGCCTGGCTGTGTTCAATCAGCTGACTCTAATTATCCCTTTAATTGGGTTGATTTAACTAGGGGGCAATTACTTTTTCACACAGTGCCAGTTGGTGTTGGTTAACTTTTTTCATTAAATAAATGAAATAAGTAAAAAAAAAAGTGTTATTTGTTCACTCAGGTTCCCTTTATCTAATATTATATTTTGTCTAAAGACCTGAAAACATCCAGTGTGACAAATATGCAATAATAGAGAAAATCAGGAAGGGGGCAAATACTTTTTCACGCCACTGTATCTGATATACTTACATGTGATCTGTGAGATATCTCAAATATCTTCCTGAACAGAGATCCACAGGTGCTGTATAAACAATGCTATTCATCCAGTGGGTAAATAACACGTTTATTGTTCACTTAGCTACTTCACAATCAACTTGACTGACAGCCCATTCTGCCAATCCCACAATGAATCTGCCCTTAATTGTCACGCAAAACATAGACATTGTATACACAGGACAGATGATGGACTCTGTTCAACTATGCCATTCATTTCCATTCATGAGGTGGTGGGACTTTCAGAACTCACTCGTGGCTTTGCCACTCATGAGTTATGGTCCCGCCCCTTCACTCATGGAAATAAATGCCATATTGGAACACAGACCACTGTCTATCTCATATTTACATTAAATATCCTACTAATATTGAGTGATTAAAGTTATTTCAAATAAAAAAATCACTGTTTCTATCTATTGATAGTTGCAGTACCTCTGCTGTTTTTATTATAATCTAACTATGCAAAAAATAGATTCCAGACTTTGCCAGATTTGTCATATATATATTCTTAACTACTGTATATGCATCATTCTTTCATTTAGTGCTGCAGTGGACATGTATTTAATAGAGTCATTTACATCTAGTAAAGTTTTTTTTCCTTTCCATTTAGATAAGAGCAATCTTTTGAGACGCAGTGCTGCCAGCAGTAATCATTGTTCTCCTCCTAAGACTAAATAGAGAAGTACAGTAGTATCTCCTAGTATGGTTTAGAATTAATACGTTGGTTTAGTACCTGTGTAGCAACTGTAAGTGGTGACCAGCAGGGGGCAACCTTAGGACAGTCCCACAGCATGTGAAGTAGATTTGCATGCTTCAAACTATATCTCCAATTTTTATCCTCTTCCATCAGTCCCATTTTAGTGAGTTTCTGTGGCATATAATGCTATCAGTGTATAATTTTATATTGGATTAGCTTGCTTTGTATGTCCATATTCATCTTATAAGTATTTTTATGCTGATTGCATGCATGCGCTAGAAACATATTGCGGCAGCTTTCCAGAAGCAGATTGTGGAGGCACAGCACTGTTGTGGCCAATGCCCCCACAGCCTTTAAAGGCTTGGCCCACTTCCCCCAATGCCATGGCATGCTGCTGCTGACACTAGTTCAACCAGCGTGCCACAACCTTGTAAGGTTTCAGCTACTGCAATCAGGGGCCGCCTCGTCATTGTAGTGCAAGCCATTCGCTGCAATGAGGAAGCGACCCGTCATTCTTGGGCGGAACCTTGTTACAGTGATACAGTTTGTGAACATGGCAGTGGCTTGCTGCCATGTCCACAAACAATATTAAGCCCCTCCCCCGCTGAGGGGGTGCCCAATCCCCCTCAGCAGCATGTGCCCCCCCACCGTGTTTGTTTGCTGATGGGGGCCCCAATCCCTGTCAGCTTCAGTGCCCCAGGGTTGATGTTGCCGATGGGGGAGCCCACTCCCTGTTGGCATTATGTAACCCCCACTTTTGTTGTGTGCCGACAGGGTGCCCAATCCCCGTTGGCATAATATAACCTCTTTTGTTGCATGCTGATGGGGTGCCCAATCCCCCTTCAGCCACAGCTGCCCCCCAAAAAAAGACTCTGTTGGCATGCTGGGAGCCCACCCCAGCATGCCACATGCCCCTGTAAAAACAAAAAGGGTCCCGGCAATGTTTTTTTTTTCTTTTCCCTGTGGAAAAAGAAAAAAGGCCCTCGGCAGTCTCCCCGCCCCCCTCCCACAACCTGTGCCCACCCACTGTGCACTCTGCCTCCCCACACCCCTCTCACCTTCGGTGGACTGGGAACACGTCTGCACTTTTCAAAGCCGACTGCGAACTGAGGAAATGCCGGTAAACTGTATAATGGAATAAATAGGGTTTTTTTCAACTTTGATGCATATCTTAGGCATTTTTTGGAATTTTGGCACCAAATTTTTCAACACGGGGTTTTTGGAACCTCTCCTCATGAATTCTGGCACTGTCCTTGGGGTTGTGTCGGCCCGAAGGTGATTCACGGTCACTGCATGGGGTCCTTTTGGGACCAATTAATATGAAATGACAGTGCAAGCGTTCATGAGGTGGGCTCAAAAGCCTATGTTGCAAAATTTGCGGGAAAACCAAAAATGACTGTTTTATGAGCCAAGATTGCACAGTTACAGCACGCTGTAACTTTTGCAAATTTGCAATATTTTCACACCAGATTTTCAACATTGGCATTTTTTCAGACCTCCTTGTGAACAGTACAGCTGTCATTTTCCACATCCTGGCCAAAATGTGATTTCACACTTCCGGCGCAGAATAGCGCGGTCACTGTGGGAAATGGGTGTTTACTCACCTGGTAAAGATGATTGTGTTGGTTGACATCCATGGCACTCCAGACATTACCTCATGGGTTTTAGCCCACCTGATAGGCTAGTGATGCACATGAACCTAGGAACAGATTTCTTGTATATCCAGGTCCCAGAAACCCCTGTTCTCCAGTTTGAATCTTCCATAGCTGAAATCAAGGTTAGTAAAAGAGCAACTACGATAAAAAGACAGTAACCATCCTATATAATAATGCAGACTGAGTCAATATGTACATGTGGGCCAACAGCCCTAGTTTTATTTACCTATTAATACAATCTAAACTCGACCCGTAAGTGGTTGACGGTCGACATCTTGGGTGTCCTTAGTGAAATATGGCTTAATTCCCCCTCAAGGTAACTCTTCTGCTTAGTCTAATCCTGGTCACTCTGAGCACTCTGTCGGGTGGGTCATGGAGTGCCATGGATGTCAACCAACACAATTACCTTTACCAGGTGAGTAAACACCCATTGTGATTGGTTGGCCATCCATGGCACTCCAGACATTACCTCATGGGTAGATAAGTAGCAGTACTGTATCCTAGGGAGGGAGACAGACTGGTCTAGGAGTGAGAGGAGGAGCTGGGGGCTGAGAGGACCTGGGAGGCAAAAGTGGGCTGTAACTTGTACAGGTGCTCCAGTCTATAGTGTCTGGCAAACGTATGGATGGAAGTCTATGTCGCTGCCTTGCAGATATCTTCTGAAGACACGTTAGTCCTTTCCGCTAAAGAAGTGGCTACTGCTTTCGTGGAATGGGCCTTGATACCCTCTGGGGGCATCAGTTGTTTAGCCCTGTAGGCTTCCTGGATGGTTCTCTTGAGCCAGCCAGCAATGGTAGTCTTAGAGGCTGCCCTGCCTTGTCTTTGTCCCCTTGTGACAATGAACAACCTCTCTGTCTTGCGTAAGGGTAGAGTTCTAGATATGTAAATGGACAGGGTGATCCTGACATCCAGATGTTGAAGGACAGGCTTATCGCCAGGTTGGGTGTCTCCAGGAAAGGTAGACAACTCAATGGGTTGTTCCCTGTGAAATGTGGAGGAGGCCTTTGGTTGGAAGGCTGGTACTGTGCGTAGGCGTACCCCCTGAGGGGTGAACACTGTGTAAGGTTCTTTGTATGACAGCACCCTTAGTTCCCCAATCCTTCAAGCTGAGCAGATGGTGATGAGGAAACAGATCTTCAGACCCACCCAGAACAGATCTACCTCGTGTAGTGGTTCGAAGGGGGTTGTACTGAGGGAATCTAATACCAAGGGGAGGTCCCAGGGAGCGATGGATGGTCTGACTCTGGGTTGTAGTACTTCCACCACTTTCAGAAAGCACAAGGCATCCAAGTGTGCCCCTGGACTGTGTCCCCCAATGGGACCAATGACTGCTCCAATGGCTCACAGCTGTACCTTGAGAGATGAGTGGGCCAACCCCTTGTCTACTACCCATTGAAGGAATAAGAGGATGGTGGACATGTCTGCTAGCTCAGGATCCTTACCCTGTCCTCGGCACCACTTCATGAACACCGACCATTGTCTACCATAGGTCAAGGTGGTTGAGGATCATCTGGATTGTAGCATCATGGAGATGACTGATTCGTGATAACCTGCTCTCATCAGTGTCTTCCTCTCAGGAGCCAGGCTGTGAGTTTTAGCATCCGTGGAGCCAGGTGTAATACCGATCCCTGGGTCAGCATATCTGGCTGGTAGGGTAACCTGAGTCTGTCCATTGTCATAGTCAGCACCGTGGCAAACCAGGTTCTCCATGGCCAGTAGGGTGCCACTAGAATGATGGTTTGTCGTGATGTTCGGATCTTGGCTAGTACTTGGGGTAGCAATGGAATGGGGGGAACACGTACGCCTGATCCCGAGACCAAGGTTGTGTTAGGGCATCAGTTCCCTGGGACTGGGTTTCTCTGTATCTTGAATAGAATTTCTTGACCTGTGCATTTTCCGCTGTGGCCATGAGATCCATTGGTACAGGTCCCCAAGTCTCCTGAATCATTTGGAAGAGGCTGGGGTGGAGATGCCACTCCCCTGGGTGGACTTGTTGTCAGCTGAGTCAATCTGCTCACACGTTGAGTTTGTCCATGAGATGAACTGCGCTGAGATGTGTGAGGTTGGTCTGTGCCCAGTTGAGAACCATCGCCGCCTCCCTCAGCATAGCTCTGCTCCTGGTACCTCCTTGCTTGGCGATGTACGCCACCGTGACCTGGTTGTCGGAATGTATCAGAACCGACTGACCGGAAATGGAGGATCTGAAAGCACTGAGAGCATGGTATACTGCCTTCATTTCTAGGATGTTGATGGACAGCTTGACCTCTGATGTTGTCCATTGGCCCTGTGCCATCAGGTCACCCAGGCATGCTCCCCAATCCAATAGGCTTACGTCTGTTTCTATAGTGGCACTGTAAGATGCCTCTAGTGGAACCCCTCGTGTGAGATTGGAGCTCACTGTCCACCATGTTAGCGACTGTCTCACTGATGGTGGTAATGGAACTATGACATGCAGGTTGTATTCGTTCGGTGATCCCCGAGTGAGGACGTAAGTCTGTAGGGGTCGCATGGACCTGGCCTAAGGGATCAGGTCAATGCAAGATGCCATGCAACCTAGTAACTGGGCTATTCATCCCATGGTTGGCTGATGACAAGCTCTCAGGTGGTGAGACAATCTTATTAGGTTGTGTACCCTTGTCTGGGATGGTTTTGCCCATCCCTGTGACGTGTTGATCTGCGCCCCTACATGTTCTATCTGTTGCGTGGGCACCAGATGACTCTTGGCTTGGTTCACCACCCAGCCATGCTCCTCGAGTGCTCTCAGAGCGAGCACAGTATCTTGATGCAAGCGCTCCTTGGAGTGTGCCCGAATCAGCCAGTCGTCCAAGTAGGGGATGATATCGAGACCTTGTTCTCGGAGTCTGGCTACTAGTACTACTGACACCTTGGTAAACACTCTTGGTGCTGAGGTAAGACTGAAGGATAAGGCCTGATACTGGTAGTGCTGGCCTAGGATGTGGAATCTGAGGTATTGTCTGTGTTTTGGTCTGATAGGTATGTGAAGTTATGCGTCCTTCAAATCTGTGGACGTGAGGTAGTCGCCTACCTGGATACTGCATAGAGTCGACTTTAGGGTCTCCATTTTGAACCTTTGGGAAACTACATCCTGGTTGAGATGCTTCAGGCCCAGAATGGGGCGTAGTTCCCCGATTTCTTGGGCACGAGGAAGAAGATGGAGTATACTCCTAGTGTCTGTTCATGAAGAGGGACGGCCTGTATTGCTCTGTTTTGTATCAAATCCAACAGGATTTGTTGGACCTGATGAGCTGTTGCCTTCTTTTTGGCAATGGGAGCACTTATGAATCTGTGTGTGACAGGGGATTGGGATAACTCTATGGAGTATCCTCTCGACACCACCTCTTGAACCCACCTGTCCGAGGTTGTGCAGAACCACTGGTGTCTGAAAAGTGACAATCTTTGTCCCACAGGGGGACACAGTTCCTGCCCGTGTGGAGTTCTGGTCAAGTAGTCATTATTGCTTTCCCCTTTTCCCTCTACCTCTTCCTCCAAACTTGGACCCACGGGGTCTTAAGGAGGAGGGCTGATAGGAATGGGTGAAGAAACTGCGGAATCCGCTGTGTGTTCCTCTGCCTCGAAATGTATTGTTCTGGTAATGGGTGTCTCTGCATGCTTGATGAGACTTATTCCCCCCCCCGAAACCTCCACCTAGCAGAAGGGAGATAGGTGTGCCTATTCTTATTTTTGAGTAGGTCTTTGCCCTCCTCTTTCTGTTTTAGGAATTCCTGTAGGCCCTTCCCAAATACGTGTTTTCCCTTCATAGGCAAATTTTGCAGTAGTGTTTTAGATTCGTTGTCAGCTTCCAATAATTTTAGCCACAACGCTCTTCTGGCATGGTTAGTGATGGCTGTAGCCCTGGCATTCAGTCTGAGAATGTCCACTGCCATGTCCACCATGTATTTAGCAGCATCGAGAGTGCATTCTAACAGTTCTGCCTCTCTAGATTTGGGGTTTGCCTGCTCAAGGAGTTCCTCGAGCCAGCGGATCTGGGCACGTGCCCTGTAAATGGCCATAGTAGAGGCTTTGGTGGCCATTCCCTTGATTTCAAAAGACTTTTTCAACATGTCTTCCACTCTGTTGTCTGTGGAGTCCTTTAATGATATGGTTCCGCATGGCAGAATGGTTTTCTTACTGAGTGCCGCCACCTGAGGATCAATAGTTGGGGTTGTGCACCAGTTGCTGGCTTTGTCCTCCTGAACCGGGTACATGCAGTCCAAGTTTCTCTTGTGTGACATTCTGCTAGGCTGTGTGGATTGCCACTCCTTGTTGAAAATGTCCTCGATCGCTGGACATACTGGGAATGTCTCCTTGATAGTCGTCTTTTGCTGAATCATGGGGTCTAGTTTTGACTCTGGTTTGCCCTTTTCAACGTCAAAACCCATCATGGCCTTGACTATTTTCATAAGACCTGGAACCATGTCAAAAGAGCAAAGTTTAGATGTGAGGGATGGCACGGATTGTGGTTTCATGTCCTCGTCATCGGTCTCCACCCCCTCTTCCTCATCTGGCATCTCCTTGTCTTCTCCGGAGTCTGGCTTATGGCTGTCTGGTGCTGGTTCTACATGATCCGGATGGTCTTCATTGGCCCCCCCCACATTATCTGGCTCTGGAGGTGGTGTGGTTGTTGCCCTGTGCTGGGTAAGGGATTCTAACTTTTCCATTATCTTCAGCATAAAGTTCTGTTGGCTCTCCATCATCGCTACCGTGGCCTGCTGGTTCTGAAGTAGGATAGCTTCAGGATTCATCCAAGTAGAGCCACTGGGTCCTGGAATACTGGAGCCCATGACAGAAGTTTGCTCTAGCGATAAGTCGTCGTTGTCATGGAGACAAGCAGGGAATGGGGGCCCGGAGCGTGGGGCAAGAAGGTAGCACTGCAAGAGGTTAATTTCTTGGCCTTGACCATCTGGTGGAGAGAGGGAGAAAAGGAGGCGTATTGTTAGTACTGGGTGACAATGGGCCTCCAACTCAGTGGGTGCCCCATAGCTGTTAAATACAGCCTTAAAAAGTACAGAACATCCTAGGAGTGTAAATGCCCTAGGGTGCTGCTGGTAATGCTGACCTTAGAGAGGGGGTATAAAGAACTACAGGCGGGGTTCAGCATGGGGGGTCACTATAGTGAGGGACCCCGCATGAAGAAGGCCACTGTGGAGGTCACTATGGGGAGGGACCACCAAGTTCTTTGTAAGGCATATGGGGTCACTATGGAGAGGGACCCCATATGAACTAGAGGAGTTACCACTAGGTTCTCTTTGAAGAGAATATAGGGTCGCTAGAGAGAGGGACCCCATATGAAGATAGAGGAGGTGCTGGGAGGGGGGTGGGGAGGATGAGCCAGAAGGCTTCGTAGGCCTGCAGAGGGACATTTTTGAACCAGTGCTCCTGTTTGCAGCTCAGAGCATCTAGGTTTTGTTTTCAGCCCCCACTGTGATGCAGCATGCCAGCACTTTGTTTATTTGCCAGAAAAACACAAATAGTTGGCGCCTCCTCCCAGAATTCCACTCGAGGTCTCAGTGTGGCTATTCTCTCTACTTTGGAAGGAGACCTTTGAAAGAAAAAACTATCACTCATTCTGCTAGGGCTATCACTGAAGGAAAATGAAGTATCGAATGGCCCGACCCTTAGGCAGGGGGCGAATCGCTGAGAAATCGCAGCAGGACTCAGAAATTCCGATGTCCAGTGTCTCTTTCTCAAGCTACCTTCTGTTGACTGCTAGGGAGAGAAGGCATCCAACCCCCCCCAACGCTAGGCCTGGGACCCAGCGATGGCCGGAAGTAGGCCGTGAGAACCATGCGGCCGAAAGAGCGTGGGAAAGACGAGTAAGACCTTGCTGAATTAAAAAATCCCCTAAAAATGGGGAATCTGTTGAGGGGGAGCTGGTACTGTTCATGGGGATGCTCTGCCTGTGTGTGTGCTGTGCCATCTGCGCGAGGCAGGGATGGTGCAGGCGGACGCCAGAACCGAGAACAGACCTGGGGAGGGCAAACCCTTTTCCCCTTACCAAAAAAACAGAAAGAACGTGGTGCAGAAAACTGCAAATAACACTAAAAAACATAAGAAAGTTGCAGAACGGCTCACTAGGCTTGAAGTAAGCCAGGATGGGACCCAGTACTTTGCAAATAGGCCAGAGAGGCCAAAGCAGGAATGGATTTTAAGCGAACACATTGGTAACCATAAAAAAACTTGCTGGCTTTAACTTCTAGCTCAAACAATCGAGAAATATATCAATAAACAACAACACTGGCATAATTCAATTATAGCAAGAAAAAACACAATGCTGCAGGATTCACTTCCCATTAGGGAGCTATATTAAAGGGTGACGGGGAAAAAACACACACACAAAAACTGCAGCAGAGATGGCGTAATGCGTCTCTAGGTGGTTGGCAGGATAAGCAACTTAGGTAATTATAAAGCAGCGGCCTACCTTCCTAGAGTAGAACAACAGAAGAACAGGGGTTACTGGGACCTGGATATACAAGAAATCTGATCCTAGGGTCATGTGCATCACTAGCCTATCAGGTGGGCTAAAACCCATGAGGTAAGGTCTGGAGTGCCATGGATGGTCAACCAATCACAATCAGTGTTTGGGACAGATTAAGAAAATGACAGTGACACAGTTCATGAGCAGAGGTCCTAAAATGCCTATGTTGAAAATTTGGTGATGATACCCCATAAAATGACTGTGTTACAAGCGTGCATTGCAGTTTGCACGCATGCTCTTAACTTCGAGAATTAATATTTTCACTCCAGATTTTCAACACTGCCATTCTTCTGCACCTCCTTATGAATAGTATAGCTGTCATTTTTCACATCCTGGCTAAAATGTGTTTTTGCAGTTCTGGCACAGAATAGCGTGGTCGCTGTGGGAAATCTGTGTTCAGGACACATTATGAAAATGGCAGTGACACTGTTCATTAGCAGAGGTCCTAAAATACCTATGTTGAAAATTTGGCGACGAAAGTTCATAAAATGACTGTGTTACAATGCATTGGGCAGTTTCTATGCACGCCGTACCTTCTCAAGAACTTTGCAATATTTTCACCCAGATTTTCAACATTGTCATTTTTCCACACCTCTTTATGAACAGTTCAGCTGTCATTTTCACATCCTGACCAAAATGTGTTTTCGCTCTTCCGCACACAATAGCTGTCGCTGTGGGAAATCAGTGTTTGGGACATATTAAAAAAATTCACTGCCACTGTTCATGAGCAGAGGTCCTAAAATGCCTATGTTGAAAATTTTGTGATGAAATTCCATAAAATGACTGTGTTACGAGCCTGCATTTTGCAGTTTCCACGCACCCTTGTAACTTCGCAAATTAGTAATATTTTCACGTCAGATTTTCAACACTGGCATTTGTTCACACCTCCTTATGAACAGTACAGCTGTCATTTTTCACATCCTGGCAGAAATGTGTTTCTGCACTTCCAGCGCAGAATACCGCAGTCGCTGTCGGAAATCAGTGTTTGGGACAGATTAGGATCGAGCGACTGAGAGAGGGGGGTAGTGAGCGAGCTCAACTGAGCTCTGTCAGGACTGCTACGGATTTCTCTGTGGGCAGGAAAAGGCACCAAAGCAGGCAGGAGAGCAGTACAAAAGGGCGGCCTGCAGTGCCGGGAGACACAGATTGAGCGACTGAAGGAGGGGGAGTGAGTGAGCTCAAGCGGAGCTCTGTTGGGACTGCTGTGGATTTCTTTGTGGGCAGGAAAAGGCAGCAGTGCATGCAGGGGCCCAGTACAAAAGTGCAGCCTGCAGCGGTGGGAGAAACAGAATGAGCAACTGAGAGAGGGGGAGTGACCCACCTCAACGGAGCTCTGACGGGACAGCTGCAGATTTCTTTGTGGGCAGAAAAATGTGCCAATGCAGGCAGGAGCCCAGTACAAAAGAGCAGCCTACAGCACCGGGAGAAACAGAATGAGTGAGTGACACAGGGGCAGTGAGCGAGCTCAACGGACAAATGCAATCAACATTCGGCATTGACAAATGCTTGTTTCATATATGTTCCAGGCCTGCTGTGATATTGTACTTTCTGAAACTTCCTCCCATTGTTCTTTGGCTGTTATGGTTAGGTCGGTTTCCGTATTCAGTTGCAGTTTATACAGTTTACCAGCTCCTAATTTAATTCTTGCTACATAGAAACATAGACTTTGACAGCAGATAAGGACCGCTTGGCCCACCTAGTCTGCCCATTTCCCTACCTACAGGATAAGCTGCAGATCCTATTTAACCAACAGCCTAAGATTGTGGGAATCAAATCCAGGTCTGTCTGCTGGATGTACCAAGCTCATTCACAGCTCATTACTTTAACCTCTAGGCTACTGTTAGTGTAGAACAAGGAAATTAAAAGAAAATGCTACATAGAGCACTATTATGGATTAGGTTGGAATTTTTTGTTTCCATCTTTATAAGATCAATCTTTTAAAGGCTACGGATATTGACAAAATCAAATATGTTGCATACTTTTGCAGAACAGGTGATACAGGGTATCACCCAATACAAATAACATAGGGGAAAGGGAATATTGACCCTGTATTGTTTGACGGTAAGAATGAATACTTTTCCAGGATTTGTTGATCTCAAGCAGTACCAAAATATATGGCTTAACTCAGCTTCTGCACAACCACATTTCCAGTAGCTATCCCCTGTTGAAAGGTCTAGTTTCTTAAGTTGAATTGGGGAATAATAAAACTAGTGCAATACTTCAAATTGGATTACCCTTCCCTGAACTTCCCTGGAAGAAGTATATGCATTTTCATATAATCTGGACCAGGTTTCATGCAATATTCTCATTTTAAAACCTTCTTTCCCATTTACGTCCAGCCAGATCTGTTAACATCACTATGTTATAAGTCTATTGGTATAGCTGACTCTTATTTTGAGATGAACCACTTTTAAAGAGTTGCACCACTCCATGTTGTGCAGAGGAATATTTTTAGCTAAAGTATCCCTGAGCTGCAGATATAAAGAGAACTGATACTTATGAATATTGAATTTCTGTTTAAAATTGGTGAATGATATCAACTGATTTGGGCTATCCAATAGATCTCGTATTGTTCTAACCCTTTTTTCCCATCAAAGGTGATGGCCGGGTTATCCCAAAGTGGCATGTACTGTAATGGCAGGGATTTTGCATGTCTGAAAGTAGTGTATTTCTTATAAAGCCACCAACAGGGCAGGAGCCCAGTACAAAAGGGCAGCCTGCAGCGCCAGGAGAAATAGAATGAGCGAGTGAGAGAGGGGGAGTGAGCCACCTGAACGGAGCTCTGTCGGGACAGCTACGGATTTCTTAGTGGGCAGAAAAAGCTGCCAACGCAGGCAGGAGCTCAGTACAAAAGAGCAGCATGCAGCACCGGGAGAAACAGACTGAGCGAGTGACAGAGGGGCACTGAGCGAGCTCAACAGACCAATGCAATCAACATTCGGCATTGACAAATGCTTGTTATTACAATCTAGCCATGCAAAAAATAGATTCCAGACTTTGTCAGATTTGTCATATATCTATTCCTAACTACTGTATATGCGTCATTCTTTCATTTAGTGCGGTAGTGGACACATATTTAATAGAGTCATTTACATCTAGTAAAGTTTTTTTTCCTTTCCATTTAGATAAGAGCAATCTTTTGAGACACAGTGCTGCCAGCAGTAACCATTTTTCTCCTCCTAAGACTAAATAGGGAAGTACAGTAGTATTTCCTAGTATGGTTTAGAATTAATATGTTGGTTTAGTACCTGTGTAGCAATTGTAAGTGGTGACCAGCAGTCCCACAGCATATGAAGTAGATTTGCATGCTTTAAACTATATCTCCAACATCCATCTTCTTCCATCAGTCCCATTTTAATGAGTTGCTGTGGCATATAATGCTATCAGTGTATAATTTATATTGGATCAGCTTGCTTTGTATGTCCATATTCATCTTGTATGAATTTTTCCACATAAGGTTCCAGGCCTGCTGTGATATTGTACTTTCTGAATCTTTCTCCCATTGTTCTTTGGCTGTTATGGTTAGGTCAGTTTCCGTATTCAGTTGCAGTTTATACAGTTTACCAGCTCCTAATTTCCTTCATGCTACTACTAATAATGTTTGCCATTTCTTATTTATATCATTATATGTCTTATTGTTCACAGTTCTCTCTATAGCAGTCCTTAACTGTAAAAGCTGGTAAAATTGGGAAGCTGGTAGGGAGTACTTGTGGCTCAGATCTAAGAAGGTGTACAATATCCCACTATCTGGGTGTAAGGCATCTCCTGGATATTAAATCCCTGTTGTTTCCCATTCCTTGTTTTTCAGTGGCCTATGATTGTATTGAGCAAGCAGGTTATCCCATAAGGGCATTATTTCACAGGTGACTGTTGTGAGTCCAACATTTATTATAATGAGATGTTATTTTTGACAATGTCTTAATCCCAAGGTGGGACTTTCTTTTTTTAAATTCAAAATGTTATTAAGATTTTCAAGTAGTGTACAAGGAGTAGAATATAAGTAAATAAAAAATACACAAATATGCAAGCAACAAATATATGAATAAATATTAAAACATAAGTCGAACTTCTACACCATAAAGCATAGGTTGTGTGAGTAAACTCGAACCCTAACTAAATGTTGTACTGTCTGCCATTTTATCATTTTTTTATTTTATTCCTTGATAACTGTGTAAGGCCCACTAGGCACAAATGCCTGTTTTCAGGGGGGACCCGGGAGCAGTGGGGAGGTTAACTGATTTGTTCAGAGTCACACAGTATGCAAGTGGAGGTTTGGGGAATCTAACCCAGGTCTGTCTGCTGGATGTACCAAGCTCATTCACAGCTCATTACTTTAACCTCTAGGCTACTGTTAGTGTAAAACAAGGAAATTAAAAGAAAATGCTACATAGAACACTATTATGGATTAGGTCAGAATTCCTAGAAAGGACCCTAAATGGACTGAAACATCTCAGCTTTGTCAGGTAACATATTACTGATTCTTTCATTATTCACAAGAGTTCCCAGAGAGTTGAACCACTCCTTTATTGTAGGTGACTTTTGGAATGTGGTGGCGACTCACAATTTCGGAATGTGGTGGTGACGCACAGTTTCAGAATGTGGTGGTGACGTTCAGTTTCGGAATGTGGTGGTGACGCACAATTTCAGAATGTGGTGGTGACACAGTTTCAGAATGTGGTGGTGATGCACAGTTTCAGAATGTGGTGGTGACACACGGTTTTAGAATGTGGCTATGACGCACAGTTTCAGAATGTGGCTGTGGCACACAGTTTTGGAATGTGGTGGTGATGCACAGTTTCAGAATGTGGTGGTGACACACAATTTCAGAATGTGGTGGCGACGCACAGTTTTGGAACGTGGTGGTGAAGCACAGTTTCAGAATGTGGTGGTGACACTCAGATTCGGAATGTGGTGGTGATGCACAGTTTTGGAATGTGGTGGCGATACAGTTTCAGAATGTGGTGATGATGCACAGTTTCAGAATGTGGTGGTGATGCACAGTTTCGGAATGTGGCAGTGACGCACAGTTTCGGAATGTGGTGGTGATGCACACTTTCGGAATGTGGCTGTGACACACAGTTTCAGAATGTGGCTGTGGCACACAGTTTCAGAATGTGGTGGTGACGTGCAATTTCGGAATGTGGTGGTGACGCAGACTTTCTGAATGTGGTGGTGATGTAGACTTTCTGAATTTGGCTATGATGCACAGTTTCAGAGAACGTGGTGGTGACACACAGTTTCAGAATGTGGTGGTGATGCAGACTTTATGAATGTGGCTGTGACGCACAGTTTCAGAATGTGGTGGTGACGCACAGTTTCGGAATGTGGTGGTGATGCACAGTTTCAGAATGTGGTGGTGACGCACAATTTTGGAATGTGGCTGTGACACACAGTTTCAGAATGTGGCTGCGGTGCACAGTTTCAGAATGTGGTGGTGACACACAGTTTCGGAATGTGGTGGTGATGCACAATTTCAGAATGTGGCGGTGGTGCACAATTTCGGAATGTGGCTATAATGCACAGTTTCAGAATGTGGCTTTGGCACACAGTTTCGGAATGTGGTGATGATGATGCACATTTTCAGAATGTGGTGGTGATGTGCAATTTTGGAATGTGGTGGTGACGTAGACTTTCTGAATGTGGCTGTGATGCACAGTTTCAGAATGTGGTGGTGATGCACAGTTTCAGAAAGAGGTGGTGACACACAGTTTCGGAATGTGATGGTGACACACAGTTTTGGAATGTGGCAGTGACACACAGTTTCGGAAAGTGGTGGTGATGCAGACTTTCTAAATGTGGTGGTGATGCACAGTTTTGGAATGTGGCAGTGACACACAGTTTCGGAAAGTGGTGGTGACGCAGACTTTCTAAATGTGGTGGTGACGCACAGTTTTGCAAAGAATGTGGTGGTGATGTACAATTTCGGAATGTGGTGGTGACACACAATTTTGGAGTGTGGTGGTGACACACAGTTTCAGAATGTGGCAATGATGCACAGTTTGTGAATGTGGGGGTGATGCACAGTTTTGGAATGTGGCAGATATGCACAATTTCGGAATGTGGCGGTGACACTCTGTTCTGGAATGTGGCAGGGACAAGCAATTTCAGAATAAATGGTGTGTTCTGTCACATTCCTACAATGTGCATCCCCACTATATTCTAAAATTGCTAGTCACCGCCAAATTTTTTAATGTTTGTTTCTGTTGCATTCTGAAATTGAGTGTCCACCACATTTTGAGATGGCACATCCCTACCAGATTCTGAGACTGCATGCCTACCCCTTCCCCGCATTTTAAAATTGCGTACGACCTTGACATTCTGTACCCTGGTTCAGTGCTGCATTCCAAAGCCACCTCCTGATGTGTTCTAAAGTACAGTACCATGCATCTGAACATTCTGGAAATGGAAGTACTACAGTCAACCCTATGTCAGTTTTTTTTAATGATTACTACAGCTACAGTTTCTCAAACTTTAGGAAAACAGGTCCTATAAGGTTGCTGATAGAGAAGACTAGACTTTGAGTTCAGGTTATGACATCATACGTGGCTCTTCACTGAAACTAAATTGTTTGAACAGGTAGTGAAATCAGGGTCACAAAATAGCTCCGAACTTTAAAATGAAGTAACGGAGAGACCTAATTTTCAGTGTGACATTTATTGTGAGTATGCTTATTGTTATTCTACAATGTAGCATTTTTGCCTGAACTCCCTCTTTAAATCAGAAGGGAACAAGCCAAGACTTCATTATTTCTAAACATTACAGCTGTATTACAGTTACCTGTTCTGCAGTACTGTGAATTAGGACAATTATAGACAGAGAATGAGGGTGTGCTGTGCCTCTGGTTCCCAGGAGAGAGAGAGAGAGAGAGAGAGAAATGATAGTGCTGTGTGGGTGCTTCGTGAGAGACCACATTTTTTATGCTGCATATGAGCAGCCCACTTGGTGTGATTGAGAGAGAAAGCAGGTCCAGCTAAGCAAGAAGGGAGAGAGTCAGGGATCGGCAGTGGCTTTGTTTTTGAAGCAGGTCCATGAGAGAGAGAGAGAGAGAGAGAGAGTGCTTAGAGAGAGAGAGAGAGAGAGAGAGAGAGAGAGAGTGCTTACTGCTGGTTGCCAGGACAGTGACTGTGAAAGCTAGGGGAGTGCACTTCTAGTAAATGCATGCTGCTGCCACGGGTACCAGCAATATAAGTTTAATTCCTGCCTTCTGGCACAAATTAGTAATGTTTAAAAAAAAAAGATTTTGAAGCAGTGTGCAACATGATTGGCCTACACAAATGTACAACATTGTTCACAAAGGCTGGCCTCCTCACCCATTTGTGCAGGATATTCTTCCAATGTCACCAGTATCCTGCATGAATGTGTGAGATGGCCAGCTTTTGCAAACCAGTTTGCATGTTTCTGAAAGCTAGACACCTCGCACATTCATGGAGGATACTGGTGATGCTGATAGGATATCCTGCACAAATGCGCGAGGTGGAAGACTTTCACAAACATGCAACTTGCTTGTTTGCGAAGGTGTGCCAGCCCCCTTCCCTGAATTTCTGGAAGGCATGGATATCTGACATGCTGCGTTCTGGTTGCTAGAAGGGTTCCCAACCCGATGGTTGCCACCCCTTAAGGCACTGGGTTCTGAACCCTCTTGGTCATTCAGGATACAGGAAATTCCATCCCCATTTTATAAGGGAGGTACTGCACTGGTGAGGGGGATGTCCTTTGGATAAAATGTTAAACTGACATCCCATACATCAAAAAAAAGAGTATGGATTTTTCCTCGGTGTCATGGCCAAGATTCCCTGTCAATGAATAGAAAGCAGATCCATGTAACCCAACTCTCAGAACACCCCTGGAAACAAGGTTTACAAATGAGTATCTATTTCCTGGTCAAAAATTTCAAATAGATAATGTAAATAAACCATCCAGTGCAGCTATAGCTCCCCTCTTTCATTTTCAAGTGGTACAGTCTATGTGAAAGCAAGCCAAAGCCGTCTATTGAGGCAGGCTACATGACAATCTGTAAGAGATTATTTGCCCTGCAACAGTTCACTCCCTCCAGATCTCGGGAACTGTTACAGGAAAGTAAATGCCTCCCAGTGTAAAGTAAGTTATTAATTTAGGGTTCAAAAATATAAATAAAATCATGCTGTGTAGGGGGGAAGGCTGTCCTGTAACAGCTCCCACTCTGTACCTGTCCCTGTTTAGAAAAAGAGGGCTGCAGTCTCCGGTGCTGTCAGTACCTCACCTTTCACCAACACTTCATTGTGATCAGAGGGTGGGGGTACCACTAGACACCAGGAACTACTTACAGGTTGATGGGGATGGGGATTGCTGGATAGGGGTCCTACTAGACACCAGGGACTACTTACAGGCTTATGGGGAAGGGGCTTGCTGGGCTGGGGGGTGCCACAAGACCCCAGGGATTTTTCTTATTGTAGGGAGACAGGTGATCAGGATGGGGGTGGTTGAGGGGCACAAATCTGGCACCATTTCCCATGCAAATGAGCCCACAATGGGCATGCGTGAGGCCCCTTAGCACCTTGCATGCCCAAAGGGCTTATTTGCATGTTGATGGCTGAATATTGCACCTAGGGCTCCCAGCTCGGACAGGTCTGAGGGTGCAATCCTATGCATTTTGGTATGAGCTGCATAAAATCCAGATCCATGTTGCACAAACCACTGCACTCTGTTTTACCCTTATTCCAATATTGGGCACCGGGTGGCATAAAATATGTTATAGCAGATCATTGTCAGTGCACATGATGAGAAAAAAGAAAGAAGAGAAAGACAATACAATACTAGTAAGGGAATGTGGGTCCTTTAAGAATTTAACAGATGAGGTGTTTATCAAATAAATAAACAAGGTAAATTGACCATCCCTTTGTGAGCAAACCCAGAGTGAATCAACTACAAATTTATTTAACCAAACGATAACTGAAATCATAACTCACTTGGTCTCAATTAAAAAATCAAAGGGTAAGAGACAAACACTTGCCTTGGTTAAATGAAAAACTACTTGATCTAACAAGAACAAGAAACACTTCATGGAAGCAGTTCAAGAAATCAGGTTCAGACATGAGTGTTTATAGGAGACGTTGGTATCTTTGCAAAGTTAAAATAAAAAAAATCTAAGCAGATGTGTTATAAAAATAAGCAGCTAAAGAACATGTCAAATCGAAGTAAGTTTTAGGACTCATTTAGAGAATTTTACTAACCCCGGGAAAAAGTCAAAACTGATAAAATTTGGGGAACATTTATTGCATGACAGTTGCAAATTTGGTGAAGCTTTCAAGGACTTTTCGGCAAACATGAAAACTGACAAAGAACAAATAAAACCAAACAGTACTGGAAATGAGAATTTGGTGATATGGGGAACTTGTAAAAACACTTTTTATTTTTTTAGAGTAACAGTAAATGACACCAAAAAATTATTACTAAAGCTTGCTGGCAGTAAAGGGGCAGGAATGGATGGTCTTCCCACAAGAGTATTAAAAATGGTGGCTGGACAGTTAGCCAGACCAGTGGCACATTTGTTCAGTTTATCCTTATGCACTAATCACCTTCCAAAATGCTGGAAGATAGCAGTTGCAGCACCGTAGCTGTTCTAACATCTTTTTTAAAATCTGGAGATGAGCAAATTGTCACAAATTGCAGACCAGTCTCTGTTTTACCAGCACAAAACTTCTTGAAAAAGTCCAATTAATTAAACATCTGGAAGAAATTTTTTTTTTTTTTATGAAAGAGCAATATGATTTTTGTGAGTGTGTGTTGGGGGGGTACAGCAAATCAGCAGCCTTGATCAGATTGACTAGTGGTATTTACAATAATATTGGCAACTAAATGCTTACTGGAGCAATTTTTGTTGATCTGACCAAGGCTTTCAACCTGGTGGATAACCTCATGCTACTAACCAAGTCAGGGAAACTGGTCATAGGTAATTACACACTTGAATGGTTCAAAAACTACTTGATTAGCAGAAAAAAAGTGTTGAAGCTTGGATCTGAGAGATCAGAACTGAGAGAGACTGACATAGGGGTGCCGCAAGGTTCAGTGTTAGGTCCTCTCCTGTTTTCAGTTTTTATAAAAGATCTACCAGGGATCTGTCAAAATGCATAGGTCATAATGTATGCTGATGACACAGTTCTCTATAGCACAGGTAAGACAAGAGCGGACCTAGAGATGAAAATGCAGCCTTTGTATTACAAACTGCAGACTTGGTTTGCTAAAAACAAAACACTATTGAATGAAAAGAAAAGAAAAACAATGTTTTTTGGAACACAACAAAATGCTGGTTCTAAAGCAAACAGTATGAAAATTAAAGGATTAAAGGGATATGAATTGGAGGAAGTACCATACTTTGGTTATTTAGATGTTATGTTAGACCAAACACTATCGTACAGTGATCATATAAAAAAGGTTACAAAAAAGATCAACAATAAATTGAGTTATCTGTACAGGAAATAAAATAGTTTAACAATGAATGTTAACAGGACCATTGCAGAACAGGATCTTCTCCCAGCTTTAGACTGCAATTCAATTTTGCTGTGTAACTTATCGGAAACAATTTTTCACAAGTATGATGTTACTTTCAATAACATAAATAGATTTTCTACAAATTAAAGAAAAGAACACCATTGTAGTTTGTATCAACATTTCTACCTCCAAGGTATAGGGTCCAATATGCAGCTTTGACTTTTCTACGTAAAACTTTAAACACAGGGATATCAATGGTGTTAAAAAATAAATTGGTAAAAGTGCAAAATCCCAAATCTCTGAGGAAAGATATCATTAAAACGATTTTGTGAAATCCAAATTAAATCAAAGATGAAGAATGATCATCTTCTTATGGCTCTAAACTGATAAACAATGCATATGAAATGGGAATGGACTTTGATCTCACAACCAGCATTTTCAAAAAGAAATGTAGGAACATTTAGAAACGCTGACAATCCGCAGTCAATGCGTTGCGATTACCTGTGTTTGCTACTCATGTTATACCCTTATGAAATCATGTACATTTTGTATTATATATTTATGGAGTGTTCTTATCTTGTATGGGATCTGAGTCGATAATCATGTATTGTCTATACCTATTGACCTATTGTAAACCCAGTCTCCGCAGGCATGGCTTGAAATGGATCTTTGATCCCGTTCACTTTTCTGGTAAAACAAATTAAATAATTACAATAAATAAACACCCTTGCAGATCATCTCAGTCAGTTCAGAGCACTCTGCATGAATGGGAGCTCATGCATGACCGCTAAAATGGGGTCAGCCAGACACAGGCCTTTCTGTGTCTCCACACAATGCACAACTGTCACATTTCTGCTTGCTTGCTCCAAGGCCTGGAGTTTTTTGTGAGATGCATTGTTCCACTCTTTGAAAAGGAGGTGCCTAGACACAGCATACATTTACTGAACATTACAGTCAGGATTTCGCCTCTCGTAGATGTGCTGGCTTTGCCCCCTCACCCTTGGAAGTTAAATTGCACACTGTGAGCCAGCCATTGCATATCCCAGACAGACAGAAGGCAGATAATGCTTCAGCGGCAAAACTAAATCATTTATCTGTGAGCTTTGACGCGCACTCGCATTGTATATACTGGGGATATGGCACAAGCCTGATATAAATAGGCCTGATATTTTATGAGTGGTGAGGCCATGAGTGATGTCACAGTTCAAATGCAATGTTCGCTCATTTATCTGCCAATCCTGGTTCACCCAAAAGTTTGGCAGATAACAGAGGGTGGCAAGTTTCACAGCAAAACTGTAAGAACCTTGAGCACAATCTTTATTTTAGTGCTATATACACACAGAACATTAGCCTTCTAAGACTACAATTATTTATTTATTTATTTATTTTATTTGGTGTGCATTTTTGTTGCTGCCTTGCTGCCAGTCCTCAGCCCAGTCATGGATCCTTCTGCTCACACCCCACATTAGCTGTGACTCCTTGATACCCCCTGGCTTACCCCCCAGGGTGGGGTTGCAGCACCAGCCCAAAGTGCAGCAAGTGATGGGATAAGTCAGGGAGCCAGCCTGGGAGCTGATCGAAGCAGACTCTGGGCTTCATTAAGGCAGTCAGAAGTAGTTTTCTCCCGGATGTATGGGGGCGGGGAAGTGCAATGTTGACCAGCATCCACTCTGCCCCCCCAACGTATTGCCGTCAGCGTATGTGGTACACCCAGCCTCCGCTAGGTGTCTGTACACTCTACCACCCTTCCCCCAGAGAAGAAGAGCAGTCATTGTATGCTTGATCCTTCTCCCCCTGGCTAGCCCTCCAATGTCCCGGGTCCGTTCCCGAACCCGGGTCGCCAGGATCGCAGGTTGGTTGGCACCTTGCTCCTGCACCAGTGGGCCAGCCCTCTAAGACTCCAGTTATATGAACAACAATTATACTTGTTAGTAAACTTTGTCTGTGTTTAAAGGAGTCATGGGGGGTATTAATCAAATCCTTGTTGTATAGTGCCTGACTTTTGGTCACATTAGTATGCATGCCTTAATAAAGATAACAAAATGAGGGGATTTCTGGTTGAAGTTAACGGCACTCAGATAGGAATAGTTGATAGAGTTGAGTGGCGGGGAATTGATAATAGCACTGTTTTCTCTTCACTAGTTAAAAATTGCGGTAAATGTTTGTACAGGCTGTAATTTTATGCAAGTTTCTTTAGGAATTCCACAGTCGTGGCATGGCTGGCATACTAGGCATATCCGGTTTTGGTTTTGATGTAATGTCAGAATTTAGTTCGGTGGTACTCCATATGAAGTATCACAAATTAATGACTTGTACTTGCCTGAGGCTAACATATATTAGGTCACCAATGTATTACAAAGGTGCAAATTTCCATGGGGTCATTAATTGTATGCCATACTGGCTGGTTCAGTGGAAAATTTTAAAAATAAAGTTAAAAAAAATACTGTAGTTTATAGCACATAAGCTCCAGTAAAAAAAAATTTGGGCTGTGCACTCGAGCAGACTGGATAGACCATTGTAGCCTGCTTCTGCTGGAAATTTTTTGTATGTTTTGTATGTTTCGTAATGTAGTTTCTAGTTTAAAGTCTCCCACATTTTGTTTCACAGAGGAATGAGTGAACCCTTTCCACCTTCAGTTTGGCACTCAGACCTTCCATATTACGGTGTCTCTGGACTGACAAAATTCCTAACTGTACACTCAAGACCTGAATATGGAAAACCAGGCACACAGACCTCTTCTGCAATAAATTCCTGAGCAGTGCTCCTACTCACATGCCTGGCTCTGTTTAAATTACTGAAAACTGAAACTGAGCACACAGAAGGATGTTGTGGAAGCATGTTGCTGCCACCTGCTACTGAAAAATGGGCACAGAGCATGAGTGTTTCGGGAGTTTAGAGGGCAACTAATTTTAAACTAAGGAGTAGATTACAGAGAGAGAAAGAGAGGAGGAGGAGAGAGAGAGAAAGGGATTGGGAGAAGCAGAATATTTAGGGGGGAGAGTGGTGGAAAGGGGGTGTTGTGGGGAGTATGGAGGGGAGAGAGCTGGAGGGAGCTGGGGGGGTGGCAAGGGATGGCAGGTGGGGGTCCAGGGTAGGCAAAACAGGAGGAAAGCTCAGCATGAATGTGTGTGTATATATATGCCATGAGGAAGGATTTGAGTATACTACAGAAATGGTCAGAAACATAGCAGCTGAAGTTCAATACAAAGAAGTGTGCAGTGATGCATATAGGGCATAAAAATCGACTGGCCAAGTACTCACTGGGAGGGGGGGAGAGCAGATAAAGCAAACAGAACATGAAAGGGTTCTGGGGATTATAATATCAAATAACCTTACGGTAAGTGACCAATGTAGTAAGGTGGTTGGCAAAGCTAATGGAATGATGGCGTGCATAGGAAGGGGCATAACTAGTAGGAAGAGGGAGGTGCTAATGCCATTATATAAGACCATGGTTAGAGTATGGAGTACAGTTCTGGAGGCCTCATTCAAGAAAGGGCATAGATGTAATAGAAAAGGTTCAGAGAAGGGCAACAAAGATGGTGCAGGTTATGCAAGGGAAACCATATGAGACAAGATTGAAAGAATTAAATCTGTATCCACTGGAGTTTAGAGGAGAGAGAGGAGACATGATAGAGACATTCAAGTACATGAAGGGGATAAATAAAGTGAGGGAGGGAAGTCTATTTAAAAGGAAAGTCAGAGTTAAAACAAGAGATCAAACTTTAAGATTGGAAGGAGGAAGATTTAAAGGTAATGTAAGGGGGTGTTATTTCATGGAGAGGGTGGTTGAACCCTGGAACTGATTACCTGAGGAGGTGATAGGTGTTAAAATGGTGGAGGGATTCAAGAGAGCATGGGACAGACATATGGGGTTGGTTAGAGGACAGAGGATAGGCTCCTTATGCACAGGTGACTAGTAGTGGAAGTGGGAGATGGGCAGACTGGATGGGCCAGGATGGTCCTTTTCTGCTGACACATTACTATGATACAGCTACACAATGTAGGAGAGAGTCAACCCTTACAGATTAATGATTCATTTTAGCTACAAAAGCATTTTAAATATAGAATAAATGATGGGTATTCTTGGAAAGAAACACATCAGTGTGACTAGCCAGATAATAAAACCAAGAGCCCAAAGAGTGAGTGCCCTTATGATCTGGCTAGCCTTCTTGATGCGTTTATTTCTGAGTACAGGTCTTTACCCAGCTTTTATGACCACATTGGGATGTTTACGGTTACTTTTGATCACAACTGCTTACGTTGGGAACAGGTATAGAGGGAAATAACTGGTAACCAGTCCTATAGGGAAAGGTTTCAGCCATACGATATATGAAAATAAATAATTTATTTCCACTGCATTTTATTTATTTGTTTAAAAGTTGTTAACCGGGAAATGCACACTGAGCCTAGACTCATTTCCAGGTGCAACTTGGGGGCATAATGTAGACATATACACAAAACAGGGGTAGATGCAATACTTATACAAAACTAGTAGATAAACCACAATAGAAAATGGTCCAACTGTTAGCTTACATTAGAAGGAAATTGATAAACAGAGATCTAACGTTATTTACAGTATTGATTTTTTCACTTTATACAATGTAATACAATAAGCAACGGATAACGTCATTTCCAGTATTTTTTACACTTTATACAGTAAGTACATTCAGTAAGAGAGAGGGATTAAGGGGGGAGGAGACGGGAAGGGGGTGGAAGCAGGTGTGAGGAGTGATGGAGGATGGGATGTGGGTGAGGGGGCAGATGCATGGGAGTGGGGAGATAGATTTGAACTGCCATTGAAAGATGGAGGGAGCTGAATTCTTGGATAGGAGCTGGCAGTTGATTTCAGAGGTGAGATGGGAGGTAAGAGAAAGCAGAGGCAACGACTGAGGAACGCTGATGGGGAATGGAGAAAGAGCGGGGGTGCCAGGATCTGAGAGGGTAGGCAGGAGTGGGTGCTGAGGAGACAAGAGGAGTGAGGAAAGATTAAAGGGGAGGATTTTGAGCCAGAATTTAGCCAGAGATGCTCTCCGGTCCATTTTAACCTTGTTCATAGTTAACAAAACACCTTTCCACTATTGCATTAGACACAGGAAATACTCTCATGATATTCAAAATCTTCAAAAGATTAGGATATGAGTTTTGGGTCACATGCCAGCTTGTATAGATAATGGAGAAGGCATGTCCGTAAAGTAAGTTTAAGCAAAAAATATTAAAATCTTGTCATTCTGCAAGCACCAGAGTGCTCTCACAATCAGGCTGCAAAAACAGTGGGAAATGATCAACTAGTAAAGTAATGTCATTGTTACCATACTGCTCCAATTCCTCTGGCTCTGATGACCAGGGCCACTGGAAAATTGCAGAAAATTTTACCCCAAAATGCGGGGATTTTCTTGCAAAAATTGTAGGAAAATTTCAGGGGTTCACTATACATCCCAACTGCCCCCTAATAAATATTTTATTGTTTGCTGCAGCATGTATTGATCACATAAATTGTTAGATAAATATATTGCCACTTGTAAATGCTTTAATATGAAGGAAGATGTGTGTTTTTGAAATGCACTGTAAACTTATCATTATGTAACATATCTTCTAAAAATCAAGACATCTAAGTCATGCAGTGCTAACTAGATTTTATTCAGTAATTTACAATTAATCTGTACTGAATACATCCTGAAACAACATAATTTGCCAGTTTCGAGATGTTAAATAATGAAGCCTGTTTAAACTACTTGCTTTGATGCAAGAACAAAATAAATAAGCAGGGTGCCTAATAAAGGTTTAGTAAGAAAAATATTTATTTTGTTAAAATAATTACTATTCTTAATCAGCACTGTAAGTACATTTTAAAATCACATGATAAAAGTATCAAACCATACCAATAGCTTTTCATTATATCATACAATAGTTTTCAATACATTATACTTTTGTTCTACTTGGTTTGCAGTGATTTTACTTGGGTTGCAATTACTTTGTCTGTTTGAAAGTAACTGTTTAACTATACTTAACCTGTTCAGCATGTTTTCAGAAATATTTCCTTTTGTAGGTTTTGTATGGGAGTATGCAGTTGCAGCACACTGACATGTAAGGAATCGCTGTCACCAACCTCCTCAGAAGCACATTCAAGTTTATAATTAGCAAGGCCATCCAAACTCTTGACACATTTTAATCAAAATCCTTTCAGATTGAAAGTATTTATACAAGGAAAATCTACCCCACCATTCAAAAACAAACATTGTGGTCAAGGCTTCATTTAGGTGAATGGGGCACTTTGCACCTCTTCTCACACCTATTGTTTCAGTCTCTGTGTCAGCAAAAAGTTCTCTGATAGTCTGCTTTAACACAGATTTTAAGTGTTCAAGTCTACTTATGCATAACCAGAGGATTCTGAAACCAAAGCAGGGAAGTAAATCACATGAAAGCAGAGTCACATTTGACCCCTTCTCACCTCACACTGTACTGTTTTGGTCAAATCCAAGTCTCTGTACTAAATTGTTAGTATATCTGAGTAGATTTCCTTGAGAATTTAAATATTTTTATACAATTTCAGTCAAAAATTCCATAAATATAAGAAATCGCAAGAAATTGCGGATTTTGTGCAGAGAAGGGTGAAAATTGAGGAAATTGTGGAAAAATTGCACCCGCAATTTTCCAGTGGCCCTGCTGATGACCAAAGTCAGGTATCTAACAATTTTGCACCATTATGGATACTAGTTGCATCAAAGAGAACCTTTCTTTGCATTACTTCTCAATATTAATAAATTATTTAGCTCAGTATACACTGTGAAAGTATCTTTTGTCTCCACCTTCAACTACCCCCCCAAACTATTTGCAAAAGTCAGCTTTCTTAGTCTTACTTTTTCTTTTCTTGTTTTGTTCTAAGTAGTCTGCCTCCAGTGGAGGGCTGTCACTTTTATTTAATGCTCTACAATCATTGTTGAGTGATTGGGGCGTTGTCCTTCTCCTCTACGATCTTGTAGTACAGAAGCCACCTAGAATTACATTTATCTTTTGCTAACCTCAGCAGTGCCACGATCCCTTCCATCTCTTGCATTATGTTAAAACCCCCAGCAATCTTCAAATGGTGGGGACAATTCTGAGAACCATTTATGCATTATGGCTTTTCCTGCTGCTGCTACCCAGATACTAAAAATGCATTTTCTATCCCTCCCCCCCTTTTGGCTCCTTTTGGGGGTAAGTCTAGGATGTGTTTAAAGGTAACAAGTTCTGCAATATTTAATGCAGTTGACCAGGTTTGTTTTAGTGATTCCTAGCATCCCCGGATCTTTGGGCATTCCCAAAATATATGTAATGGGCAAAGCCACTGGTTTTCATTTTTTACCAGAAAACCTGAATTTGGGCTGTCTGAACACTGGTAAAAACAAAGATTTCATGGAATTTGGCATTTGATACCAGATCAGTAAATCTACAAGACTTGTATTTTTATTATAATTGCTTCCTGTACTATTTTCAATTTGCTTTTTTAATGCTCTGTATATTAAGCCTTCTTTTATTCTGATTATACACATACTAAAAAATCACAGCAGAATCCCAGTAAAATCTAAAAATTAGAGTAACAATCACTGGTGCAGTTTTCCAGAATCTGAGATTTTGAACATGGAATTTCACTGTTTAATCAATGTAAATCAGTGCCTTGGTAATGGGGTGCCTTTATTCCCACAGCTTCTCCAGAGTAACTCTGCGTTAGTCATGCCATAATGTTTTGTTTTGTCTGGCGTTGCAAAGAACCTCATAGCTATTTCACACCTAAATTCCCTCCATATGTTTGATGTCATTGTTTTATGAATGTTGTGCCATATTTTCTCCCACTGTTCATCTTCTAGAGGCTTGCCTATCTCCATTTCCCATTATTTCTGTGCTTTTTGGCTGTGTGTTTTCCCCGTGACTTTGGATAGCACAGTATAAAGCTACGAAACCTGCCCGACTCATTTGGAATGTTAATTCCTCCACTCTGATAAGAATTCCTGGTCGCTCTGCTTCTATATTCAGCCTGTTTCCTGGATTAGTTATCCAGATTTAGTATTTGCCGTATTGGTCCTTGTAAGAACAGATCCAGAAACCAATGATTTGATACCTTTTATTGGACCAACATAGATGTAACAAAAAGAACAAGTGCTTTAGCTTTCAGACCAATAAGTCTGTTGTCAGAGGACTTGTTGGTCCAAAAGCTAAAGCACTTTGTTTATTTTGTTACATCTATGTTGGCCCAATAAAAGGTATCAAATCATTGGCTTCTGGATCTGGATTAGTTATGAAATTTCTGACTTGCAGGTATCCAGAGTGATCCCTGTTTGTTAGTTTGAATTATTCCTTTATTTGTGCAAATGATTTGATCTCTCTCTCTCTCTCTCTCTCTCTCTCTCTCTCTCTCTCTCTCTCTCTCTCTCTCTCTCTCTCTCTCTGTGTTAGGAATTATGTAAAATAGCAGAGCCCTCCAGTTTCCCATCTCTGAAAGGCTGACTCAAAACTTGGACAACACCTAATCTGCGTTCAGGCTCACTGTGGCGTTTGTGCTCCATGTTCAGTTTTAGTTTTACCCAATGTGTTAGAGTGTGCCTTGTCCACCTGTTCGTGGTTTGTATTGTCTCCCTGCTGTTTGTGAGTGTCCAGGGCAGTGCCTTTGTGGGAATACTCTGGTAGCCTAGTCTTTCCATTTGGATCCAGACTGTTTCCTCCTGGCCTCTTATAAGTTCTATCTCTGGTCCTATTTGTGCAGCATTGTGGTAATTCTTCAGTCTGGTAGACCCACTCCCACAGTTTCTCTGTTACCAGTTAGGATTTCTCAGTTAACCCGAGGTCTCTTACTTCGCCAAATAAAGTCACTAATAGTGTTCTGCATTTCTTTCCAACCTTTCCATGAGATGGCCAGGGGTGCAGTGTTGTACAAGAACAAAAGCCTTGGCCTCTCTTTCATTTTTATGGCTTCCACCTTACTCATAAAAGCAAAGGGCATTTCCTTCCATCTTTTTAAATTAGTACACATTTCTTGTTTTAACTTCCCATAATTCACTTTACGTAGCTCTGATATGTATTTGTTGGAATTTGAATTCCCAGACACTGTGCCATTGTTTAAACCCATTTAAAGGGAAATATATGTCCAAGCCTGTTGAGGATGGTTCCCCTGCTCTTTATGGCTTTTGTTTTCTCCTTATTAATTTTAAATCCTTCTAGCTGGCCAGTTTTCCAAGATATTAGTCATATGGAGAAGAGTTTGTTCAGGATTTTGTAGGTAAATGAGGGTGCCATCTGTCTAAAATGGAATTTTGTTTTTAGTGCCATACACCTTTATCTCCTGCACCAGATGGTCACTTCTTATTTTAATTGCCAGGGGATCCATGCTGAGAGCGAACAGAAGTGGTGAAAGAGGGCAGTCCTAATGCATACCTTTCTCTATCCTTGTGGCTGGTGGTAATAAAGGAATAATGCATGGCAGGGTGTGTGTCATTCTGGGATAACATCACGTCTCTGGTGGTTGGCATGAGACCACAGTCTGTGTGCATCCAATGCCCAAGAAGTGACGTTATCCCAACAGAACACACACCCTGGAGCACATTATTCCAATTATACAATGGCTTATGTGTAAAAAAAAAAAATGAAAAAGGACATATAAAATTACATTTTTCCCTGTTTTTTTTGATGAGGAAGTAAACTTTAAAGAAATAGTGCTGATTGACAGCATTGGTCAGTAGGTGGAGCTGCTGTTATTGTGGCTCTGCAGTCTGCCTCAGTAACCCCTCTCTGTCTTATTCCTGCCTGTGACTCTCATCGCCCCCCCCTCCCTTTCCTGTGTCATTTATGCCGTTGGATTTGCAGGAAGAGACTGAAGTTGGAAATAAAAATCTCTCCCAGTTATAATGTGGGACATAAAGTTTTACAGTGTCTCTGTCTGCCCACCCGATCACACTGTCCTGTGGTGTTTAGAGACTGGATTGTTCTGGAGGTTTTCTTACATCTTGATATGTCTCCCAGTAGAGCTGGTCATGCTGTTTGTTTTAATTATTTATTTGAAAGTTGGATTAACAACCTTTGAGCCGTGGACTCATTTACAAAGGCACCTCGTTGCAGGGAGGGGAGACATGAAAACAGTGTGAGGTACAACAGTGGTAACATACAGGTGCAATACATAAAACAATAAGAACACATTTACAGCAGTGCTTTACAGATAAAGCTGCATACAGTTAGTTACCCTCCTATAAAATATTACAAAAAATAGCAGTGCAGTCCAAACAGACATTGTCAGGCTAATGGTTAGGCGGGAGGGACCCCAACAACCCAATTATATGGGGCATTTACAGCTTCAGGCGTCAAAGAGGAGGTTACGGAGAGCGACTTTGAAAGGGCCAATTTTGGTAAGATTAGTGACAGAGGGCAGGAGGGAGTTGAACTATGTGGGGGCACAGTAGTGAAAGGATCTTTGGGCTAACGAGGTCTTGGTATGGGGCACCTGGAAGGTGGACTTAGCTGCTCTGTGGGTGGCAACAGATGGGGATGCATGCTGCAGGGACACAGTGATCCCTGGGGAGGAGAGACCTAGCAGGGATTTTTTGGCAAGTGGGCAGGTTTGGTAGCGCAGGCTCTTGTCAAAGATGAGCAGGTTTGTGGTGGAACAGAGCAGGCAAGTATGAGTGCAGTGGAATGCACTGGTCAAGAGCCTGCAGGCCTTGTTTATTGAGGTCTGAATTTTGGCAAGGGCAGTATTGTTGGCTGCGGCATAGATGGGTAGGCCATAGTCTACTAAAGACAGGACAGGGGAGTTGATGGCCAGTCGGAGGGCGGTTTGGGGGAGACAGTCTTTGTGTCATTAGAGAAGGCCAATCTGAGAGTTTATAGCTGAGGACAGGGTATTGATGTGGGTGTGGAAAATAAGAACCGAGTTGAAGGTGACGCCCAGGTATTTGTAGGATGACACCTGCTTGAGAGGGTGTGGACTACTGGGGAGAATGCAAAGGGGGGAATTTTTGGCCTTATTCTGGTGGTGAGAGAAGAGAATGGATTTGGTTTTCTTGAGGTTAATGACCAGCTGGTGGTCAAGGAACCACTTTTCTGCTTGGTTGAAAGAATGCTGCAGAGGTTCCTATAGTGATGCAGGGTCAGGGTGGGAGGTAAAGAGAACCGCATCTTCAGCATAGAGGAGCATATTGCCCGAGCAGGAGCTGGGGAGAGTGTTGAGAAAGAGGCTGAACAGAACGGGGCCCAGGATGGAACCCTGGGGGACCCCAGAGTGAATGGCAGGGTGTTGGACAGGGTGCTGTTTACCTTCACGCACTGGGATCTAGCAGAGAGGTAACTGGTGAAGCAAGCAAGGGGGCCAGGGGAGAAGCCAAGTTGGTGGAAAGAGTCAAGTAGGAGGGGTGACAGACCCTGTCAAAGGTCTTGGAGAGGTCAATGAACACTGCACATGCAACGTGACCAGAGTTGAGAGCAGAGTGGAGTTGCTGGGAGAACTCCAGGGGGCTGTAGTGGTGCTGTGTCCAGGACAGAATCCATGTTGTTCCGGACACAACAGGTCGTATTTGGTTAGGTACTCGGAGAGCTGTAAGGCCACTATTTTTTCTAGTGCTTTGGAGAGTGGGAGGAGAATGGAGATGGGCCTGAAATTGTTAGGGGAGGTTCTATCCCCACTCTTAAGGATTGGGGTGATTTCTGCAATTTTCCAAGCACTTGGGGACTGGCCCAGACATAGTGACCGATTTAAGAGGTCAGTGAGAGGGGCTAGTCAGTATCCAAGACTAATTGGAGGATCCTGGAGTCCAGGGATCACAGCTGGGATTGTTGCTAGCTAGGGCTTTTTGCAGAAGAGGCCTGGCTTCAAGGGGGATATGGCGACAGGTAGAAAGGGGGGGGGGTGATACAGGGTGGGGGGGTGGAGGCAGGGATAGGGTGGAAAAAGTAGTTGGGCAGGACTGAGCTTAGATCTGAGAAAGCCATATTGAGGGACTCAGCTATGCGAGGTGGATCCATGGAGATAATACCGTCAATGGAAAGTTGTGATGGTGGGGGGAGTGGATCTTTCCATTGAGCTCCTTCATATTGTCCCAGAAGGCACGGGATGAGCCCCAGGTTGATGCAAGGGAGGTTTGATAATATTCGGCCTTAGCCTGCCTTATAGCCCAAGTGCACCTATTATGGGCATCATTATAGGCTTGTCTGTGAGCCAGCTTGCCTGTCGTGACAGCAATATGCCAGAGATTATCTCTTTGTTTCAGTTTTTGATAAGGGACAGGGAGATCCATGGGGTGTTCTGATTTTTGGTACAGATTCTGGACTGGGGGATGAAAAGGTCACGGTCTTGCTGAATGCATTGGAGAAGTAGGCTAGGGCAGAATTGATATCTGCTGAGAGAAGGATTGGGGACCAGTCATGCTGGGCTAGGTGTATTTTTAGCTTTCTGAGACCCCCGGGGCAAAAGTATCGGTGTGAGGTAACTTGGGACACTGGTTTTGTGTGGGGGATGACCAGTGACAGAGGACAGGAGAGTGGTCACTAAGAGAATTGGTAGTACATTAATATCCCTGATTTTATGAGAGCAGTTTGACAGAATTACATCTAGGAGGGAGCTGGAGCCACTTGACTGGTTAAATCTAGTAGACGAGGTAACTAGTTGGGTCATATCTAGAGCAGCGAAGGAGTCCCTGATATAGGAGGCAGAGGTACCTAACCAATTGATATTAAGGTCACCTAGGATGAGCTGCTCCACCTTGTGTGAGAGTGTGGTGCGGTAATCAATGAGGGATTGGACAGCTTGCCTCTGGTCCCTCAGGGGTGTGTAAGAGACTGTGACGAAAAGGGGGGCCCTGGCTGGGTCAAGGGTAACCTTAAGGGTGAGGGCTTGAGCACTAAAGCCGAGCTTAGGGGCTGGGAGTGCATGGCCTAAAAGTGTGTCACGCATAAAGACTGCACACCCACTGCCACGTCTGCCTATATGGTCTTCCTTGAACAGAGTGTGTCCAGGGAGGGAGATAACAGTGTCGGGAGTTTTTTTTGAGAGCCAGGTCTCAACTAGTGCTAAAATATCTGGTCGGTGCTGTACAACCCAGCACTGGAGAGTGGTGGATTTTTTTAGGAGGCTGCAAATATAATAGAAGCAACGTGGAGGCCAGTTCCAGTGGGGGGTGTGGGGTGGCTAGTTGACAGCGGCCCTGGGTTGGGGTGTATATTCCTGGAGAGCAGAAGGAGAAGAGCAATTATTCTGATGAGCGGACTGTGGTGACTCGGACCCTTTGCCAGGTACCGATGCAAGGTCATGCCAGTGGGGGGTACAGGGGATGGGAAGGGTGCGGAGGGTAGGTAAAGCAAGGAAGGGGTGGGCCCAGGGAGTCCCAGAGGGGGATGGGGGAAGGGGGTACTGGTAGGTGGTGGGTGCCAAGGAGTAATAGGGGTGCCAAGGTTGGGGGGCTTACTGTTGTGGGGTGGTACTGGGGGGGTGGGGCATAGGGTGGGGGGCAGGGGAGCAGGATAGGAAGTGGGCTGAGCGACAGGAAACAAAGAGTAGGCTGAGAGTTTGTACCGGGAGACAATAAAATGGAATGAGGTAGCCCTTCGCCGATAGCATGTTCTGTGTTTTTAAACAAATACACATTACGTCTTCTCTGGAGAAGCACATGCTGAGTCTGCCAGCAGGAAATAACGGGCTACTGGGAAGCCATAGGTAATAATGGCTTTTTCATTTGCCAGTGGGGAATCTTTGCAGACCAGTTGGTAGTGTTGCAAGTGAGGTGTAAATCAGATCATAATGCATTACATTTTACTGTGACTTAAATCTTCTTTTTTTAACTCAAAAAACCTGGATGTCATGGGAGCAGAAAGTTTGAGCTCAGGGAGGGGTGAGAAACTGATTGCAAATGTGGCTTTCACTTGATCTTAAGTGCAGGACATAGAGTGATTATTTTGTGTGATCATTCAGTCATGTATGTGCTGGGACTAGATCTGTGATGCTATTTATTTTATTTACTTAGTTTTTGATAACCGGGTAAGTGTACTAGACATGGATGCCAGGATGACATCATGGGTCCAATCCCAGATGGGCCAATCAGAACCCTGCATTCTTTCTTGCCATTGTATAATGTCCCATTTTGAGGGAGCTTGGTATAATTGGTCTAGCCAGTGCTGGACTTGGTCTCCAAATTCCATTTTAGCTAACAAGATTTTAAATATACTCCATTTAAACAATTACACACTTTCTCTACACTTATGAAAGGGGAAATTGTTTAACCAGGAGAGGCACACTAAGCTGAGGCTTGTTTCCAGGTGAGACCTGGGAGCACAAAGAACTTAAGTGACTTGCTCAGGGTCACACAGCATGCAAGTGGGGGTTGTGGCATTCAAACCCAGGTCTCCAGGTTTGCAGCTCACAGCTATAAACCACAGCATTATACTACTTCCTAAAATAAAGAGGGCAATTATTTTTTCTAAGATAGAACAGAAAGGGGGACCAAATGTTATTACAGTTTCCTGATTTCCCATTGAAGTTGTCCAATTTTCTTTTGTTATTTATTAGTTTACTGTCTGTTACTCCATTCTTGAAGGGAAGGAGAAGAGGGGCTTTCCAGATACACAGTAGTAGCCTCTTAAGCATCAAGTCTACTGCCCGCATACAGTATTATTGTTCTGGTACTTGTCCAAAAACTCAGTTCCTGACTCAATTCCTAGTATGAAAAGTTTGGGCGTAACGGATATTTATTTTGGTAGGCTGAGTAACATACAGTAGTTTATGGACTTCATGCCAAAGGTTAGAGATCAGTGGACAGTCAACCCAAAAGCATGTGCAGTAAATTAACATGTTTTTCCTGGCATCTCCAGCGTTCTCTGTCAGGCAGGAAACCCATCCCTTCCAATCAAAGAGGGAAATAGCAATAAAAGTGTAGAATTTGAACTGAATAGTTTTCCCTTGGATTTCTTAGCTACATGTGTAAACATTTTCCCAAGAGGGGGCCATTCCTTTGCTGAAATACTTGCTTTTATGTTTTCTTCCCACTTCCCCTTTGCTGAGTGGGTCAGGGAAGAGTAATCTGTTGTATACAGTAATAACTTGTACGCCAGCCCAGCACACTGCCTCACCTTAGCCAGGCTGCAGAGCTGATGCCATTCTTTGTGCTCTGGAAACATAATCCAGGACCCAACTCCTCCAGGGCCCAACTCTTGCTGTTGTTTGGCCATTAAATCCTTCAGAACTGAGGTGTACAATCTGACGCCAGCCTGCATTTCCTTGATTGTTGCCAGATCTAATTTTTTCTGTTTTTCTGTGGGTTGATACCAGCCCATTCACAGAAGAAAGAGTTCTGAAAGAACTCTTAAAACTGAAGTTGGACAAAGCAATGGGGCCTGATGAGATTCATCCCAGAATTCTAAAAGAACTATGGGTAAAACTAGTGACACCACTGACTACCCTCTTTAACAAATCATGGGAGGATGGGGTGGTACCTGAGGACTGGAGGAGGGCAGATGTGATTCCACTTCACAAAAGTGAGAGCAGGGCAGAGGCAAGAAACTACAGACCTGTTAGTTTGACCTCACCTCCACCTCCAGACCCCTGAAGTTCGCCTTGCTATAACCCAGGGAAATCTCCTGCCTTTCCTTGACTATTGCTCTCCAGTTTTCTCCACCACCTCTAACTCACGTCTCTCCCGGTTAAGTACCACATATAACTCCATCTGTCACTTCGTCCTTCAGGTTCTTTACTCCACTCATCACTGCTCTCTTTATCAGTCACTTGGCTGGCTATCCCTTCATGGCTGCTATGAATATGCCTTGGGCAACCTAGTTGACACCTCTCTCAGAAACTCTCCGAAGTGACCTTTCTTACTGATTCTCTCTGCCCATGTGGTTACTCGTTCTCTCAGAGACTCCTCCATCCCCCCCTTGTAGTCCCCCGTGTATCTACTGTCATGGGGAGTAAGGAGCTCTCTACCTCTGTCCCCTCTCTCTGGAACAAACTTCCACCTGTCATCAGAAATGCCCCCTCTCATCAGTCCTTTAAATTGCAACAGAGAGAGTGGCTGAAGTCCCAGGCTAACTGTATGTGCTCCCTAGGCAACCCTCTCACCAAACAGCCACTGTAGAAGACATACTGTATCTCTCGACTTACCACCTGGACACTGACCACTAGTTCGTACCTCTTAGCACAGCTTGCCCCTTCCTGGGTTCCCATGGATCACTGTAAGGTATTTCCACAATGCTTTGTCGCATATCCTGACTGATCAAGTGATGTGGGGTTATTGAGTTAAGTATTATGATGTTCTGATCTGGTCCCTAGGGATAGGTTTATTGTGTTAAGTATTATGTTATATTTTGATCAGTGCAGCACAAATCCCTAGGGATAGGGTTACTGTGCTAGATATGTTTCATTCTGTACAGCACTGATCCCTAGGGATATAGTTATTGTGTTCAGTGTTATGATATGTTTTGATCTATATAGCACCGTTGCTTAGGGGGTAGGGTTATTGTGTTAAGTATTCTGATATGTTCTAATTCAGAACTGATAGGAACACGATAGTTTGCTCCCAACAACTCACTCTGGTAAAACTCACTCCTGACAGCTCCACCATCATTACGCTTCCACGTCAACCTGCCACCTTCCAATTTGCTCCATAGATACATAGATACATAGATACATAGACAGTGTCGGCAGATAAGGGCCTATGGCCCACCTAGTCTGCCCATTTGAGCTTGTAAGTTCAGTTTGTTTTCCTAGAAGTCTATTTCCCCCTTACCCCTGACCTCTAGAATTCCTTTATGTCTATCCCATGCATTCTTAAATCCCGTGATTGTTTCAGCCCCCACCACTTCCTCTGGCAGGGTGTTCCACTTGTCCACCACCCGTTCTGTGAAGAAATTCTTTCTCATGTTTCCTCTGAATCGTCCTCCCTCCAACTTCATCCCATGCCCTCTAGTCCTGAAACATCTTTTTCGCTTAAAAATAGTGTTTTCCTGCACCCTGTTCCTCCCTGCAAGATACTTGTATGTCTCTATCATATCCCTCTCTCCTCCTCCAGGAGTACATGTTCAGTTCCTTCAACCTGTCTTCATAGGACTTTGATGCAACCCATGCACCATCTTTGTTGCCCTCCTCTGAACCTTCTCTACCTTGTCTATGTCCTTACGTAGGTATGGTCTCCAGAACTGTACACTGTACTCCAGGTGGGGCCTCACTAGTGTCTTGTATAGCGGAATTATGACCTCCCTTTTCCTGCTGGTGATGCCCTGCCTATACATCCCAGCATCCTATTTGCTTTACCTGATGCCTTGTCACACTGTTTCCTACCTTGAGGTCATCAGAGATGACAACCAAGATCCCTTTCCTGCTTGGTGCATGCTATATCCTCACCCCCAACTGATATATTGTGCCAGGGTTTTGTGCTCCATATGCATTATCTTGCACTTCTTTGCATTGAATTTCAACTGCCAAACCCTTGACCATTCTTCAAGTTTCTGCAGGTCCTTCTCATTCTGTCTACACCCTCTGGTGTGTCTACTCTGTTACAGAGCTTTGTGTCATCAGCGAACAGTGAAATTCTGCCTTCTATATCCTGTGCAATGTCACTGATGAAGATGTTGAATAGGACCGGTCCCAGCACTGATCCCTGTGGTACCCCACTGGTCACTCTTCCCTCTGTGGAGTGACAGCCATTTACCACCACCCCTCTGTGTCCTGCCACCCAGCCAGTTACCTACCCACCATACTACTGTCCTGCCCACACCCATATTCCCCAGTTTGTGTAATAGTCTTCTATGTGGCACAGTTTCAAAGGCCTTGCTGAAGTCCAGATAGGCCATGTCCACTGCCCTCCCTGATCCACCTCCCTAGTCACCCAGTCAAAAATTCAATGAGGTTGGTCTGACATGACCTCCCCTGGTGAAACCATGCTGCCTTGGGTCCTGTAGTCCATTGACAACCAGATGTTCCACCAATCCTCTCAGTAGTGCTTCCATGATCTTTCCCACTACCGAGGTGAGGCTGACTGGTCTGTAGTTCCCTGCTTCCTCTTTGTTCCCACTTTTGTATAAGGGGACCACATCTGCTGTCCTCCAGTCTTTGGGTACCTCCCTGTTTCCAGTGATTGGCTGAACAGGATAGCCAGAGGTTCAGCCACCACCTCTCTTAGTTCTTTAAGGACCCTGGGGTGCACCCCATCTGGCCCCATTGCTTTATCAGCTCTTATTACTTCCAGTTCCTTCAGGACCCTTTCTCGGGTAAAGGGACTTGTGTCCATTTCTGCACCATTGCTCCCACCCACAACAACCCACAGACTCAAACTCGATTACTACAAAGAAAAATAAACATCGAAGTAGCAAATACCTAGCAGGCAAGAGAAGCACAGTTTTCATTTTTAGCACCTTACTCAATGGCCAGCAGTTTTCAACAACAGTGTAGTGCCTCACATCAGTGCACTACCCTGTGGTTTCATAATGAAAACAATGAACATTTTTGTGCCCAAGATCAGTCCTTCCAATTCACTCCCACCCACGGCAACCCATGAACTCGAAGAAAATAAACACTGAGCAACAAAAGAAGAACAGTTTTCATTTTTAGCACCTTTCTCAATACCAGTAACGTGGCCAGCAGTTTTCAACAACAGTGTAGTGACTCACATCAGTGCGCCAGCTTGTCGTTACATAATGAAAACAATCGACATTTTCGTGCCCAAGCTAGCGATGTCATACTGCAAATTTTGAGCAAAAATAAAAACACTTCGGTTCTATGTGACAAGGGCGATTGAATGTCTGCGACTAGTCATAAGGGCACAAAACCACAAGGGTGACTGAAAAACAGTATGTTATTTAAAGCAGGGGGCTTCCCCCCCCCACACCTTAGTTAGGATTCCTACTCTGGGGGAGGGCGCAACTCGGGGAAAGTGGTGAAATCCAAGGTCGCCCACATCGTCGCTGCCATTGTGCAGTTGTCCTTATGACCAGTCGCCGACATTCAGTCGCCCGCATCACAGGCTACCAAACATTTCTGGTGCTTACCTTTGGAGCTGTCTGTAAGCTTTGTCACATTATACTCTGTGAACTGAAGTTCTGCACACATCTTGTATGTTCAGTAGGGTTCCACTTTGTGGGTATGGGGGGGCATTTTGATGTGCACAGAAAAGGGACGAGGAAGCAGGCATTTGCAGAGCACTAGCTTTACAAGTATCACTGAGCTGCTAATCTGGTTGATTACAGTTAATTGATCCTTACTTACTGTGACTGATTAAAATAAACTGCCATTTTATTTATTTATTTATCTATGTAACCCCCCTACAAATGGGGGTTCCCAAAAAGTCTTCCTTGAGCTTGCCTAAATGCTCACTGCCAGGCTGGTGTCCTGCGTTTTAGCAGTTTAAATGTGATTACCAGAGCTTGTATAGCCTCTGTGTACTGTTTCTTTAAGAGCTGCCTAATTGCAGCTTAAGTAATCTGAGATGGAGCTCTGTTGAAAGATGTAACTATTTGCTGAAAACCATTTAGAATAATAATGATAATGTAGTTTGTCTAACCTGCTTTCTTTGTAGCAAGGACTGTTTTGTTTGTCTCCACTATCTTGGTCCTGGACTGCAAATTGGACCAATCAGTTCTGGTGGGACCTAAAATGTAGCCGGACTACAGGAGCTGTCTGAATTCAAAATCTATAGGAACTGTGGTTTGAGTTTTTGCTCCTTTTTTGCAACTGAAGGGGGAGATCTTGCTTTGACTGACAGCCAAATCAGCCAACCAAATCTTTTGGATCTTGGGGAAGTCCTGGGCTGCCTGCAGTTTTCAGTTAGAACTTAAGCTGGAAGCTGAGCAAGAAGGAGCTGAAGTGTTTCTGAGCAGCTATCCTGAGTGGATTCACATGGGAGGACTCTGAAAAGGCTAAGTTTTTGGCCTGCATGTTGGTGTGCTGCTCCTGAGAGGGAGAGAAGATAATTATTTTGGACTAAATCCAAGTTAATGTGACTAAAGTAAGCTACTGAAGTGGGCCAGGCTCAACCTGAAGAAGACCGAATATTTTTGCTGAATGCGATCGGCCTGTCAGGAGTTCAGCTACCCCTAAGCTCCCGCTGTGTGCAGAGACTTTGCGATTGTGCCTGGGGAGCGCTTTGCCTGGTACAGTAGAATTCCCGTACATGTAAATGTGCTATAAGCTGCTAGTGGGTTGTGAGTTAGTTCCCCACTGTGTGAACTGTGTTCTGCTTGCTGGAAGCTGTATCCAGCCCAAAATGGACTGCTTCTGAACTTGTCTCCATGCGGTCTGAGCTTTGCCAGACTGGCCCAGCCAGACTACCCACTGCACAGAGAAGCCATCGACGAGAGACCTGCCTGGGGATCAGCCCCCCTGCTCCACGCTTGAACAGGAACGATGGCTCTGCAACTTGTGTGGGCCCTGCTTCTCCTGGCATTCCAGATAAACCACCTGCAGTCTCGATTTTTGTCCAGCCTGTGTGCAGTCTTGGGTATCGTGAGTAAATACCAGGTAGCTCCCTACAACAACAGTTTAATCTGAGTGTGTCATCTGATTGTCTTGTTATTTCATTTCCTTTATGAATTGAGCCCTCTGGCTCCAGATTACAAATATTGTGTACTGTGCATGTTGTGTTTTCCATCACAGGGCCCTAACCAGCTACAACCCCGGGCAACTGTCCTGGCTAGCCCATCTCTTCTCCACCTGGGTACCCAGAGGTGGACCCTGTGGGGGGAACTCAAAGCGCATGTATAACTGTTTGATTGATATAACCTTTAAGCTAATTAACCTGATTTTGCCCCTTCCTTCTTCAAGCCCCCTGAATAAATCAGATCTAACTTTTTCTGCATGTAGTCTGACTGTGGTTCCAGTTTGTGCTTAAAGTACTGTACTGTTGCAATTTGCTGTGCTTAACCTTGTTTTACAGGGGGTCCCCAGGGTCGAGCCAGAGGAATCAGCCCTAGTGGTAAGTGCAAACAGTGTGGGTACTTGTGTGGTGTACCATGGGTATTGTGAAAGTGATTATTGTACAGTGTTCAGGCCACTAGAGGGGAAAGAGGGGGATTACAGTGTCCCAGAGGGCTGTGCCCAGGTTAACTTGACCACTACCAACCCTGACCTCCGGGTGGAGGCACCCGTTTCAGAACTCAGGCCCCTTAACCTGCTACTAACCAAGCAGGTAGGGGTAGTAGCTCTTGGGATAGCGCCACCTAGGGGTTACATATATTTATTTATTTCAGTTTGGAATTAATACCTTTGAGTAAAGGACTTGTTTTCAAAGGTACCAGGTCAATGCTGAACAAACAATTACAATAATACAAGGTTTACAGAAAATAAAATTAAAATATCTACACAGGCAACAAAATAAAATTGAGACTTATATACATCAAATAGTCAGTAATTATCAGAAAAGAAGGGTTGGTAAGAGAAGGTTGGCAAGGCTTGTGATTGGAATTCACTATAAAGTGGACCAGTCTAAGACGGATGGGGTGGGGTGGTCAGCCATGAGTGGCATCATCAGAGATGGGAGTGGGGTAGGGTCGGGTTGTCAGCCACGAGTGAGCATCATCAGGTGGGGGATGTGAAGAAAAGAGGTAAGATGTGGGTGAATCAGGTCCTGTCTCTTTAGCGTAGGCAGGTACATGTCATTTTAGTGCCAAGAAAGGATCTGAGCCCGGATTTGAATGTACTGGTCTTTGGCATATCAGTGAGGTCATCAGATAGCTCATTGTACCATTTCGGTCCTTGGTGCAGGATGGAATTCTGGGCAAGTTTCGTCCCTTTGAGGAGGGTCACCAGCCTGTCAGAAGCCACACTTCTAGTTGATTTTGTTGGAACTGTCAGCTTAAAGAAACTGTCCAGAGAGGGGGAGGTGAAACCAAGAAGCACTTTTTTTAGCAGTAGGCAGGTTTGGTATTGCTCTCTAAGATTTACTGGGAGCCACCCAGTTTTAGTGTAGAGCGAGCAGGTGTAGGTGTCAAGATCAGCCCCAAAAGTTAGATGGCAGGCCTTATTGAGGAAAGTGCTAACCCTATTAAGAGCAGTTTTTGTGCCTGCCCCATAGATAGGCAGCCCATAGTCAATAGTTGACAGTACTGAACTACTGGTGGCAAGTCTGAGAGCATCAGGTGTCAACGAATGCCTGTGATGGTATAGAACACCAAGTTTTATGTTTGCAGACTTGATTACCAAGTCTATGTGGCTTGAGATGGTGAGTGTCATCAAAGGTAATGCCTAGGTATTTGAACATTGTTACTTGTTCTAGAATCTCACCCATTTGGTTATGTATAAGCAGGGGTAGGTAGTTATTTTTGCTTTGGGAGGTGGAGAAGAGCAGACTCTTTGTTTTTTTGTGGTTTAATAGCAGCTTGTTTTGTGTAAACCAAGATTCAAGTTTAAGGAAGCTGCTTTGGAGTTCAGTGGTGATGGAGTAGTGGTCATTACCAGCGACTGATATTACTGCATCATCAGCATAGAGAACTGTACATCTGAGCAAGTCGTTGGTGCAGAGTTGATAAAAAGGCTGAAGAGTAGAGGTCCAAGGATTGACCATTGCGTAGAGTGTTTACAGTGACTGGTGTGCTGAAGTGGTGTGGCAAACTTGTGAATGTCAGGGACCACAGAATTGCACAAGAGAACTGGAAGGAGGCAGTAAGAGTGAGTACTGAGAACTATGGGTGTTCATAACATGGGTTGCTTGAAGGAGAGCAGCCAATTGGTCAAGCAGCATCAGGTGACTGTGGATTAAATTCCCTTTTTAATCTGCAGTTGGGCGACCTGCATGTCTTCCCTCATAGCAAGTGATGTGATTATCCCCCCAAAATCATATCCCTACCCACAAATGCAGTATAGTGGTGACACAGAAAATGTTGCTGATAGCTGTAATATCATGAGTAGAAATGGAACGATTTTCAGCAAGTAAATCTATCTATCTATCTATATATATATATATATATATATATATATATATATATATATATTTACATGTCATCATTAGCGGTAATGTGTCTGCAATGTTTTTTTTTATTTATCTTGTATTTTGCCTACTGCTAGTTGAAAAGAATCAAAGTGAATCCTTGCATTATGAAGTCAGAAACTCTCTACTGGCAAGGCTATTTACAAATTCAAAAACTAGTTTCTCACTATACCACAAAATCAGCCACAATTGTATTTCCATAAGCAGAATAGTCCATTTATTAATATGGCTTTTTCATGTATCAGTTCGCTCCTTAAAAACCTTTTTTCAGTAAAGTGACGTTTCAGAACTCAAATGTTCCTTCTTCAGACTTGGAACATTTTCAAATAAACAGTATGGCCCAGATATTCAAACTGCGCCAGGCTGTGGCGCAAGCTTGGGCGCAGCGCAACTTGACTGCGCAGGGGGTGTGGCCTGGATGATATTCAAAGGAGCTGCGCTATGGCCCAGCAGCTTTGAATATTGCACCCTGGACACCCCTACTGTGCATGGCGCAGTGGCACTGCACCAGCGCAAGTGGCCAGAGTGGAGCATGGAGATACGCTAGTGCGAGTGCCATTGCGCCATTCACAGCAACTGCGATATTCAAAAGGTGACATGCAAATGAGGCCATAATTTATTCAAGGTGCACATGGGGAATCATTCACATATCTGGAATGTGTAGTATGGTAGGGGCTGCTTGCTGTGAACCAATGGGCGTTTAGCCCTACCGAGGTGTCGGGCAGCGGGGCGGCAGGCGGGTGGGGTGCTGCCGCCCGCTGGCTGACCGGGGGGGAGTGGGGTGGTGGAACTCAGTGGGCAGGTGGGGAGGGGGGTACCCTAGCCCACAAGGGTAATAGGACATTTTCTGAGAAACAGATGCCCGCGATCGGGCAGCATTCGGTCCACTGGACCACCAGGAATATTGGACGGGGACTTTATTTTTAAACATATGCCTATGATTGGGCATGTGGGGGCACCGCCAGGTGCAGCCGGAACTCGGGTGGCCACCCACAGGTGGCAGCTGCTGTGTTGCACCCTGCAATGTGGCAGCTCACCTGTGGGTGGCCATCAGTTGTTCCTTTTTTTTTGGCTTAACTTTGTGCTGGCGCAAGTAGGGATTGCGTATGCATGGCTCTGCACATCCTGGGCTGAATATCAGGCTGTGCAGGTTATGCATGGGAACGCCCCCCCACCTGTGCCTGCATACATTACTGATGCGCTCCAGCGCTTCGGGATTTGTGCAGCGCACTTTTCCCTTTTGAATATCGTGCCGGGGCTCATCAGTGGGTTGCGCATGGCGCAACACTATTGAGCCATGCGTAACCCTTTTGAATATCTGGGCCAGTATATACATTTCTGAGGTGTACAAACAAAGAGAATTTTTTCAGTACTCATATAAAGAATGGGATCCACTTCACAACTAAATAATTCCACCAAAATAACCATGAAAAGTTCATTATAGTAATAAAACAGGGGGAACACACCTGCTCAAACTAATTTTCAAAGGGTATCACTTGTTGCAAATGGCAGGAAAAAACAAGCAGGGAGGAGGGGGTTATGGACGTTCTTATTTCAAACCCTACCCAGGAAAGAGTCTCTGAGGCTTTCTCTATAAATGAAAAAACATATACCAAAATGAAATTCATCATTAGACATGGGCCTTATTTACCTTCTAACTGTATTATTTCATATATGTAGTTTATTTAAAATGGCCCATATAAATTCAGTAGATGCCGTTTTTCTAAATTCAAATCACCTTATCTGCTGTTCATCCATTACATTCTACAGATTCTCTAAAGAGCAGGACAAACACAATATACAGACCACTTCTCACTGTATACCTAAAAGAGGGAAGGAAAGCAATAAATTTTCTTTCGAAGTTGCTATTTGTATAAAAAAATATATATACTTCTTCTAGAAGGACTGTTATTTGAATTAAAATCTAGAGGCCAGATCCAAACTCACCCATATTTCAAAAAATGGAACCCTGGGAGGCATTATATTTACATACCCATAATGCAGTGCTTGCAACTCATGGAAGTAATGTATTCTTCTCATACATGGTAAAAAAACAAGTAAAACAGATGTTCTAACATGCTTTATTGATTACTATCGGAAATGAGTTGTGTTAGTTGGCTATATTTTCCTCAGTTTGGGCCTTTGCTATTCTGACTGCCTTCCCCACTTCCTTATGCTTTAACTGATACAGTTCTGCGTCCTGCTCCTTCTGTGATTCCTTGCACTTCCTGAATGCTATCTTTTTCTCCCTAAACTTCCCTGTCACCTCCTTTGAGAACCATAGTGTTTTTTTACTTTGTTTTATTTTGTTTATCTGCTTCACACAAAGGCTTGTTGCCTCTGTGATGGCATTATGTTAAGTAGTGTGATATTTGTTGATCTATACAGCACCCTGATCCTTAATGATAGGGTTATTATGTTATGTAGTATGATATATTTTGATCTGTACAGCACTAATTCATAGGGATATGGTGCTTTGTAAGTAACACTGCATTGCCTTATAGATGATGGGATCCTATAAGCTGCAGAAGTTCAGTCTCCATCTTTGTTGTATTTAAGGGAAGGCTTTGAGTGGTCACACAATGACACTGAGTATGCCAGTTGTGGCTGAATAAGCTCTGTGGAAAACCACGTCTTAGGCCCAGCATTATCTAATAACTGTTCTTTTTTTTTTTTTTCCCCCAATTGTTTAACCAGGTGAAACACACTAAGCTGAAAGCTTGTTTACAGGTGCAACCTAGGAGCACAGGGAAGTTAAGTGACTTGCTCAGGGTCACACAATAATGCAAGTGGGGGCTGTGGGATTCAAACCCAGGTCTCCAGATTTGCAGCTCAGAGCCTTAAACCACTGCACTATACTGCTTCCCAAGAAGAAGTTCTAAGAAATACATCTAAACATTTCTGTTTCAGTTTTAACATACGTCGAGTTTAATTTCAAACTATGCATATTTGAATTTACACAATTAACAACAACTTAAGGTCTGCATAATTCTCTTACAAGCCACCACCCTCTCTCATGTTGTCACAGACTTATTATATTTCATTAAGGCCATACTTGATCATGTCACTGAGCTCCAACCCAAGTGACACTCAACCCAGCTTTAATGATGCCACTATGCTCTGGTTAGAAACTGGTTAGAAGATAGGCAACACAGAGTGGTGGTTAATGGCACTTACTCTATTTTATTTATTTATTTTTTATTTAAAATTTGATGACCGGGAAAGGCACACTGAGCTGAGGCTTGTTTCCAGGTGCGACCTGGATACAATTTGTACAGAGAGCAATAGTTGAGGAATACAGATAGTTTGCACAACATTTTTACAAACAGTTACAATACATTATTCAGCAGTAAATAGCTAAACTGCACGTGGAGTGGGAGAATGGAGATGAGGTCACCTAGGAGAAGGCGGCTGGGGTAGGTGAGGGGCACTGTGTACTCTAATGATGAAAGAGTTAACCAATGGGATGCCACAAATCTCAGCACTGGGAGCAGCTGTCTTCAATGTCTTCAAGAGTGGCATTGCAGAAGAACTGGAAGGGAAGATATGTCTTTCTGCAGATGATATCAAAACCTAGATAAGGGTGGATACTTAGAAGGGAGTGGAGTAGATGTGTAGGTATCTTTTTTTTATTTATGGATCTTGGGAAAGCTGAGAAATAGTCTAGAGCCTGGCAGTTGGGGTTTAATGCCAAAAAGTGCAAAACCATGCACCTAGAACATACAAAGCCAGGAGATTAATATCAGATGAAGGAGGTACTGACAGTCACTAAGCACGGGAGAGACCTTATCGTTATCATAGCTGATGACCTCAAAGTGGCAGGGCAGTGTGACAAAGCACTGGGTAGGGCTAGTGGGTTGCTGGGCTCATAGGGAGGGGTATCTCCAGCAGGAGGAGGGAGGTGGTGTTGCCACTGTATCACTCATGGGTGAGACCCCACCAGGAGTACTGTATCCAGGTTATGAAGGTGCACCTCAGGAACGACATAGGCAAGGTAGAGGCAGCCCAGAGAAAGGCAACTAAAATGGTGTAGCACACCGAAACCTAGGGGCAGACTATGAAAAGGGAGGAGTGGTACTGACAACTGCTAAGCAGGAAAGAGATCTGGAGGTAATTATATCTGATGACCGAAAGGTGGACAGACAGTGTGACAAGGAAGTCAGGAGGGCTAGTGGGATGCTGGGGTACATAGGGAAGGTTATCACCAGAAGAAAAAGGGAAATGGTGTTGCCTCTGACTTTATAGATCACTTTTAAGACCCCACCTACAGTATTGTGACCAGTTCTGGGGACCCCATCTCTGGAAGGACATAGAGTGGAGGCAGTCCAGAGGAGGATAACTAAAATGGTGCATAGTCTGTATCAAAAGCCGTATGAGGAGAGACTAACAGACCTCAATATGTATACACTGGAAGAGAGGAGGGAGAGGGGGAATGTTGCAGAGACCTTTAAATACCTCATGGGGTAAATAAGGCACAGGAGGGAAGCATTTTTCAGAATAAAGGTGGTCAAGAACAAGGGGACATGCTGTGAAGCTGGAGGGGTAGCTTTAAGAGAGATGTAAAGAAGTACTTCTTCACTAAAAGAGTGATGGATTCCTGTAACAGTTTTCCAATGGAGGCGGTGAGCACAAAAACAGTGGTGGGGTTCAAGAATGCATGGGATAGGTACAAGGAAATCATAGTGGAAAGTAAGGGGGGAGGGAGAAAGAGCTGTAGATCAAGCAGGGTCTGCGATGATAAGGTGGGAAGGGAAAAATGGGCAGACTGGGTCAAGTGGTTCTTATATGCTGTCAGATTCTATGTTCCTTTGTTTCTATGTTGGGGTTGCACAAGAAGCCTTATGAGGAGAGACTGTGGGATCTCAGTATGGACACCTCGAAGAGAGGAGAGTGAGAGACGACATGATGGAGACCTACAGGTATCTCACAGGAGTGAACAGGGTGCAGGAGGGAAGTATCTTTCAGATGAGAAACAGCACCAGGACCAGGGGGCATGTCATGATGTGGGGGGACTTTAAGAGGAATGTGAAGAAATACTATTTTTCTAAAAGGGTGGTAGACATCCTGAACAGACTGCCAGCAGAAGTGGTAGAAGCAAAAACAGTTGGGGGCTTCAGCATGTATGGGATAAACATAAAGGTATATTTATTAATAGGAAGGGAGGTGGGAGGGTCTCTGGAGACCAGTTAGGGTCTTCAGAGACAGATTACACAGGGAAAACCTGGGCAGACTAGGTGGTCAAGTGATCCTTTTCTGGTGACAAATTCTATGTTTCTGTGCCCCATTTCTGACTACGCCCAGTCCGGATGCTGTCACTAAACATCATCCATGTGTAGAACAGGTGGCAGAAGCAAGAGTGCTGATTGCCTTTTTTTAAAACAAAAAAAAAAGCTTTATTACAGCAAAATTACAGGGTCTGAAACCAGACCGTGTAGAGGTCAGCATTAGAAGTTAAATTACCGAAAGATGATTGTCTATGTTCAGCAAATAACATTTATTCAAATGCAGTAAAAACTGAAACAGCTCACCTGCACTGAACAAATGGCGCTCGGCTGGATGCGTGTTTTCTAGTCACGTCCAGGTTTGTGTCAGGTAGAAATCCAAACTAGCACACTAGTGTCCAAGACAGATACACTATACTGAAACTACCACAACTGCAACCAAAAACCAAAAAGGGTTGCTAATTATTTAAAGCACACTGCTTATAACTTTTCAATATCCAAAAACCAGAAAACAACAAACTGGTGACTGTGCATCCATCGTTCATGCCGAGAAACCCAGGTGATTATGCACTTATGTATTGACAAAGTGTCATCCTCAGAGAGTCACACAACCTGTTTTGATTGCAGTCATTTCAGTCTAGTGTATGTGCCGACACTAGTGTTCTAGTTTGGATTTCTACCTTTCAAAAATCCAGAATTGACTAGAAAACATGCATCCAGCCGAGCGCTACTTGTTCAGTGCAGGTGAGCTGTTTCAGTTTTTACTGTGTTTGAATAAATGTTATTTGCTAAACATAGACTATCATCTTTCAGTAATTTAATGTATGGTGCTGATCTCTACATAGTCTGGTTTCAGACCCTGTAATTTTGCTGTGACATTGTTTTAGGCTTCTAGGTATGTGCACACCATTGCCCTGGTAGGAGCCCCCAGAACTCTTGTTTTGTGTTTGTATTCTAAAACATTTATTATTTTGTATAATACAAATGAATAGCATAGAAACATAGAAACATAAAATTTGATGGCAGATAAGGAATGCTTGGCCCGCCTAGTCTGCCCATTTTCCTACCTAACGGATAAGCTGCAGATCCTAGTTAACAGCCTACTTCCTCCTACACCACCCCTCCCACTAGGACTGCCTTATGTCTGTCCCATGCATTCTTGAATTCCCCCACTGTTCTTAACTCCACGACGTCCTCAGGAAGGCTGTTCCATGCATCCACAACCCTCTCCATGAAAATATATTTCCTCACATTACCTCTGAGCTGTCCCCCCTCTATCCTTAAATTGTGCCCCCTTGTTCTTGCACATCTCTTTTTCTGAAAGATACTACCCTCTTGGACTTTGTTGATTCCCCTTGAGGTACTTGAAAGTTTCTATTATGTCCCCCCTCTCCCTTCTTTCCTCAAGGGTATACATATTAAGCTCCTTTAGTCTTTCTTCGTAAGTCTTCTGGTGCAGACCCTGCACCATTGTGGTTGCCCTCCTCTGGACAGCCTCCACTCTGTCTATGTCTTTGCAGAGATGGGGTCTCCAGAACTGCACACAGTACTCCAGATGGGGTCTCACCAGCTCTCTGTACAGAGGGATAATAACTTCTTGTTTTCTACTGTTGATGCCTCTCCCTATGCATCCCAGTATCTCCCCATCCTTCCTTACTGCCTTCTCACATTGCTTGCCCACTGTTAGGTCGTCTGATATAATTACCCCCAGGTCCCTTTTCATTTTTATTGTTGTCAGTATCTCATCCCCCACTGTGTTCTCTTCCTCCGGGTGTTTTTGTTTCCCAGGTGCATTACCTTGCACTTCTTTGCATTGAATCTAAGCTGCCATACATCTGACCATTCCTCCAACCTTGCCAAGTCCCTTCTCATCCTTTCCACTCCATCTTGTGCATCAACCCTGATGCAGATCTTTGTGTCGTCTGCAAAGAGACATACTTTTCCTTCCAGTTCCTCTGCAATGTCACTTATAAAGACATTAAAAAGGACCAGTCCCAGTCCCAGTACTGAACCGTGCGGTACCCTGTTAGTAACCCTCCTTTCTTCTCTGTGGACTCCGTTTACTACTACCCTTTGCGTCCTGTTGTCCAGCCAATGTTTTATCCAGACTACCACCTTGGGACTGGTATTGACCCCCCATCTCCAGAGTGTTTCTCTTGTTTGGTTTAGGTACCTCCGCCTCCTCTTCCTTTGTGAATACTGAGCAGAAATATTCGTTCAGTTTCCCTGCTTTTTCACTGTCACCCTCTGCTCACATTCCCTCCCCTTTATTAAGCCTCAGTATCCCTCCCTTGGTCTTTCTTCACTCCCTAATGTACCTATAAAAGGTCTTATCCCCCTTCTTAACAGAGCTGGCTAACCTTTCCTCGGTTTGGGCCTTTGCTATTGTGACTGCCTTCCCTGCCTCTTTCTGCTTTAACTGATAAAGTTCTCTGTCCTGCTCCTTCTGTGTTTCCTTATATTTCCTGAATGTTATCCTTTTCTCCTTAACCTTCCCTGCCACCTCTTTTGAGAACCATAGCGTTTTTTTCCGTTGCTGTGTTTTGTTGATTTGCTTCACACCAAGGCTTGTTGCATCTGTGATGGCTGTTTTGATTACTCCCCATTGTTTCTCCTCCCCTCCTTCTTGCCTGTTTGCTAGTGCTTTTCTGAGGCACGCTCTCATTTTCCCAAAGTCAGCCCTCCTAAAGTCCAATATGCTTGCTTTTTTATGGCTTTACTCTATGGCTGTGTTTATTGTGAACCACACTGTTTGGTAGTTGCTTGTTCCCAGATGGCTACCCACTTCTAAATCTGAGATTCTTTCTCCGTCCCCATTTGAGAGTACCAGGTCTAAGATTGCTCCCTCCTGAGTGGGTTCCAATACTAGCTGTCTGAGGCATGCCCCTTGAAGGGCATCAAGAATGACCCTGCTCTTAGATGTGTCTGCAGCAAAGGTGATCCAGTTAACATCTGGCATATTCAGGTCCCCCATCAACAATATCTCCCCTTTTTCTGCAATTCTAAAGATGCCTTCTATCATTTCCTTGTCCATTCCCTTCCCCTGAGATGGGGGTCTGTATACAACCCCCATGCAGATTGTGGTGCAATTTCCTGTCTCCAGGGTGACCCAGAGTGCCTCATCTGCTCCCTGTTTACTTTTTAGTTCTGTTGCTTTGATCCCTTCCCTTACATAGATAGCTACTCCTCCTCCTCTTTTACCTTCCCTGTCCCTCCTGTAGATTGTGTATCCTGGTATGTTGACATCCCAGTCATGGTTCTCTGTGTACCATGTTTCTGTGACTGCCACAATATCCAGGCAACCCTCTTCCATCAAGGCCACTAGTTCAGGGAGCTTGTTACACAGACTATGGGCATTGGTACTCATCACCCTCCAATTTTTGATGGCCTTACCTCTTTTAGCCCCATCCTGTCCTTGCTGCCTTTGCCTTTTTTTGCATTTACCTCTGTCCTGCTCCCTAATGACTTCTCTACCTTGGTGTTTACCTTACTAATTACTGTGTTTTGTGGGGGGAGGCTGGGATTTTCCTGCTCCTTTTAAGTGCCCCCCTTGGCTAGTATAAATGCTTGCCAATGAAGCATTTAAACCTATCATCTAGGATCCTGGTTCTCCCCTGGACAGATGCAGACCATCGTGCCAGTATAGGCCTGCATCCCTCCAGGTGGCTCCCCAGTCCACAATGAAGCCAAAACCCTGAGCTCCACACCAGTGTTTCAACTATTCATTGAATTCCATGGTGTGGAGCACCCTAGCATCACCCTTGCCATATACAGGCAGCACCTCTGAGAAGGTTACCGTATGCACTACTTGTCTAAGGCCACTCCCCAACTCTACAAACTCCTTTTGCACTGCTCTGATCCCATTCCTAGCCAGGTCATTTGTCCCTAGGTGGACAATGACATCCAGCTCCCTCCCTTGTGCAGCTGCTCCCACGATCCTGAAGATTCGCTTCCTGTCCCTCCAAGCTGTGGCACCAGGCAGGCACCTTACCTCCTTCTCCTCTTCCTCTCCCACATGACTGAGTCCCCCACCAGGAGTTGTTTCCTTCCCACATGGGGTCCCGTGCCACCCTCCTGTGGGTCTCCTTTGTGGAGGTTCCCAGCATCCTCCTTGGTCTCCACTGCAGGTGCCTCCATAGAGGAACCACTATCCACCAGAACAGCGTATGAATTGTGGAGAGGTACAGCTGGAGGGATGAACCTCTGTTCCACCACCCTCTCCCTCCCTGAGCCAACCTTGGTCCAGCCGCTCCTCTTTCTTGACAACCTCTCAGGTAGTGGCAGTGACAAATATTTATTGACAAATAACAGAGAAATGAAGTGCTTCTGTACTACAACTGTTACATCAATAAGCATGATTGCTTCTCTTAGTAAAATGAAAAGGGGGGGTCAAGCTTAAAATAACACATCCAAAAAATAAACCAGATAAGGCAGTTAGCAGACATGGCTACACAGTCATTTATGGCGTATCATCAGAATAACAGCAGAAACAGATTTTTATTACATGCTGGTAAAGCAAAAAAATAAACCTTAAACCAATCAGTCTCCACAACAACATATTTTTAGTCATTCAGCTGGAAATGGAAATGTTGATGTCACCTCCGTAGTTGTACTGTTGCCCATCCGTATACTGAGGTTAGCTTTTCTTGCTATCTTCTGACAGTATTCAAAGCTTGTTTGCTGGATCCATGTGGTGGTGTTTCTCTCTGGGTGAAACAAGATGGTATAACACTTCCAGAGAAACAAACACACCAGGCTGCTGAAGGCTGAAAAAAGAACTGCGATGATCAGTAAGATGGTAGCTGTTTCGTTATTCATTGTTTCGTTACTCATCGTAGCGAAGACAGGAACTATCATTAGCCAAACAGAAAAGAAGATCAGCATACTGAATGCAATGAGGTTGGAATCGTTGAAGCTGGAGGGAAGACCCTTATTCTGGACTGCACATGCACAGGACGCAAGTGCTAAGAGACACAAATACCCAGCATCCAGACCAAGCCACAGCTGGGAATTACTGTAGCAGATGACATCAATGTATGCTTCACCAGCCGGAAATACATGGCGAAGTTCTTTGGGTTGCACAATTATCCAACAGATACAGATGAGTGCCTGGATCAACGGGCCTGTCACAATGATCAGGAGGTGTGAGTTAGTCTGGAATTTGGAGGGCCTTCCGGTGGGGTTGGCAAAGGCCCTCAGCACCCTGTAGCTCTTGGCTAAGGTGCAGGAAAGGCTGAGGGAGAAGCATAATCCAAAAAGTGGCAAACGGAATTTGCATATCCAGTCAGTTGGTTCACCTATAAAGAGCAGCGCACTGATGAGGCTTAAGAAGAGACCCAGAAGGTTGCAATAGTAGATAATCCCCCCTTCAGTTTTCACAATAGGCGTGTCAGAGTGTTTTTTGTAAATAACCAGCACCAACCCAGTGAGAATGCTTCCAGTTATGATGAACAGAACAAACACAATTGCCGCAGGACTGTTCCAGTACAGATACCTCTTTGTCTTGTTTAAACAACTATCACTTCCTGGATTGGACCATTGGGTGATGGAGCAGTTCTGACAGTTTCTTCCTGTGAACAAAACCCAATAAAACATTAAAGATCTTTTACTAAAGAAGCCAGATTAACCTAGTCCATAGCTAGGGGATATTGTCCCTACACAGATTCAATTTGATTTGATTGTTAACTTGACCGGTTTAATGAGCTAAAGGCCTGCTTTCATGGACAACCTGGAGCAACAATGCCAAGATTCAAATGATATGAAATACAGATACAACACTGTGAAGCAGAAAAACAAAAGAATACTCTCAAACAATATAAACTACAACATTGTAAAGTAAAAGTATGAAGGAATAATATCAAGCAACATAAATACAAATAAAACACTGTAAAACACAAGTACAGAAGAATAATATCAAACAATATAACATTCAGATACAACTCTGTAAAGTAATAGTACAAAATAATGATATGAAATAATATAAAATACAACACTGTAAAGTACACGTACAACATATAATACCAAATAATATAAAATTCAAATACAACACTATAAGCTGGCCTGGTGGCACTGAGGGTTGAGGCGCTGAATGCCACACCTAGCGCCACTCTTGCAACCTGGGTTCAGGAGCAGACTCGAGGCACTGGGAGTTGGCAGGGGAAGGAGAGGACTGACCATCTGTAGGACTGCTCTCCTCTACTGGGCTGGGTTCCGGGCAATTCTCACTCCGTAGCAGCTCCCATTGGAGACCAGGAGCACTACATTTTCATAGAGATTTGCATGGGAAGAGGCGATGGTGGACATCTGCGGGAGGAGACAGGAGTGCACCCTCTGCTTGCCAACGTCATTGCACATCTGTGCCTCATGGGAACCAGAAAAGTGAAAAACCCCGACTACCAGAGGGGCGACAGCAGTCCCAAGGGGGCAACGCATATGTCCATCACCAGTCCCGACCCGACCAACTCTCCCGGGTCCTCTTCTCCAGAGTGCCGAATGGAGAGGACCCTGTCCCCGATTCCTTGACCAGGAAGAGATTTTGGCAGTGCAGTAGTGCCACTCAGGTGGGTCCCGTCTGAGAGAAGCCCTAGGTGTCGATGACTGGGAGCAAAAGAAAGTTGATATAAAAAAAACACTATAAAAAAGAATAATATCAAGCAATATAAAACAGTAAAGTACACATACACAATAATATTATCAAACAAAGTAAAATACAAATACAACACTGTAAGGTAATAGTACATGATAATATAAAATAGAAGTAGAACAGAACAATAGCTCACAGTATAACACAGGACGCTGTAAAGTAGAAGTGCGAAAGAATATCAAACAATAAAAAACACGAATACAAAAAAACCTCAGACAATATAAAATATCACACTGTAGAGTTATAAATAAGCAATATCAAATGATATAGAACACAAATACAACACTCTGAAGTAGAAGTACAAATGAATAATATTAATTTGGATTATTGTGCTTCATTTTGCGCTCCAACCTCAATTGGTTACTTAAACATGACAGAAAGGGTACAGCGTAGAGTACAAAAAAGATTGACAATATGTCTGACATAGACTATGGATCCAGACTTAAAACATTACGGGCCAGATATTCAAAACTTTGCGCAGTCCACAAACAGTTTGCATGGGAATAGCGCGGGATTAGCGTGGGTCTGCCATATTTAAAAAGCCAACTAACGCAGGCAAACAGCAGTAGCACCGGGCTAAGCATAATGATATGCAAGGAGCATAGTGAACATGAATAAATTCGCTGTGAGATATTCAATGACTAGCGCCGCTCTAAGGTATTTAGCGTGACATAGCGCGACCCATAGCACGGTACAATTTGCCACCCAGGAAAAGCTGGTCTTAACCCTGGGCAAACAGCATTTTACGTCACTGGTGCATTGCGCGGGTGCTTGCGCAGGATTTGCACGGCTTGCGCGGCCCTAACATAGGAGTACAACACTTAGAAAATGCCAGACATGGAGGACACATGCTGCTCGCTGATGGCACCACCATGATGCCAGCAGCTGCCACCAGTCCGAGCCAAGCACAGACAGTGAGGGGTGATCTGACCCACAGGGGACAGCATGGTAGTGTGGCCATATAGTACACACCTGCAGACCATACGTCTGTGGTGCGTAACAGATACCAGCACACACATGCAGCACTGTGGGCATGGTGGCCAGTGAGGGGAGAGTGTATGGGTGGCCAGACCTCACCACAGCCCAGGCATGGCCACAAGGCTGGGACACATCATTCAGTGCACATGGGCCAGTAGTGGGATTACGCCACCACCTGTGTGCCTGTTGGATCCTACATGCCCCCCCCAGCCACCTACCACACAACTGTATAGATGTCACAGCACACACTGCTGGCCATGTAACATGACACTGTGTGCATCCCATGCCACAGGTGCAGCATCTGTGGATCACACAATAGTGTGATAGTACTGTCCACTGTCAGTAATTACCTGCAAGCTGTGCCTGTCACTGTGTACAGTGCAGTGGTCGTCACTGCCCTACATACCATAGGCAATGTCATGTCCCTCACACTACCAGCCCTCTTGCTACTGTAGTGTCTGCTGTGCACTGTAGCATGACCTACAGTGTGAAGGTTGCATGCAGCACCACCACCACCTGTGCCTATGCTGAGTTGTCCCCTGGGGTACGATATGCTATGCTATGCTGTACTGTTTACATGAAGCCTGCAGCTATCATCATGCACTGCCTGACTGACCTACAGGTGGAGCTGCGGTTAGACCTGGCCAGTCTCTGAACCTCCAGACTGACCTACAGGTGGAGCTGTGGGACACTGCAGTAATGTTGTGCAAACTGCATGCAAATCAGGGCATGATGAGATGCTAATGTGGCTGTTTGCCCAGAGACTATCTAGGTAGGCTCATTTGCATGTCACTTTTGAATATGGCAAAGTTTAGCGCGGGGCTAACATGTTTGCACTGGGCAAACCGCTTAGCTCCGCGCTACAGCGCAGCGCGCTAATGGTTCAGGGAATATTATACAGTTTTGATCGCTGTTTTTTCATGTTTGTTGCTGCCTGCAGCTGTGCTGGGTCCATACATTTGCCAGAACACATATTGGCCACATAGTTCCTCTCTACCTACCCTCACATCGCTGTGCACTGTGTTGCTGTTGTGGTTTGCACTTCCTGGTTGCTATATTCAGTGCTGTCAAATTCCAGGGCTACGGTTGCCCTGCACTCCCAGCCCAGTTTGCACGGCCTCTTTCCCATGTTATATTCAGAGGCTGCTTGCCTTCTGTCTATTCCTTTTGAATATAGCTTGCTTTGTGCTCCAGGCTAAGTTTGCACACCAGGCAGTGTTAACTTAACACAGGGGCAAAGCTTTGAATATCTGGCCCTACAGCTATAGTCTTTGGAATATAGAATACTAAGAGGTGACCTAATGTATATTTTTAATACATTTCAAAATGACTGTCTGTTAAATACAATTGGATTAGAAAAGCACTTCACATATAGTCATACTAGATCACACAATTTGAAACTTAAAGCATCTTTATGCAAAACTAATAAACGTTCAAGATTTTTCATGCAGAGAGTCCCTCCTATTTGGAACTCACTACCAGTTGACATCATTAATAGTGAAAATGTGGAACAATTTAAGGAAAGACTTGATAATTATATGGGCGACAGGAAATTTTCCTTCCACTGCTAAACCAGCTGGTGGCGAGTTCACAAATGGGCATCTCACCTTTTGAACTTGTATCAATCTATGAATCTATGAATCTATGAACTATAAAATACAACACTGTAAAGTAGAAACACAAACATACAAGGACAAGAAAAAAACAATATAAAATACAACACTGTAGTAGTAAAGTAGTAAAAGTTTTATTCTGATATGTTTCAGATAAGGATAGCCCAGTTTTGCCAGAGCGCATTTACAATGGGATCCCATGTTACACAAAGTCAGTTCCACATAAAATGTACAAAGTGCAAAACATAATAATCACACAATACAATTAAATACAACAGAGACAATTAGGACTGAATAATAAATAATCATGCCTACTCAACTACAGCAAGGTTTAGGTATCTTAGTAATGTCTGCAAAATAGGTTTTAATAACCCCCCCAAAAGAAAATGTATTGCTGCTTTGCAATCTCAGATGTCCAGGTAGGCTACTCCATAACTTAGGGCCTATAGACACAAAACTAGAGCTACCCCTAACAGTTTTCATAACAGGTACCTCATATTCATTAGTCCCTGAAGCACGCAAACCCTTCCTAAAGTTTCTTTCCCTTATTAATTGTAACATGTACTGGGGCATTTTCTTTTGCTTGTATCTGTGAATAAGATGTATAATATGCAGTTTGCTTCATTCTGGCAAGCTCATCGAATTTAAGGCTCTATAAAGCAGACAGTGATGTGTGTCCCAGGGTGCCCTGTAGTTGGGTGAAGGGTGTTAATTGTCTGGCCTCTGACCTCAGCTACGTGATAACTGGAGGTGGGGCTCAGTCAGAGTTAAAGTAGCAAGCAGAGGTTTATTTTCTCAGAAGAAGCCAGAAGGGGAAGGAAGGAAACATATTCAATTCAGTGCTTTAGAGTAACTGGTAATTGCTATTTTTCCTTTAAACTTAGATTGTGGGCTTGTAGTGACACTATACTTTCTTTGTTGTCTTTACTTATAATTGTTTTTGGGCTGTTGAGAATTTAAAACATAGTGGTGGTGTAATTCTGTGCTGTCTTTAATTGCTGCAAATTTTCACCCCCTCCCTCCCCTTCCCCAACTCTTAATTATATGCCCTGATAAATCTGATTGACAGGAGCTAAACACAGGGTATAGTAAGGGGTGTGAAGTAGGAGGGGCATAAGGGGGAAGAAGCCCACCCTCAGCACAAGTGTTTTGACTCATTTATTTATTTATTGGTTTCTTTTCCTTAAAAAAATTATCTGAGGATCAGTGACAGGATTTTAGTACAGTAAATTAATAAAAGAGAACTAGGAGAGCTTCAGTAGCAGACAAGTAGTGGAACTGCAGTATAATGTGGGGAGTGGTGCAATGCAGTGGCTGTGGGGCAGCCATATTCAGGCAGACCTTCTGGACACTGAGGTGCTGCCCTATCTGCATGCATCTCTCCGGACTGCGGGATGAGGTAGCCAGACTCAGAGCGGATGTAAACTGGGCCAGGAGTACCATCATCCCTATCCAGGGACCACCCAGTCCAATACAGCTGCCTCAAAGGATGCCGAGAACGAGGAGCACTTGGATGACAGTGGGCTCAGGGAGGGTTAGAGCAGTCAGGCAGAGGCACATCCCAGATCCTATTCCACTAAGAACTCATATGCCACACTGGCAAACGAGGACAACCAAATAGAGGTACCCAGAGAAGTGGAAGAAAAGGATTTGGAGGTTAGCCAAGGAGGTGACCTCAGCGGGAAAGCAGTGGACCCCATAGAGGAGGAAGCAATCCTGGTGGGGACTTCATCGTAAGAGGGATCCAGCTAGGAACACAGGAGGGGAGGACAGGGAGGAGGTGCTCACCAGGTGCCACGGCATGGAGGGATGGAAGGAAGATCCTGAGGATCACTGGAAGGCAAGTCGGGAGGGTGAGCTGGATGTCATTATCCACCTAGGTACTAATGACCTGGCAAATAGGGAGCCAAAGGAAGTTCAGGAAGAGTTTAGGAAACTGGGGAAGGGTCTCAAGCAAGTAGCTACTTCTGTCACTTTCTCAGAAGTACTACCTGTGAGAGGCAAGGGAGAGCATAGGATTGCATGCACCAGGAACTTTAACTCATGGTTGAAGAACTGGTGCTGTGAGGAAGGGTTTGGATTCATTGGTGACTGGGGACCCACCTGGAGGGATGGAGGTTTGTTCAAGCCTGACGCCTGCATCCATCCTGGAGGAAATCCAGCACTCAATGATAAGTTTAAATGCTACATTGACAAGCATTTAAACTAGCAAAGGGTGGCAGGCCAGCAAGGAGGGTACCTCACTGCTCACTCCCCCATAGCTAGCAGTGGAACCAGTGAACCAGAGGAGGCTATCTCTGCAAAGCAGTGTGCAAAGATGGAGATTAGTGCCCAAGAGGTGGATAAGCAGAAAAGGGCAAAATTCAGCAGAAGGGCAGACAACAAGGAGAACTAGGGATAAATGACAACCAAGGAAGGGGCTGGAGTAGAACAGTGAAGCAGTCTAGGGAGGTCAAATCATGGAAAGCCATGTGTGCAAATGCCAGGAGCCTTAGCAACAAGATAGAAGATCTGGAGGCTGTCATGGTACAGTCAGACCTGGACATTGTGGCCATCACTGAAACCTGGTGTAATGATAACCACGACTGGGAGATGGCCATATCTGGCTACAACATATTCAGAAGAGATAGAGCAGGCAGGAAGGGAGGAGGAGTGGCACTGTATGTGAAAAATGACATAAGGGCCACAGAGATCCAGGAGGAACAAAATGGGGGAGAGATACTGTGGGTTAAGCTGGAAAGGAAAATGGGGCCAGCCATCCGCACAGGTGTGGTCTATAGACCACCAGCCCAGGAGGAAGAAACAGATAGGGAGCTGATGCTAGCCATCCAAAGGATGGCAGACAAGGGTGAGGTAGTACTGGTTGGAGACTTCAATATTCCAGACGTGGACTGGAGCATCCCAGCAGCAGCATCAACTAGGAGCAGATTTATCCTGGACTCCCTTCAGGGTGCCTTCCTCAAGCAACTGGTTATGGAACCAACTCGGCAGAAGGCAATACTGGACCTTGTGCTCACAAACAGGGACAGTGTGATGGGGGTAACAGTGGGGGGCACCTGGGTAACAGTGACCACCAGTCATTGTGGTTTGAAATCACAGAAAGAGCAGAACCAAACCACACAAAAACACGTACCCTGGATTTTAGGGGCAGACTTTGGGAAAATGGGGAGATACTTGAAAGAGGCATTAAGGGGAATGGGACAGGAATCAGGGGTTGAGGAACAGTGGGCAGTATTTAAAATGGGGATTACAAGAACAACAGAATTATGCATTAAGCAGGTTAGCAAGAGGAAAGGAAGAGGAGACCATTATGGTTTTCCAAAGAGGTATCAAAGAAAGTGAAAGCCAAAAAGATTGCATTCAGGCAATACAAAAAGACACAGGCAGAAAGGGATAGGGAGAAGTACCAGGAGAAGCAAAGGGAGGCAGGGAGGTCAGTAAGGGAAGCCAAAGCTCAGACAGAAGAACACATTGCAAAATCAGTGGGTAAAGGGACAAAACCTTTTACAGGTACATAAGTGAAAAAGAAAATCAAAGGAGGGATAGTGAGACTGAAGGGGAGGATGGGAGCCGCATGGAGGATGACAACAGTAAAGCTGACATATTGAACAGGTATTTCTGCTCAGTCTTTACTGAGGAAGAGGGGTAATGGGTCTGAAGGAGTACAAGGGTGAGAATGGTGCAGAAATGGACACAAGTCCCTTTACACGAAAGGGTCCTGAAGGAACTGGAAGTAATAAGAGTTGATAAAGCAATGGGGCCAGGCGGGTGCACCCCAGGGTCCTTAAAGAACTAAGAGAGGTGGTGGCTGAACCTCTGGCTATCCTGTTTAGCCGATCACTGGAAACAGGGGAGGTACCCAAAGACTGGAGGACAGCAGATGTAGTCCCCTTATACAAAAGTGGGAACAAAGAGGAAGCAGGGAACTACAGACCAGTCAGCCTCTCCTCGGTAGTGGGGAAGATCATGGAAGCACTACTGAAGGAGAGATTGGTGGAACATCTGGTTGTCAATGGACTACAGGACCCAAGGCAGCATGGTTTCACCAGGGGGAGGTCATGTCAGACCAACCTCGTTGAATTTTTGACTGGGTGACTAGGAGGTGGATCAGGAGGGCAGTGGACATGGCCTATCTGGACTTCAGCAAGGCCTTTGACACTGTGCCACATAGAAGACTATTACACAAACTGGGGAATATGGGTGTGGGCAGGACAGTAGTGTGGTGGGTAGGTAACTGGCTGGGTGGCAGGACACAGAGGGTGGTGGTAAATGGCTGTCACTCCACAGAGGGAAGAGTGACCAGTGGGGTACGCAGGGATCAGTGCTGGGACGGTCCTGTTCAACATCTTCATCAGTGACATTGCGCAGGATCTAGAAGGCAGAATTTCACTGTTACGCTAATGACACAAAGCTCTGTAACAGAGTAGACACCAGAGGGTGTAGACAGAATGAGAAGCGACCTGCAGAAACTTGAAAAATGGTCAGGGTTTGGCAGTTGAAATTCAATGCAAAGAGGTGCAAGATAATGCATATGGGGCACAAAAACCCCTGGCACAATATATCAGTTGGGGGTGAGCATATTGCATGCACCAAGCAGGAAAGGGATCTTGGGGTTGTCATCTCTGATGACCTCAAGGTAGGGAAACAGTGTGACAAGGCAGCAGGTAAAGCAAATAGGATGCTGGGATATATAGGCAGGGGCATCACCAGCAGGAAAAGAGAGGTCATAATTCCGCTATACAAGACACTAGTGAGGCCCCACCTGGAGTACAGTGTACAGTTCTGGAGACCATACCTACGTAACGACATAGACAGGGTAGAGAAGGTTCAGAGGAGGGCAACAAAGATGGTGCATGGATTGCATCACAAGTCCTATGAAGACAGGTTGAAGGAACTGAACATGTACTCCCTGGAGGAGAGGAGGGAGAGAGGCGATATGATAGAGACATACAAGTATCTTACAGGGAGGAACAGGGTGCAGGAAAACACTATTTTTAAGCAAAAAAGATGTTCCAGGACTAGAGGGCATGGGATGAAGTTGGAGGGAGGACGATTCAGAGGAAACATGAGAAAGAATTTCTTCACAGAACGGGTGGTGGACAAGTGGAACACCCTGCCAGAGGAAGTGGTGGGGGCAGAAACAATCACAGGATTTAAGAATGCATGGGATAGACATAAAGGAATTCTAGAGGTCAGGGGTAAGGGGAAACAGACTTCTAGGAAAACAAACTGAACTTACAAGCTCAAATGGGCAGACTGGGTGGGCCATAGGCCCTTATCTGCCGACACTGTCTATGTATCTATGTATGTATCTATGCCTCAAGAATATATCGTGCATATCTATTGTATATCACATCCAGCCTATGCAGTGCCCCCCCCCCCCGGATGCTCCCCCACAAACAGAATCGCCGTATTCCAACAAGGGGATCACCATGAAATTTACTATCTTTAGTCTAACATCCTGTGGCATACAGTACCCATAATGTTTTGTTTAACTTCTTTGTTAGCAGGTCTTTATGTAGATCCCATTTATACTGGGAGTCTATTCAGACTCCCAAGTATTTGCATGAGCCAGCTACAACTAAACTATAGTTATCTTGTGCTCTTATATCCAGGATACACTTCCCTTGGGCCTATTTTCCAGGAAGCAACATGACCTGTGATTTCATAGGATTTAGGATCAGACCATGATCACGAAAGTAATCCTGCAGCACATTAAAGTCCGATTGTAACTTTACTTGAATCTCACCAACAATCCTACCCTCTATATAGAGCACTACTTCATCAGCATACAAATGGTATCGGACATCGTTTAACAGTTGTCCGACACCATTTGTATGTACTGTACATTGAACAGTACAGGTCCTAACACTGACCCTTGGGGAACCCCAGCTTTGATATCCAAAAATGTTGAAATATGTTTGTTATTCAATGTTACAGACTGCTGTCTCCTTGTCAGGTAGCCACAGAACCATTCTAGTGCTCCCTGGCTGAGGCCAACTGATCGTAACTTTTCAATTAACCTATCATGCGGTGTCAAATACCTTTGATAGGGTCAATAAAAATGGCCCCGACCAGGAAGCCTTTGTCCATGGCTACCTGAAAATCAGACACCATTTTGACCAATGTTGTAGTCGTACTGTGCAACACCCTAAAACCTGATTGATGACAATTATAAAGTTTCTGAGTTTCCAAATAATTCTTCAGTTGGCCCACTACAATCTATAAAACATAAGTAAAGGTTCGTCTCAGAGATAACCCTGATAAGTGAAAATGCCAATATTAAGTACAAAGTGGACTGTTCTACTATGGAGTAGCTTAGGCCCAATTCTCAAAGGGTTATGCCTGATGTAAATTGACTTGCACTCCCAAAAAATGGTGCAACTTGCATGTTACACCAGGAGTTGTGACATTCGGTATTCTACAAAGCAGCCTGTGACATGTCACTGGCTGCTTGCACCAAAATGGAGCTACATCACCAGTTACGCCCTAAATCCCCTGTGACATGGTGCTGGAGGGCTTACAGCAGCAGCTGCACCCTATTCTGTAAGAGCAGCTGCAAAGTCCCTGAATTTACTATTCTGGAACAACCCCTGGAGGATGTCCGCCAAAGTACAGTTACACCAACTATTAGCTGGTGTAAGTGTATTTTATTGCCACTGGGGGTTGTGCCAATGTGCCCAGCCACCCCCCCAGTACATGTAGCACCCGACCATCCCCCAATAGTGCTGTAAAGCCTTGCAGGGCTTAGAAATGTAGAAACATAGACTTTGATGGCAGATAAGGACCACTTGGCCCATCTAGTATGCCCATTTCCCTTCCTACAGGATAAGCTGCAGATCCTAGTTAACCAACAGCCTGTTTCTTCCTACCCCCCACAAGAATTGTCTTATGTCTGTCCCATGCATTCTTGAATTCCCCCACTGTTTTATGCCCATGCCCCCAACCCTCAATAAGGAAAAAGCCATGCAGGGCTTGCCCATGCCCCAACCCTCAATAATGATTAAAAAACCTTGCAGGGCTTGCACATGCGCCTGACCCTCAATAATGATAAAAAAGCCCTGCAGGGCTTGCACATGCCCCCATCCCCTGATATGTGTAAAAAGCCATGCTGAACAAGTTCATGCCCCTGACCCCCAATAATGATGTCACAGACCAACAGGCTGTGCCTGACTACACAGCAGAGCCATTTTGTAGAACCCAATGATGTCACAAAGCAACAAGATGTGTCTAACTACTCATGTCACCAACCCCCAATAATGATAAAAGAGCCCCACAGGATGTGATCATGCCCCCTGATCCCCCAAAATGCACAGCCCTCTCACTGGGCTAGGTCATGCCCCCATCCCTGATCCCCAATAGTTATGCAAAAACTTGCAGATACTGTTCTCCTTGGTAGTCTAATGGCCACTCCATTCCCCCACTCTGAAGTGCCCAACCACCCCACTCCTCCCAACCCATTTCAAGCTGGCAAATGGCACAGCTTACCTCTCACCACTGCAGCCAGCCACCGACTGAGCTCTTCAATGAACATGTACTGTATAGGGTACACGGTCTGTGAATGAGCTGTCATTCACTGAGCACATGATATGAACAGTACATGCTCATTAGAGAGCTCAGTTGGTGGCTAGCCGTGGAGGTGAGAGGTGGGCTGTGCCAGTCGCCAGCTTGAAATGGGTCAGGGGGAGTGGGGTGGTGAGGCACTGCCAGGTGGGGGCTACTACACTACCAGGGAGAACAGTATCTGTGTGTTTTTGCATAACTATTGAGGATCGGGCATGAGCAAGCCATGTGGGGCTCTTTCATCATTATTGGGGGTCGGGGGCATGAGTAGTTAAACTCATCTTGTTGCTTCATGATATCATTGGGTTCTATAAAATTGTCCTGATGTGTAGTTAGGCATAGCCTATTGCTCTGTGATATCACCAGGTTCCATAAAATGGTGGCGATGTGTTGTTAGACACAGCTTGTTCCTCTGTGACATCACAAGGTTCCATAAAATGGCGATGATGTGTAGTTAGACACAGCTTGTTCCTCCATGACATCACAAGGTTCCATAAAATGGTGGTGATGTGTAGTTAGGCACAGATTGTTCCTCTGTGATATCACAGCGTACCATACAATGGTGGCAATGTGTAGTTAGGCACAGCTTGTTCCTCCATGATATCACCAGGTTCCATAAAATGGTGGTGATGTAGTTAGGCACAGCTTGTTCCTCCGTGACATCTCAAGGTTCCATAAAATGGTGGCGATGTGTAGTTAGGCACAGCATGTTCCTCTGTGACATCTCAAGGTTCCATAAAATGGTGGTGTCGTGCAGTTAGGCACAGCTTGTTCTCCATGACAACACAAGGTTCCATAAAATGGTGGTGATGTGTAGTTAGGCACAGCTTGTTTATCCGTGACATCACAAGGTTCCATAAAATGGCGGTGCTGTGTAGTTAGGCACAGCTTGTTCCTCTGTGACGTCACAAGATTCCATAAAATGGTGGCAATGTGTAGTTAGGCATAGTTTGTTCCTCCGTGACATCACAAGATTCCATAAAATGGTTGTGATGTGTAGTAAGGCATAGCTTGTTCCTCTGTGACATCACAAGATTTCATAAAATGGTGGCAATGTGTAGTTAGGCACAGCTCGTTCCTCTGTGACATCACAAGGTTCCATAAAATGGTGGCAATGTGTAGTTAGGCACAGCTTGTTCCTCCGTGACATCACAAGGTTCCATAAAATGGTGGTGATGTGTAGTTAGACACAGTTTGTTTCTCCATGACATCACAAGGTTCCATAAAATGGTGGCAATGTGTAGTTAGGCACAGCTTGTTTATCCATGACATCACAAGATTCCATAAAATGGTGGCAATGTGTAGTTAGGCACAGCTTGTTCCTCTGTGACATCACAAGGTTCCATAAAATGGTGGCAATGTGTAGTTAGGCACAGCTTGTTCCTCTGTGACATCGCAAGATTCCATAAAATGGTGGCAATGTATAGTTAGGCACAGCTTGTTTATCCGTGACATTACAAGGTTCCATAAAATGGTGGTGATGTGTAGTAAGGCATAGCTTGTTCCTCTGTGACATCACAAGGTTCCATAAAATGGTGGTGACGTATAGTTAGGTATAGCTGGCTCCTCAGTGACATCACAAGGTGCCGTAAAATGGTTGTGATGTGTAGATAGCCATAGTATGTTCTTTTGTGATGTTGCAGGATTCCACAAAATGGTGGTGATGTGTATTTAGGCACACCTTGTTCTTCGGCGACATCACAAGCTTTTATAAAATGGTGGTGATGTGTAGTTATGCACAGCTTGTCCCCCGTAACATCACATGGTTCTATAAAATGGTGGCGATGTATAATTAAGCACATTTTGTTACTCCATGACATGACAAGTTTCCATAAAATGGTGGCAATGTGCAGTTAGGCACAGTTTTTTATATATAATATTTTATTTCAATTTTTCAATTGTAAATTTTAAATAATTACAGTTTGGTAATTTCTAACATACTGTAATTTAACAAAATGCCAATTTCAATACATATCGACCTTGAAACATAAATAATATCCTCCCTTCTCCCACTTTCCCACTACCATGGAGACCTAAACCATTATATTTATACATGCGTCATAGGTTGAAGCATGCTTTCAATTTCTTTCCATATACTTGAATCACTTAACTCTTCCTTCACTACCTCATTAGTTAATTTTTCATGTAGAATGGCTTCTCTTAGTCTGAACCACCATTCCTTTATTGAAAAATATGTAATAACGGGAGCATTCCATTGTTCAAGTATTAACCTCTTGGTCTTCATTGTTTCTAAACAAAATATCGTATGATGAATCTTGTTAAGCCCAAGCTGCTCTTTGTCATTTAAAACCAACAAATGGAACTTCCTGGGAATCTGGACTTCCAGAATCTTATTTAATTCCTTTCTGGTTTGTATCCGCCATGGTCATATTTTTGAGCATTCCCACAAACAATGTGTTAAGTTTCCAAATTTTCCACATGAATGCCAACAGGCCCAATTTCCTTTCTTATTAAATTTGCCAAAGATCTGAGAGTATAATAGGCCCTATCAAGTTTTTTTTATCTGAATTGTTTTGTTTCTTTGAAACAAGTCATCTTTGTTTATTTTGATTCTTAAATTTCTCTGTTGTTTTGGAGTATAGGTTAACTTAGTTTCCAAAGTCCATTTATTTGTTTTTTTTCCAAAGATCTGTCTTTCTTTCTTTCTATAAGTTTAGAATATATTCTCTTCCTTTTATAACTCCCTAAGTTTATTATAGTTTCTTGATCCCTGATTTCCTTCTCCAATTTTTTTTTATAATGCTGATGAAGTTTTCCAGAAAGGCCTGCATACTTGTAATGGTATTGTGTACGAATAACAACACATCATCCTCAAAAGCATTTATTTTCATTCTCCCCCACAATATTTATTAATTTTTTATCTATTTATTTATTAAAGCAATTCACCAGTAAAAGTCATACTGAACTAAAAGTAGCCCATTTTCAGATGCGTACTGGAGAAGGGGAGAGGGAACAGCTAACAGAGCAGATAAAAATGATGCATTTGTACAAAGATTGGATACATATGTACAGCAAATGAGAATGTTGAGATCTGGTAGGCAGAGCAGGTACTATATAAAACAATATTTATAAGCAGGTTGTCATGGCAGGCAGGAGACAATATGTATACATTCGATAGATTTGTTCTTCTTTATATGGTAAGAAATGTGTAAGTGCACTAGAAAAATTCTGCATATTTTAGGCACAACCCAGGGAAGGGGGATACAGATGAATGCCAATTGACCTTGGACCAGATTAATCTGTTTTAAGTATTTTTAGTGAATGGGGGGAAATTTGGCCAGGGCACTGGGAAAGTTCCCCTACTCTTTTCAAGATGTGCCAGGGGATATTTAACATCCACCTGAACAGGCAGATGGGACCTCGGTTTAACGTCTCATCTGAAAGATGGCACCTCAGGGGGTGCAGCACCGTCCTCATGCTGCACTACAGTGTCAGTATTAGGATTTAACCCAAGTGTCTGGTGTGGGGATAGAACCCACAGCCATCTGATCTCCCAGCCTTAGAGGCAAGTGTGCTGCCTGCTGAGCCACTGACACTGATAAGCTGGCAATGTAGCTTAGAGGTTAGAGCAATGAGCTGTGAATAGGCTTGGTACATCTAGCTGATCTGGTTTGATTTCCACAACCTCCACTTTATACTCTGTGACTCTGAACAAGTCACTCAGTCAGCACAAAGCTCCTGGGTCACCTCTGAAAATAGGCACTTTTGCCTAGTGGGCCTTACCACAAAGAATAAATAAATAAAATAAAAATAAGCCGGTCCTTATCTATATTTGTAGGTAGTGCCCCCTTAATTCTATTTAAGCAATAAGGCACAACAGGGTGTGGGTTATTGGGGGTTTACCCAGGCCTTGTGTGGTGTGTCACGAGGCGCAGCCGAGTGACTTAACCACACAAGAAGTGGGTAAATCCCCCAATAACCCACACCCTGGGAGTACCTTATTGTGATTATACAATGGACCCATGTGTAAAATAAGTTTTAAATGTGTTTAGGTATGTTTTTTTATAAATGCCATTTCTCAGCCATGAGTTATTGCAGGATATACTACGGTCATGTGATGTATTTTGACCAATGAGGTTACAGGATTTTCATACCCCATTGTATAATTACTAATAATTTAGCCAATATCTTGCAGTCTGTATTTAAGAGGTCTACTGATCTATAATTGTCAATTTTGTTTGCATCCTTTGACAGCAAAATCGTTTATTATTCTTAGATTGATTTAGGTATTTGTTGTCCTAATCTCATCCAATATTTGTGCCAGCCTTGGACCCAAATCCTCTATAAATGTAGAATAAAACTCAATTGTAAATCCATCCATGCCTGGGGTTTTATTTTTTGGCATTTCTTAAACTATATTACCAGTTACTGTAATTGTAAATCCATCTTGCCTACAATTAATGGGATTCACCTCTGCCCTTGCCACATAATCAGTTAAATCTATTTTGTTTTCCTCTGTCTTTGATAAATCATAGAAACATAGAAACATAGAAGTTGACGGCAGATAAGGACCGCAAGGCCCATCCAGTCTGCCCATTTCTTTTTCTACCTTATAAATGTGCCATCGGCCTTTGCTCTGTCAGTGGCCTATCTATTCATAGTCATTTGTATTGCTCCCTTATGCCTATCCCATGCTTGTTTGAAGCCCTGCACTGTATCCATAGCCACCACTTCTTGTGGTACACCATTCCATGCATCCACCACCCTTTCTGTGAAAAAGAATTTCCTCACATTCCCCCTTAATCGGCCTCCCTCTAATCTCATGCTGTGTCCTCTTGTCCTGCTATTTTTCTTATATTTAAACATGTTAGACTCTTTCACCTTGTTTATGCCCTTGAGGTGTTTGAATGCCTCGATCATATCACCTCTCTCCCTCCTTTGCTCAAGGGTATACATATTGAGCTCTGTTAATCTGTCCTCATATGTCTTCTGATGCAGTCCCTGCACCATTTTGGTTGCCCTTCTCTGGACTGCCTCAATTTGGTTAATGTCCTTGTGAAGGTGTGGCCTCCAATACTGCACGCAGTACTCCAGATGGGGCCTAACCAGTGTCTTATACAGAGGGATTATTACCTCCCTCTTACGACTTGTGATACCCCTACTAATACACCCTAACACCCCCCTAGCCTTACCTACTGCTTTAGAGGTCTGCTTGGATGATTTTAGGTCATCAGTGATGATGATGCCCAAGTCTCTTTCTTCCTTTGTGACTGCTAGCAACTCCCCTCCCAGCCTATAGGTGGCTTCAGGGTTTCTCTTCCCTATGTGCATGATTTTGCACTTCTTTGCATTAAATCCAGTTGCCACTCTTCTGACCATTCTGCTAGTTTATCCAGATCTCTTCTCATTCTGCCCACCCATCTGGATCATCTACTCTGTTGCAGATCTTGGTGTCATCTGCAAACAGACAAGCCTTACCCTCTAGTCCATCTGCAAGGTCACTAATGAAGATGTTGAAGAGGACTGGCCCCAGGACTGATCCTGAGGTACCCCACTTGTGACTTGCATCTCTTCTGACTGTATACCATTTACCACCACTCTCTGTTTTCGCCCGTCAACCAGTTTGCCACCCAGTTGACCAACTTCTGACCCACCCTGAGCCTACCCAGCTTATTTATCAATCTTCTATGTGGAACAGTGTCAAAAGCTTTGCTGAAGTCAAGGTAGGCGACATCAACTGCTCCCCCTTGGTCCGCCACTCTGGTTACCCAGTCAAAGAAATCTATGAGATTAGTTTGACAGGACCTTCCTTTTGTAAACCCATGCTGTCTTGGATCCTGTGCCCCTATGGATTCCAGGTGTTGCACTATCCTTTCCTCAAGGAGTGCCTCCATAATCTTGCCCACTACTGAGGTAAGACTGACTGGTCTGTAGTTCCCGCCTCCTCCCTGCTACCACTCTTGTGGAGCGGGATCACATGAGCCCTTCTCCAGTCTTCTGGGACCTCTCCTGTGCTCAGAGACTCACTAAACAATTCTGCTAATGGCTCTGCTAGTTCCTCCTTTAGCTCCTTAAGTACCCTGGGATGTATGCCATCAGGTCCCATTGCCTTATCCACCCTGAGCTTAGCAAGCTCTTGTAGGACCCTTTCTTTTGTGAAGGGAGTAGTGCTCACCTCCCTCCCCTGTGTCCATGATGCTGAGCTGTGGGCCTGCCCTACCTTCTCTACAGTAAATACTGAGCAAAAGTATCTATTTAGGATAGATGCCTTTACAGGGTTCTCCTCCTCACACGCCCTTTTCTCCATTAAGCTTAGCAATACCCTCTGGACTTTCTCCTTCACTAATGTATCTATAGAAAGTCTTGTCACCTTCTTTTACTGTTCGTGCTAGTGTTTCCTCAGTTTGGGACTTTGCCTGCCTTACTGCCTTACCTGCTTCCTTAGGGCAGTTTGGTATGCCTCCCTATCTTCATCCCGCTGTGTTCCCTTATATTTCCTGAAGGCCAGCCTTTTGGCTCTGACCTTTTCTGCTGTATTTGAGAACCAAAGTGGTTTCCTTCTTCTTTGCACTTCCTTTTCTGTCTAACACAATGGGATGTTGCTTCAAGTATTGCATCCTTAATGCTTGCCCACTTTGCCTGTGCCCCTCACCTGTGTTTCTTTTTGCCAGGGCTAGCTTAACTCTGTTGGCCATCTTATCAAAGTCAGCTCCTCTGAAGTCCCATATTTTTGCATTGGAATGGGATGATTTAGATGTAGTAGCCAAATTGAACCATACCATGTGATGGTCACTGGCCCCAGGTGACCTTCTACCTGGAGCTCTGTGATCCCTTCTTTGTTAGTCAGTACTAGATCTAGGATAGCCCTGTCTCTTGTGGGTTGCTGTACCAGTTGTTTGAGGCCCTCCCCTGCGGGAATCCACTATGTGTCTAGTTCTGGCAGATGTTCCTGCTGGTATTGACCAATCTGTATCCGGCATGTTGAAGTCTCCCATTATCAGAACCTCCCCTTTAGCTGTCATGTTTTGTATATCTTCTAACAGTACTGTGTCTATGTCCTCCCCCTGGTCTGGGGGCCTGTAGACAACCCCAGTTCTTATGGCTGTCCCATTTCCTGTTTCCAGGGTGACCCACAGTTCTTCTGGCTCCTTATGTGTATTCTGAATTTTTGTAGCTTTGATAGTCTCATTAACATACAGGGCCACTCCTCCCCTTTTGCACCCGGTCTCTTCTGAATACATAGCCAGGTACTGAAGTCTCCCAAGTGTGGTTACTGGTAAACCACGTCTCACTAATTGCTACTATGTCCAGTTTAGCCTCTGACATTATTGCCTGCAGGTCTGGGATCTTATTTCCCAGGCTGTGAGCATTTGTACATGATTTTCCATTGGCCAGATTTTGGTGTGTTAGTTGTTGGGTGAAGTTTGGCATTACCCTGTGCATCGTATGAGGAGACAAACCTTTTTCTTACCTGGTGATGCAAATGAGCGGCAAACATGCTGAATTCCTGTTTGACCACTAGCTGAGGGGAGGGTGTTCTTCCCATTTGACGATGGGGTGCTGCACCCCTCCCCATTTGCTAGTTTAAATATTCTGCAAAGACGTCAAACTTCTGCCCCAATGCACTGACTCCCTCTTTAGTCAGATGCAGTCCATCAAATTTAAAGAACTTTCGCTCCCAGAACTGTTGCCAGTTCCCTACAAATCTGTGTCCTTTTTCTTGGCACCAGTCCTTGAGCCACGTGTTTAGCTCCCCTATCTCCCCTTCTCTGACCTTCCGTCCATCTGCTCCCCCTCTCCCAGACTGGCAGGATCTCAGGGAAGGAGATGCCGGACGAAATAGATGATAGTTTGTCACCCAGCCTTTAAAATCTTTTTAAAAGCCTTCAAAACTACGTGTGCCATACCTTTATCAGGGTGAACTGTCTGACCCAAGGATGCTGGAAGATAGTAAAAGCTGAGAGGACAGAGGATTGGAAGGGCACTTATGAAGGTACAAAGGGTGCTTTTTCAAAACTAGTTTTTGCCATACAAAAATAAAAAGTGTGGGGCTGTCACCCCTCCCCTTCCAGTTCCTACGCCTATGGTCTGACCTTCTTCATCTTTCAAGGATATCATAATATTCTTTTCCCTCTGTTTTTTTTTTTCCCCTTGGTGAGCCCTCCTGTCGGTTCATCTGCCCTGCTCATGGCCCCTGGGGACTTCCACCTGACATCCATTGCTGCTTTCTCCCCAGTTACCCCCGGCTTAACCCCCAGAGGGCGAGGCCATAGCTTCGGATCCCCATATCTGAGCCATGGGCTTGTATCTGGTCGGGGAGTGCAGCGATGGCAGGCTAATTGAAGCCCCTGGGAGGGCTTCACTGAGACAGAGGGCTCACCCCTCCTGTTCTTTTTCCACTTTTCTAAGAGGTGGAGACATGCAATGATACCAGCGTCCACCCAGCCTTCCTGTATCTCAAGCGCCAGCAGTGGGAAGGACTCCCGCCCTCTGCCAGGGGTTCTCATTGTGCCAGACACTGCCCGTCTCTCCCCTGGAGAAGGAGAGCTGTCCATAGGATGCTCCATCCTTCTCCCCTGCTAGCCCTCCGACAAACTGAGTCCATTCCCGAACCCGGTTGCGCCGCCAAGTGAAATCCAATCACAGGCCATGGCCGGCCATTTCTCTGTTTTTTAAGTAAGGCTGCTAGCATTTTTCCTTACTGATCTCCAGGGATGTATCTTATCCTTTTAAATTTAGATATACAGTATTTCTTTCTAACTCTTTATTATATATTTCAGTTTCTCTAAGTTTAAGATTATACAGTTCTTTACAGTATTTGTCATTGTCATTAACTATGAATCTGTCTAGTTCCTTTAACCTATTACAAATTTGGTTTTGTTCTCTTTAATTTATTCTACTTACAGAAGCTTGATAAGACCCACTCTTCAACGCTTTCTGCCGATTTGCCCTAGATGCCCCCCACGTACACACCACTGTGAGCTCTATCACTCACTGGCCCTCCCATCCCTAAGCAACCATCAGCTAATTCACAGTATCAAATTTGTGTCCAACTTCTGGCTTGGTGCTCTCCCTTTCTACTTCGCCTCCACCCTCTCCTCCATACCAACCCCTTCCCATGCCCTTAGGTCCTCTGATTCCCGGCTAGTGACAATCCCTCTCCAGCAGACCACCGCAGGCCAATCAGCCTTCTCCTACCAACTCCCCAAGCTATGGAATGCCCAACTGGCCCAAATCCTCCACTCCTTCTCTAGACATTCAATATCCTCTGCCCTACTTAACTACTATGCTACAAGCTGTTCCTGCTCCTGACCCCCTCCCCCATCATCATATCCCCTCGTTCGATCTCCCCCCTTCTTCTTATGTGGCCTGACCAGCAGCCCTAGCATTTCTCATCTCATGCTGGCATATATGCTTATCCAACCCTGCACTTGCCCCCAGCACTTCTGCTCAGCCCCCAGTAATGCAGTTATCCCTCTTACTATGTCTGTCTGCTATGGGCGTGTTCAAAATCCCTGCACTTTCCTACCCACCCTGCTCTCAAACTCTCCATAGACAACAAGTCCTGTCACCAGCAGTACAAATTCTCAGTATCACTCTATTTTCTGTATTCTAGGCACGATATTCCACCTCCCCCATATGTATCTGCACTCTGTAAACCTGTATGTAGCAATGTGCCAAGAGCCTAATGTAAAATCAATGTTATGTATTACCTGTACACTCTGTATCATGTACCATGGTCTCCTATGTATAACTCTATGTAATGTATATTCTATCTCCCATGTATCCCCAGGTCGCACTGGGAGACGAGCATCTTTTTGCTCAGTGTGCCCTACCTGGTGAAACTGTTCAATAAATAAATAAAAAAAGACACTGTCATCCCACTTTTAACTGCTTTCATAACATCTCATAGATTTGTTACCTAAACCCCACCATCATAATTATAAAACCAATACTCCTTTACGGTTTATTTCACTTTTTGAATATATTCCTAGCCTTTTAACAAAGCATTATTAAATCTCTAAGTTCTGATAAAGCACATATGTGTATCATAAGTTTTTAAATCTATTTGGACCAGATCATAATTTGAGTGTATTATTGATTAATGACTAATGTCATGCACATCCTTAACTATAGATTTTGATGTAAAAATGTAAGCAATTTGAAAAAGACAGTTATTTTTTGTCATAGTGTGTATATTCCGTTACTGTAGGGTACAGCACCCTCCATGAGTCCACTAGTTTGTGCAATTGAAAGATTAAATTTGTATTCAACTTTGTACGTAGCTTCCTAAAATTAGTTGATTTAGAATGCTTGTCCAATATTGGGTCTAACAGCACATTAAAGTCTCCAAGACAAATCATATTCTCTGCTTCTATTTGTAATGTGACTTTTCTTATTTCTGCTAAAAATTCCCTATAATTATGAAATGGGACATATATTGATGTTATGGTTATAATTGTGCTCCAGAATTTTAATTTTACCATCACTATTCTACTATTCGAATCAAAGTATTTCTCTAGTATAATGAAATGGGAAGATTTCCTTATCAAGATAGCAACCCCTGCTTTCTTTCTAGTTCCTTCTGAGAAAAACATATTCCCCACCCACCCCTGTTTTAAGTTTAACATTTCATTTCTTTCTAAACCAGTCTCTTCAAGAGCCATATAATCCGCTCTAGTTCTGTTTACATAATTCAGTAACCTTGTTCTTTTTACAGGTGAATAAGTCTCATTTACATTGAGTGTTACTAGGGGTGCTAGCTGCACACTCAAGCAGACTTAGATAGACCAGATGGTCTGTTTCTGCTGGCACATTCGTATGCTCATATGTTCGTATATTACACATCAAAATATTTTAGTATTTCAGCCATTTTTTATCCAACACATAGTATTTTTATGCTTCTTATCTCTTTGCAATACTATCCTGACTAGGTTATAATAATGTATCCATGGTAGTCCCTCTCCCATCCTGCTCTTCCTCCCAAGTCACATCCTTCTAAGTCCCCATTGACCCCCCCCCCACAAAAATGAGAAAAAGGCAGTATAATTATTAATAACATTCTGTAGTCCAAGGGCATGAATATACTTCTATTTGTGAAATTCTCCCATGATACCTCCCTCCCTCCTTCCACTACACTCCTAACCAATTTATATCAAGCCCTACATTATAACTTTCATTCTGTTATTAACCTATATCTTGACTCCAAATCCCCTAAAAATCCCAAGTCTAGCAGCCATCATAAATGAAGTACTAGAGGGAAAAAAACATTACAATCAGATTCATGAGTTCCACTGGTTTCCTTTTAAACTCTTTTTAAACTATCAGTAGTTCTTCTTCATAAACTACTGTTCCTCTTTCCAATTTTCTTTTCCAAATCTGCACCTTTTTCAATCAAAGCTAGGGAAAAAATTATTTAGCTCGGACACATGGGTTCCTTTTAATTTCTTTTAGGACAGTTTTTTTAAAGATCTTTCTCCAAGCCTTACTATTCCAAGAAGTAGTTAATCTTCTTCATAAGCCATTTCTTTGTACAAAAAAGACCAATCAAACCAAAAAAAAAAACCCACCTCAACCTTTTACTCATATGTGGGGGATCTTATGGTAACTAATTTCACAGTTTTAAAAAAAATATTTCCCAGCTTTTCTGTTAAAGCCTGCACCACTTCTTTTGGTGATTCATAGGTATAGCGTGTGTTATCTATAATTGCTATCATCTTGGCTGGATACACCATGGTAGCTTTGACCCCTGCTGCCCAGAGTTTATCTCTTATTAAATCATTTTTTTTTCCTTTCTTGTAAAAGTTCTGTTAGTAAATCATTAAATCCTGAAATGTTTGCATCCATTAGAGCCTTTCTTTTCTGCTTGTATACTGTGACCATTAACTGCTCCTTATTCTCTGATCTGAAGAATTTGGCAAGTATGGACCTTTGAGGACCCTTCATATTAAAGTCCAGTCAAAAGACCCTGTGTACTCTATCAATGTCAATTTGTAAATTTACTGGGTCCAGTTTCAAATATGCAGCCATAACTTGCTTCACCATTTCTTTCAATGGTTTATCCCTATCCCAGTATTCAGGTACCACAAGACTCTCACATGTTTCCTCTGTGCCCTTGACTCAAAATCAATTAACTTCCAGTATTTCCAAATCCTCTAGTCTCCTCTTGATAGTCCATATCTTGTCTTCCATATCTGATATTCTCTTCTGTGCCTCTTGTAGGTCTGTTCTCAGCTGTTGGTGTTCTTTGACTAAGTGATTAATAGTTGTTTGAAATGGATCTATTTCAGGGTTTTAAATAATTGATTAGCACTTTTTTTCTTGCTACAATACTAACTGTACAGAAAGCATTTATATAAGTTTTCTTGAAGTGTTAAGTTTGTTAAACACAGTGAGGCAAGTGCTACGCATTTTCACAGTGTTTTAGAGCTTTTATGAGCAAAAGGCTAATCAATTTTTAGAGTTAAATAAAACCCTGCATTTTCTTTTTCATGATTGTACTCCTTTTATTCATCTCTTCAAATAATTCTGACAGCTGATCTATAATCAGCTTCGACCACGGAGGGGCATCTTCCCAATCTGCATTCAAATGATTTGAATCGTTTGTTTCAGGTAATGAAGTTCTGTAACCTAATTTTCCCTTTATTAAATCAGCATTTGGGGCATTCATATTAACAGTTAACATTTCTTGCTCTTGTTTGGGTAGTTTGGTCTCATAGCCTCCTTCACTGAAAGTCCCTCATACATTGAAGTTGTAGCTTGAATACCATCTTCGGTACCTGTTTGTTTAATTTATGTATTAACCCTTAATTGCATCTGTATATCTAATTGTTTAAGAGTTTTTGGTATAGATTTTGAAACCATATTTTTTGGCTATTTGTGTTCCAACTTTTTTGGCATCATCATCTGCCTAGGTAGTTCTTCCTTCAAAGTAAAACACTCTCTGTACACTGGGTCACCTTCCACCTATGGTCTACTTGGCATATTTATTTTTCTTTCAGATCAAGTGTTTGAGTGCAGTGCTGCATGAGTTTCACACCTGGAGAAAGTCAGTGGAGGTTGTCCCACTAGTCTCTACCTCTCACCATCTTGGATTCAACTGTTAGTGACATCCTCATGACCTGTAGTTAGGCACAGCTTGTTCCTCTGTGACATCTCAAGAATCCATAAAATGGTAATCATGTAGTTAGGCACAGCTTGTTCCTCTGTGACATCACAAGGTTCCATAAAATTGTGACGATGTGTAGTAATGCACAGATTGTTCCTCTGTGACATCACAAGGTTCCATAAAATTGTGACAATGTGTAGTAAGGCACAGCTTGTTCCTCCGTGACATCACAGGGCTCCATAAAATGGTAATTGTGTAGTTAGGCACAGATTGTTCCTCTGTGACATCACAAGGTTCCATAAAATGGTAGTGATGTGTAGTTAGGCACAGCTTGTTCCTCTGTGACATCACAAGGTTCCATAAAATGGTAGTGATGTGTAGTTAGGCACAGCTTGTTCCTCTGTGACATCACAAGGGTCCATAAAATGGTAATTGTGTAGTTAGGCACAGATTGTTCCTCTGTGACATCACAAGGTTCCATAAAATGATGGTGATGTGTAGTTAGGCACAGCTTGTTTCTCTGTGACATCACAAGGTTCCATAAAATGGTAATTGTGTAGTTAGGCACAGTTTGTTCCTCTGTGACATCTCAAGGTTCCATAAAATGATGGTGATGTGTAGTTAGGCACAGCTTGTTTCTCTGTGACATCTCAAGGTTCCATAAAATGGTGGTGATGTGTAGTTAGGCACAGCTTGTTTCTCTGTGACATCTCAAGGTTCCATAAAATGGTGGTGATGTGTAGTTAGGCACAGCTTGTTTCTCTGTGACATGACAAGGTCCATAAAATGGTGGTGATGTGTAGTTAGGCACAGCTTGTTTCTCTGTGACATCTCAAGGTTCCATAAAATGGTAATTGTGTAGTTAGGCACAGCTTGTTCCTCTGTGACATCTCAAGGTTCCATAAAATGATGGTGATGTGTAGTTAGGCACAGCTTGTTTCTCTGTGACATCTCAAGGTTCCATAAAATGGTAATTGTGTAGTTAGGAACAGGTTGTTCCAAGGTTCCATAAAATGGTGGTGATTTGTAGTTAGGCACAGCTTGTTTCTCTGTGACATCACAAACATAGAAACATAGAATTTGACAGCAGATAAGGACCGCTTGGCCCACCCAGTCTGCCCATTTCCCTACCTGATGGATATGCTGCAGATCCTAGTTAACCAGCAGCCTACTTCTTCCTACCCCCACCCCCTAGAATTGCCTTATGACTGTCCCATGCATGCTTGAATTCCACCACTGTTTTTGACTCCACAACCTCCTCTGGAAGGCCATTCCATACATCCACAACCCTCTCTGTGAAAAAATTCTTCCTTAAATTACCTCTGAGCCGCCCTTCTATCTTCAAATTGTGCCCCCTTGTTCTTGCACACCTCTTTTTTTGAAAGATGCTACCCTCTTGGACTTTGTTGATTCCCTTGAGGTACTTGAAAGTTTCTATCATGTCCCCTCTCCCTCCTTTCCTCGAGGCTATACATATTAAGCTCCTCAATTCTCTTCATATGTCTTCCAGTGCAAACCCTGCACCATTTTTAGCCCTCCTCTGGACAGCTTCCATCCTGTTTATGTCTTTATGGAGATTGGGTTTCAGAACTGCACACAGTACTCCAGATGGGGTCTCACCAGCTGTCTGCATAGAGGATAATGACTTCCTGTTTGATGCCTCTCCTATGCATCCCAGTATCCCCCAGCCATCCTTGCTGCCCTCTCACATTGCTTGTCCACCTTTAGGTCATCTGATATGACTACCCCCAGGTCCCTTTCCATTTTGTTGATTGTTAATATCTCACCCCCATTGTGTACTCTTCCCTGGGTTTTTGTTTCCCAGGTGCATTACCTGCACTTCTTAGCATTGAATCTAAGCTGCCACATTTGACCATTCCTCTAACCTTGCCAAGTCCCTTCTCATCCTTTCCACTCCACCTTGTGCATCAACTCTGTTGCAGATCTTTGTGTCATCTGCAAAGAGACATACTTTTCCTTCCAGTCCCTCTGCAATGTCGCTTATAAAGACATTGAAGAGGACCGGTCCTAATACTGAACTCTGCAGTACCCCACTACTAACCCCCCTTTTTTCAGAGTGGACTCCATTTACTATTACTTTCTGTGTCCTATTCTCCAGACAATTCTTTACCCAGGCTGTCATCTTGGGACCCACTCCCAGGCTGGCTAACTTGTATATTAATCTTTTGTGTGGGACTGTGTCAAATGCCTTGCTAAAGTCTAGGAAGGCCATGTCCACAGCCCCTCCCTGATCAGCTACTTTGGTCACCCAGTCAAAGAAATCTATCAGATTTGTCTGGCATGACCTTCCTGCTGTGAATCCATGCTGCCTTGGGTCCTGTGCCCCTCTGGCCTCTAGATACTCAACAATTCTTTCCTTCAGAAGTGATTCCATCATTTTCCCTACCACTGAGGTTAAACTAACAGGTCTGTAGTTTCCTGCTTCTGCCTTGCTCCCACTTTTGTGAAGGGGAATCACATCTGCCCTCCTCCAGTCCTCAGGTACCACCCCATCCTTCCATGATTTGTTAAAGAGGGTAGTCAGTGGTGTCACTAGTTCTACCCTTAGTTCCTTAAGAATTCTGGGATGAATCCCATCAGGCCCCGTTGCTTTGTCCACCTTCAGTTTTAAGAGTTCTTTTAGAACCCTTTCTTCTGTAAATGGACTGGTATCAACTTCTGTATCCAGAGTGTTTCTACTGTTTGTTTTAGGTACCCCCTCTTCCTTTGTAAATACTGAGCAAAAATATTTGTTTAGTATCTCTGCCTTTTCACAGTCACCCTCTGCCCACCCTCCCTCCCTTTATTAAGCCTCACTATCCCTCCCTTGGTCTTCCCTCACTCCCTGATGTACCTATAAAAGGTTTTATCCCCCTTCTTAACTGAGTTGGCTATCTTTTCCTCGGTTTGGGCCTTTGCTTTTCTGACTGCCTTCCCAGCTTCCTTTTGCTTTAACTGATACAGTTCTCTGTCATGTTCCTTCTGTGATTCCTTGTACTTCCTGAATGCTTTCTTTTTCTCTTGAACCTTCACTGCCACTTCCTTTGAGAACCATAGTGGTTTCTTACCTCATTTCATTTTGTTTATTTGCTTTACACAAAGGCTTGTTACCTCTGTGATGGCAGTTTTTATTATTCCCCATTGTTCTTCCACCCCTCCTTCCTGCCCATTTGCTAGTGCATTCCTTAGGCACTCACTTATTTTTGACAAAGTCAGCCTCCTAAAATCCAGTACCTTTGTCTTTGTATGGCTTGGACTCTATTGCTGTGTTTATTGTGAACCATACTGTTCGATGGTCGCTAGTTCCCAGATGGCTACCCACTTCTACATCTGTGATCCTCTCTTCATCTCCATTTGAGAGAACCAGGTCTAAGATTGCTCCCTCTCGGGTGGGCTCCAATACTAGTTGTCTAAGGCATGCCCCCTGTAGGCCATCTAGAATAACCCCACTCTTCGAAGTGGCTGCTGCAACTGCACTCCAGTTAACATCTGGCATATTCAGATTATCCATCAGCAATATCTCCCCTTTTTCTGCCATTCTAAGTATACTTTCTATCATTTCCTTGTCCATTTTCTCCCCCTGAGAATGGGGAGGAAATGGTTCCATAAAATGGTAATTGTGTAGTTAGGCACAGCTTGTTCCTCTGTGACATCTCAAGGTTCCATAAAATGATGGTGATGTGTAGTTAGGCACAGCTTGTTTCTCTGTGACATGACAAGGTTCCATAAAATGGTGGCAATGTGTATTTGGGCATAGCTTGTTCCTCCATGATATCACAATGTAAAAAGATGGCAATGTAGTGTCAATGTATGGCAGACTCAACTCAGGGTTTTAAACAAGAGTAACACAGGTTAATGAAAGCTCATGGAGGTTAAGTGAGATTGAGGGAGGTTTAAGGAAAGCTCAGATAGTTTAATTGAGATTGAGGGAGGTTAAGGAAAGTTCAAGGAGATTAAGTGAGAGTGCAGGAGGTTAAGGAATGCTCAGGGAGGGTAAGTGAGGTTAAAAGAGGTTAAGGAAAGTTTGGGAAAGTTAAATAAGATTCAGGGAGGTTAATGACTACTTTGGGGGGTACATGAAATTGAGAGGTTAAGCGAGACTGAGAGAGATTATAAGAATGTGCAAAGGGAATGTGAGACTGAGAAAGATTAAAGAAAGCTCAGGGAGGTTAAGTGAGACTAAGGGAGGGTAAGTAAAGTTCCGGGAGGTTAAATGAGATTGAGGGAGGTTAAGGAAAACTTATGGATGGATGCCTGTGTTAGGATTAACTAGCTTTACATTCTAAGGAATTAAAATACTGATAAAAATCGTAAAACGAGCTCACCTGTTCCATTGCCATATGTTCCACATGCACAGGGCATGCAAGTAAAGCAGCAGCTCGGCAGTTTCGGATTTGTTTTTCTATAGGTCCCAGTGGAGCAGGTCTTCTGACAGTTATGGTTTGATATCTGGGTGACAATGAGTGTTGTCAGTGATATCATTTCTGTGAACAAGTTTTTGTGGTGAACAGGTGTTGTACATGGAAATGGTGATTTGTTGGTAATATTTAAACATGAATTGCTCTCTGCAGTGGAATGGCTCTATTATGGGGGGGGGGGTGGTCCTGTCTGTGGCAACAGATGCAGTTTGAAACTAAACAAGTCATTGCATTCAGTTCTAAGTTAAAGAGATATGTATCTTCCATTTTCAGGTTACTCTGCCACTATGCATTCTTAATTAATATTATTTACAATATATTGTATTTTAGTAGACAAATGTTTGTTCACACAAACGGAAGTGTTCCAGAAAAAGGGAAGGGTTTATGAATCACATCTCTTGTTTTATTTTAATTTAAACATTTGGTAAACAGCTAGCTAGCTCTGTGGGTACCATATGTCCATTTTCATAAAGGACCTGGACAAACAAATTACATACATAAAGTTCTCATACTGCATACACACAAGAAGCAAAAACCATGAACTTTACATACATTATGATCAATAAGTTGATACAGTGACACTTGACGCTCTCAATACAAAACTGTTTCAAATTCTGCTTAAAAGTATTATATGACCTTAAACAATGTCATGTTAGTGAAAGTCAATTCCAGTCTTTTAAAACTTTAATACCTCTAATTATGTTACAAAAATGGGAGGTTAGCCTAGTGAAGATATGAGAAATATTTTTTTATCAATAGCCAGATTTAGAGAAATTGCAACTTTATAACACAGAGCCATCTAGTGTGCAACTCTCATGTGCGGTATAGACTGTTTGTATGCTAGGAGACGTTTCTCTCTACGTTTTTAAATTGCACCAGTGAATCATTCTGTAATAAGAATAAGAACGCAACACAGTGCTCTCTCAGTTCTTATAAGTGTTTCAAATTTATTTGGGTCAGCAATGGTAGAAAACCTCCTGCACTTCAAAGAGCTCTACCTTTTTCTTCGGGAGTCTGAGGTGCTGGAAGTTATGTGACACTGTTGACCCCAATAAACTTGGAGCACTTATGAGAGCTAGGGTAGCATTGTATTTTGTTTTTATTCTTTGTAGCCAGGTTTTCTTACAGCAGTAGCTCCTGAGTGCATGGCAGCGCACTTCCTCGTTTGCTGCAACTGTTTTGTAATATGCTAAAGAAAAAATGCAAACAAAAATAAACTGAACATTGAACCCCGGTCACCCATGGGTTATGTAACGGATGTCCATGGCAAGGGTGTTAGAGTATACCAAGGCACTACTTCCATTTCAAGGTGTAGGGTGCACTCTCTGTGTGCCAGGGGACTCTGTGTGCAATACAATGCCTTACATTAGGCTTTAATCTTCATGGTGACCTGATTTCCCTGTTACTGGTGCAACAGCCGACCTATGCCTGTGGCCCATAATGACAGCAAGATACACAAGAGACACTGATTCAAAGGAGGTCTTGCACAAGGGGTTAAGGTTAACAGGGAAACCCTGATCACTTACTTTTCCATCACCAAGCACACCACTTGGTGCTCCATGTCATGCCCAAACAGGTGGACAGACACGAAGCTCTGTGCCTAAATAGCACAGCCTTTTTGTAGCAGGCGCTCCTATGTTAAATATCAGAAGGCAGTACTGATTTGGAACTCTGGTGGCACCCCACTGTATGTTGGGTTACATTCCTCCCCCCAGAAAATCAGACATCCCCATCAGAATAACCAGCTGTCAGTGAGTAATTCCAACCAGTTTCTCCCAAAAACTCCAGCCAGCAGAAGCTAAGGTAGAAATAAACATTTATTTTTATGTTCACTATTATATAAACATTCCGTAAATAAAGGATATGATTGCTGTTTTATATATATTCTAAATTATTTGCAAAACTTTGTTAATGCACCAGTTCGTAACTTATTGTTTATTTATTTATTTAAGTCTTTGATTACTGGGTAGGTGCACTGATCCTAGGGACCGTTTTCAGGTATGACCCGGGTGAGTAAGGGCACAGGAGAATTGCATACAATACAGTTTCAATGAGATACACCTTTGTAGCAATCAAAATAGCTAATACAGTTCAGTTAACAAATGTGTCAGAGGAAGATCAATAAGTTTACATCAGTTCACAAAAAGGTCAGGGAAGGGTAAAACAATATATAATGGAAAGAAAGAACAAATGGATCAACAAAATAGAAACATGACATTGAGATTCAAAGACAGAAAGGTAGCAGAAAGATAGACGCTGATGATAAGTGAACAGAGGGCAAGCACAGAGTGCTGCAAGTGACAAGACAGCTATAAGAGCCAAGTTGGGGCTAGGCAGACAAGGGAATGGCAGCAAGTTGGATGAGAATACCCTGGAGAACTCAAGCATTTTGGCCTGATTCAGTAACCAGGCTTTGAAATGGTGCTTGAAAATGCTGTGAGTATCAGCAAACCGGAGAGGAGCAGGGAGTCTTTTCCATAGAGAGGAAGTGGTAACAGGCAGTGCTTTGCCACCCATAACAATAGAGACTTTGGGGATTTCCATGGGGAAGGGGACCAAGGACGCACGCAAGCATCTGGGAGTAGCTCTGGCATTTAGGAAGGATGCATAAGGTGATGCATTGCCACCTCTGAGGGTGTTGTCAACTATACAGCCTAGAGCATAGTCATATCAGCTGGAGAGTGGGAGCCAGCCCAGAGACTGCTAAAGGTTACAGTGGTGTGTATAGTAGGGTGCCAGGAGTGCAAAATGACATACATTGTTATAGACTGAGTTTAGACGCTAGTGAAGGGCAGTAGACATGTGAGTAGATGGGGGAGCAGTAATCGATAATTGGTAGCAGGTTACCTTTGGCAATAGCCAAATGGGCTTCACTAGTCAGGAACTGTTTTAGCTGATATGCAGCCCTGAGTTTTCAGTTTACCTGACCTATAATGGAGTTGACGTGCTCCATATAAGAGAGAGAGAGAGAGCGAGAGAGAGAGAGAGGGGTCGAGGGTTTACACCCAAGTACTTGAAGTTGGGAACATTCTGTAGCTCAGGGTCTTCAAGTATCAGCACCAAGAGGGAGGAGCCAGACTTGCTGATGCTGGCTACGTATGGTTTGCACCCGAGGAGCATCGCTTTAGTTTTCTTTTATTTTTTCATTGACCGGGAGCAAATGTGACCGGAACCAGCTATATGCTAGACCATAGTTTTGGGAGAGGACAGAGGATATGTTCACCAGAGACTTGTCAGTGTAATAGAGAACAAGATCATTGGTGTACTGTAAGACTTCACAGGTGAGGCAGTCAGAGAGAAGGGAGTTTATAAAGATGGAGAACAATAGTTCAGCCAAGGATGGAGCCCTGAGGGAAACCCGTAGAGACAGGAACGGCAGTGGAGATTGCAGGACCAATGCATAATGATTGAGATCACCCAGAAAGATAACTCTTAAACCACCATGAGGTTTCTGATGAGCAGTCAAGTCAGTGGAGGATGGTATATAGTAGGGGGTGGTTGATCAGGTCAAATGTCTTGGTCAAATCCACAAAAACAGCACCTGTTTTTTCCCAGGTCCATGTTCCTATGGGCATGGTTGGTAAACTGGGCCAAGGCAGATGAGGTGCACTGGAACTTGTAGAAACCATGTTGCTGGCTGCACAGCAGGTTATATTTATCAATGTAGTCTGACAGCTTGCTGTGGACAATCCTTTCCAGAAGCTTGCTTACGTGGGGAAGCAGGGAGATAGGCCTATAATTATCTGAGGAGAGGGTGTCACCTGCTTTGAAAATTGGCACCACCCTGCTATGCTTCCAGGACTCTGGGATGGGAGAGGTGGTCAATGCCAGGTTAAAGATAAACATGAAGAGTTTGGTGATGGCAGGAGAAATTTGCTTGAGCATTTGCAGGAAGAGACCATCGCTACCAGGGCTAGCTCAGTTAGGGAGCTTATCGAGGAGTTTAGTGGTGTCCTTGGTGGAGGTGTCCCTGAAGTAAAAAGAAATGGGGGCAAGGGCTAGCTGGAAGGGAAGGGGAAGGACTGATAATCAGGATCAGGCCCAAGACCAGTAGGTAGATGGGTGGGTAGCTTGCTTAGGTGGGCTGTGAGGTCAGTGACTTTTTGAAAGTTTGGGCAACATCTATGCGATCAGTCAGAGGGCCAGAGGGAGTGCTGAGATGAATGTTAGAGTCGCAGTGTGGGGGTTAAGCAAGGAGCCAATAGTGCCCCAGATGTGGTGAGGGTCTCAGTCATGCTTCTGAGCCTTGGCAGTTTGCTTGCATCAGTTTCGCAGACACCTGTACTCCTTCCAGAGAGCAAGGGAGGGAGCCTTTTTGTAGACAGCCCAGTTTTTGCCGCTTTCCTTCATCATGGCCAGGACTTCCTTTGAGATCCAGCAAGTACAGCCACCCCTCACTCTCTGGGTAGTGAGGGGGAAGTGTTTATCCTACCACAAAAGTAGGGAAATGTGGTGTTAGGGTTTCCAACCCTAACTCTCCCTCTCCACCCATCCAAACAGCAAAATATAAAAAAAATAGGGTTTTGGATCTGTGGAGTCTTGGCTAATCAGTGGTATAGCCATCCTTGGGGTTGTCAACCCTAATGTCAATCCCTCTCCCCGGACCCTTATGCTCCAGTCTGAAGCACAAGCAGCTCCAAGCCAGTGCCTCACAGTGATACATTCTTTAAAGGTAGAGCAGTATGTCTTGTCATGTGTTGTCAGGATAATTTGTTGTAGCTTTCTTGGGCCCTGCCTGAAGAAAGGAGAGCATGTGTGATGTTGTTTGCTCAGAGAATGAGGTGGGCATTAGGGCTGACAACCCCAAGGAAGACCCCACCACTTATTTACCCAGACTCTGCAAACCCAAACCCTAATGTTTTTTTCTTTGCTGTTTGAGGGGAGGGGGGTTGGGGCTGGAAACATCAATACAACATTTCCCTAATTTTGTGGATTTTTGTTACCCTAACTGGTGCATTAACAACATTTTTGCAAAGGATTTCCTTTCTTTTTGAGATAGTTGCATTGTATCTTCATTTATGCAGGTCTCACTGGTGCAGATTATTCAGGGCTCCTTGGTCCATGCCCCATGGGAACATTATATCCACCTGCAGACAGTGCAGGACCTGGCACATTTGCCTTTTACGCATTCACTTTGTACATGTTCACTGTTCACATTTTAACTCCTTTTTATTATGTCGTCTTGTGCACGCAGCGCAGACAACATATTGTGGTTGCTTCAGTGGAGAAGGGGGTTTTGGAGGTGCAGTCCTACTGCAGCCAGTGGTGCCATTGATTTTTGTGACTGAGCTCTGTTGCACCAATGGCATAGCACACTGTCTATGACAGCAGTTCAGAAAATGTGCCACCATCTTGAAAGAAATTAGTCGCTGCAATCAGGGAGCACCACCGGGCAGTCCCTGATTGCAGCAGCCAATTACTGCTTGCCTCGTCTGGTATCCCCTCAAGCAACATGGTGGTGGCTTCCTGTCAGCTTCTCATAGTCCCCAGGGAAGCCGAGGGATAGCTGCCACCTTCCACAGTCCCTCTAAAAGCTGACGAGGGTGCCCAATCCCCCTGTCAGCATGCACTCTCCTAAGTTAATTTGCTGACAGGATGTCCAATCCCCATCGGCATAATGTACCTCCCCATTTCTTGTGTGCTGAGGGGGTGCCCAATCCTCCTCAGCTCATGTGACCCCACCCAACTCTGTATGGCCAGCGGGGGTGCTCAATCCCCCGCTGGCTACAGCCCCCACAAAAAAAAAAACACTCAGGTGGCACGCTGGGAGCCCACCTGAGTGTACCAAATGACTCTGTAAAGAAAAAAAATCCTGCAATGTTTTATTTTTTGTTTTAACCTGTAAACCAGAAAAGGTCCCTCGTTGAGTCCAGTGGCCCCTTCCCCAACCTGCACCCACCCTCTGTGCACCCTGCCTCCCCACACACACCCCTCTCCCCATACTTACCTCCGGAGCCCAGCGCGATGATCTTTGGTGGACCGGGAACATGTCTGCACTCTCCAAAGCTGACCGTGAAGTGAAGAAATGCCAGTAAGCTGTATAATGGCATAAATAGGGTTTTTTCAACTTTGGTGCACATCTCAGGCATTTTGGGGAATTTTGGCACCAAATTTTCAACATGGGGTTTTTAGGACCCCTCCTCATGAATTCAGTCACTGTCATGTCATTATTTGGTCCCAAAAGGTGATTTTGTGGTCACTGCATGGAATCACCTTTCAGGACTGGGTAACGAAATTACAGTGTTGTTGTTGTTCATAAGGTGGCCTCCCAAAAAGCCTATGTTGCAAATTTGGTGAAAAAATTCCCAAAAATGACTGTTTTATGAGTGTGCATTGTGGAGTTTTCACGTGCACTTGTAACTTCACCAATTTGAAATATTTTCACTCCAGATTTGCAACATTGGCATTATTTCACACCTCCTTATGAACAGTGTAACTGTCATTTTTCACATCCTGGCCAAAATGTGTTTTTGCAGTACCGGCACAGAGTAGAACAGTCACTGTGGTAAATCAGTGTTTGGGACAGATTACAAAAATCACAGTGGCACTGTTCATGAGCAGAGGTCCTAAAATGCCTATGTTGAAAATTTGGTGACAAAAGTCCATAAAATGACTATGTAACAAGCGTGTGTTGTGCAGTTTCCACGTGCACTCGTAACTTTGACAATTTGTAATATTTTCACTCAACATTTTCAATATCGTCAATTTTGCATACGTCCTTATGAACAGTACAGCTGTCATTTTTCAGATCTTGCCCGAAATGTGTTTTCACGCAACTGGCACACTAAGGCCCGGTCATTGTGGGAAACCAATGATCAGGACAGATGAAGAAAATCATAGTGACAGTGTTCATGAGCAGAGGTCCCAAAATGCCTATGTTGAAAATTTGGTGAAATAATTCCACTAAATGACTGTGTTATGAGTGTGCATTGCGCAGTTTCTAGTAAGCTCATAAATTCGAGCATTTTTAATATTTTCACTCAAGATTTTCAACACTGCCATCTCTTCACACCTACCTATGAATGGTACAGCTGTCATTTTTCACATCCTGCCTGAATGGTGTTTTCCCATATCTGGCGCAGAATGGTGTGGTCGCCGTGAGAAATCAACAGATTAACAAAATCACAGTGCCTCTATTCATGAGCAGAGGTCCCAAACACTTTCATGAGGTGGGGGTCACAAAAATGCTTTGTTTAAAATTTGTAGTGCAAATAGCAACAAACGGCCAGGGCATTAGGGTTTCTAACCATAACGTCCCACCCTGTGCAGACTGACAGGCATCAGGGATGTGTCTTGGCATTGCTGGCTGTCTTGCTCATGCCATGCAATCCCTCCCCCCCCACTCTCAAGACACTGACAGGCATCGAGGTGTGCCTTGGACTCTTTGGCCCCAGAGTTCACCCCATTCTCCTATACTGCACCCATTTCAGCGTATGTCCTTATGAAATGGGGTGACTGTAAAGCTGAACACCCCAAGGCACACCTCGGCACTTGGTGTCTGCAGGATAGGGTGAGGTAAAGTGCCATGAGAGTTATGGCTCAATGGGGTGAGCGTAAGGCCCGAGGACCCCAAGGCACAATGTGATGTTTGTCGCCACTGCAGGGTAGGGTGAGCTGAAATGCCATGAACATTATGGCTGATGCCCAAAGGCACACCTCATTGCCTGTCAGTCCCTATGGGGTGATATGGGGTTTGACGTTACTTTCATACTTCACTGCCATTCCTATTATGCATTTGTTCATCTCCTGCACTACCGATGCCAATGTCAGCAAGACAACATTCAGCATTGACAAATGCTTGTTTAATTTTGTCCCCAAGATTTCAAGATAGCCATTTATAACTGCCCTTATAAACATGACATGTAGCAGCTGAAATGTCATTTTGTACCAGAAGTGCAAAAAGACATCTCATCCAGTATTAAAAAAAATGATGTATGTCACGTTTATGAGGTGGTGTGGGAAAATAGCTATGTTGAAAGCTTGGTGTCAAAATATTGCAAATTAGCAAAGTTATGCATAAATATTGAAATACTGCAATGTTCAGTCATAACCATGGTATTTTACTGCATTTGTATATCAACTTTTCAGCATAGCTTTCTTATTATCCCACCTCATGAATTAGGTAGATAAAAATTTTCAAATTCCTGTTGATACATCATTCCACCCCAGAGGTGCAAAAACACATTTTGGCAAATATTTAAAAATGACAGCTGTCACATTCATGAGTTGATGGGAAAAAATGGCTATATTGAAAATTTGGGGTCAAAATATTTCAGATTGCCAATGTTATGAATGAGCATAGAAAAGTTTCAACGTACGCCCATAACTTTGTCATTGATACATTTTTTGTCCCTAAATTTTCAACATAGCTTCTTATGACCAACCTCTTGAGCAATGGTGATAAAAATGTTCAAATCCAGTTCCAAACGTGATTTCATCAAGTGACTGCAAAAATCACCTGTTGGGCCTGATTTGTCCAATTCCCCCAACATGTCATGAGGTGTAGTCCCAGAAAGGCCATGTTGAAAATTTGGGGTGAAAATATGCAAAAATGGCAAAGTTATGCATCAAATTTCAAAACCCCATTGAAATACGTTGAACTGCACTTACCTTAGTTTCTCATATCACAGTTGCCAATTCCAGCAGCAAGATGTGTCTTCGATCAGAGAATGGATCTATGCTGTGGAACATGTTCAGGTAAGCGAGGGGATGGGGTGTGTGTGTGTGTGTGTGTGTGTGTGTGTGTGTGATGGGAGTTTGGGGTGGTGAGTGCTGAGTGGGAGATTGAGGTGGCGGAGTCAGATCAGTAAAGGACTGTTTTCTTTTTTACAGGTTCAAAAAGAGAAAAAACATAGAGGGATTGTTTTCTTTATTACAGCTGAGATTCTGACACTGGGATTGGGTATCCCAGTGTCAGGCTATACTTTGGGGAGTGGGGCAGGTGATCTGGAGAGGAGAGGGTACAGAGAAGCAGTACCGGGGCTGGTCACCCCGGTCTGCTCTACAGATAGATAGATAGATAGATAGATAGATAGATAGATACTGTCTGTAGATAGATCAGATAGATAGATAGATAGATAGATAGATAGATAGATAGATAGATAGATAGATAGATAATGTCTGTAGATAGATTAGACAGACAGATAGATAGATAGATAGATAGATAGATAAATAGATAGATACTGTCTGTAGATAGATTAGACAGATAGACAGATAGATAGATAGATACTGTTGATAGATAGATACTGTCTGTAGATAGATAGATACTGTCTGTAGATAGATGATAGATAGATAGATAGATAGATAGATAGATAGATAGATAGATACTGTCTGTAGATAGATAGATAGATAGATAGATATATAGACAGATACTGCCTGTAGATAGATATAGATAAATAGATAATGTCTGTAGATAGATAGATAGATAGATAGATACTGCCTGTAGATTGATTGATAGATAATGTTTGTAGATAGATAGATAGATAGATACTGTCTAGATAGCTAGATAGATACTGTCTAGATAAATAGATACTGGCCCTGATTCTAGGAGTGTTACACCTGGCATAAAAGCACTTGTGCCAAGTAGAATGGCGCAAGTAGCAACTTATACCAGCAGTTGAAACATGCATGATTTTACAGTGTGGCCTGCAACATGTCGTAGGCCACTTGCACCGAAGAGCTGTTACGCCAGCAGTTGCACCATAAACTTCCTGCGACATGGCACTAGGGGGTTTACGGCAGCAGTTGCGCCCCATTCCAGAAGGGCAGCAACAAAGTCCCCAATGTTGGGATTCTACAAGAACCTCCAGAGAAGAACCGTCAATGTAAGTTACACCAGCATTTACCTGGTGTAACTTATGTACGCCCACCGGGGGTTCTGTAGACCCACCAGCAGCCCAGCACGCAATCCACATGTGCCTCCCCCATGCTCAGCATACCCCTGTAGGTGCCAGGGCTGCACACACCCCTGCCCCAACCCCCACTGCTAAGTGCTCCACAGGGCAGTGCTGTCAACCCCCACCCATGCCCAGACCCGAGACACTGCCGCAATCGATTACAGTACCCACCATCCCTGGTGGTCTAGTGAACCCCCACCTCCACCCAGCTGTGCCAGTCCACCCAGCACCCCCACTCATCTCTCAGCCAGCGATCGGCACAGCCCAACACTCACCTCCTCCCGGCCAGTTGCAGACTGAGTTCAGTAGGAACGCTATCTGTATAGATGCACTCAGAAATTTATTTCTGAGCACGTCTATTAAGTAAGCACCCCTACTGAATGTAGTCGGTGGCTGGCTGTGAAAGTGAGAGGTGGGCTGTGCCAGTCACTGGCAGGGAAGGGGGGTTGCTGGGTGGAATGGCAAGGCTGGGTGGGGGCCACTAGACTACCAGGTACAAATATACACATTTGATTCTTGTGTACTGTACATACTGTACAGTACACCAGCTGTAAGGAGTCAGGATTGGTGTTGGGGACCCATGGTGTAGCATGACAGTAGGTGGGGCCTCTTGCCCTGTGGGGCTCCGCTGGGGTTTGGTGCATGGGGCACTGCATATGGGCATTGCAGTTCGGACTTGCTTCCTCGCCAGGTGCACTCTATTCGCTGTACCTGGCTGTATGTCACAAGTCGCAGGATTCTAGACATGGGACCCTGCCCTTCTAGTATAGGCACAGGGTCCATGTCACAACGGCGATTGGTGCAAGTCACATTTGGCAGCGACTTGCGCCAACTTTCTAGAATTGGGGCCACTGTCTGTAGATAGATAGATAGATACTGTCTGTGGATAGATATAGACAGAAAGAAAGAAAGAAAGAAAGAGAGAGACAGACAAAACAGTGGATTGGGGGCTCACTGCTGTCACTGCAGCCTGCAGCAGGACTTCCAGCTGCAGCTGCAGAACTCAAGAAACTTCTGCTGTTCCCATACAGAGAACGTGACTTAACAGCTCCTCTCACTAACCTGGGCACCTTGGATTTTGGTGTGCCCAGAAAAGGTATTTCTGGCATGCTTTTAACAAAAACACAAACAGCAGAATCCAGCTAAATAGGTCATATTTAGTTCAGTTTAAGTGTCGTTTTTTGTTTTGTTTTTTAAAGAGATAACTTTAGTGCATTTCAGGAAAATGGGTGTTTTTTGCTGTGATTTTTCATTGCCTACAGCCCATACAGTTTGAAATTTTGCTCTGAAATTTTTGGGGTAGAAAGGGCTTGCCCTAGAATGGCGCTCCTTTCTTGGTTTTGTGAAACAATATTAATGCGTTCTAGTGTTATAAGGATTTGAAACTTTTGGTTCTGAGCATGCTCAGTTGGTGATCAAACATCTAAAGACCTTACTGAGCATGCTCAGTTGGTGATCAAACATCTATCTAAAGACTTTACTGAGCATGCTCCGTTGGTGATCAAACGTCTATCTAAAGACCTTACTGAGCATGCTCAGTTGGTGATCAAACATCTATCTAAAGACCTTACTGAGCATGCTCAGTTGGTGATCAAACATCTATCTAAAGACCTTACTGAGCATGCTCAGTTGGTGATCAAACATCTAAAGACCTTACTGAGCATGCTCCGTTGGTGATCAAACATCTATCTAAAGACCTTACTGAGCATGCTCAGTTGGTGATCAAATATCTATCTAAAGACCTTGCTGAGCATGCTCAGAACTGAAATTTCAAATTCTTATAATTTGGAAACGGATTAGTATTTTTTTCATCAAACCAACGAAAGGTATCATTCTGGGGCAAGCCATTTCTACTCCATAAATATCAGACCAAAATTCTAACCCATTAGGGTGCTATGTGATGACAAAAAAACAGCAAAAAACAAACAAACAAACAAACAAACAGATTTTGTTCTAAAAATGCACTGTATGGATCTCAGAATCCTCTCATCTGACCAAAGCAAAACTTGTCACAAGAAAAGGTACCCCCCCAACACACACACACACACACACACAAACACACACACACACATACACGCTGAAATTTCGGTTCTGAGCATGCTCAGTAGAGTATCAAACTTTTATGCAAATGACAACACTGAGCATGCTCACAGCCAAAATTTCAAAGTCTTATAACTTGGGAATGGATTATTATTTTTCACTAAACAAATGAAAGGCAGTATTCCAGGCAAGCCCTTTTTACCCTGAAAATTTCAAACCAAAATTCCAACCTGTCTGGGAGCTAGGTGAAAAAACAAATCAGCAAAATGCAGTTTTTCCTAAAAATCTACTATATGGGTCTCATAATCCATGCATTTGACCACAATGAAACTTGGTATGTCAAGAGATGTTGCCCTCCAGACCACACATGCAAAATGTTGTGCAAGTCCATTCAGCAGAGGTGAAGCTATTAAAGTTCAAAGTTAGGGGTTTAAGTAAGCAATAAGACACAATGTGACTGGCATTGAACAGATTTTACAGCATGCCCAGGGGAGTGGTGATGCATGAGGACACAGGATGCGTGCCTCCAGTCCCTGGAAGTGCTGTAAAATCTGTTTAATGCACACTTACAGAGTGTCTTATTGTAGTTATAAAATGGGCTACATTTATATTCTAATTTTTGCAGTTAGAAAAATCATGTTTACATGTGGAAAATACTGATTTTCTTATCAGAATTTATGATAAAATAGTTCCTCCACCTACCATAAAATGACATAATTGTTCATGAACTGTTTAAACCTTGACCATTGCAAGCATTTGTAGTACTAGCTTCATTTTATTGCCAGTGCTGCCTCTATGTATTGGTGAGAAGTTTTATTTTTAGGACTGGGACAGAGCTCAGGATGCACAGGAAAGAGACTGAGAATTTTAAGGTATAGCTGTATTTTTTTCATTTAAATTTACCCATGATGGATGGAAACATAGCAGCTTATCAGGAGTGGGGACTGCAGCATGGAGAAGTGGCATCAAGCAGGGTATATATACACACACACACACACACACACACACACACACACACAAAGACATACATACACACAGACATACACACACACACAGACATACATACATACACACACACAGACATACACACACACACACACACACACAGACATACACACACACACACAGACACACACACACACACACAGACATACACACACACACACACACACATACACACACACACACACACACACACACACACACACCACACACACAGACACAGACATACACACACCAGCAGAGGCGAATATACTGTATACTGTTTCTCTACCCCCCCACACACACAGACATACACACACACACACAGACATACACACACACTACACACACAGACATACACACACACACACAGACATACACACACACACACACACACACCAGCAGAGGCGAAGATATTGTATACTGCTTCTCCACCCCACCCCCAACAGCATATCAGAAATTTAGGAAGTTGACTGGGGGATAGAATAGTTTTGAAAAAAAACTGAGAAAAGTTTTTTTTTAGTTTACACTGTGGAACCAGCAGCGCCATGGGTACAGCGAGAGTGGACATACCAGTGGGAGACATAGTAAGAAGTCAGTGAAGTCAGTGACTCTGAAAAGGCTTACTACTGTAAGTGCACAAGTCATATCTTCCTTCCATTGAGTGGCCTCTCTGCTTTCCATGACTGTGTCATTTCATCATTAAGGTTGTTATAATTTATAAAGACACTGTTATTTTTAATGCTTATTATTAAGTTGTACTTTATTTACTTTAATTTCAATATGGTGCCACCACCATCTTTGCTCAATGTCCTGCTTTTTCCTTCTGTTGTTTAAAAGAGCCTGACCTACCCAACAGCCTGGAAAATATCCTTTGAGATAAGAAACATTTCAACTTTTCATTGTTGGTACAGTGCCTTGCTTTCAGTTAATTTTGAACCTTGTCCTGTGGCCTGTGTTACAAAGATAAAATCCCCTGTTTTTTTTTGGGGTGGGGGTTGTTTTTTAGACTATCATGCTGGTGTCATAACAAGTTTTTTTTTTTCTCCATCCTGGATGGATAGATAGATAGATAGATAGATAGATAGATAGATAGATAGATACTGTCTGTAGATAGATAGATACGGTCTGTAGATAGATAGATAGATAGATAGATACAGTCTGTAGATAGATAGATAGATACGGTCTGTAGATAGATAGATAGATGGATGGATGATGGATGATAGATAGATAGATAGATAGATAGATAGATAGATAGATAGATAGATAAATAGATAGATAGATAGATAGATAGATAGATAGATAGATACTGCTGATAGACAGACAGACAGACAGATAGATAGATAGATAGATAGATAGATGGATGATAGATAAATTAAAAATATGCTTACCGGGGGACCCAGTGTGTTCTCAATATCTACTTCTGGTACCAGCCCTTTGTTTTGAAATGTCACATGTGAGACTCGGAATCGATTATTATTTGGAGACAGCTGCATGATTTCTGTGAAAAATTTGCATCTGTTATCCTAAAGTGAACAAAACACATGGATGTTGTAGATTATTTACTCAATGAAAAACAAAACAACACAGGTTCACACCACCCCATTTATTTTCTTCAGCCTGCACAGACACCACTCTAACATCATGTGACCCAACAATCTTGTCTCCGTAGTCCACAGTCAATATAACAGTCTGCATATAACAAAATCCCCTTATTAATTAATGAATTAATTTATTCGTTAATTCTTTTTGACACCAGACACCTTTCTCATGCATGACTAAGGTACAGTATTAGAAGTGCATTTTATAAATAGCAAACTAATAATACAGCAAGTGATTGGGTAGTGAGAAACAGTGTGAGAAAGAATACAACATTCGGTACAATAACACGACACTGCCCTCCCCCCCGTTTCACTTGTCGGCTTGCCAGGTTTGATGCCACCCCCTATTTCTACACCTGTGATGGTTCTGTATTTGAAGATGCCTCCTCCTGCAAATACCTTGGTCTCTGGCTTGATCAGAACCTCACCTTTGCTGAGCACGTGGATACCATCCATGCAGCGCTCCTCCGCAAACTTGGTGCTCTGTATAGACTCTGCAGTTGCCTTTTTCCATGCAGCCCACCTGGAGGTTGTACAAAAAGATGGTCCTCCCTATTTTTGACTTTGGAGACATGGGACAGGATTTTCAAACCTGCCAAGATGCTGCAAGCCACCTAGTGCGCCGAACGTAGAGCACACAGAGCTTGCAGCAGTCTCCAGTTGGCAACTGAGATTTTCTATCCCTTGCGCCAGCTGCAGGTCATTAGACCACATATTTATGGTCTAGTCTGCGCTACATACTGGAGCCAAAGACATGGAGCTTGCGCCGGACATTTGGCAAAAGCTGCCGTAAATCAAGGAAACTGTCGCAACTGCTCCTGTTATTAGAAAATCCGATGCAGTTGCAGCAAAGGGGTTCAGTGCATCGCCAATTTCAGTGTTCTCTGGCACATGGCTTGTTGCAAGCCCTGTGCTGTTATTTGAAAATCCTGCCCCTAGTCTACAGCACTGCCCCCAAATCAACACTCACCAGATTGCATACTCCCTTTAACTCATTCTAATGCTTTGCTCTTGACTGTCCTCCCTGTAGACATCACTGCAACCTCTACGCCTCCCTTTCCTTCCCTTTTCTTACTGCTAGAAGTCTTTCTCACAGTGCTTCTCTTATTGGCAAATACTGGTTTGGCTCTCTGCCATCCTACCTCCTATCACTCCCCCCTAACCCTCCCTTTGCCCTCTGCAATTCCACTCACAGGACCTTCACCTTTCCCCCCTCCCCGCGCTCTTCCACTTCTGGCAGATCTGCTTTCTCTTGCCACTTCCCCAACACCTGGAATTCTCTACCCTTAGACATTCACTCACCCCTGTCCTCCTTCTCACTTTCCCGTCTCCTTTGTCATTTCACATCCCCCTCCAGCCATTGCAGCTGATCATCCCTCTCCCAACTCATTAACTTCACCCATCTGCTCCTCTCTCTCTTTCTTTCACCTTTGACTCTCCTATTTTTCCTTCCCCCCCTTCTCTACCCCCTTTTTACCAGGTTCTCTACCTTCTCCCCTCTAATCATGCCTTGCATCCAGTCACTTTTACTCCTCCAATTTACCAACACCTTCTACCCACTGTATGGTACTTATTCTCCTCTACCACTGTCCCGTATCTACACCCCCCGTTACTCCCTTTGCAGGGTTCTTGCACTGCAAAAGGGAGGGTTGGCTCTTTTGGCACCCAAGTTCTTTCCTTGTTGTGTCCATGTTTTTAATTATCCTGTGGATTTAGACTTTAGTTTTATTATGGTATGTAAATTGTTATGTAAATAAAATGAATAATCCATGTCTACTTCTGTATATAGGCTAGTAGTACCTATGTAAATCCTTGATGTTCTTTTTGCACGGCTTATTGTTATGTAACTGCTCTCTCTTATTTTTCTGTACTTCCGGTTGTTATACACTTCTACATTATGCATCAATTTATCAGTTCCTCCTGATTGTTCTTAATTGTCTCATCCCCTTTCCCTTCCCTCAGGACACACCAGGAGACAAGCTATTGCAGCTCAGCTTGCTTTTCCTGGTGAAACTTTTCAAATAAATAAATAAATAAATTAGCTGGGAGACTAGAGAACTCCTTTGATGTGTCATACTTGCAATCTCATGGATCACCACTAGAGGTTTCTATTGCTGTTACAATTGCTCAGCACTCTTTTTGACTGCTATGGACTGCTTGCACCATTTGGTGGTGCTGCTTTGCACAGAATGCCTTTTGTCATATACAACACTATATTTATGGGTGCACACATTCGGCAAGCAGTGGTGGCTGCTGCAATGCTATTTTCCCAGGTAAAATTGCAAATTTGTCTCTGCTCAAAGTTCCAATGATTCTTCATGTGAGGAGTATTGCCTCCCTTATAGCCAAGAGAGGAACAAGGAGAAAAGCACTAAAGTACTTTCAAACCAATTTCTGTCTGGCAAATGGAGACAGAACCAACCCTCTCTGGTCAAGGAGAAGTGGCCACTGCAGGTGCTGCCTGACCTGGCAACTCCCACTTACAGCATCAGAGTTCTCTTCTGAGCCGGGGTCATGTACATTATGATTCAACCACAAGATCCAGAAATTAAAAAAACATAGCTTTCCTGTTACGAAAAACACCCAATCACTAACTAATCGTAAGAAATATAAATCTGCTTTGAAACAGGTAAAATATTCCATAAGAAAAGCACGTATGGAGAAAGAATTTAGACCAGCTCACACCAAAGATAATATGAAAGAATTCTGCTCCTTTATAAATGGCAATAGGGGTTCGACAAGGGTTATCGGCTCCCTTACTTATGAAGGGTCACAGTATAATACACTTGAAGATATTTCCAAATTATTTAATAACTATTTATGTTCTGTGTATGTAAGGATGGTACCACATTACATGACATTATGTGCGAGGTATGTGGTTACTCTGATCGCAATAACCCATTTTGTAAGGCAGACTACATCCAGAGGAAGCTAGTGACACTGGACTGTACTAAATCACCAAGCCCAGATGGACTTCATCCTCAAATGCTCAAGGAGCTAGCTAGGGACTTTGCACCATCCATTGCCATCATTGGTAATTAATCCATCAATGATGGACTTGTACATTTGAACTGGAGAAGAGCGGTTATAGTCCCTATCTATAATAGACTCTGGCAGGAGGCGATAGGGCTGCAATAAGCTGCCAAGTGAGCAAAGTTACACGTGTGCATAGAAATTATTGAATGCCCGGGTGTAACCTGGCCATTATTTGGAGGTGTTGCACCAAATTTTCAATGACAGCTGCATTGTAAGAAAAGAGGCGAGCAAAAATGGCAATGCTGAAAATGTGGAGGGAAAATATTAAAAATTGGCAGAGTTAGGAGCGTCTGTAGAAACAATGCAAAGTACACTCATAATGCAGTCATTTTGGAATTTATTTCACCAGATTTGATACATGGACTTTTTGGGACCCCACCTCATGAACAGTGCCACTGTCATTTTGTGACTTGGCCCTGAAAGGTGATTCCGTGCAATGACCATGAAATCACCTTTCGAGACTGAGTATTGAAATGACAGTAAAAGTTTTCATGAGGTGGGGTCCCAAGAACCCCATGTTAATAATTTGGGGGCCAAAATTCAAATAAAATGGCTTATTTATCAACATAAGTTGAAAACACCATTGAATGGCATTATAGCATGCTTACCTTTGATTCTTCCATTTGCAATTTGGCTTTGAAGGGTGCAGACGTGTCCCAGTCCAGAAAAGATGACAGCACTGACCTCCAGAGGTAAATATTGGGTGCGGGGGGGGTGAGGGGAGGTGGGTGCTCAGTGGGAGGGTAGGGATGGGGAGAGGTACTAGGGCAACAACGAGGGACCATTTCTTTTACAGATAAAAAAAACATGTCAGGAGACCGTTTCCTTTTTACAGGGGAAAAACAGACATTTGGGCACACTGGGGTGGGCTCCCAGTGTGCCATGTGAGTGGGGTGGGGGGTACATGACGCTGACAGGGGGATTGGGCATCACTATGTCAACAGGGGTGAAAAATATATTTGGGCATACTGGGGTGGGCTCCCAGTGTGCCACATGACTGGGGGGCCACACAATGACAACATGGGGATTGGGGACCACGATGCTGGCAGAGGAAAAAAAACATTTGAGTACACTGGGGTGGACTCCCAGTGTGCCATATGAGTGGAGGGAGGAGGCTACATTATGCCGACATGGGAACTGGGGACCCCTTACGTCGGTATGTTTTCTTTTTTGCCAGTGCTGGCAGGCAATGCAACTATTACGTACTGCACTCAAGACATGCAGTTGCAGTGAATGGCATTTTGCCATTCACAACATGACAGTGCGAGCAGAACTGCACATGGGTGTGAGTTGCACATGTGCAGTTCATGCCCAGGAATGCAGAAGTAACAGCCAAAATAGTGAGGTTGTTATTCTGTAGCGGCTGAGTGGCAGAGGGTTTCAAGCTCCGTCGGACTTTCAGAAGGATGCTTCCAAAAGTCCAATGGAAGGTTCCACGACTGGCCATTTTTAGAGGTACTGAACAATCCCCAAATGGCTGCAGGCTCCACCCGCAGCCCTAAAAAGGGAAGTAAAACTATATCATCTAACTACAGACCAGGAAGTCTAACTTCAATTGTGGGTAAAGTAGTTGAAGGGATTATAAAAGATGATATCATGAGGGACTTAACAAACAGAGGACTGAGAGACAGCACACAGCATGGCTTAACCAAACACAGGAACTGTAATATTAATTTGATAAGTTTTTATGAGATGGTTACTTAGAACTTAGATCACAACGAAGCAGTTGATGTTATCTTTTTTGATTTCTAAAAAGCTTTCCACACTTTACCACAAAATGGCATTATATATAAACTACTAACATTAGGAATAAATAATTCATTAGTAAGATGGATATCAAGATGGCTAACAGATCAAAAACAAAGGGTAAAAATAAATGGGATATTATCACTTGATGGTATTGTGACAAATGGGGTCCCGCAGGGCTCAGTACTGGGCCCACTTTTATTTAACCTGTTTGTTCATGACCTCCAGTTACCAGGTACAAATAAGCTGATAAAGTCTGCAGATGACATAAAGCTGGGAGGTGGGATAAAGGGTGTTCAAGGCCAAATTAGCATGACTGAAGATCTAGTAAGTGTGAGTGAGTTTTCGTTGATCAGGTAAGTGCACTTGGCAAATTTTGCCTATTTTAGGCACAACTTGGTGGGGGAGATATACAGATGAATGCCAACTGACCTTGAACCAGATTAAGCTGCTGGTGTTATTTTTAGTGAATGGGGTGGGGGGGAATTTGTCCAGGGCACTGAGGAAAGTCCCCTACTCTTTGCTAGAGGGCGCTGTTGGCCCTTGTTGTTCCAAGATGGTGGATTTGGAGCAGAAGGAGGTGGGGGTGCTGCAGGAGACTGTGGATGGCTTACCTTGTCCCTTTGAAAAGCAAACTGAGGAAATGGATGAGGAAGATTTGGATAATTCGATGGTGGATGAGGATGATTCTAGATTTGCAACACCCTGTTGCAGGATGAGACAGATACATTTTCAGAATCTATGGATATTGCAGCTGCTGCTGCTGCACAGCTGGAAAAAGATATTGACACGTGACAAACAGTATTGCTAACTATGCTGGAAGAGGATGGGGACAGATATGAATAAAAGGCAACTGGAGGTCCAACAAATCGGGGATAACCAGATTGCTCAAAGGTAGTTGTGGGACCACATATACAAACTGTAAACCAACAAATTGACAATAACACACAGAGTACTTCTCATTTAGTGGCTGCACAATTTGGTTTGGCACATACACTTACCCTGCAAGAAGCCTGGTCCCCGGACAGAGTGCTTGGACAGGCTGGGTGGTTGCAGGATCACAACAGGTCTTGGACTCCATACCTCCCTTATGAGGATTCCCGTGATTGAGAAAACCAGGTAACAGTAAAATCCAGGGCAGATGCAGTCGGGTCTCCAAAACAAATGTCTTCCGAAAGCCAAAGGCAGGCTGAGGCACAACTAGAACAGGAGTTGCTTCCCGGTTCTGAAGCGAACAATAGTACAGACTGTATTGTGGCACTTGGTATCAGGGATGCCTTAGGTTGTGATGACCCAGAGGATGGGGATGTTAAAACACAGCATCTACAAACTACACTGAGGGGGAGAAGGCCTGAAAATCGGGAGAGACCTGAAACCAGCATCCAGGACTTGGTGACAGCTGTACAGCCGAGAGGTCCAGATCATGAATAATGAGCCAGGATTTCGGCACCGACAGCAGTCAGAACCACGGCAGACTAGGACAGAACATGTTGCAAGTGAAGGTGTTCAGTCGCAGAATGTGTACTTTCATCAGCCAACAGGGGTAAGACATAATTTTAATCCTATGGTGCCTGAGTTTCACTTGTGGGGGGATGCGAATAAGAGTGCAGAAAAAGAAACTGAAGGAGAGGTTCCAGAAGGGAGAGATGGGTCTCTGCCACATGCCCAGCAATCTCCAAATTCACAGCGGCAGTCAGACAAGGGGGCATCAGCTAAAGGAGGGCAGTCCCATACAAGAGAACAGCAGTCAACGGGAGTGTCGACTCTCCCCCCAGACCAAGGCTTTTGGACCTCTTTATTAAATCAGAACCGACTCCGTGAAGAAACGCGGTGCATCTTTGATATAAAGGGGGTCTAGAGATGCACCCTGATAGACTGTATGTGGGCAAGAATTTGTTGAAAAACTCTCTCAGATTTACTGCACAAGATGTCTGCACCCTGATACATGTATCAGGAGAGGACAATTGCAATATCAGTTTTAGAACACCGGCAGGGCTTGAAAGGTTTGGGATGTTGTACAACCAATGTCGGTTCACTCCACTGTGGACACCTTTCTATGCTATTCCTCTTTCTAAACCCCTGATAAAACTGGTAATGATGGTGTTCCAGAATGAAAGTATAAACATATGCGATATACACCACTGGTTGCAGCAGCGGTGTGAGGTGCTCAGTGCCTCAGAAGCACTTTTAGACTCAGAAGCTTTTTGGACTGGTGGCTGGCATTTTAAAATAAAGCTAAGGTTTCCTCCTACAAGTATCTGGACATTGCCTTTGATTCAGCACTCTCCTTCCATTCCCATATCAATGCCCTTTCTGCTGCCACCAATGTAAGGACTGGACTGTTATACCACCATAGGGACTGCCAACCACAAGAGGCCCTTAGATCGGCAATCGCCTCCTCTGTCCAGTTGCTAATCGACTATGGGCTGCACATCTATGCTGCAGCCGACAACCTGCGCTTGCAAGAAATCCAGCTCTCTATAAACAAGGCCTGCAGGCTAATGCTGGGAGCCCCTAGGCACACCCATACATGTCTGCTGCACGCCACCACCAACTTGCTCAACCTTGAAGAAAGACTCCACTTCCAAACCTGCCTTCTTGTAAAAAAGACCCTGCTAGGGCTCTTCCCCTCTGGGGTCGCCACCTCCCTGCAGGGTGCCTCCCCCTCAATCTCCACTCGCAGCACTGTCAAAACCTCCCTTATTGTCCCCAGGGTAAGGACGAAGGACCTCTATGGCCCAGAGATCCTTTTGCTATCGGGCTCCCTCCTGGTTCAATTTCCTCCCAGCCAACATAGCTGACTCCACTAAGTTTGTTCCTTTCAAGGTCTCCCTCAGAAGCCATCTGACAAGCACTCGCTGCTGCAACTACACATAATCTCCCATCTGCCCCTTACCCTCACCCCTAGGCTGGGTTTGCCCTGTCTGCTTTTGCTGTATATACCTGGGGTCTCAGGCAACATCTGCTGACTAATGTAATAAAATATCTCTGGTTGCTACCTGATGTGGTACTCGTGTACCTATATTATGACTACTGTGATCTACCTATTACCAAGCTTGTACCACCAGTGAATGCCGGTAACACTGGTTGCTTTTTTAATCTAAGCGTTATGTACTGTACTGTTTTGTTTGCTGTGATGTATTGCTCTCTTGACGAGGTGCCTTTGTAAATGAGTCTTTGACTCAAAGGTCTGTAAACCGATGATCTAATAAATAAATAAATAAACTAAGACAAACTGCTGTAGGAATTGTCCATATTCCCAACAGTTTTTTTTAAGGAAAAGACCAGGGTGTGTGCTTCTACTCAGGCCAACCAAAGGCCTGTTATAAATGTGGGTCTCGTACACACTTGTCGAATGTGTGTGATAAGCTGAGATGTGGCATCTTCTGGGAATTTAACCACCAACTCCCAGTGCAGGAACTTTGCAAAGTGTAAATTTGGTGATGAACATGGGCATATTTTCCAAGAATGCCCATGGGCGGCCAGAAATAAAACAAAAACAGTGGATCCTGATGACTTAATCTCTCGAGCACAAAATGATGTTCCCACTTTCTGTCCCAGAGCCTACCATCCAAAACCCACAATCTCCTGGTAGAGGGAGTGATTCTGATGGTGACCTGGATCCTAGTTCCCAAACAGAGATGGAAGAGGGTGAAGCAGTACCTCCCCCCCCGGTACCACAGCAGGCCCTTGAAGTACCACAAAAAAGGGAGGGGATGGCAGGACAATCAAGGGGGGGTATCAGGGATTCATCCTTGCAGGAGGAGCCAGAGGCATTGTGCATGCGCCCCCTCCCCCCCTCGCAGGAAACTTGGTCCCAGCCAGAACCATGATGAGGGAGTAGGAGATTGGCTACGGCTGAGACTACAGGGGAGGAAATGGAAACGGAAAATCCCTTTTCTACACTGGCTCACAAAAACTGGGGGAACTCTGAGCTAAAAGAGGGTATGCCTGATGGATCCTCTCAGTCGAAGACTGCAATTGAAGGATAAGAAAACGGGGAAAAAAAAGAAAAAAGAAGAAAAGCCAGAAAAAACTTCTTGAATGTTTTAGGCGATGACTTTGGGGGGTGTCCATTACTAACACGCCTTCCTTTCCAGTAGTTTCTTGTAACATGCACAGTATTAGAAATCTTAGGAAGCAATCAGTGGTATTTTCTTTACTTCATGAGTCAAAATATGAGGTGGTTCTGTTACAGGAGACTTGGATGAGGTCATATACTGGACTGTTAGGCACAAAAAAAACAAGTGGGTTTGCGGCCTCTCTTATTGGTTCTTTGAACAGAACCAGGCAGATGGGGTGGGTGTTTTGTTCTCTGGTTATAATTTTAAATTACAGAAACTTCAGAAAATAGTTTTGCACTGCTAGAGGGGAAGAAGGAGGAGGGAGGTGATGCAGTTGGAGGAGTAATTGATAAATGCCTGGACCAAACTGGAGCAGGGGGGATGTTCTGCTGGGAGAATTGCAACAGGGGCAAAAGGGTGCAATAATGTGCAGGAGGAAGAAGAGGAGCCGGGAATGAGAGATGGATTTGAATGGAAGCAAGCAGGGAGTAAGAGGGGTGGAATCTTAGTGCTGGGGGACTCAATACAAAGAGGAGTCAGGTGGGGTAGCAAGGAGGTGAGGCATAGTAGCATTTTGGTGGAGGCCATGCCAGGAATGACAGCGGAGAGGGTGCGACAGTCTGTTCTGAAATATGCTAGAAGGGGTAGGGACAAGCCTCATTTAATTATGCATCTTGGGATGAATGACCTGGCTGACAAGACAGTAGATATAGTCCAGAGGAGGTTTGAGGAACTAAGGCAATTATGTGAGGGGGCAAGAAGATCAGTAACTTTTTCAGAGATACTTCCAGTGCCCAAGGCAAGCACAACAAGGAAGCTGAGAATAGAGGAATTTAATGGATGGCTAAGAACATGGTGTCATGCTAAAGGGTACGGGCTGTTGGGGGGGGGTTGGGATGGACCTGGAAGGACAGTAGTCTCTATGCCAAGGACAGACTACACTTGAGTGAGGAGGGAAAGAAAGTGTTGAAACAGAGGATGGAGGAGTACATAGAGGAAGTTGAGAATTTAAACTAGGAGTGGGGGGTGGCATCTGGGCAAGAGGCATGCAGAGACCACAGGCTGGGAAACCATATGAGCTTACCCCCACAACAGTGACAAAGGACAAATGGCAAGTACTATTGGTGATGCTAGGAAAGGAGGGCAGGATGGGAGGGGGAAGGGTGGAAGGTGGTTACCCTTAATGCTAGGAGCCTTGGGAGGAAAACTGCAGAGTTACAGGAGCTCATGGCAGAGGGAGAGGTGGACATTGCAGCCATTACAGAAACATGGGCCACCCAATACAACGACTGGGACCCGTCTGTACCAGGGTACAGGTTATTTCATAGGGACAGGGTGATTGGGAAAGATTGGGGGGGGGCACTATATGTGAAGGAAGGACTGATGTGTGTAAGGGAGAAAGGGGAGGAGGGTAGTACAGAGTCACTTTGGATGTAAATCCAGGATTCCAAGAATAGGATTCTCAGAGTGGGAGTGGTGAGTGGTGTACAGGCCACCCTCTCAGACGGAGGAGTTAGACAGGGAACTAGCGGAACAGATCAGGAGGACTTGCGAGAGGGGTAGTATGGTGATTGTGGGGGACTTCAACATTCTAGAAGTGGACTGCAGTACCCCAACAACCAGGAATAGAAGGGAGCAGGTACTGCTGGATGCCTTCCAGGACAGCTTCATGCAGCAAATGGTCAGTGAACCAACCAGGTTAAGGAATACTCTTGATCTTGTGATGACAAATGGGGAATTTGTGAGAGAGCTTACAGTGGAAGAACCGCTGTCAGGGAGTGACCACCACTCAGTATGGCTCACATTGGATATGGGCAAGGAAGGAGTGGAATCTGGCACAATAGTGCTGGACTTCAGGAGGGCTGACTTTGGGAGGATTGGGGAAATGGTAAAAGGGTACCTGGCCAGAATTCAATCTAGTATGGACACTAACCAGAGGTGGGAGCTCATAAAGCTGGGGATAGTGGAGGCAACCAAAACCTGCTGCAAAGCCCAGAGCAAGAAGGCTAGGGCTAAGAAACCAAGTTGGTTGAGCAAGGAGGTCATGGAAAAGGTAAGGAGAAAAAGAGCTGCCTTTAGGAGGTACAAGAAAACAGGGAGGGGGGAGGACAGGGAGGAGTACCTGACAGAATCGAAGGAGGTGACATAGGCAGTAAGGGGAGCCAAGGCATCTACGGATCTCAGGCTGGCACAAGGCATTAAGAAGGGGGTGGTACATCAGAGAGAAAAGGAGCTGTAAGGACCACAATAGTAAGGATTAGGAAGGGGGGGTTGGGTGGAAGCAGGGGGCGATAAGGTAGAAGCACTAAATGATTACTTCTGCTCGGTATTTACTAAGGAGAAGAGGGGGATGATACCCAAGGGGGGAGGAACGGCAGGAGGAGGGGGTGACAGATGAGGAAATCATGGAGGGCAGAGTTCGGGAGGGTTTGAAGGCACTGAGGGTGGACAAGGTGCCAGGCCCAGATGGCATCCACCCCAGGGAACTGAAGGAGCTGGAAGAAGTCCTTGTGGAACCTTGGGCAGACCTATTTAATGCTTCACTACACTCAGGGTGTGTACCTCAGGATTGGAGGATGGCTCATTTGGTGCCCCACCACAAGAGTGGCCCCAAGGATGAACCAGGGAACTACTGACCAGTGAGTATCACAGCCATCACGGTAAGCTGATGGAGACTATCCTGAAGGAGAGGCTGGTGGCCCTCCTATAGGCCAAAGGACTACAGGACAACAGACAGCATAGCTTCATATGTGGCAGATCCTGCCAAACCAACCTGGTGGAGTTCTATGACTGGGTAACTAGGCAACTGGACAGGGGCCATGCAGTGGATGTCCTGTATCTGGACTTCAGTAAGGCATTCGACTTGGTGCCACATGGGAGACTTGGAATTAAGTTAGAAGGCACAGGGGTGGGTGCAAAGCTGGTGAGATGGGTAGGGAACTGGCTTCAGAGAAGGCAACAGAGGGTGGTGGTGGGTGGGGAGCTCTCACACCCAAGGGTAGTGATGAGCGGTGTTCCACAGGGCTCAGTGTGTTGTTTGGGATATTCATTGCAGACATATCATCGGACATCAAGAGCAAGATCTGTCTGTTTGCTGATGATACCAAGATGGGAGCGGTGGTGGATGACTCAGGGGAATGGCAGGGGTTGCAGGATGATCTGGCAAAGCTTGAAACCTGGTCAGACACCTGGCAACTGGGGTTTAATGCCAAAAAATGCAAGGTGCTGCATTTTGGGGTGAAGAACCCAAGGAGGACTTACCAGCTAGGGGGAGTGCAGCTAGCCCAGACAGAGGAGGAGAATGATCTGAGGGTGCTCATTACAGGGTCAATGAACAACTCGTCACAATGTAGGAAGGCAGCTGCAAAAGCCAACAAAATGCTAGGTTGCATTACAAGGGGTATATCCTCGAGGAAGGAGGAGGTGATTCTGCCACTGTATAGGTCATTAGTTAGACCACACCTGGAGTACTGCGTGCAGTACTGGCGCCCGTATCTGAGGAGGGACAATAAGTTACTGGAGGGGGTGCAGCACAGGGCCACAAAGATGATCAACTGGCTGGGGGACTTATCATGTGAGAGGAGGCTGAGGGAGTTGAACATGTACTCGCTGGAGGAGAGGAGGGATGGGGGACATGATTGAAACCTTTAAGTACATGAAAGGAACAAACAAGACAGGTACAGAGGGACTGTTCAAAGAAAGGCAGGGGAGGGACACTAGGGGCCATGATATGAGACTGGAGGGAGGAAGGTTCAGGAGGGAGATGAGGAGACACTTTTTTATAGAGAGGGTGGTAGCTGGGTGGAATGCGTTACCTGCAGAAGTGGTATCTAGTAGAACAGTGGACTGCTTCAGAAAGGGATGGGACAGGGCAAGGGGAGGGTCAATGGAGGGGAAGGATGGAAGGGAGGAGCAGCTGCAGAATAAGGGGTGCTAGCTGCACATTCGAGCAGACTTGATAGTCCTCTAGGCCTTTATCTGCCGGCAAATTTCGTATGTTTGTATGTTCGTAGAAACTAATAGATATCATGCCTGGAAGAGCTTTGCTAATAGATGGAATATGGCAAAACGTTCCATACAGATTCATAACTGTGTATGCCCCCCAGGCTAAGGCTGACAGAGTGGCATTATTTAGCTTATTGCAACCTTTTTTAGCAACAGCACGAGCGATTGTTCTGGGAGGGGATTTTAACTGCACTCTGGAGACAACAAGTAGGAGACTTAGGGGGTAAAAAGTGTATAGTTTATTCGATAGCTATCTAGACATTAATTAATACAGCTGATTTACTTTTTTTTTTTTTTTTTTTTAATTTAGTTGTTTAACCAGGTATAGCACACTAAGCTGAAAGCTTTTTTACAGGAGCGACCTGGGAGCACAAGGAGGTTAAGTGACTTGCTCAGGGTCACACAGTATGCAAGTAGAAGCTGTGGGATTCAAACCCCAGATTTGCAGCTCAGAGCCTTAGACCACTGCACTATACTGCCTCCTACTTTACTTGACTTCCTTTACTTGATGTATCAATGAATGCTTCTCCACTAGTGACACACATCTGTGAAAAACAATCTCAAATCAAAAATAGACTATATTTTTATTTCTAAACAGCCATCTAGGAGATTAACTAGAGTGCTGCCTTTAGAATTTACAGATCATTTATTGGTGTACACTATTATTTCAACACATGGGGTGTTTCTAATGGTCACCACTAGATGGAGACTAAATACTTCTATCCTAAAAGATCAGATAGTTAGGTATAATATTACATCTATATTTTTGGCAAGGGTTTCGGTAATGAGCTTATACAAAGATCTGGGACTTTGGTGGATTGAGACTAAACAGAACTTGACTCCGTGGTTTCAATATTATGGGAAACATTCGTCAAATGGGAGATTCTGTCAGTACTGTAAACTAAGGACGCAGTTGTTAAAATTACTATCACTCACATATACTTCAAATCAGGATTATTCAGGGCAAATTACAGTGTTAAGAAGGCAAATACGGGAATTAAAGTGTGATAGGTCCAAATCTTTAAAAGCTGAACTTTCTTATGGAACTCAAAAACCCTGTATGGGGATCCTTGCAAGTCTTGCAAGGAAAGAAGAACAAATTATTGTATACTGGAAAGCGAGCTCTCCTAGGATACAAGTACAGGTTTCTAATGTTGTACATGAACCAGATGGAAGCGAGAACATGATGTTAGAGAATGTGAATATGGAAGTAGGCAGTGGTGATGGCAGTCAGGTGGAGGGGAAAAAAGGGCATGGAGAGATTGTAACCCTGCCTATACAGACTGTGTCTATTTTAGATCAAAAGCAGATCAGAATTATGATTGCGGTCAACTCAGGTGATGTTATAAAAAAGCAACTATCAAAAGAAATTATTACCAAAGGGAAGAAAGGGCAAGTCATGCCTAAAGAAGGAGTTACTGGTAGACAGGATGAGTCTGTTAAGGCAGGCCCTTCTACAAAACCACTAACAGATACCCCGGAATGGGTTGGGTTACCTCTGCTTTATTGCATGCAGGTTGGACTAAAAATCTAGAAGGGGTGGGTTGGGTGCTAATCTCCCCACAACCTTTGGAGGCACTAACGGAGGTGTGATAGACAATGCACAGATAAGAGTGGTTTCTGAAGGGAGCAATGATGTGGTGTCTCAAATTACCCCAGGACAGAAATGTAATGAGGATGAACAGCCTTTGATGCATGAAGGACAAAATGAAGTAATGAATGTGATTAGAGATTTGGAAGAGAGCACAAAACACTCAGTGGTGCAGAATATAGAACAGAAGAGGAGGCTCCTGCAGGATCACCCCCTTCCCGTCATCTCCTCAGTCATCTAGAGCCACTTCTAGTACAAGAAAGGTGCTGGACAAGAGAGAGGAAAGGGGTTTACCTGTTAGGGCTGGTGAAAGACAACAAGCCCCTAGAACAGTTTGAGAATCTAGTGTCAGAGAGCGTCTATTCCCAGACAATCGATGGAATGCAGCTGGACCTGCAACAAGATGCAATGCTGTGCATCTTAGAGACAGAGGGGACATGGAGGACATACCAGATCGGCTATTTGGGGGTACAGCGCTACTCAAGAATAACATGAAATATTATGCATATGAGATATATGCCTTGATTCATATGCCAGGGGACACAATATACGATATTAATTTCAAACATCCAGCTGACTTAGAATGGTTTTGGAAGCAGTACCAGACCCTCAAAAACTCGGCATTACGGAAGCCCTTTTTAGCAATACCATTGACCAAACCAATGTGCAAAAAAATAACGATTTTACTTTGGAATGAGGGTGTCAATGTGGCAGACATCACATATTGGTTGAATCAACACTGCATGATGAATGGGTATCCTGAACCCATCTTGGATGACAAGCACCTGTGGACAGGAGGGTGGCACTATAAGATTACTCTGAAACAGGACAATGGCATAACAAAACATCTTCCAAACTGTTTTTTTAGGTAGAGATAGAGGAGTTTTGTTCTATCCAGGTCAGCCCAGGGTGTGTTACAGGTGTGGGGATGTCGGGCATTTGAGCAATGTCCGTGAAAAACAGAAACATGGCATGTATGGGGAAAGAAGCCATATTGGTGCACAGTGTCAGCAACCCCTGAAATGCAACCTGTGTAAGGAATCTGGACACTCATTTCAGAATTGCACTTTGGCATTACATACCAGCTTAGACCTGGCATCACAAGTGGGACAAGATTTGCACATGGTCACGGCACAAAAAGAAAAAATGAAGAGCCAAGAACTTATGTTTCAAATACCACCAGCCGAACCACTCTCCCAAAAGATTTTTTCATCTAGGAGAGTGGTGAGATCTGATGATAACCAACAGGAAATGGTTCCTGTTATTCCAACCGGGTCACACAGAGAAAGCCAAGACACTGTTTTAGATGTTGTAGCAGACAAGGTGGCCCTGGTGAAGGCGGCGAGACAGGATAATACTCCTGTCGCATTGGTGGGTGGTATAATACCCTGAGGTTATCACTACACAAGGAGGCACTGCTATAGATCAAGGTATGCCACCCCCTGGAAAAATAGAAGACCCTCCATGTGAAAGGGTTACACACTCTAAAACTGCACAAAAAAAAATTTCACTTCATGAGAAGAAAGATGATGAGGGGATAGCTACGCAGAATGTGTATGGAGTGTTGAGGGAGATAGGGGAAGAGGAAGCTGGAGGGGAGTCTGATATATCCTCTGTCACATCATCTCAGATGGAAAATCCTGATTCCCCAAGACCAGGGGAGAAGCCAAAGTATAAGAAAAGAAAGAAAAGAAGATAAGAATTCTGTTCTGGGTCACTTGTGGACTAACTTTTTTTCTCATGTCATTTGGGATATCCTTAATCACAACTAATGTCAATAGTATAAAGTCTCAGGAAAAGAGACGGGTCACATTTTCAAGTTTAAAGATGGAGGTGGGGGATCTTTATTATACAAGATACTAGACTGCATACCCTTTCTGAAATTAATATGGCTCAAAAGGAATGGAGATGCGGCTGTCTCTATGGTCATTAGGGGAGGACAGTTGTTCTGGGTTGGGCATTATGTTTGCAAGAATTCAGGTGGACATTCTTGAAGTTATGGATATTTTCCCTGGTAAGGCTATGATGTTGGATGGTAGGGTACATGGTACAACATATAGGCTTATTAACACTTACTAAACGCCATTACACACATTTAGGAAAGGAAGCTGTCAACTAGGATACAGTTTTGGTTTCTTTCAAGTAGAATTTCAGTTAACAATGTACAAGTATTACCACTGGAAACATCTGATCATTTAGGTGTGAAAATGGAAATAGGACTCGCTCATAAAATAACTATTGGTAGAGGATTCTGGAAAGGTATTGCTACTATATTGCAGAATGAAAATGATGTAGTTAAAATCCAGAATTTGAAAGATACTAGATTAGATACAGTATTATTGTACGATATTTATGTTGAATGGTGGGAGGATACTAAGAGCGACTTGAAGGATGTTTTAATTGTGCTCACCAGTGGGATAGCAAAAGCAAAATGCATACAGTATTTGGGACATAGATCTTGTTACCTAAAATCATTACTGAGCTGAGGCACACTGGGAAAAATATGAATTTACAATTGCAAACTGTAAAGGACAACATGCATGACTATCAGAAAGAGAGGGAGAGGAGTTTAGCAATCAGCCAGCAATTCAAAACAAGAGGGACTAAGGAACAGGTGAATCCATACAATGAAGAAAGGAAAGCCTTTAAAAATACCTTTTTTACATCTCTAGTTAATGAAAAAGGGATGAAAGTAGATGAAAACGTAACTATACAGCAAGTTAGTCAGAAACACTTGTGTGATAAATTTCAAAGGGAGGGAAAGAGACAGGTTAGAAGATTTCAAGGGCCCCCGGACACGCTGCAACTTGCAGAAGAAGAAAAGGAGGGTTTAGGTCAGGCTACTATGGTAGAAGGAATAAAACAAGCCATTAATAAATTATCTTCATGCACAACCCCTGGGAAGGATGGGATACTCAATGACCTTTATAAACAAGCATTTGTCAATGCCGAATGTTTGCTTGCTGGCATTGGCATTGGTAGTGTAGGAGTTAGAGAGCTGCATAATAGGAATGGCAGTGATGTATTGAACTGAAGCCAACCCCACCACCACCCTGCAGAGAGTGACAGGCATTGGGGTATGCCTTTGGGTCGTTAGGCTTAATGGCCATGCCATTTCACCACACCCTACTCTGCAGACACCGAGAAGTGTCACGGTGTGCCTTGGGGTCTTTGGCCCTTATGCTTACCTCATTCCATCAAAAAATATGGTGAGATGGGTGCTGTATAGGAGGATGGGGTGAACTTTGGGGCCAAAGAGTCGAAGGCACACCTCCATGCATCTCACTGGCTGCAGGGTGTGGAATGGTATGAGCGTTACAGGCGACAATCCCAAGTCACACCCCTGATGCCTGTCAGTCTCTACAGGGTGGGGCATTATGGTTGCAAACCCTATCGCCTCAGGCGTTTGTTGGTAGTTTCACTCCAAATTTTCAACATGGCTTTTTTGTGACCCCCACGTTATGAACAGTGGCAATATCAGTTTGTTAGCTGAAAGCTGATTTTGCAGAGTGACTATGGCATTTGGCACCACGGGTGTGAAAATACATTTTGAACAGGATGTGAAAAATGACAGCTGTACTGTTCATGGGGAGGTGTAACAAATGGCAATGTTGAAAATCTGCAGTGAAAATAGTAAAAAAACTGGTGAAGTCACGAGCATGCGTAGAAAGTGCGCAACGCACAATCCCGTAATGTAATTAGTTGGGGGATATTTTTACAGCAGATTGTCAACACAGGCATTTTGGGACCTCCACTCATGAACAGTGTCACTGTGATTTTCTTAATCTGTCCCGAACAATGATTTCCCACAGCGACCACGCATTTCTGCACTGAAAGTGTGAAAACATATTTACACCATGTTGTGAAAAATTACAGCTGTACTGCTCATAAGGAAGTGTGGAAAAATGCCAGTGGTGAAAATCTGGACTGAAAATATTACAATTTCATGAACTTATGAGGGTGCATGAAAACTGCGTCATGCTCACTCGTAACACAGTCATTTTATTGACTTTTGTCACCAAATTGCCAACATAGCCATTTTAAGACCTCTGCTCATGAACAGTGTCACCGTGATTTTCTTAATCTGTCCCAAACATTGATTTTGCACACCGACTGCGCCATTGTGCGCTACATGCGTGGAAGCACATTTTGGGTGAGATATGAAAAATGACAGCTGTGCTAATCATAAGGAGGTGCGGTAAAATGGCAATGTTGAAAATCTGAAGTACAAATATTAAAATTTCACGAACTTATGAGTGTGCGTAGGAGCTGCGCAATGCACGCTTGTGAAACAGTCATTTTTAGGAATTTTTTCACCAAATTTGCAACATAGGTTTTTTGTGAGCCCACCTTATGAACACTGGCACTATCATTTCATTAATTGGTCCCGAAAGATGATTTCATGCAGTGATTGTGAAATCACCCTTCAGGCCCAATTAATGCCATGACAGTTCCAGAATTCATGAGGAGGGTCCCAAAAACACCATGTTGAAAATTTGGTGCCAAAATTCCAAAAAATGCCTGAGATGTGCATCAAAGTTGAAAAAAACCCTATTTATTGCATTATACAGCTTACTGGCATTTCCTCAGTTTGCAGTCAAATTTGAAGAGTGCAGACGTGTTCCCGGTCCGCCGATGATCATCATGATGGACTCTGGAGGTAAGTATGGGGTGAGGTGGGGGTGTGGGGAGGCAGGGTGCACAGAGGGTGGGTGTGGGTTGCAGATGGGGGCCAGGGAGACCACCGAGATACCGTTGTTTTGTTTACAGGTTTTTTTTTTTCTGGAAGACGATGCGGGATGTTTGCCACGCTGGGGTGGGCTCCCAGCGTGGCAGCTGGATGGCTGTTGGGGGGGCGTGGAGTCGATGGAGAATTGGGCACCCCTGTCAGCCATAAGAATTTTTGCCACGCTGGGGTGGGCTCCCAGTGTGGCAACTGGAAGGCTGTTGGGGGGGGGGCCAGGAGGGAGTGCTTCAGTTATCTGATCATGCTCACTAAAGCGGCTCTCTCCCTTTCAACTGTACAGCACTGCATTTTCAACTGCTGTCATAGACAGCTGCAGCATTCATTGGCAAACTGTGGCCATGCCTGCAAACACAGTGAGGGAATTGGAAGACAGGGTGCCACATCTCCAGAAACTCGGATTATGGCACTATGTTTCTTGCACATGCGTGCAAGCAAACATAAAAACTGTGTTGATGTTTTAGCTCCCATACTCCAGAAGGTATACACAGCTATTCAAGTAGAAGGTAGGATAGGGCAACATATGAAGGAAGGTATAAGGAGTTTTTTATACAAAAAAGGTAATCCACAAATTATTAAAAACTGGGGGCCTTCATGCTTACACAATACTGGCTATAAAATACTCATGAAGATATTGACTGTTAGATTGGCTAGAGTAGCAAAATCAGTTATACTAGAGTTACAAACATGTGCAGTGCCAGGTAGGAATATTCACCAGAATTTATTATTTATAAGCAAGATAGTTGAACAAGGACTACTGATGGATCTGGAAGGATACATTTTAACTATTGATCAAGAAATGACTTTTGATTCTGTAAGGCAAGACTATATCTGGAAAGTATTACGGGCATATGGGGTACCTGCAGATACTTATATATATATTCGTTTGATGATTTCTTTTTGCTCCATGGCTGGGGAGGTTTGTACCTTTGATCCCCCCACCCCCACCCCCACCCCACCATCTAGCTTGCTGGGCTGGCAGCTGCCCAGGTCCCGGACAGAGCTCAGACCTCCCGTCAGCGCCCCGGGAGGGAATTGACTTGCACGGGACTGTGGCAGCACCGGTGAGCAGCCTTTATGTTGACAGTGGGCATTTTGGTGATGTTCCCCTGTGGGAGGAGTCCTGCAATGACGCCAAGGGATGGAGCATGCATGCTTCCGTATGCACTCCTCCCGGTGTCGGCCTCCTCCAGCCCCTTGCATGTGCAGCGTCGGTGGAGCTGCCCCCCAGCTGCCACCTGGGGCAGCCACACACCGACCACTGATGTCCCCCGTCCCCGGGGAAGGAGAGCAGTCCTCCGGACACTCAATCCCTCCCCAACCCTGCCAACCCCTGGTGACCTGTCCCTGCTCCTGAACACAGGTCACCAGCATAGTTCAAGGTGTGGTGTCCAGCCCCTCAACCTTCAGCGCCACCGGGCCAGCCTGGGTACCTGCAGATATGATAAAATTATTGGTTTAATTATATGAGGAAGCACAGGTAACACCCTTGATTAATGGGAATTTGGGAATCCCTACATATCTGAAGAATGGAGTTAGGCAGGGTATCACGTCAATTCAGTGCAAGCACTATAGCGCGAGCAATACAGCGCATAACCAATGACGTACGTATAACATCTCAGCGCATTACAGTTTCAGTGTACAAATTACAGCCTCACACTTTAATCCTGTACCAAACAAAACTATGGGAAAGACAATTAAAGCCTCACACTTTAAAACTGGTGAGACAGAAGCTGTTTTTCTTGCCCGCTGTGTAGTGCATTTTAAACAAGGGAATGAAGGCAGTTTTCCAGCAGTTGCTGGGTCAAGTTGGCCAGTTGCCCCTGCCACAATTTGATGCATGGCCTCTTGAGAGCACTGTGCCTTTGTTTTAATGTCATATACAACCTTACACACAGCATCAGGTACATGACTGTGCTTGTAAAGAAACTTATATATCGCATCATTTTCTGTGTGCACATGAGCTGGACATCATGCACTGTCATACTGGCAGCACTTCCAATATGTCTTACTGCCATATGTTCTTTCCTTGCGAAACAAGAAACCTGCATGTGATAAAAGTTGCTGCCCACGCTGGCTGCAAACAAATTCTAGTGGTATCTTGACTCCCGACTCCTTGGTAAGTCTCCGTTGAACTGCTAACAACTGAATCCTAAATATCAACACTTGTGATTGGTAACCCAAATGTAATTACACATAATTTAACAACATCTTGCACCTAGACGCATTGCGGTGTAACTGCACAGCACGTATTTGACTTGCGTCAGAATGCTTGCGATGTTATTTACCGCACTGTTTTTTTTTTGCGCTGCTTTGACATGGAACTGTTAGGCAGGGGTGTCCTATGAGTCCCCTCCTATACATCTGTGGTGTAGATCCTGTTATGAGGATGATAGAAAAAAACACAGAAATTGAGCCTATTAAAGATAAAGATGGAAGAAGTTATAATAAGGTCTCAGACTATGTGGATGATTGTTCTATCATGAACGAACTTGGAGTCAGGATGAAATACTCTACAGTTATTAGAAGCAGTGGTCAAGGAAACAGGTATTAGAATAAATTATGCAAAAAGTGTAGTTCTTGCGGTAGGGGCAGCCCCAATAGATATGGAATTTGAGATTCCAATTACAAAAAATATGACTAAGCTATTAGGATTGCATTTTGGATCACAGGAGGCTGAGCAGAGGAATTGGGATTTAACATTTCAAGCAGCGCATCAAAAGGTCGAGCAATGAAAGTCATGGAAAATGACAAGGAAAAAAACATTTTTTTTTTTTAATAAGGTCTTATATTGCACCCCTATTATTATATGTCTCACATATATAACCACTACCACATGACATGCACACTAAAGTAATAAGTCTATTTTTTCTCCTTTTATGGGGGAGTCAGTTGAATCCGATTAAGAGAGCCCACACCTATAGAGGATGGAAAGAAGGGGGAGTACACATGCTTCGACCATCAGTATATCTATTTTCTAATTTCTTCCATACTAACATTAGACCTCTGTTATTAGGGAAGCAAGCAGTAGGTAACAGTTGTATGCAGCATTGGAGTGAGGGATTTTTAAAAGCTTGGAGCCGTGGGAAGTGGCATGTGTCAGAAAAAACTGCTACCAAAATATGTGCAGCCTACAATAAAATACATTAGGATGTGGAAAATTGAGCTGAAATGGTTTACAGATGTCAACAGAAAACAGTTCTATACTACTATAGTGGAGAAATCTTATTTTGAAGAGCCAGTTTCAAAGTTGGGGAAATGATTAATTGTGTGACCTTATTAGAAAACATTACAGCATCTAGGATGCCTCTGAAAATGCAGGATGTGGTATGGCTATATGCACATGAGAAATTAAACACCAGCGGGTATCAGAAACACAAAACTCTGATAGAGAGGTATTGTTTGGAAGAAGGTTGTCAAGATCGAGTGGAAACATTGCGCCATTTATTTTTTGGATGCTTGTCTATACAGAGTCTATGGGATGATATAGCAAGGTTATGGCATGGAAATATTTTTAGTGCAATTCATATGAAATGTTAGTTTTAGGACAGTTAGCAGAATACTGGAGGAAGTGGAAAAAGAGTACTATATATGTGATTTTTGCATGCTTTAAGTGGGTCATATGGCAAACTAGAGGTCAAAGGGTTTTGCAGAATAGGAACGTACAGATACAAGATGTACTATTTAAGATACAAGCAGAGCTTGACAAAATATCCGGATATGAGAAAAGAAGATTTGGGGAGGTGGTATGCCAGTCCCTATGGGAAGAAATAGCTTGGGTGGGTTACAGAAGGGGTATTGGTGGACTAAGAAGTTTGATGCAGTAATTTTGTTTGTTTTCTTTCACAATAGACAATCATTTGATTTGTGGGCGTTGATCAATGGGGAGGAAGTAAGAGTGTTATTGTGTATGGGTGATTGGGTAAGTAGTTTTAATATAGTTGCAGGGGTGGTGAAGAAGTTGGTTACATAGAGGTAGTGATTGGGTATATTTTGAGTTAATGGTTTCAGCTGTTTACTTTCCTTATGTATTTTATGGTTTAAGCAATGTATAATGTATGTGTACTTTTTATTCTTGTTTTTGAATCTCAATAAAAATTCCCCCTACTCTTTTCGAGAAGTGCCATGAGATCTTTAACATCCAACTGAACTACCACCAATCCAGGCAGATGGGACCTTAGTTTAATGTCTAATCTGAAAGACGGCACCTCAGGAGTGCAGTATTCCCCCCATGCTGCAGTACAGTGTCAGTACTGGGATATTAACCCAAGTGCCAGGTGTGGGAACTGAACCCACAGCCCTTTGATCTCCCGGCCTCAGAGGTAAGTATGCTACCTGCTGAGCCACTAACACTGTCTAACCACATCTGAAACACATAGTAGATTAAGTGGATAATAATAGGATGTGATGCAGTTTAGTCTAGAAAAGTGTGTTGTTATGCATTGTGGAAGGAGTAATCCAAAACAGGAATGCTTTATCTATGGCAGGCAGCTTTTGGTAGTAGCTACAATTAGGGATCTAGGAATACTAGTAAGCAACAACATGAAAAGCAGTAATCAATGCAGACAAGTGGTTAAAAGAGTAAACTACCTTACAAATGGTATCCAGTGATGATAGCAACTGTAAATGAGCGACTGTCAAAACAGTGACTCATTTACAGCGCTACCCTGTTGGGCTACCCTGTAAGGGTAGCAATGGAATTTGAAAGTGACAGTAGGGATGAGCTAGGGAGGGTGACCAGAAGGGGAGGGATAGGGAAGAGAAGGGGAGGGACAGGGTAAGAGGGTTTGTGTGGGGTAATGTGCCATGCTGCCACCAAGCTAGCCGTGTGGTGCGGTTGTGAGGGTGGCTAGCTTTGGTGCAGCAGGCACTGGGTTTGGGGCTCGGGACCAGGGAAAATTTTACTGCTGCTATTTTCTTTCAGATTGTCTCCCCCTTCCCAATATGCCTCCCCACCTCAGAGTTGGATATATTTAGTCAGGGGGTGCAGTGGGTGCATGGGGGCTTAGCCCCCCCCCGCATAAATACTATTTTAAATTGCCAGATGTCTTGTCGTCCACAAGTGTACATCGTCAATTTGCTTTTTGGTAAAGTACACTCGTTGTAACAATGATCACTGTTTTGCAATTGCTGTTATGACATGGAACCCTTACAAACTGCATAAAGAGATCCTTTTCAAATAAATCAAAACAGGTTATGTTACCATTGTACAAGTCTTACATCAGGCCTCATTTAGACTACTGCTCCCAATTCTGGAATCCAGGGTTAGTTAAGAGTAGAACAGCTTGATAGAGCACAATGGAGTTTTACCGAACAAATTCCTAACATACAATGCAAACCATACAACACTAGACTTGGGGTATTAGGCCTGTGGGCTCTAAGTCTAAAAAGATGCAGGTGGACTTGTGGCTACACAAACCTTTGGGAGATGAAGACCTATCATTAGAATTGGGGTTACAATATAAAGACCATTTACATAACCTAAAGAGACACAGTAGGCAACTAGTAGCAAATGTCCCCAGAACAAATCTGCGGAAATATGCTTTTCTGCCTAGGACTGTCAGTCTTTGGAATAAATTCCCAGCTGACATTGCTCAAGAATCCAACTTTGATAGTTTTAAAACAAAGTTGGACGTACACCTAAATGAATGTAGCTCTCACAGTATATCCACTGAGAAGTGGGGACATAATTCATTGGAAAATGTGCTTTCTACTATCCTAAACAAGTAGTATGAACTGCAGTATCAATGGTGGTACCATGATGGGTCCCCCCCCACTGAGCAGCTCCAACAGTGTAAATCAATCCATCAGCTCATGCACATGTCATACACCAGAGTTGCTTGTCATGCACATACCTTATTTTTCTTTGTCTTATAAATAATCTTCAGGCAAGCCAAAGTGACATTTAACATGGTTTTCCTTAAAACTGGGGAAATGCCCTTTATCAGTTTGTAGACCTGGAAAAAGTAGTCCTGGTTTAACATACTTGAGAGGTATGCAGTGTATTCTTTGGAAAGCTGTTGTGAGTAGTTGGATTGAGAAGATGCAGTCAATAGGTCAGACCGTATCTTTTGATTGTATAGACGGTCCATTTCTGTTTCGTTGACACAAAATAAAAGCCTCCAGTACTTGTCAATGCCCATCCCAGTCCCATTATCTTCTACTGCTAGTGTCGTCAGCAACTTGTTAAAGTCTGGGATAGAGCGAGGTTTCTGGTACATAACTATCGATTTTTCCAAGGAAGTAAGTTGTTGAACACTTAGACCAGACCACAGACAGCACAGTATCACTTGCTTCCCTTGAAACTTTTCTTTTGTCAGTCTTCTTGCTATCTGCTTCACATCTGCTTGACTACTAAAGATGAAGATGATATTCAGCAGGGATTCCTTAATGGTCTGAACCAGGTTATCATACCCTTTGGTGCTTTGACAAACTTCATCCATGTAACCAACACAGGTTTCTGACAAACTTTTATTTACACCTTCCATCAGATGAGCGCTGTATGTGTTTGAAGCATAAAGAAGGCTGACCCCAGTCCAGTCCTTCTTCCTCAGAAAATTCTGAAGGGAAACTTTAAGCGGATTACTTTGTACTGGGGCTATTATCCCTGTACCATTTAGAAACAGCTGGTCATTATACATGGAAACCTGCAGAGAATGGGACAGTTTTATTCTACTTTTCCTCACCCTAAGGTTGTCAAAACAGATTGAATTAATATTATTCCATGCCACTTTAGAAGGTGGTCAGCAATCAGAGCATGCAGTGCATTTGTTAACACCCCTCTATTTATTCTACCATTAGAGAGCACTATTCATGCTTTTGTAAAAAATACCTGCAGAAGCCCACGAAGGACCTTCACCTGGGTCCGAGTTCAAGGGTATGAAAATAAATGTTTCATATTGCTGCATTTTCTGGCAGGAAGGGATTATATTTTGGCTTTGAGGAGCTGAGCCGCTGATCCCTTCCACTTCCTGGTTTAGAGACATGCCCCCATGCTGTTCCATATTCTGACATCACAATGTGCTTGCGTGGGGGACACGATCAAGCATGCCTATGGAGCCCACCCACATGCAAGCACATTGTGATGTCAGAATATGGAACAGCATGGAGAGGGGTCTCTAAACCAGGAAGTGGAAGGAATCCCAAAATATGATCCCTTCCTCCAGAAAAAGCGGCAATATGAAAATGTTTTTTTCATACCCTTGAAGTCAGACCAAGGTAAGGGTCCTTCCTGGATGGGAGCACTAATATCTGGAAAGGTGCTCTTTAATTTTATGACTTTTAACTTATTTCTTTTTATTCTTATTTTTTTTCCTCCCCTGGGCCACTGCTTGGTCCTGCTACCATGCTGGGGTGTTGAATCTTGAGAACTCAAGTTAGATCCATTCCTTATTAAGAATACTATAACAGGCAACAGCATTTACAGTGTATTTACCCAGGATAGCACAGCAGAAATACAATATCTTATTTTCAGTTGGGTTCAACTTTCACCCATTTTTTACAGTGTAGTTTACCAGGATATCCCAGGTGAAATGCAATATCTCATTTTCAATGGGGTCCTGCTTTTATCATATTTACAATGTATTTAACAAGGATAGCACAGTCGAGATGTATTACTGAATTTTCAGTGGGATCCTGCTTTTACCCATTTTTACATTCAGTATTTCACCATTTTCCAATATATTTATCCAGAATAGCCCTGCTGAGATGCAATATCTTGTTTTTAGCACTTTTGTAATTATGGGCCCAACCCGCAATATGTGGAAGAGGCCTTCCTCACTTGCATAAGAGTACATAGTGGGGTTTGTGGTCAGCAGAAGTCTCTCTCTTCCCCCACATGTGGGAATTTCTGTGTTTAAACAGCCCTTGATGCACATCCCTCTCTGTTTACCCACAGCCTGGATTCACATCCCCTCCACGTACAGAAAGCCCAGGATTCATGTCCAGTCTGTGTACTCACTGTCCCTTCTGTATATCCACAGCCCAGGATGCATGTCCCCTCTGTGTATCCACAGTTCTGGATGCATGTCCCCTCTGTGTATCCACAGCCCTGAATACATGTACCCTCTGTGTATCCACAGCACTGGATGCACATCCCCTCTGTGTATCCACAGCCCTGGATACATGTCCCCTCTGTGTATCCACAGCCCTGGATACATGTTCCCTCTGTGTATCCACAGCCCTGGATACATATCCCCTCTGTGTATCCACAGCCCTGGATACATGTCCCCTCTGTGTATCCACAGCCTTGGATGCATGTCCCCTCTGTGAATCCACAGCCCTGGATACATGTCCTCTCTGTGTAGCCACAGCCCTGGATACATGTTCCCCCATGTGTATCCACAGCCCTGGATGCAGGTCCCCCATGTGTATCCACAGCCCTGGATGCAGGTCCCCCATGTGACTGACAGTACTCCTTATGCACAACTATGGGAGCTTCTCCGGAGCTGGCACAAGAATCTGTGCTACCCTCAGCATGAGCTATACTAGTGTTGATTGGTAAAGAACTGATGGCATAACTCACTTTAGAGGGCTACTGCGACTTCTGGAGGCCTGGTGTGCAAGTAGTCCTCAGCAAAATTGTGCCAAAACTATGCTTTATTTTGCCCTGCAACCAGCTGATCCCAGCCTGCCAAGCATTTTACAGTTCTAATGTGAATGTCATGCAGTGGGATATGACAGTCATTAGTGGGGCTGCTGTATCCCACAATAGCACCCTCCACATGGATAAAAGCATTTTGATGTTGCTGGATGCATGTATCCTGTCAGATGCCTTTTGTTTCTCCCTACACCAACCTCAACACATGTCCTGTGCCCTTTGTGCTAATGTTTGCACATGGGAGGGACTGGAGACAGGTGGCTAGGGACAGTGGATCATCCCTTCATCATGTTCATCAGAGAAAGAGGAGGGCTGCTGCCTGGATTTGCTCTTTAGTGTACACATGGGTCAGCTTTGTGGACTGGGCCCTAATTTACCCAGGGTATCCTAGCTGAGATGCAATATCTCATTTTCTGTGTGATCTTTTTCTACCCATGTTTCCAATTTATTTACTTAGGACAGCCCAGCTGAAATACAACTTCTCATCTCAGCTGTCCTATATAGTCTAGCAGTGAGCATTTTTGGTTTTCACCCAGGCAGTCTGGGTCTGACTAGCCATACTGAAAGAATGTTTTTTTTGAGGGAAATAATGATTTATGGGTGGCAAAGTAGGACCTATTGGGAAATGATAAGCAGTTTTATATTCAACTTAAACTAGTAGGGTAGGAGAACTTTGTACTTAAGGAAACACTTCTTTACTGAGAGGGTTTTGCATCAGTGGAACAATTTACCCGGGATTGTAATTAATGCTAAAACTGTCTCAGGGTTTGAAACCCAAAGGGATCTATACAAGAGAGTATTTATAAGCAAAAAAGAGGTCAGAGGCTCTTGGAACTCTAAAAGGATTGAAGAATTCTGGGTAGCAACAACAGGTTAGAGTGGATCGACTTTCAGTCCTGTGCCGTCTGTATCTATGCCTAACTTCCTGTGGCGTCATGCTTTATCCCACTGCTATAGCTGGATGGACTTATGCAATGGATGGTTAGCTGACTTACTGAGGGTTACACAGTAAGTATTTGACTCTAGCAGGTTTTGAACTTGCAGTCTCCAGGTACCTAAGCTGTTGCTGCAACCATTAGATCACACCGCCTCTGAACATTGCTGTTTAAGTAGCCTTTGGTTCAGCAGATTCAGACCAAATCAAGCAGCTGAACTCAGAGTCATGTTGTCAATGCCAGCAGCTGAGATTTAACTCAGCACCATATTCTGTCACCCCCAGCAGCTGAGACCTAACTCAGCACTATGTCAAGTCATCCCCATCAGAAAAGCTTTTGACTCCGTGCCTCACAGATGCTTGCTGAAGAAGACGGAGTAAGGTCATAGTAAACTGGGCAGTTAGTTTCCCTGCCAAATGCTGTATTATCATGGAAACAAAAGTCTGAGGCTGTTCTTAAGACAAGAGAAACTCTAAGACTGCTAGATCGCTGATACAGAATTCCTTTGCTGAACTCTGATTATTTATAGGGTATTTCTAAGGTGCAGAAAAGAAATGTATTTGCCCTGAGCCTGTCATATCTGGTGAATAGAGCCAAAGAATTATTTTATTGAATGCTGGTTATTTGGCGGGGGTGAGGGGGGTTGTATGGTGCATAAATGGGTTTGCCCTGAGTCTGTTATATTTCTGTAATAAATGCTTAATCATGTGAAGCATGTCAGTCACTCGCAGAACACAGAAGTGACATGAGCACGTAAACTGTGTGCCAAGTATTATTTGGCAGTTCCTGAAGTGAATATTTAAAGAGGATCTGACACCAGTGCCTTTTTCCATCACCACCAGACAGGATTTTTTTAACATAAGTTTTTATTAAAGTTAAGGTATAACTCATTTAAGCAGACTGCTGATCTGAAGTCAGGATAGCTCTTGCAACAGCCTACACCTAAGGAACTACAGCCATCAGGCACTGTGACCTCCCGGAAACTTTTCTAGCTAGCAATCTATTTGGGGGACACCCACTCTGATGTCACCCTCTGACGTCAGACAACCCTGTATAAATGGGCAGGCCCCACTCCCTCTACAGTTTTTTTCCCCACCATTGAACAACGCATATTGGACTTTCAGAGACTGCCACCAGCTTCAGCTGGCCACCATTTTTCCTCACGTTTACTTTTTCCTTTTCTCACCCTAGTTGTTTTAATTTTCCTTGATTTTTGTAGCTTCTCGGACCCATCTTCCTCTTCTGACCAGGCCTCCAAGAAGAAGTGTGCTTGTGGGGAGCAGCTCGCTAATAAAGACAGCCACTCTGCCTACGTCAGCTGCCTCTGGCCTACCCAGGACTCAAAAGCCTGTGACATCTTTAAAGGCTTCAACCAGGCCACTCAATGACAATGCTAGCAGGTGTCACAAACGCACTCTGCAGGTCAGGCCCTCTGCTCCCATAGTGCCAACCTCGAAGTGCAATAGTGTGAACAGGAGACAGGGTAACCCTCCTGTCTGTTTTGGGTCTGAATCACCTACCAGCCTTGAGTCCTGGGGATCAAAATGTGAACCTTATGCTAGCATACCCAGTTAACAGGCTCAGATACGTACCCTCTTCGAGGGATGCAGTACAATTCTTCACCCGGGCACCCAGGCAGGTTTGGAAAAATGTACTCTTATGACTCAATATGAGACCTAGGTATATTCTTATCTTTTTGCAAGATTAGTAATACATTCAAGCCCTTAACAGCTGTCAGACTTAAACGCAGGTTCAGCATTCACATGCAAAAGAACTGATAAAAAGCACAGGCAGTATTTTAAAGAAAATATTGTTTACTAAAAATTGAAAAACAGGTAAAATCAAACACAGAACAAATGTATCAATACCTTACAGTCACATAAAATAAATGGGAAGTTACGGAACACAAATGCGCCTACCACAAATACTTAAGTTCTCGCCTAGCTAGATGTTACCATTAAGTGCCTTCTTAAGTTCAGAGAACTGTGCCTCTCTTGAGTCCAGAATAATAAGCTCTGTTTCCCTCTGATGTCTTCTCATTTCAAAATCCATCTCCCCACCCCTTTTGGTGATGTCACAGTTAGAGCCCCCTAGCTTTAACTTCTTAACATAACTATCCAGAAGGATGTATGTTAATTCTGTGAAAATCAGCAACTAGCCGTTTCCCAAATATGACAGTCTTTGATCAAAACATCCCCTTTTGTTTCACAATCCCACAACCATGTCACTAGTTCTCGACTGGGTGAGAAAATCATAAAGGATCAGCCAGATGGCTTCCCTTTCTGCTATGGTCATAACATTTTTATTTAGTTTCAACTTCAAAAGCAGGAGCAGGTTATAAGTGGTAATAAACTGTCCCTCTGGAAGAAAGGCTTTTAATTAGGGGTTTCCCTGGTCAGTTTAACACATCCTGCAGCTTTCAGCCATATTGACACCTTGGAGGTCAAAGGTCACTTGTCACTGCTAGGCTGTTTTCTTGCCTAAGTAGACCTTCACACCATATATTTATTTTACAAATATTATACAATATAACAATAAGCAGATGACAGAGTGTCACAGTCCTCCCCACCTAGACTGAATTTGGGGGTTCTATCCCCAGCATGGGATGAGCTCCCCAAATTAGTTCATTGCTCATCCTGACGCAACTATCTGCATTTTCATTGGCTGCCCCAGCCCTGTGTGAGACAGTCTTGCCATACCCTTGCAATTCAAGACTCCATCTTAATAGTCTACCATTCATTTTACCCATTTGTGCCAGCCAAACCAGGGGGCTGTGGTCAGTTTGTACCTCAAAATGCTGCCCGTATAGGTATGGCTCTAACTTCTTTAGTGCCCACACCATGGCAAGACACTCTTTTTCCACTGTAGAGTAAGTCTGCTCCCTGGGAAGTAACTTTTTACTGAGGTACTCTATGGGGTGATCTTTCTTTTGATTGGATGTCTAACTCAGCACTGCCCCAATACCCACATCTGAGGTGTCAATCTGGACTACAAAGAGTTTGCTATAGTCAGGACTTGTCAATATAGGAGCACTGCACAGTGCCTCCTTCAGTCTGGTAAAGGCTTGTTCACAGGCTGGTTCCCAGGTAATTTTCTTAGGCATCCTTTTCTTTAACAGGCCAGATAGGGGAGCGGCCAGGGCACTGTAATTTGGTACAAATTTCCTACAGTACCTTGCTGTCCCTACAAACCTCTGGACCTGGTTCTGTGTGTCTGGTCTGGGCCATGCCTTGTTCACCTCTATTTTTACTTGGTTAGGATGGAGCTGTCCCTGGCCTACAACATGCCAGAAGTATGCCACCTCAGCCATGGCAACCTGGCACTTCTCAGCTTTGACAGTGAATCTGGCCCTCTTTATCCTGTCCAGCACTTCCCTAAGGTGGGACAGGTGTTCCTCCCTGCTGGCACTAAAGATGGCAATGTCATCCAGGTATGCCACAGCGTACTCCTCAGCATCATTTAACACCCGGTCCACTAACATTTAGAAGGTTGCTGGGGCGTTCTTCATTCCAAAAGGCATTACTTTAAATCCAAATAACCCTATTGGAGTGATAAAGGCAGACCTCTCCCTAGCTGTGGCAGTTAACTCTACCTGCCAATACCCCTTTGTCAGGTCAATAGTTGTAAAGTATGTCACCCCTCCCAACTTGTCTAGGAGTTCATCCGTCTGTGGCACTGAGTGGGCATCTGGCTTTGTAACTGCATTGAGTTCATGATAGTTCACACAAAAATGAGTAGAGCCATCTGGCTTGGGAACAAGGACTACGGGGTGAGGCTCAGAGGCTGTGAGATTTCTGGATTACCCCTAAGTTCAGCATTTCCTCCAGTTCCTTCCTAATGTCCTTTTGGACAGCCTCTGACACCTGATATGCTGTTCACTATATGGGTGCCTGTGTCCCTGTCTCCACATCGTTCATTGGTAAAGGGGTTAGTCCAGACTTGAACTAAACACTGGGGCAAAGTCTGCTAAAACCTCCGTTACTTCCTGGATCTGGTCCGGGGTTAGCTGGGGGTGACTTTTTTTTTATATATTTTTTTATTAATGTAAGTATTTTTACATACAGATAGAACTGTTACAAATAGAATTTTCATAACAATGCATTTTACACTATGTTGTTAATCTTTTAGTGAAGAAAACAAGAAAAAAATGTCTATTTAAAAAGAAATAAAAGATGAAAAGCAGTTAATTTCCTTCTGGATCTTACTTACTACTCCGTAAGTTCTATACCTTGTACAAACACTTCTGTGCAGGAGATATAAAATCAGCTATCGGTATAATGTTCCTACCTCAATTTATCCTTTAGTAGAGAAACTGTAGTTGATAATTAAACAAGAGTAAATTACATCTGTGTAAACATTAAACATAAAATACAACTAGACACAAACAACTAAGCCAGCATAAATTTTTACATCATGATCACTAAAGGTGATCAAAGTACGGACCAAAAGTTTACTTGGTGTGGTTACTTAAGAGTTACAATTAATGGTAGCCAGAGGGAGCTTTGGGAGGAATACTCAAGTCTGGGACCCCTCAAGTGCCAAGTGTCCACCCATCTCATGACGAGAGGGAAGCCTGATACATGTCCTACCTGGTCCATCTGTTAAGAAATGCCTCTTGTCTGTTTTGTAAATTAAAGGTCATTTGTTCAAAACCCTCTATATGAGAGATAATCGTTTTCCATTCCAGTACTGTGGAGGAAGTCTCCTAGAGCTATTTTATTATGTTGATTTCACGCATGCACAAGAAACAAATTGCAGCAGCTTGCCAGAAGCAGGTTGTGGAGGCGTGGCAATGTTGTGGCCAGTGCCCCCACAGCCTTTAAAGGCTTGGCCCACTTTCCCCAATGCCGTGGCACGCTACTGCTGACACTAGTTCAGCCAGCGTGCCACCACCTTGAAATGTTTCAGCCACTGCAATCAGGGACTGCCTCGTCATTGCAGTGTCAGCCATTCGCTGCAATGAGGGAGCGACCTGTCATTGCTGGGCAGAACATTGCCAAGCGTAATATTGTTTGTGAACGTGGCGGCGGCTTGCCACCGTGTTCACAAACAATATGAATTAACCCCCAGTACTGAGGTGGTGCCCAATCACCCTCGACAGCATGTGCACCCCCCCAGAACAGTTTTTGTTTGCTGATGTGGGCCCCAATCCCAATTGGCTTCAGTCCCATCCTACTTCACTTTGCCAATGGAGAGCCACTCCTCGTCGGCATTATGTCCCCCTCCACTTTGTTTGCCGATGAGGGGCACTCCCATTGGCATAATCCCCACAAAACCTCAGTAGATTTCTGCTGAGGAGGTGCCCAATCCCATTGGTTCTTGCGCTCCCCTTTTGTGCTGACAGGGGTGCCCAATCCCCGTCAGCTACAGCTGCCCCCAAAAACATCTGCTGGCATGCTGGGGAGCCCACCCCAGCATGCCAATGCCCTGTAAAAAAGTCCCAGGATGTCTTTTTTTTTTATTCACCTGTAAAAAAAGAAAATGGTCCCTCGCGGTCTCCCAGCCCCCTCCCACAACCTGCACCCGCCCTCTGCGCAACCTACCTCCCCACACCCTCCTCACCCCACATTTACCTGCAGAGTTTGGCGCGACGATCTTCGGTGGACCGGGAACACGTCTGCACTCTTCAAATCCAACCGCAAACCGAGGAAATGCCGGTAAGCTGTATAATGGCATAAATAGCGTTTTTTCAACTTTGATGCATATCTCAGGCATAATTTGGAGTTTTGGCACCAAATTTTCAACGTGGGGTTTTTGGGACCCCTCCTCATGATTTCAGCCACTGTCATTGTGTTATTCGGTCCCGGAAGGTGATTTCTCGGTCACTGTGCGTAGTCACCTTTTGGAACCAATTACCGAAATGACAGTACCAGTGTTCATGAGGTGGGCTCTCAAAAAGTCTATGTTGCAAATTTGGTGGAAAAAGTCCAAGAAATGACTGTTTTACAAGCGGGTGTTGTGCAGTTGCTATGCACGCTCGCAACTTCGCGAATTTGCAATATTTTCACTCCAGATTTTCAACATTGCCATTGTTCTGCACCTCCTTATGAACAGTACAACTGTCATTTTTCACATCCTACCCAAAATGTGTTTTCGCAGTTCTGGTGCAGAATAGCGCTATTGCTTTGGGAAATCCATGTTTGGGACAGATTATGAAAATGACAGTGACACTGTTCATTAGCAGAGGTCCTAAAATGCCTATGTTGAAAATTTGGTGACGAAAGTCCATAAAATGAGTGTGTTACAAGCGTGTGTTGCTCAGTTTCCACGCACGCTCATACCTTCGCAACTTTGCAATATTTTCACTCCAGATTTTCAACATTGCCATTTTTCCAATCCTCCTTATGAACATGCAACTGTCATTTTTCACATCCTGGCCAAAATGTGTTTTCGCTCTTAAGGTGTACAATAGCTCGGTCGCTGTGGAAAATCAGTGTTCGGGATACATTAAGAAAATAACACTGACACTGTTCATGAGCAGAGGTCCTAAAATGCCTATGTTGAAAATTTTGTGATGAAATTCCATAAAATGACTGTGTTACGAGCGTGCATTGTGTACTTTCCACGCACCCTTGTAACTTCGCAAATCAGTAATATTTTCACGCCAGATTTTCAACACTGGCATTTTTTCACACCTTCTTATGAACAGTACAGCTGTCATTTTTCAAATCCTGGCCAAAATGTGTTTTCACGCTTCTGGCGCAGAATACCACAGTCTCTGTCATAAATCTGTTTGGGACAGATTAGGATCGAGCGAGTGAGTGGGGGGGGGGAGTGACCAAGCTCAACTGAGCTCTGTCGGGACTACTGCAGATATTTCTATGTGGGCAGGAAAAGGCACCAATGCAGGCAGGAGCCCAGTACAAAAGGGCAGCCTGCAGCGGTGGGACAAACAGAATGAGCGAGTGAAAGAGGGGGAGTGAGCAAGCTCAGTGGAGCTCTATCGTGACTACTGCAGATTTCTTTGTGGGCAGAAAAAGGCACCAACAGAGGCAGGAGCCCAGTACAAAAGGGCAGCCTGCAGTGCCAGGAGAAACAGAACGAGCGAGTGAGACGGGGAGTGAGCGACCTCAATGGAGCTCTGTCGGGACAGCTGCAGATTTCTTTGTGGGCAGAAAAAGGTGCCAACGCAGGCAGAAGCCCAGTACAAAAGAGCAGCCTGCAACACCGGGAGAAACAGAACGAGCGAGTGACAGAGGGGCAGTGAGCGAGCTCAACGGACCAACGTAATCAACATTCGGCATTGACAAATGCTTGTTGGTTATTGTTTTGTAGGCCGCTGTCAGGAGAATCGACCATAGGTATTTGGCCTCTCTCCCTCTCATGGAAGTAGGGGGGAGTCCCAAAAGCAAATTGATTGGGGAGAGGGTCTCTGCTGAGCCAAAGATATTTCTCATATGATGGGTAATGTCTTGCCAAAAGAGCTCCAGAATAGAACAAAAATAGAATACATGGGCTTGGGAGGCAGTTGGAGATCCACATTTCCTCCAGCAAGCCGGAGAGAGAGTGGGATTCCTCTTAGTTAGGATCTGAAGGACTAGGAAAAACCGATATCTTACTTTCCAAGTGAATTCTCTCTATATAGGAGAGTAGGTAGTGGACCATGTACTCTGCCATATTCTGGGCCAGGTCCTCTGGCATATTACCAATTGCAGGTCCTTTTCCCAGTTTATTTTGAGTCTTTCAGTCTCATGCGTCTGTTGGCTTATCAGAAATTTATATATATGAGATATGGCATGCTCTCCTGCCCGGGAGGTCCAGATAGAGACAAAAGGCCAGCTATCCTCAGTGTACTGAGAACAGTTGGAGACTCTTCTTTGATTTAGCAGAATAAAATCCTTAAGTTGGTAGTAGTGAAGTAAATCATTAGCTCACCACTGAAATCTGACCGGAGCCTCTTCGAAAGAAATAACAGTGTCTTGCCTCAGTAGCTGCCAAGGAGCAACAAAATCTCTAGAGGCCTGTGAGGTATACCAAGGGTCCACCCTGGCTGAAGAGAAGTCTGAATTTGAGATGAACCAAGTATATTTTCAAAAATGGGATCTTGCCCTCCTTGTGGAAATGCTCTGGCACCAACCCTCTACAATGGGGGCAACCACTGCAGGAAGATTTGGGGTCATTATTTTAAGGTAGGAAGGGTGAAATAAGGCCAGTGAAAGGGGATATTGTGTGGGTCAAGGTAGATCAATTTTTTTTCAAAGGGCGTTATATGTAGGATTCCCCATAATAGTGCCAGACACATTTGGGAGGCTTGCCAGTAATAGGCTCGATTTGGAAGTGCTACACCGCCTACACCCTTAGGTAAGGACATAACCTGCCTTCTGATTCTGGGTTTCCTATTCTGCCAGACAAAGGTTAGAAATAATTTTTGCCAGTGTAGAAGCTCTTGCTTTGTTATTACACAGGGAATGGACTGAAAAAAAGATAGGAGTCTGCGCAGAGCATTTATTTTTAAAGCCTGTGTCCTGCCATAGATAGCGTGGGGAAATGAACTCCATTGCCTCATATCAGTTTTTAGGGCTGTAATTAAGGGGGAATAGTTTAGTTTAAATAGCATTGAAAGGTTTATTGGGTTCTTAACTCCCAGGTATTTTATAAAGGGCAGATTCCACCTGAAAGGGTATACCTGCTTCATCTCAGGCTGGCGGGAGTAATTAATTGTCAGAGCCTCGGTTTTTGTGGTATTTAAAACATAGCCAGATAGTGCTGAGAATACAGATAGCAGCTGGAAAAGTACTTGTAGAGAGGTATTTGGGTTAGACATATAAATTAATATATCGTCAGCAAATAAGGATAGTTTATGTTCTGTGCCTGCTATAATTAGACCTTGTAATTCTGGGGTTTGTCGAATTAATTGGGCTAGGGGTTCAATATAGAGGGCAAATAAAAGGGGAGAGAGGGGGCAGCCTTGGCGTGTTCCCCTCTGCAGTGGGAAACTTTTAGAAATATGACCATTAGAACGAATTAAGCCCTGGGAATTATGATAGAATTTAAATGCCGTTTGTATAAACTGATCTGGGAAGCCAGATTTTATGAGTACTTGTGTAAAGTAAGACCAGGAGACCTTGTCGAAAGCTTTTTCAGCATCCAAACTTAATAAGAGTGCAGGGGTATTTTGTTTTTGTATAAGATCAATTAGGTAGATGCTACGTCTTATATTATCAGACGCTTGACGTTCAAGTATAAAGCCACATTGATCTTGATGGATTAGGGAAGGGGCAAATTGCTTTAGACGGTCAGCTAAAATTGCTGCCATCAATTTATAATTTGTGTTTAGGACAGATATGGGGCGATATGAGGAACAGTTAGTGGGGTCTTTATCTGGCTTAGGGATTACAGAGATGATGGCGTAATTCCAGGAGGGAGGAACTATACCAGTGGGAGAAAAAATATAAAGAAATAATCTTAAAAGAATTGGGGTTATCTCAGACTTAAAAGCTTTGTAAAATTCCCTCAGGAGGCCATCGGTGCCCGGGCATTTCCCCGGTTTAAGAGAACTGATTTGACTTTGAATTTCATGGGAGGTAATGGGAGACAGTAGCTCTTTAATATTGTTTTGGTGGAGGGAGGGGAGGTCTATTTTTTCTAAGAAGGTGGATATTTCTTTCTGGGAGGGCTGCTGGGGGCTAGAATAAAGTTGTTTATAATATTCTAAGAAAATATCAGATATCTCCCCAATAGAGTGGCGAAGGCAACATGTTGTGCTATTCTATATACTATTAGTTTGCTTTGGCTTTCTGTGCTCTTAGGCGGCTAGCCAGAATTTTGAGTGACCGAGGACCCCCATCATAGTATTTCTGACGTAGAAATAATAATTTCTGTTCTACATAATAATCAGGTATGGAGTTCAGTTCTTTTTAAGAGAGGTACAGTAAGTTCCTTCGCAGTTCGTGGGGAGTAATGTAATTCCTGTTGGTCCTCCTTCTCCCTAATAAGGGTTGTTAAGTCCTGCCTTCTCTGGTCCCTTTTCTTTTCATTTCTGGAGGATATTTCTATAGACTTCCCCTTGAGATGGCCTTTATGGTATCCCATAGTATTGATGGGCTTATATTGGGGGGTGTCATTATCCGCAATTGCCTGAGCAATAGTGTCCTTAAGTTGCTCTATATGCCTTTTATCTCATAAAAGGGAGAGGTTTAGCCTCCAAAAAGTATTTCTTTGGAATTCGCCAAAAGCCAACCTGAGAAATATAGGGGCATGGTCTGATTGGATAAAATCACACACCCATGCTTTCTGTGCATAACTAAGGTGCTCTTGGGAGAGGTAAATGTAGTCTAGGGTAGAACATGTGGAGTGGGCCTGGGGAAAAAAAAGGTAGATTGGTTGGTGTTCCCATTAAGAAACTTTCAGGTATCCAAGAATCCCAACTCTTTCAACAAGGTTGCAGCCTCCTTCACCACATTCCTCTCCTGCCACTTGAGTGACTTGCCTTGTCTAGTATTTCTGGCAAAATCAATATTCAGGTCCCCACCCCATACAACCGCCCCTCTGCCCACTGTGATAACAACAACAGGAAAGATCTATAAGTACAAAAATCAGTATTAAGGGAAAATAGAATGTAACCAGTGAACCATTTAACCTCCCCTTAAGTAGTGCATATTTACCATCTTTATCTGAGAGTTTAGCGGTACACTCGAAGGGAACTCTAGGTGACATTAGTATAGCGGTTCCTCATCTCCGTCCTCTCTTAAAGGAGGATGTGACTACATGGGAAAAGCCCATCTTTTCTAATTTTCTATGCTCTGTAGGAGAGAGGTGCATCTCCTGTAAGAGGCACATATCCGACCCAGATTTTGTAAGATACGTTAAGATTTTAGACCTTTTAACGGGGCTAGATAGTCCGTGCACATTATAGGAGCAGACTGTAAAACCCATTTTGTTTTTTCAGTAAGTTTCCCCCAAGTGTACTCATCAAATATTTGCAACACCAAAGTACAGGCTTTCCCTCTGCTACTCTCAAACCACATGTAGAAAATGATGAGTTGATAAAAAAAGACATTGTTGCTGGCACAGACAAGAACAATAAACTTTGTGCCAACTGGGCAAACTTTATACATTGGTAGATCGATTGTTTCCAGGGTCGAAGGACACCAAACCATAGTGTCCTCTGTACCCATTCTGGTGTTTTTGGTAGGTGGAGGGTTACACTGCTGTACCCCCAGTTAGGGAGGTTGCCCTCCTGAGCCGAAATTTCAGTCAGCTCCATCTACAATAGCCACTAAGGAGAAAAAAGACAAGTTCTGGCTGAGCTCCGTGTCACATTAAATGTACTTGGAGTTCGTCGCTATGGAGCCAGGACTGAGAAATAGTCTCTCAGCCCCCACCCCCACCATGTACCATCATCAAGGGGAAGGGCTAGAAAGGATCTGTGGAGATGGATGACCGAAAAATATTCTATGAAGCTGTAATGCTATAGGTGAAAATGCGACCCGATTGATCGAGCCTGAATAAGATAAGCCAGGATTGGGGCAAGGCAGAGGAGTACCCATCAGGCATTACTTATCCTCAGATACCTGGGTACCTTTAATTTTCTCCCTGGCTTCCAACAGTGTTTGCAGAATGTGGGGGTTTCCAGGAGGGGAGTCCTGGTCCACATGACAAAACTTAGGAGAGTTGGAGTGTAACACACACTGTTAGTGAGAGTAGATTGCTGTGCCAGGGCAAATCAGCGACAATCTCAATCACCCCCCTTCCCTCACTCACCTCCTCGCACCCACTCAAGACTCTCCCCCACATTTATAAAATCAATATAGCTGGTGATTGTGAAACCTGAACGAAGTAGAAAGGAGTCGTAGGTGTCACCCATTTAAACCTCATAACCTTATGCAGCACATTTACTTTGTGCGTCAGGTCTAAGTCTCAATTTAACCCTCCTCAAAGGGGTTGTCCATTAAGTATGAGAACAAATACAGAAATAAACACTGCTCTCTTCATTTTAAATCAGTTCTCAAAATGATCTTTTATCAGGTACCATAAATTTAGTCAGTAGAGCGAGCCGCAGACATGGCCATGCTCCTGCTGAAAAGATCAGAGAAAGACAGATCGCGTAGTCAAGTTGAGGCCTGAAGTCAATGCAGGCCTAAGAAAGTACTTGACACCTCTCTACTCGTGAGGCGAGTGTGTAATTGTCATCTTCAATCTTCTTTGTCGGCCAAATCTACTTTGGAAATACTAGGGAGTTTTTTAATTAAATTCTTGAGGTGCTGGATGGTCTCAGCTGCAGATTTGGTGGTATTAGGTTTGGACTTTCGCGAGGGTACCAGCTGCCAGTCGGTAACAGACCCTTTTCTTTTCTGGGTATGAGTGCATTGCTGGTCCTGCAGGGTAAAGCCTCTTTTAACCATTGCTTCTTTGGCCTCTTGGGGGGAGTCATAAACTTCGGTACCCTCCTTCCAGAATACTCTGAGGCAAGCTGGATAGGGATTCTGGATCTGAATTTGGATGGAACAAAAACATTTTCATCAGACTGCTGTATTCCAGATGCTGCCTCTGGATTTCAGGGGGTAGTCATGATTCATAGATTCATAGAGAGATATGAACTCAGGAAGCAAAAATGCCCTTAATGAGCACACCACCGACTAGGTGGAATAATTCTAATATAAATACAGTATTTTTTTACTTCCCATATAGTTATCTAACTGTTTTTTAAAGGATTCAATATTAACACGCTCCACTATTTTCCTTGGCAAAGCATTCCATTGAGTCACCACCCTTTGTGAAAACCATTTAATCCTTTCTTGTGTTTTACAATTCACCCCTCTAAGTTTGTGGCTATGTGATCTTGTGTGTGTCTTAGAGTTATTCTTTATGAAACCTAAAGTTTCAAACAGACACTGATCATTGATTGCTTTATATATTGTGCATAAATCTCCTTGTATTTGTCTATATTGTAGAGAAAAAAGATCCATATGTTGTAACCTTAATTTATATTGAAGAGATCCCAGGTCTCTAATTTTTTTGGTTATTTTCCTTTGGACCCCCTCTACTAATTTTTTCCTTTTTTTGTGATTGGTCCACAAAAGGAAGAACAGTATTCAAGCTGAGTCCTAACCATACTTGTATAGAGTGGTAGGATTACTTTTTGATCTCTGCTTTTAATATGTTTAAGAATGCATCCTATAATTTTATGACACTTTTTAACTTTAGCCAAAGTATGGTTATCAAAGGTCAAATTATTATCAACAAGAACCCCTAAATCTTTCTCAGTTGTAGTTACTGCAAGTTGAACATTATTAATTTTAAAGTTAAAATTTTGGTTATTGTGTCCAAAGTGCATAACTTTACATTTTTGTTCGTTAAAACACATCTTGTTTTCTATTGCCCAGGTACAGATTTCATTTAGTTCTTCCTGGAACTGGATTGCATCTTGTATGTTGTTGACAATACAGCCAAGTTTGCATACTTGGCCATCCAGACCTTATTAGATGATTGCATTGTCGATATTAATAAATTGAACAAAACAGGGCCCAAAACCGATCCCTGCAGGACTCCACTACCAACCTTTACCCATGATGACAAATGTCCTCTGATAGCAACTCTCTGGTACCTATTCTGTAACCAAGATTTTACCCAATTAATTATGTTAGGGTGGAAACCAGACATACACATATAATTTATCATAACCTGATGTGAAACTTTATGAAAAGCCTTGGAAAAATCCAGCAGAACAACATCCACGGGTAACCCCAAGTCAAGGGATGCACCTACATTCTCATAAAAGTTTAACAAGTTGGTCATACATGATCTACCCTGAGTAAATCCATGTTGAGTTAAATCCTGTAAATTATATTTAGAAATGTGTGCTTCAATTCTGGCTAATAAAGTTCTTTCAAATAGTTTACCAATAACAGAAGTGAGACTAATTGGTCTGTAATTGGATACTAATTGTTTATTACCGGCTTTATATATGGGGTAACTATAGCCTCATTCCATACTTGAATTGTCTCACCTTGATTAAGTGATGCATTGAACAAAACTGTCAAGGGGCCACATATAACGTTAGCTATTTCTTTTAGGAATCAAGGATGATCAAAGTATAACCAAGAGTCTAACTATTTTACCTCCTTGTTTTGCCATGCTCTCCAAAGGATATCCTCCTTGGTTCAGTAGCTGTGAAACTTAATCATTATGGAGCGTGGCCGAGCCTCCAGGTCCTTGGGCTTTGGTGCCAATGCTCTATGAGCCCTTTCAATTTTTAATTTGTACCCCTGGGGAAGCTCCAGTACATCTTTCAGCAAGTCGAGGAGGAAATCCGGCATGGCACCTGTCTCTGCGTTTTCTTTTAAACCATACAGGCGTATGTTATCTCATCTTGAGTGGCTCTCGAGATCTAGGCACTTTTGCTCCATGCTGATTGCATGGTGGCATAATGCATGGACTGTGCAGCCTAGATGGAGTAGACCATCTTCAGACTGGGAGATATGATCCTCCACCTCCTGTACCCGTTTTTCAACATGCAAACGTTTTTGATTCAGGTTAGAGAATTAACTTGTGTTCTCGGCTGTCATCTCTTTTATTTCTCTAAGGAGGGTATCAAAGCGGTGGCGTGAGAGATGCTAATTTTCTTCATCTGTATCATATGGCTTGGTATGCTTGGCAGTTCGCAGCTGAGAACCCACGCAGGTCGAGGATGTAGGTTTAGAACCGCTGCCATCTCTTTCTGTGCGTGAGTGCTGGGGTCAATTTCGGGAGCCTCTCTCCCTCTGGGAACCTCCACCTGAGATTTGAAGCAGTTTGGAATTGTTTCTAGTGAATTATAGGAGGTTAGATTAAGGAGTCGAGTGGGAGCCTCTCATTTAGCTGCTTTCCTTATCCAGAGCGAAACCAGAAGTTGGGGGTGACATTTTAATTGCCACCACAGAGGACTCCCACTTGATTTCTTCCAGCAAGTCCAGAAGGGGGTCTCCTTGGTCCGTCCCCTCCACTGGACTACACACTGCAAACACCATGTCAGCCCTATTAGGATATGGCTTCATCATGTTGACGTGGTACATTCTTTGTGTATGTCATCTGTCAGGTAACTCTACAATGTAGTTTACATCATTTACCTGTCTGACTACTTTGTACGGTCCTCCCTACTCAGCCTGCACCTTGACTTTCTGGACTGGGATTAGGACCATGACTTCCTGACCCACAGTGTGTCAGCGAGCTCTGGCTCTGCAGTCGTACCACACCTTTTGTTTTTGTTGGGCAGCTGTAAGGGGGCTCTGGGCTGTTCCCATAAGCTCCTTCAGCCTTTCCCTAAACCTAAGGACATAATCCACTATGGGAGTTCCTTGGGTGGAGTGCTTGCCTTCCCAGTCCTCCCAGATCAAGTCTAGGGACCCATGTACCCTGCATCCATTCAAGAGCTTGAAGGGGGAAACCCTGTCGACTCTTGGGGCACCTCCCTGTATGCAAACAACAGATGGGGAAGGTATTTCTCCCAGTCTCTCCCATGCTGTTCAGCAAATGCTTGGAGCATTGATTTAAGGGTACCATTAAATCTTTCCATAAGCCCATTGGCTTGTGGGTGATAAGGTGTTGTACATCTCTGCACCACCCCACACTTCTCCCAAACACATTTCATCAGGTCTGACATGAAGGAACTCCCTTGATTGGTGATAAACTCCTGCGGAAACCCAACACAGGAGTAAATCCCTAGTAAAGCATCTGCCACTTTGTCTGTCCTCAGTGAGGATAGGGTGACTGCCTCTGGGCACTGGGTGTCATAATCCACCACAGTCAGGATGAACCTCTTCTTGGAGGAGCTGGGGGTATTTAAAGGCCCCACAATATCCATTTCCACCCTCTGGAATGGCTCCTCCACTATGGGCAATGGAATCAGGGTGGCTTGGGTTTTCTTACCTGCCTTTCCTATTTCTTGGCACCGGTGACAAGACCTGCAATACTCCTTCACCTGCTGGGTGAAGTTAGGCCAATAGAAATTCTGGGCTAACCGCTGCATAGTGCACATGATTCCCAGATGACCAGACATGGGAATATTGTGTGCAGTCTTGAACAACTGCTCACAGTACCCCTGGGGAACAACAAGCTGTCTACCTATTACCCCTCCCTCTGTCTTAGCATCCTGAGTATACATCAGTCTATTGTCCCAATAAACTTTATGTTTCCCGTAACCTCCCTGTGCTCCATCAGAGTCTGCCCAAGCCCTCAGCTTCTCTATACTAGGGTCACTTTTCTGAGTAGCTGCAAACTCCTTACACATTCCCAAGGCATGGACAGGTCCTCTTCAGTGTCTACACTAGGGTCCCTAGCTGTAGTGGCAGGGCATTCGGGATCACTGCCATCCCTTACCCTCTGACTATGGGTTACACCTTCATCCTCAGAGTAACCCTCCATAGCTGTTCTGTTAACTGCTACCTGGGGAATTTCTACACCTCTGTCATTATTCTCCATATCAGGAGACACAGGCTGGGGAACCAGCCTCCCAGTGGTTTCCATAGGGGCTTCTATGGGGTCCAGAGAACTACAATTTTCCTTTGCCACTTGGCTGCAGATAATGGCACACACCATCCTGTTTGAGATTGTTGCCAATAATTACATCAACAGCCAAAGTCTCTGCTATGGCAGCCTTTTGCACAGTCCCTCCTGTCTCACACCAGTCTAGGAGAACACTAGTGAGTGGCAATGCTTTCTCCTCCCCAGTGAATCCCATACAGTTACAGATTGATTGGGTATAAGCTGACCAGGCTCTACCAAATTCCCTTTTACCAAAGTCAGAGACGCCCTGTGTCCCTTAACCCATGTGTCTGTACACCATTCACAGTGACTGGGTGCATGTGTTCCCTTATGTTTACTGGCATGCTTTCAGGGACACACAAACAACCCACTTCATTCCTGGCACTACTTTGTGCACTGCTTGTCCTTTTGGGACACTGCCTGGCAATATGCCCAGTTTCTTTGCAAACCCAACATTCATTTCTTTTCTCAGGTAAACCTTTTCTTTGCAACCTGGGGCTACCTGGTTTCAGTGGAGGTAGGAGGGTTTTAGCTACCCTGAAGATGCGCTTTTCCATTTCTGCCATGCCACGCTCACCCAAATTTGTTCTCAGAGCAAGTCTGCTTCTGGCATAGCGTTCCGAGAGTTCAGCAGCCTCTTGCACTGTTTTTGGATCTTGGTCCTCCAACCAGGTTTTCAGCTCTGCTGGGCATGCCCCAAAAAACTGCTCTAACATTAAAACATTTTAAATTTTTTTCTACAGAGTTTGTTTCAATTTCTTTCCACCAATGTTTTAAAAACTGACGTTGTTTAATGGCTAGCTTCTCGTAGCTCATGTCAGGGCTTCTCCTGAGCTTACAGAATTAAACTCTGCATGTCTCTACTGTTAATTCATTTTGTTTTAAAAGTGCAGCTTTAAATTTACTGTAATCATTACTGTTCTCATTGTCTATTTGACCCAATGCATCTTGAGCTTTTCCAATAAGTAGCGGGGATAGCTGGAAGCTCCAGGACTCTCTAGGAATATTTGCCTTAATGCAGACTTTTAAAAAGACATCCATATCTTTCCCCTCTTTAAATTCAGCTATCAATTTAGAATTTAATTTGTAACCCAGTCCTGTAGTTCCAGTTAAACCCAGGCCACTTACATGCTCTGGTGCTGGTCTTGGAAGTTGTAGCTTCTCCAGTTTATGTTTCCTCTGGTGCGCTTTCTCCTCTTGCTCGGCCGCTTGCTGAAGTTGTCACTCTTCTCACTCAGCCTCTTGCTGCTGTCACTCAGCCTCTCACCGCTCTCGCTCAGCATCTCACTGAAGTTGTCACTCTCTTTCCTCTGCAGCTCGCTGCTCTTGCCTCTCTTCTCTCTGGAACTCCAGCTCCATTCCCCGCAACTCCATCTGCAGCCTGATCCCTTCTAGCTCCAGAATGCTGGTGACCGTCCCCTGTTGCTGTGGCCCTTAGCTTGCACTGGCTCTGCTGTCCTCCTCACTGGATCTGGACACTGCACTGGACCCTCCACACCCAAGGTTCAGTCCTTTTCAGTCACAGCCTGTGACTTGAGGCTTTGGGCATGGCTGCCACCAGAGCCTCCACGAAGTTCTACTTGTTGGCTCTCCCCTCGTGCTGGACTCCTCTCTCCTGGCACAACTGCCTCAGGTAGTCTGCAGTGTACCCGCTGTAGTTGGAAGCCATCTTCTTCCCTAACTATGGCTATACTAACTTGCACGCAAAAAAAAAAATAAATAAAACAGGTAAGGAACTTAGACTATAAGCACAATGATGTAGTTCTGTTAACTTTTTAAAAGTCACTGCCTTATTTTGCATGTGAGCTGTACAGTATTAATCTGACACACCGAACTGTTAATGCTCATGTTACCAAATACTTTTAAATTGCACCACTACCGACCAAATCTGTCACAAACATGCTCCGATGGTCAGGCCCTCTGCTCCCACAGTGCCAACCATGAAGTGCAATAATGTGAACAGGAGACAGACAGGGTAACCCTCCTGTCTGTTTTGGGTCTCAATCACCTACCAGCCTCAATTTCTGGGGGTCAAAATGTGAACCGTATGCTTGCATGCCCAGTTAACAGACTTACATATGTACCCTCTTTGGGGAATGCAGTACAATCCTTCACACAGAGGTGCCCAGCCAGGTTTCCAAAATGTACCCTTATGACTCAGTATGAGACCTAGGTATATTCTTACCTTTTTGCAAGATTAGTAACACATTCAAACCCTTAAAAGCTGTCAGACTTAAACACAGGTTCAGCATTCACATGTAAAAAACTGATAAAAAGCACAGGCAGTATTTTAAAGAAAGTATTGTTTACTAAAAATTGTAAAACAGGCAAAACCAAACACAGAACAAATATATCAATAACTTACTGTCACATAAAATAGGTGGGAAGTTATGGAACACAAATACTCCTACCACAAATACTTAAGTTCTTGCCTAGCTAGATGTTACCATTAAGTGCCTTCTTAAGTTCAGAGAACTGTGCCTCTCTTGAGTACAGAATAATAAGCTCTGTTTCCCTCTGATGCCTTCTCATTTCAAAATCCATCTTCTCACTCCCTTTTGGTGATGTCACAGTTAGAGCCTCCTAGCTTTAACTTCTTACCATAACTATCCAGAAGGATGTATGTTAATTCTGTGAAAATCAGCAACTAGCCATTTCCCAAATATGACAGTCTTTGATCAAAACATCCCCTTTTGTTTCACAATCCCACAACCATGTCACTAGTTCTCAGCTGGGTGAGAAAACCATAAAGGATCAGCCAGCTGGCTTCCGTTCCTGCTTGGGTCATAACATTTTTATTTAGTTTCAACTTCAAAAGCAGGAGCAGGTTATAAGGAGTAATAAACTGTCCCTCTGGAAGGAAGACTTTTAATTAGGGGTTTCCCTGGTCAGTTTAACATATTGTTACTTCAGGAACACTGACACCTTGGAGGTCAAAGTTCACTTGTCACTGCTAGGCTGTTTTCTTGCCTAAGCAGAACTTCACATACCATATATTTATTTTACAAATGTTATACAATATAACAATAAGCAGATGGAGGAGCGTCGCACTTGTAAGTTTCCAATCCAATGTTCTTGCAGGTGCAGCAAAAAGAACGTAATGACACAGAATTAACCTCTTGTTTACATCTCTGCAAAAGGCTTAAAAAACTGCATTTCAGGTTAACCCCTTGAATTCCAATTATTGTAATCACTTCAAAAGTGTAACTACATACGGTTTTAAACTAAGGGATCCCAGTATCAGTGACATTTTCACATAAAGATTCACCTATATTGTTATAACTGCAGATATGCAAAGAAAGAAGAAAAGACAGAAACTGCAAGGGAAGGCAAAAAGATAGCGAGATGCGGAGAATTGCGAAACCATCAGAGTGATCAGTTCCTAGGTTTCACAAGAAAATGTGGTTGTGAAACCAGACAGATATGACAGAAAAGGAGAGGAAAGAACAGATCCTTGCATTCAACTTATTTCTGTAAAACAATGGGACAGGACCTTACTCAGCCCTGTCACAGCCTATCACTGACGAGCCCAAAACAGCTTGGCCTGCACTGGACGTGACAGTGACACACCGCTGTTCACTGTAACAAAATGTTTCTACTGCAAGCACAAGCAAACATGAGAAATGAGTTAAAACCACACATCTGTAATGTTTGTATAAAATAAACTTAACTCTTACCCGAGGGACACCTGGAAACAAGGCATACAGATGGGTCCGGTAATAGGAATCGTTTATAGAACTGACCATCATAAGTATCTTTGATTTTAAGTTATTGCTGGCCTCAGTAATGGAGTTATAAAAGTTCTTGTCACAGCTTGTCAGCAGTTCATAGTCGAGGCTCTTGTTTTTCAGAATTTCTCCCTGGAGTGCAAACTTAAAAACGTTCAACAGGATAAAAGCTTCTGGGCTTTGAAAAGGAAGACAAATGAGAGGTTGAATATAACAAAAGTCAGGGTAAACCATACACATGGTGACACATGTTGCCGGGTAACACGATAGCTGGGGAACCCCACGACTCACCCGGTCGCTCTTCGATGCCTGTATACATGCCTGCCTGATATGCAGGTATCCTTCTCAGGCACTGCAGAGTAGTTACTGAGTAACCACAACATTATCCAGGTGTCCTTACCCGGTAAGTCTTTAACCAGATGTTTCCTGACACTGTATATATATATGGGGCTTCAGTTACTGGTTAAAAAGCGGAGATTTACACCACTGCACAAGTTACCCAGTAGGTGACGCTCCATGTATATGCACTACATGAGAAAACATACATATAAATTCTGATTTTTGAAGCTTTTCTTTCCCATTTTTCTGTTCATTTACTGAGAACAACCCAGCAGTAATACATCTTCTCGGGTAGTGTCTGTGTGTGTGTGTGTGTGTTGTGTGTGTGTGTGTGTGTGTGTGTGTGTGTGTGTGTGTGGAGTGTGTGTGTGTGTGCATGCATGTCTGCATGCGTGTGTGTTAGTGTGTGCTTTTGCATATGTGTGTATGTGTGTATTTCTGTGTGTGTGTATCTACATATATGTACTGTGTACATATGCATGTGTGCATCTATGTGTGTGTATATGTATGTGTGTGTATGTAGGTGTGTGTGTGTGTGTGTATCTGTGTGCATATAGAGAGAAGTTAAGTATCTTGCTCAGGGTCACACAGGGAGGGTAAGGGACTTGCTCAGGGTCACACAGGGAGGGTAAGAGACTTGCTCAGAGTCACTTAGGGAGGGTAATAATTTGCTCAGTGTCACACATGGAGGGTGAGTGATTTTCTCAGGGTCACACAGGAAGGGTAAGGGACTTGCACAAGATCACACAAGGAGTCAGTGACTATAGTTGGGTTTGAACCCAGGACTCTTGGTTTACAGGTCAATGCTCTAACAGAGAAATTCAAATAAAAATTAATTAAATAATGAACTAACTACAGTACCTCCTCTTGTGTTGTAACTCTGTATATGAGGAGAGCACAAGGCAGGACTATCTAAGAAGGAAGGTGCCAGGCCAGCACATCAATGCAGGAGAGCACCAGGAATGGGCTACCTAAGGAGAAGAGCATTAGTCAAGTCTGCCTAGGTAGGTGAGTACCAGGCTGGCAAATCTAAGGAGGAGAGCGCCAGGTCAGAAAGTCAGAGGAGGGGACCACCCGTTCAGCCTGCCTGGATATGAGAGCACCAGGCCAGCCCATCTAAGGAGAAGAAGGAGAGTGCCAGGCCAGCAAATCAATGAAGTTAATTCCAGGCCCCCACCAAGTGCCCACTTCACTATCTGATGCATGCTATCCAGCAGGGTATATCCAGGCCCCCGCCAACTGCCCACCCCACCAGGTAAAATCTGCTGTCCTGTGAGGGGGGTAAGTCCAGACCCCCATCAACTGCCCACCCCACCATCTGAAACCAGCTCTCCTGCAAGGAGTGGCTCCAGGCCTACAATGCCCTACCAGAGAGGTGTGGAAGAAGAAGAATCAGCATTTATATAGCGCGTTTTCATACACAACGCATCCCAAAGCTCTTTATGAACAATGCTAGACTGGTTTTGAAGTGACTCTAAATCTATGGCTAGAGACATTGGTGGGATCAGTAACAGAGAAGGCTGAGAGGTCACCTGACTAGGAGAAAATAAACAACCATTTGTCGATGACGAATGTTTGCTACTTGCACTGCTGTTGTACTGGGTCCTGCTTGTACACATTTTCACAATGTATTTACCCAGGATAGAGCAGATGAGATGCAGTATTGTATTTTCAATGGAGTATCTTGCTTTTACACATTTTTGAATTGTATTTACTCAGAATAGGCCAGCTAAGAAGCAATATCTAATTTTCAGTGGGCTCCCACACTTTGACCCCAAATTTCCAACAGTCTTTTTATGACCTGACATTATGATCAACTCAACTTCAGTGAGGATCAAATTTATATCACAAGTCATTATGACTCGAGGACAGTTAAACAGTGGCTACCTACCCTTTGACAGTTACTAGTACAGTTTCTTTTGCTTCTGGTCTCTTTAACAATGCGAGCTCATAACTTACAAACAGTTAGTGTCTGAATGTGCATATTGGGGACTTCCCTCTATACTTAATATTTCAAACCAGTAGAGAGAAAACCCCAGAACTGTGCCCCCTACCCTGACCCCAATGGGTCATGGCTGGGAGACACTTGGGGACTGAAGGGTACCTGGAGGTCCTGAGGGGACGGAGGGTTGCTGGAAAGAAAACAAAACAAAATAGAAATGCCCTACTCTGCATGGGGTAACAACATACTGCAGGTATGGGTGGGTTTTAATGTGTGTGTGTGTGTGTGTGTGTGTGTGTGTGTGTGTGTGTATGTGTGTAAGAAATGTCTGGCATTTAAAAATGAAGATTGCATATCTATGACGCATAAATATGGAATGTAATTTGTCCAGATTGGTAGGGACTAGTTTTTAGCCATGGGTTGTGCATTCACAAGGTCAGGGCTAGAATCAAGTCTCAGCCAATCGGGATGCAGGGATTTACTTGCCCATTTTATATCGGTAGTGCAGGGACTGTAGACTTGAACAGAATTTGGAATTATATAGCACCTTTAATGCACACCGAACCTGAATCCCACAGTGCTATAAAAAGCAATGAGTTAGATACTGGTAGTGCAGGGACAATAGGGTAGAACAACCTATGGGGTTATACAGTGCCTTTCATATATATATATATATATATATATATATATATAGTGTATCTCAAAGTGCTTTACAAGCAATGCATAAGATGCAGGTGTAGGGACTATATCATAGAATATAATTTTGATTCATATAGTGCATTTCATATTAATTATACCTCAGGTGCTTTACAAGCAATGACCAGTGGACAGTTGCCATCCATTGTGTATAGAGCAGTTAGGTGAGATTGAGGGAGATTAGAGAAAGCTTGGTAGAGGGGATTAAGTGCAAAAAATGAATCTGCAAGATAAGGTAAGAGGACTGTAGGTACTAAGAGGTGAGGCGACTTAATCAGTCACCCCGTGAGGAAATGGCAGTTCTGAGATTCAAACCCTGGTCTCCATGTTCACAGATCTGTACTTTTAATTTCTTCAAACCAAAAGGAAGTTCATTATAAAATGCTGCCCCCTTCATTACTAATAATAACAGCCTCTGTACCTGTTTCTATGGGACTGTCTGCCCTGGTCCTGCCTCCCTTATGAATATTAATGTTATGAATATTAATGAGGGGCCTATAGCACTACCTTATGCTAGGTCTAGCTTCATTTCACTCTTCTAATGAATAAATATTAGGGGTCTTTATTGCTTGGTTCTGCTCATTGGTACAGAATGGCTCCAAAGTAGAACAAAGGGGCTTCAAGCCCACCATACCACTGGCCCCCTCTTCCCTCTTGATTTCGGGCCATCAACCCACTTCTTCCTGTCCTTTTCTTGGCATCTACTGGTGCCAACGCAACACTATGGGGCATCATGTCCACTCTGTCCTCCTTTTCCCCTTTGGGCTCCTTGCCCACTCCTCTCCTCCCCCCTCCCACTCCCGGAGCACCTGTGGCATGAGTAAACTAAGTTGGGGACTTGGTTTTCTTTTTTTACAGGGTGCATAAAAATAAAAAACAACTCTGAGTGATGGTTTTCTTTATTTCAGGTACTAACACTGAAGACTGGGCACTCCAGTGTCGATGTTGTGTTTGGCAGTGCTGGGGATGGATTCCTTGGTGTCGCACAATGAAAACAGGTGGGCTAGGGGGTAGTGTCCAGCACCATAGGAGGGACTGAGTTATGGTTTTCTTACTTTCAAGAACTGACACTGGGGAGTGAGCACCCCAGTGTCTGTGTTATGTTTGGTGGCATCGGTAGCCAGCACCAAGGATTAAGCACACCGTTGGAAAATTAAGAAGGAATGGTAGGAGGGATTGAGGGAGGTTTTCTCTATTTCAAGTGCCAACTCTGGGGACTGGGCACCCCAGTGTCAATGCCTGGCAGCACCAGAAGTGGTCTTCCCAGTGCTGAACAGTGAAAATGGGCAGGATGGGGGGGGGGTACTAGCCAGCATTTGAAACTAGACACCACAGTGTTGGAAAATTAAGGAAGAAGTGGTGGGAGGGATTGTTTTCAAGTTGGGGCGAGTGCAACCCTGATGCCGTCATACCAAGGGCTACTACCCCTGCCTGCTGTCCTGAATACAGGTTGAGGGGCCTGGGTTTGAAATTAACAGCTACTGGGGTCTTCCTATCCACAGTATACATACATTTATGATGTCTTCACCCAGACTAACTCTTATGTGGGTATCTAACAAGATTGGTACAGCCCTCTGGGAAGCTATAATGACCTGCAATCCCGCCTATACCTTATACTCTTAATCTGGTGATTGCAGTTTTTAGCAGTTAGAATGCAACTCTGTACACACATTAATGATATGCTCACACTATACCAACTTACCAACCAGGTCTGGATTTCTGGCTGCATTTTGTATTCCCCTGTAAAAGACAGTTTTATGCACAAACATGCACTTTCAAGTTATTCGGCATATACTGTAGTTAGTACTTTAATCCAAGTAATAATATGCTCATGGTCCAGGTTAAACTTGAAACAGTGAATCAGGTTTATTCAGGAGACTTAATAAGGGAGGGGCAAGAATCTGAATTGTTACGGTAAAACTGCATTGCACAGAAATAATCACTTTTACATAATCAGTTCCTGGATTAACATAGTTCAACTTTGGGTGCCTAGAATGGAACCAGGCATAACTGATTGGTGCCGCGGGTTGGCCAGTGTTGCAGCTGTATTTGGGCCCTTTGTTGGAAAGAAGGATGATTCACATAGGCAACACATTTGTAAAACTCAAAATCAGTTGTATCTGTGTCCAGATTGCTCATTCAATTTAAACACTTTAACTAGAAACAAGGGACCTGATTCCAAGTCGCAAGGAGCAACCCACGGGCATATGCGAGTTGCACCATGCAGCACTACGCTGGGGACTCTGCACCCTATTCCAAGACAGGCAAGGTCTCCAGCACCTATGACCTGCGACTTGTGGCAGCTGCAGACTTGTGCTACGGGAATGGCACAATGGGCCTGGGTGCCGCAAATTGTGGCCCACATTTAACTGCCCCCAGAGCCCCCCCACCTCATAACACTCTCACAATCCCCTGGGGACCTTGAGAAGGGCTGGCCAGGTGGCACAGGCGCATGGAGGGGGCACGTCACATGATGGACCCAGGGGCTCCTCGAAGATTGGGGTGGGAGGCAGCACTGTGTTGGAGGAGTGCATAGGGCACGGCAATGTATCTTCCATGGTGCTCCAGGGGGGCATCTGTCATTTTGCCAGGATGGATGCCCTTTAGATTACCTCCATACTGGTCTAATGCTAATGCTATTGTGGATCTTGTAATTGTGTACTTGGGTTACGGCAGCCACCCTTTTGGAATAGGGCACAGGTGCTGCTATAACACACCGCAGCAGGTCGCGGGCATTGTGGGTGGTGTAGCCCACCTTTGTCGCAACCTGCATGCAGCATGGCACAAGCCACATCTTGGAATTGGGACTTGCGTATCGCATGGCACAAGGTGCAATTTATGCCATGGGGTTTGGCATAAATTGCCTTGCACCAGGCATATGACATCCTGGAATCGGGCCCAAGGAGTCAGATGGTATCATAGATAATTAGCTGCTGGTTGCAGGGCGCTACCCTGGATTTACTCACTGTACCCAGTAGAATGGAACAAGGCACTGGCGACATCAAGACCTGTTGCTAGCTGGAGCTGTTGGTGGGGGCCAGGGCCGACATGACTCACCTCCACTTCACTACCTTTCCTTGTAGGTGGACGCAACCTGCATGTAGCTGTATCACAGGGGCTGAATCTCCAGATTTGGTCTGTCACCAAGATGGTGGTGCTGCTGCTGATACAATAACAGTCTAATTGGGCCTCTGGTGGCATAGGCCCAGTTGAAGAAAATGTATTTAAGAGTTTTAGGCTGTGGGCTGGTGAACTCTCCAGCTGGATTTTGCCCCCTAAATTCTATTATAACTGCATGGTAGTGCTGCTATAGTTAGGGTAAGTGCAAGCAATTAATGTTAAAGGCCAATTTTTGCAAGGTAACTTTGTGCAGGGTCAACAGATCTGCTTGACATTTTGCAAGCATCGTCGGAAGGGACAGGTCTATTGATATACCAGATTTGGTTTGCATCCCTTGTGTGGTTTCTGAGCTACAGAGTGTTCAAGAATAATAAGAGATTTTTATGTTGTTTTTTTTTTGCTGTTTTGTTTTCAACCTGTATCTCAAAAATGGCTGTAGCTATAGGGCTGAGGTCGGCAGCTGTCATCGTCTCTGGACTGGGACACGTCCGCACTCTTCAAAGCCCAACCGCAAACTGAGGAATCAAGGTAGACTTGTATTATGGCTCTCAATGGGGTTTTCAACTTATAGAAACATACATAGAAATTGATGGCAGATAAGGACCACTTGGTCCACTTAGTCTGCCCATTTCCCTACCTAATGGATAAACACAGAAACATAGACTTTGACGGCAGATAAGGACCGCTTAGCCCAACTGGTCTGCCCATTTCCTACCTACAGGATAAGCTTCAGATCCTAGTTAACCAACAGCCTATTTCTTCCTACCCCCCACAAGAGTTGCCTTGTGTCTGTCCCATGCCTTCTTGAATTCTCCCACAGTTTAAGACCCCACAACCTCCTCGGGAAGGCTGTTCCATGCATCTACCACCCTCTCTGTGAAAAAATACTTCCTCACATTGCCTCTGAGCCGTCCCCCCTCTATCTTCAAATTGTGCCCCCTTATTCTTGCACATCTCTTTTTCTGAAAGATGCTACCCTCTTGGACTTTGTTGATTCCATACTTAAAAGTTTCTATCATGCTCCCCCCTCCCTCCTTTCCTCAAGGTTATACATATTAAGCTGCTTTAGTCTCTCCTCGTATGGCTTCTCTTGCAGACCCTGCACCATTTTAGTTGCCCTCCTCTGGACTGCCTTTATCCTATCTATGTCCTTGCGGAGATGGGGTCTCCAGAACTGGATGCAGTACTCCAGATGGGGTCTCACCAACTGTCTGTACAGAGGGATAACAACTTCCTGTTTTCTGCTGGTGATGCCTCTCCCTATACATCCTAGTATCCCCCCAGCCCTCCCTACTGCCTTCTCACATTGCTTGCTAACCTTAAGTTAATCTGATATGAGCACCCCCAGGTCCCGTTCCATTTTTGTTGTTGTTACTACCTCCCCCCCATTGTGTAATCTTCTCCTGGGTTTTTGTTTCCCAGGTGCATTATTTTGTACTTCTTTGCATTGAATCCAAGCTGCCATACTTCTGACCATTCCTCCAACCTTGCCAAGTCCCTTCTACTCCTTTCCATGCCTCCTTGTGTATCAACCCTGTTGCAGATCTTTGTGTCATCTGCAAAGAGACATACTTTTCCTTCCAATCCCTCTGCAATGTCACTTATAAAGACATTAAAATAAGCCGCAGATCCTAGTTAACCAACAGCCTACTTCCTCCTACCCCCCAACTAGAATTTCCTTATGGCTGTCCCATGCATTATTGAATTCTCCCACTGTTTTTGACCCCACGACCTCCTCAGGAAGGCTGTACCATGCGCCCACCACCCTCTCTGTGAAAAAATACTTCCTCACATTACCCCTGAGTCGCCCCCCATCTTCAAATTGTGCCCCTTTGTTCTTGCACATCTCTTTTTCTGAAAGATACTACCCTCTTGGACTTTGTTGATTCCCTTGAGGTACTTTAAAGTTTCTATCGTGTCCCCCTGTCCCTCCTTTCCTCGAGGCTATACATCTTAAGCTCCTTTCATGGACCCTAATGCTCACCCCATTCTCCTATACTGTACCATGTCAGGTTCCTTACAGATGGAATGGGGTGAGCAAACCCGACACTTGGTGTGTGGAGGAGGGGTGGTGTTCGATGGTAGGGTTGGGTGGGTGGGGCCCACGACCCTAAGGCACACCCTGATGCTTGTTTGTGTGTGGAGGGTGGGGGTGTGCGACAATGGTAGGGTTTGGTGGGGGAGGGGTATAACAGTTGTAAACCCTAACATCCAGTTTCCTGACCTGTATCACTTTGGTTGAAGACCTATGTCTAGAACCCTAACTTTGTTTTAAACAAAGTTTTTTTTAATTAATTTGTTATATAATTTGGGTTGTTTATTGAACAATACTATACACTTAGAAAGTAAATCTCCCCTTTACGCTTTGCTTGAAATTAAAGACCAACAGCGAACCCTTCGCTAGTCTTTTACATTACGTTTGGTATTACCCAGAATTTTAACAAGTATGGGTGAGAGGGCTTTTTCAGTTCTAAGCTCAAAACTATGGAACTCACTACCCCAGCATTGTGTAGGTGCTTTTAGACAAGCAAATTTTAAAAAATTCTTATTAAAGCAGCAGTGCAACAAAAAAAGTTATTCCAAAAAGCTAATTTTCTGCTGTGGTTATGAAAAATATTGGCAGAACTCTTGATTTGGGTTTTCTGGATGCTTCCTATGCTGTGTACTGCACATTTACATTTTTGTCTGGACTCTTACCCTCCTCAAGACCTCTATATTATTTATATGCAAAAATGAAGCGACCATCTTTTTTTCTTGAGAAATAATTATTTTAAAATTGTCATAAAGTTCTTAAATGATAATGTAAACTGAAAACATTACCACCAAAATAAACTGGAAGACATCTGCCATCAATTAGGAAGAAAAAAGGTGGGGTCAAATTTTAGCCCATTTTCGTTGCACTGCTGCTTTAAGTCACAATCTCAAGCTGTATGTAAATGTTTTTAAGAATGTATTTTATTTGTAATTGTTTGTTATGTATTGTGTGTAGTTATGATCTAAGCTTCACTGGATTTGGAGCTCCGGGTCGTTCCTGAAAACGGGTTTCGGTCCAGTGTACTTACCCGGTATATAAAGTGAACTGAATTGAACTGAAGGGAGGAATAACACGGCTGGCTATGAAAGAAGGGCAGCTGGTGAAGGATGAGGACAAGGTGGAAGTTCTTAATAAATTCTTCTGCTTGGTCTTCACACATGAAGAAGTAGGTAATGGTCCAGAACTACCCAAATCACATCACCACACAGGTGGAGTGGATTTCAGCCCCTTTACAGAGGAAAGGGTCCTCGAGGAACTGTCCAAATTAAAGGTGGACAAGGCAATGGGGCCAGATGGAATACACCCTCGGTTCTGAGGGAACTTCGAGAGGAACATGCCTCCCCACTGGCCGAACTATTTAATAAATTTCTGGAACATGGCATAGTGCCTCAGGACCAGAGAAGAGCTACAGCTGTGCCACTACACAAGAGCAGGAATAGGCAGACAGCAGGAAACTATCACCCTGTCAGCCTGACCTCAATGGTAGGTAAAATAATGGAGTCCTTACTAAAGGAGACAGTAGTGGAGTACCTATTAGTAAGTGGAAAACTTGACCCCAAAGTAGCATGGCTTCACAGCAAGGCACTTGTGCCAAACACATATGATAGAATTCTTTGACTGAGTCACTAGAGTGGTATACCAGGGTGCAGCTGTAGACATAGTATACCTAGACTTTAGCAAAGCCTTTGATATGGTTCCACACAGAAGGCTTGCTAGTAAACTGGAGAAAGCAGGGGTTGGACAGAAAGTAGTGGAATGGGTCAAAAGCTGGTCACAGGACAGGACACAGAGAGTTATGGAAAACGGAACCTTGCCAAAGGAAGGGAGAGTGGCCAGTGGGGTTCCACAGGGATTGGTGCTTGGCCCAGTCCTTTTCAATATATTCATCAGTGACATCGCTGATGAACTAAAGAGGATGGTCTACCTGTTCACAGAAAACACAAAACTCTGGAACAGGGTGCACACACAGGAAGGAGTTTCAGACATGGAGGCAGATCTTCATAACCCAGAGGAATGGTCCAGGAACTGGCAGTTCAGATTCAAAGCCAAAAAGTGTAAGGTAATGCACTTGTGAAAGAGGAACCAAGGAAATAAATATATCCTGTATGGCAGCAATTAGAAGAGACAAAGCTGGAATGGAATCTAGGGGTTATTTTTTATTTATTTATTGAATTGTTTCACCAGGAAAGGTATACTGAGCAACTTAATGCTTGTCTCACGGCACATCCTGGGGGAAGGAGGAGTGGGATATACACAGTTAAATACATACAATGTCATTACAGAGACATAAAACATGGGATACATGATAGTCAATACATACAATATGATTACAGAGGCATAATACAAGGGATATATGATGCCAGATGCTTTAAAGGTAGGAAAGCAATGCAAAAAAGCAGCACTAAAGGCAAGCAGCATCTTTGGGTGCATAGGTAGAGGTATCACTAGCTGAACGAGAGAGGTAATTGTCTCACTATATAGATTCTTGGTGAGACCACACTTAGAGTACTGTGTGCAGTTCTGGAGACACCATCAAAAGAAGGATATAAGTCAACTGGAATCAGTGCAGAGAGCCACCAAAATGGTGCAGGATCTGCAATGCGAATTCTATAAAGCTAAATTCCCCTGCTGAATCTATTCTCACTAGAGCATAGAAGGAACAGAGGGGACATGATAGAAACATTTAAATTTCTTAAAGGGATAAACACATTACAAACTAGTAACCTCTTTCAAGAGAATAGATCAGCGTGTACAAAGGGACACAACTTGCGACTCCTAGGCAGTAAATTCAGAACAAATATTAGGACGTTCTTTTTTACAGAGAGGATCGTGGACCCATGGAACAGCCTGTCACAGGATGTGATGGCAGCAAAGACAGTTGGGCAATTCAAATGGGCATGGGATAGATAGTAATAATAAGAATAACTTAATTTGTGTGAAACGGAATTCAAGAAATATCAAAGTGCATTTACAGAACAGCTAAAACAATAAATAATTTAGAACCACGTAAAATGAAAGAATCCATAAATTAGTGATCGAGATAGGCAAAAGAGAATAAAAACATTTTCAGAGCAGAATTAAAGCTCTCCACAGTCAGGCACACCCTTATCCGAAGAGCTTGAGAATTCCACAGGTTATGAGCTGCAAAAGCAAACACACAAGCTCCAGAGGTCTTCAAACAAACCCTGGGAATCTTCAGCAATCCCTCTTCAGCAGAGTGGAGTGGTTGGAGGGGGCGGTAGGGACAGAGGAGATCTTGCAGATAACCTGGTCCCTGATCATGTAGGGCCTTGTAGGTTAGCAAACCAACCTTGAAGGTGATCCACCACTGAACAGGCAGCCAATGCAGGCCGAGCAGCACAGGAGTGACACGGCTAGATCAAAAAAAGCCAAGTCAACAACCTGGCCACAGCATTCTGCACCAGCTGCAAGTGGCAGATATCATCCCCTGGAAGCCCTAGGTACAGGGCATTGCAGTAATCAAGCCGGGAGGTCATAAAGGCATGGACCAGTGTTGAAAGATCACCAGGTGGAACCAAGTGCTTAATCCAGGCAATATTCCTTAGACGGTAAAATGAGGTCTTGATGACAGATGACACCTGAGACTTCAGGGTCATCCCCTCATAAAAAATAACACCCAGGCTCCACACCCATTCAGAGGACATCAGCTGGCGACCACCAAGCAAAAGCCCAGAGGTCTGCCCTGCTGAGGACCCATCTACCCGGTGAACTGGTCCACCACCAAAACCTCAGCCACAGTACAGTCACCTCAGCATGTTCAGTGCATAACAAGGGGGGGTAGTTATCTCAAGCACACTAGATAGACCACACACTCTCCTTCTGCTGACAAATTCTTACGTTCTTCTTAATGTGAGTCTACATCTGCTAAGTTGTGTCTGCCTGCTCAATTTTCAAAAATTATGCCTGTCTCCGACAACCAAAATACAGTTTGTGACAAGAAATGATGCAAATTTATGTTCCTTCTTTTTTGTCACAACTTGGATAGATCGATGAAGGCTACAGATCACTTTGTAGATGCCCGCAGATTGACTAGATGGTCAGTTACAATGGGTGCAGACACAAGTCAGCAATCACAAATTAAGCAGACAGATCTGGGAAAGAACCTTTTGAGAGCTCTGCCCTTTATGGAAATCTGGGTTTTTGTCTGCCAATTAAAGGTACAGTATGACTAGCTTCATGTTTCCCATATCCGAGCCCCACTTACACCATTCAGACCCTTGTGATATAGAACTTGGAATCAGTAGTGTCAGCAGTCGGGGGACACATGGGACTGGAGTTATTCAGATGTGTATTGTGTATCAGGTGACCACTGAAAATGGCATTTTCTGCTCCCCTTTACTCATCCACCAGGATGCTTAGGGAAATGAGCCAATTCATCTTGCTTGCTCCTCCAGGAAAACATTTAAAAGAAGCATTTGTCAATGCTGAATGTTTGCTAGTTGGCAGTAGCATTGGAAGTGCAGGAGTTAGATGCAGAATAGGAATGGCAGTGAAGTATTGTGAACATACGAAACTGCCAGCAGAAACAGACCATCTGGTCTATCGATGTCTGCTCGAGTGTGCAGCTAGCATCCTAGATTGCAACTGCTCCAACCCCTTCCCCAACTGTCCCTCCCATAACTGCCTCAGCCTCCACCAGGCAGACCCTCCCTCTTGCTTCATCCTACTCCCTCTTACAACTTCCTGCTGCCTTACATAATACCACCCCCTCTGTTACAGAATTCCATTTAGACACCACTCTCTCGGTGAAGTAGTGTCTCCTCATCTCCCTCCTAAATCATCCACCCTCCAATCTTAGCCTATGTCCTCTTGAGTCCCTACTGTTCTTCAGTTTAAACAACCCTTCAGTACTGGGTTTGTTTACACCCCTCAAGTATTTGAACGTTTCAATCATATCTCTCCTATCCCTCCTCTCCTCCAGTGTGTACATATTCAGTTCCTGCAACCTGTCTTCATAGGCCTTTCCTTCCATCCCCTGCAACATTTTTGCTGCCCTCTGTTGTACTCCCTCCAGTAAATTAATGTCCCTCTTCAGATATGGCCGTCAGTATTCAACACAGTACTCTAAGTGTGGCCTGACCAACAATCTGTAGGGGACAGGATTACCTCCCTATGCCTGGACGAGAAGCCCTTTGTGATACAGCCCATCATCCTGTTCGCCTTAGCCGCTGCTTTCCTGCATTGGGCAGAGTTGGTCATGCTCCGTGTTACCAACACCCCTAGGTCCTTCTCCTCCTCAGTGATCCTCAGTGTCACCTCTTCCAGACAGTAGTCCCTCCTTGGGTGTTTTGCCCCAAAGTGCATAACCGTGCACTTCCTCGCATTGAATTGCAACTGCCACTTCTCTGACCACCCCTCCAGTCTGCTTAGGTCCCCTTGCAATTGCTTCCATCCATCCTTTTCATCCACCACCACCCCCATTTTGGTATCATCTGCAAACAAACTAACCCCTGCTCCCAACTCCGTGTTCAATATCTGAGATAAAGAGCCCAAATAGCACCAAGCCCAGCACTGATTTCTGCAGCGCACTGCTTGTCACCGTTCTGGGTGTCAAGAGTCGAGAGCTCCCCCCACCACAACCACCCATTGTAGCCTCCCCTGTAGCCAGGTCTCTATCCAGTTTGTCAGCTTTTTTGCACCCCCACAGCAGTGAGCTTCCCCCCCCCCCGCAGTCTCCCCTGTGGCACTGTATCGAAGGCCTTGCTGAAGTACTGTACTTGGACATCTACTGCATGACCCCATCCAGCTCCCTTGTTACCCAGTCATAATATTCTGTTAGATTAGTCTGACAAGACCTCCCCAAGATGAACCCATGCTGCTGCCCATCCTGGAGGCCATTGTCCTCGAGGAACAACACCAGCTTCTCCTTCAGTATCATCTCCTTAAGTTTCCCCACTATGGAAGTGAGACTGACAGGCTGATAACTTCCAGGCTCATCCCTAGGCCCAGTCTTTTGTATGGGCACCACATGGGCCACCTTCCAGTCCTGAGGCACACAACCCCCTGTCCAGGGAAGTGCTAAACAGATCTGCCAGTGGCTCCTCCAACACTCTGGGGTGGGTACCATCAGAACCTGGTGCCTTGTCCACCCTTAATGCCCTCAACCCCTCTAGCACTCTACTCCCCATGATCACTGTGTCTGTCATCTCCTCTCCCACTCCCCCACCCTCCCAGTTCATCCAGGTAGTAGTCCATGCTTCTCCATAGTGAAATCTGAGCAGAAGTACTCCTTCAGTGTTTCTGCTTGTTCCTCTCCTTTTTTCACTAATTCCCCTCCCCACTTTATCCTCACTATATGGTCTTTGCACTTCCTCTTCTCCCTGACATATCCGAAAAAGTCCTTCTCCCTTCCCTTCATCCCCTGCGCTAACCTTAGTTCCCTGGAGGCATTTGCTATTCTCACCCGCTTGGTCACCACCTTGGACCAGCTCCCATAAGCGTCCCTATCCTCTTCCTTCCTTATTCTCCTGAATTTCCTGTACGCAGCCCTCTTCACCCTCACCCCCTCCAGCACCTCACTGTTCAGCCAGCATGGTTTCTTGGCTCTGCCCTTCTTTCTCCTAGTCCTGGTGCAGGCTACTGTAGCCTCTGTTAGCTCTGTTTTAATAACTTCCCACTTTCACTCTCCATCCACCTCCGGCCTAATACCCTGGAGTCTCCCTTGCAGTATTTCTCTCATCCTCCTGAAGTCTACCCTCCTAAAACCCACCACCCTAGTACCTGTGCCTCCAGACTCCCTGCCCATCACGAGTATGAATCACACTGTTTGGTGGTTGCTACCAGCTAGTGGGTCCTCAACCCTTACTTCTCTCACTGCCTCCTCATTTGACAGCACCAGGTCCATTGTGTTACCTAGTCATGTAGACCCACTTACCAGCTGTGTCAGGAGACCCTCCTGGATCACATCCAGGAGCACCTGCTCCCTGGCGCTGGGGGTAGCAGGGGTGCTCCAATCAACCCCTGGCAGATTGAAATCCCCTACAATCACCACACTCCCCTTTCTACACACCTTCCTTATTTGCTCCGCTAACTCCCTGTCCAGTTCCACTGATTGGGCTAGTGGTCTGTGTCACAAACCCACTCAGCAGGTCAGCCCTCTACTCCCAAAGTGCCAACCTCTGAGCGTAGTCTTGTGAACAGTGAACAGAACAAGGTAGCCCTCTTGTCTGTTTTGTGGATTCGAGTCACCTTAGTCCCAAGTTCTGGAGGGATTCAAACTTGTTAACCTCTTGTTAGCATACCCAATTGTCAGGCTCAGATACTTCTGTCTTCGGGGAACCAGATATCTTTGCCTACGGGCACCTAACCAGGTATTATAAAATTAACCCTGTTTGAACTCTATATAAGACCCAGAGAAACTCTTAACCTGTTTCCCAGTTTGGTACACCCATAAACTCATGCACCGTGTCAGCTTTAAGACCATCTAACTTCACTTAAAACCAAAGAAATGTTTCAAGGCACACCAGGCAGTTTCTGTTTTAAAAATATATCTTTACTAAACAAAAGGTAAAATAGTAAACAGTAATATACAGAACTCTTATCACAAAAAACATACAACTCATTAAACAAAAAGGTGTAAAAGTGCAACTATATTTCCTATCCACAAAATACTTATCTTCTAAGGGCTTGATGTTGCTGCTTCAAAGTCAGGTAAAGAAGTCAGTCTATGAAACCAAAATCATAGTTTTTAAAAGCTTCTTTCTCCAGCCCCCTGGATGAGGTCACTGTACTTCCTCCCTATCAGGATATCATTACTTAAAATATATCTCTACAGGAAACAGGATCCTTATAAGGCAGTAAGATCCTATTTTTCTCAGCATAACATCAATTCTCAAATGATACTTCTTTGATGAAAAAGGGTCTTCCTGATCTTCACAGATATCAAAGCCTTTTTAATTTCACAGAGAAGTGTCATACCCAGCTTTCCTTTCCTGTAAACGTTGTAAAAATGGATGTTCTTTCCTGCCAACTAGGCTACTGACAACAGAACTAGCTAAACAGGATGTCCCTGATTTTAGGTACCTTTTACCCCTGCAATTATCTTGGCCTTGCAGGTGTTAGATTTTTTTTTTATCTAAGTTCCTGTGTTTGTGGTCATCTCACATACTGAGATCGGGGGTGGGGGGGATGTGTGAGTGAGGGAGGTCACTCCAAGTGCACTGGCATTTCCAGCAGACAAATTCAATACCACATTTCTGTTATTTTTAAGAAATAAAAAATGATACAGCACTCAGAGCTGGCTGTCTATGTCACAGACTGTACACCGCCCCTAGCCTCAGCTTTCTATCCCTGGAGTCCAGAAGCTGCATCCATAGTTCCTCTGTCCTCTCTCCCTTCCTCCCCCTCGTCCCTCATACATTTGATCCCTTCTCTCATATAGAGTGCTACTTCACCCCCTCTCCCAACCCCCTGGTCCTTCCTGTACATGCTATACCCCGGGACTGCCAGATCCCAGTCATGGTACTGGGTTGCCTAAGTTTCAGTCACTGCAGCAATGTCCACATTCCCCACTGTAAAGAGCACCTGAAGTTCTGCAATTTTATAACCCAGGTTTCTCGCATTTAGGGAGACCACCTTCCATCCGTTCCCCTCCTTCCTCTCTCCCCTCTTCTCTTTGGTTTTCTCCCCTCCTCTTGGTGGTCCACTCTCTTTATCTACCTTGTTATTACAGGGGGATAGTGCCATCTGTACTCCAACCTGGCAACCCTGCATGCATCCTCCTTGTGTTGCTTCGCCTCTGCCATTACCCATAACTAGGGGGGGTCCCTAGACGCTCCTTTCCAGAACCTTTTCCTATCAGCAGTACTCTTGCCATCCCCCTCCTAGTTTAAATCCACCTTTGTTGCTGTATACTTCGCTATTCCACTTTTCAGTACTCCCCTCCCGTCCCCGCTGAAGTGTAACCTGTCTCCTGCATATAAGTCACTATTGCCCCAGATCGTGTCCCAGTCCATCACTAAACCATACTCTTTGGTATGGCACCAATCTCTTTAGCCACTCATTGAACTCCTCTATCCTTCTTTTCCTCCCTGTGCTCACACAAGGTACTGGGAGCACCTCAGAGAATGTCACCGATCCCCAACCTCCTCATACTGCCTACCCAACTCCTTGAACCTCCCCTGCACCTCCTCTACAGTCTTCCCCGCCAAGTCATTTGTACCCATGTGTATCACTATGTAAGGGTTCTTCCTCCTCTTCCATGCGCACTTGAGAAGTGCCTGCCCCACCTTTCCCACAGTCAACCCAGGGATAGCTTCAACCCAGATATGACTGTGCCTCCCCCCCTTCCGCCCCATCTAACCCCCTTCAGTATAGAATCCCCCAGCACAAGTACCCCCATTCCTGTCCCATACCCCCTCCCCGTTTTACCCTTTCCTCATGTCCAGGGTCCACACTGCCCTTCCCCTTATAGTCACCACCTGTGATTCCTACAACTTCCTCCCCTGTTTCCACCCCCCCACTGCCTCTGCTGAGCTCCTCCCATCCTCCCTACACACCTTACCAGCCTGACTTCTGGGCTTTCACTATCCTTTCCCCCTCTCTGATCTCTGACCCCTCCCCTACACCCTCCAATGCTGACTCTGAGTACCTATTTCCCGCTACCCCCATAGCGGTGCCCATGTCATCCTTCTCCCTGCCTTGAGTCTTCTCCCCTCCAGTTTCATCCACCTCTCCCTCCTTCCTTAATATCACCCCTTCAACCCTGCCAATCGTGCTTTTCCAGCTCTTTCCCTTTGCCAGTCTGCCCCTCACCTCCTTGTCCACCTCCCCACCAGGTGTAGTCCTACTCCTTCCCCTCCCTCCTTAATAGCAGAGGTGTGAATCTGTTATTAAGCACTATGCCTCCTACTTTGCACCCCCCTGACAGTTCTCCCCTCCAACGTGCTCCTCCCTGAGCCTCCCCCAGTCCTCCTCTATCCCCAACCAACTGCAAGTTCTTTTGGTGATTCCTGCAATCTCCCCCCAAGGGGGCTCCCCCTTGTCTCATGCACAGTCTCCCTTCCTGCCTCTACTCTGCCTGTGCCTCTGATCCTGGGGTCAGCTTCAGGACCTATGTGCACTGTCATCGCCCCCCCCACTAGCTCCTTCTCCTCCTCCCCCCGACAGGATTTTATTTATTTTATTATTTTTTATTATTAGATCATCGGTTTACAGACCTTTGAGTCATAGACTCATTTACAAAGGCACCTCATCAAGAGAACAATACATCACAGCAAACAAACAGTACAGTACATAACGCTTAGATTAAAAAAGCAACCAGTGTTACAGACATTCACTGGTGACCTCCAACCTCGCCTGCCCCACCTCCTAAGCTCCTCCTTAACCACCACAGCTCCTCCTTTAAAATAGTCAGCTGGCTACAAACCATACACCCCCCCATACTCCAAGCCCAGTCCAGGATCATGGCAGACCCACACCCCGTGCACCCCACCACCCTTTCAAAGATGCTGGTCCTAGTGGCGTGTGGCCCCTGTCCCATTCTAGACCAATCCTTAGTTCCTGACCCTACTCAAAATTTTGTTCCCTCCACAAAATGACAACACTACTGCCACCCAGTTGATAGGGGTAGTGCAGGTTCAAATCACAGTCAATAAAGTACTGTATTGTGAGTCCGTAGCCTGAATAACATATAGATTAGCAGAACTGAACTTCACCTCAGCCCCACCTCCACCCTGCAGAGACGGACAGACATTGGGGATTGCCTTTGGGTCATCGCCCATAATGCTCATGCCATTTCACCTCACCCTGTCCTGCAGACACAGACAAGTGTTGAGGTGTGCCTTGGGGTGTTCAGCTTTACAGTCACCCCATTCCACCAGGACATACACTGAAATCGGTGCAGTATAGCAGAATGGAGGGAACTCTGGAGCCAAAGAGTCCAAGGCACATCTCGATGTCTGTCACTGGCTGCAGGGCGGGGGTGGATTGGCATGAGCATTACCGCCGGCAATCCAAAGGCACACCCCTGATGCCTATCAGTCTGTATAGGGTGGGACTTTATGGTTAGAAACCCCTAATGCCCTGGGTGTGTGTTGGTATTTGCACTAAAAAGTTTCAGCATGGCCTTTTTGTGACCCCCACCTCATGAAAGCATTTGGGATCTCTGCTCATGAACAGTGGCACTGTGATTTTGTTAATTTGTCCCAAACATTGATTTCCTGCAGTGACTGCTCCATTGTGCGCCGGATGTGTAAAAACACATTTCGGCTAGTATGTGACAAATGACAGCTATACTGCTCATAAGGAGGTGTGAAAAAATAGCAATGTTGAAAATCTGGAGTGAAATATTAAAAATTCTCGAAGTTACAAGCGTGCATTGAAACTGCACAATGCACACTCGTAACACAGTCATTTTTTGAAATTTTCTCACCAAATTCTTCACCACCTCTACAGTCTCCCCCGCCAAGTCATCTATACCCACGTGCATCACTATGTGAGGGTTCTTCCTCCTCTTCCATGCGTACTTGAAAAGTGCTTGCCCCACCTTTCCCTCAGCCAACCCAGGGATAGCTTCAACCCAGATATGGCTGTGCCTTCCCCCTTCCACTCCATCTGACCCCCTTCAGTATAGAATCCCCCAGCACAAGTACCCCATTCCTGTACCATTCCTGTCCCATCCCCCCTCCCCCCTTTACCCTTTCCACATCTCCAGGGTCCACACTGCCCTGCCCCTATAGTCACCACCTGTGATTCCTACAACTTCCTTCCCTGTTTCCACCCCTCCCACTGCCTCTGCCCTGCTCCTCCCAGCCCCCCTACACCCCTTACCAATCTGACTCCTGACTTCTGAGCTTTCACTATCCTTCCCCCGATCTCTGATCCCTCCCCTACACCCTCTGATGATGACTCTGAGTACCTATTTCCCGCTACCCCCATAGCAGTGCCCATCTCATCCTTCTCCCTGCCCTGAGTCTTCTCCCCGCTGGTTTCATCCACCTCTCCCTCCTTCCTTAATATCACCCCCTCAACCCTGCTGACCATGCTTTTCAAGCCCTTTCCCTTTGCCAGTCCACCCCACACCTCCTTGTCCACTGCCCCATTGGTGTAGTCCTCCTCCTCCCCCTCCCTCCTTAATAGCAGAGGCGCAAATCTGTTATTAAGCACCATGCCTCCTACTTTGCATCCACCTGACAGTTCTCCCCTCCAACATGCTGCTCCCTGAGCCTCCCTGGTCCTCCTCTACCCCCAACCAACTGCCAGCTCTTTTGGTGCTTCTCACTATCCCCCCCGCCGGGTGGCCCCCTTGTCTCATGCACACCCTCCCTTGCCCCCCTCTACTCTGCCTGTGCCTCTGATCCCGGGGTCAGCTTCAGGACCTATGTGCTCTGTCATCACCCCCCCACCAGCCCCTTCCCCTCCCCTCCCCTCTGACAGGATGACCTCCAACCTCACCTGCCCCACCTCCTAAGCTCCTCCTTAACCACCACAGCTCATCCTTTAAAATAGTCAGCTGGCTACAAACCATACACCCCCCCCCCCTCCAAGCCCAGTCCAGGATCATGGCAGACCCACACCCCGTGCACGCCACCACCCTTTCAAGATGCTGGCCCTAGTGGTGTGTGGCCCCTGTCCAATTCTAGCCCCTATCCTTAGTTTCTGACCCTACTTAAAATTTTGTTCCCTCCACAAAATGACAACACTACTGCCACCCAGCTGATGGGGTAGTGCAGGTTCAGATCACTGTAAATCAAGCACTGCATTATGAGTCCATAGCCTGAATAATGTATAGATTAGCAGAACTGAACTTCACGCCAAACCCAACTCCACCCTGCAGAGATGGACAGACATTGGGGATTGCCTTTGGGTCATCGCCCATAATGCTCATGCCATTTCACCTCATCCTATCCTGCAGACACTGACAAGTGTTGAGGTATGCCTTGGGGTGTTCAGCTTTACAGTCACCCCACTCCATAAGGACATACACTGAAATAGTTTCATAGTTTCATAGTAGTCACAAAGCATATATAGACTTTTGTCCTTGACTGCTTGCAAAAGTTTATTTTATTTTATCATCAAGTGAACAAATTAATTCACTAAAACCTTGTTACTACTGTAGTCATCCAATCTTACCTTAAAAATATCCAACGTTGAACTATTAACTATGTCATGGGGAAGAGAGTTCCACCCAGAGACAACCCTCTGACTGAACCACTGTTTCCTTTTTTTGAGATTTCCACTTTTGCTGTTTAATTTGTCTGCAATGAGATCTAGTGTAGTAATTTCTAACAGTTAATTCAAGCCCCAAATCTTCTCTGAGAGCAATGTCTTGAAATGATCTATAAACTAAGATCATATCACCCCTCCATCTTCTATAAGCCAAAGACTACAGATCCAGCCTAACCAACCTATCCTCATATGTCATGTTTTTAAGTCCCAATACTGATCGAGTAGCCCTACGTTGCACTCTCTCCACTCTCGCTATCTCACCCCTAGTGTAAGGGGCCCAAACCTGGGAACAATACTCACAGTGAGCTCTAACCAATGATCCATACAGTGGGACCACAACCTCTTAGCTCTTTGAAATGGGTGCAGTATAGCAGAATGGGGGGAACTCTGGGGCCGAAGAGTCCAAGGCACATTTCGATGCCTGTCACTGGCTGCAGGGTGGGGATGGAATGGCATGAGCATTACAGCCAGCAATCCAAAGGCACACCCCTGATGCCTGTCAGTCTGTACAGGGTGGGACGTTATGGTTAGAAACCCTTTACACCCCGGGTGTTTGTTGGTATTTGCACTACAAATTTTCAAAATGTCCTTTTTGCGACCCTCACCTCATGAAAGCATTTGGGACCTCTGCTCATGAACAGTGGCACTGTGATTGTTAGTCTGTCCCGAACGTTGATTTCCCACAGCGACCGTGCCATTCTGCGCCAGATGTCAAAAACAGTTTGGGCAGGACGTGAAAAATGACAGCTATAGTGTTCATAAGGGTGTGTGCAAAAATGCCAATGTTGCAGATCTGGAGTGAAAATATTACAAATTCTCGAAGTTCCGAGTGTGCATTGAAACTGCACAATGTACGCTCATAACATAGTCATTTAATGAACTTTTGTCACCATATTTTCAGCATAGGCATTTTTGGACCTCCGATCATGAACAGTGTCACTGGGATTTTGTTAATTTGTCCCAAACATTGATTTCCCTCAGCAACCATGCCATTTTGAGCCAGATGTGTGAAAACACATTTCGGCCAGGATGTGACAAATGACAGTTGTATTGTTTATAAGGAGGTGTGAAGAAATGGCAATGTTGAAAATCTGGAGTGAAATATAAAAATCTTTCGAAGTTACGAGCGTGCATGGAAACTGCACAATGCATGCTTGTAACGGTCATTTTTTTGAAATTGTCTCACCAAATTTTCAATGTAGGCATTTTAGGACCTCTGCTCATGAAAAGTGTTACCGTGATTTTCTTAATCAGTCCCGAACGTTGATTTCCCACAGCGACCGCGACACTGTGTGCCACATGTGCGAAAACACATTTTGGGCGGGATGTCAAAAATGACAGCTGTACTGTTCGTAAGGAGGTGTGAAAAAATGACAATGCTGAAAATCTGGAATGAAAATATAAAAAATTCTTGAAGTTAAGAGCATGCGTAGAAACTATGCAATGTACACTCGTAACACAGTCATTTTAAGGAATTTGTTCACCAAATTTGCAGCATAGGCTGTTTGGGAGCCCACCTCATGAACAGTGACACTGTTGTTTCATTAATTGATCCCGAAAGGTGATTCTGCGCAGTGACCGCGAAATCACCTTTCAGGACCAAATAACGAAATGACAGTGACTGAGTTCATGAGGTGGGGTCCCAAGAACCCCATGTTGAAAACTTGAGGCCAAAAGTCACAAAAATGGCCAAGATATCCACATAAGTTGAAAAAAAACCATTTATGCCATTATACAGCTTACCGGCATTTCTTCACTTCGTGGTCGGCTTTAAAGAGTGCAGATGTGTTCCTGGTCCACCAAACATTGTCATGCCAGGCTCCGTAGGTACATATGGGGTAAGGGGAGTGTGGGGGAGGTCAGGTGTGCAGAGGGTGAGAGTGTGTTGGGGGAGGGGGCACCGGCGACAACAAGAGACCGTTTTTGTCTTTCATAGGTTGAAAATAAAACATTGCAGTAAAGTTTTTCCTTTTCAGGTTTGTTTTTGGCACACTGGGGTGGGCTCCCAGTGTGCCACCTGTGTTGTTTGGGGAGGGTGACTGAAGCTGATGGTGATTGGGCCCCTCTTCGGCACAGAAAATGTGTCTGTGTGTGGGGGGTGTGCATGATGGTGAGGGTGATTGGGCACCCCCTCAGCATACATAACGATTACATGGGGGGACATTATGCCAACAGGGATTGGGCTCCCCCGTCAGCAAATGACCTGGGGAAGGGGCATGCCAACAGGGAGATTGGGCACCTCCATCAGCTTTCATGTGAACTGTTAGTGGTGGACGGTAACACCTGCCGCCATGTTTATTGAAATGTTACACCAGGCAAGGCACCGCCCTGCAATGACAGGTCGCTCCCTTATTGCAGAAGCTAATTCGTTTTAAGTTGGTGGCACGCTTGCTGAACTAGTGTCAGCAGCAGTGTGCCACCACATTGGGTAACAAGGGCCAAGCACAAGAATGCAGTGGTGGCATTGGATGCCACAGTGCTGCACCTCCAAAACCCGCTTCTCTCCTAAGCTGCCACATAATGTTTCGTGCACATGCACACACGCAGACATAATAAATGGAGAAATAGCAGTGTGTGTGTAAAGCAGTACTCTCTAGTGTAAGCTGCTGAACAGCAGTCCAAAAATGGTGAGTAACTGTAATAGTAGAGAAACCCCAGTGGGGGTCAGTGAGAGTTTAAACTGAGTGATTATTATCAGGCCAAGTGGCACAGTGATAGCACTACTGCTGGCTACACCTGCAAGCTGTATTCCAGAACATCTGGGTAGGCTGGGGAAAAGGACTATACTTCCCAGGGACTGCATTCCTTCCTTCCTTGGGGAGAGGGAAAAAGCCTCCCACTGCCTGACTGCTGACTAGTTCCAGCAGGCAGCATGTAGCACAGAAGGAAGCACACGTAAGGGGTGGTGCCTATTGCTGGATGTTTGCCACAAGACTCCTTCCCTCCTCTGGGTCAGGAGGTGAATTTTTATGTTGATTGTGCGCAGCACAAGAAACATATTGAGACAGCTTGCTCAGAAGCAGGTTGTGGAGGCGCGGCACTGTTGTGGCCAATGCCCCCACAGCCTGCAAAGGCTTGTCCCGCTTCCCCCAATGCCGTGTCACGCTGCTGGTGACACAAGTTTGGACCGTTGGCACCAACTTGTGACAATTTCACTGCTGCAATGAGGGGCCGCTTCGTCTTTGCAGTGTCAGCCATCCGCTGCAATGAGGGAGCGACCCGTCATTGCAGGGTGGAGCTTCAACTCTGATATTAGCTTAGGAACATGGCAGCAGCTTGCTGCCATGTTCACAAACAATATAACCCCCCACCGTGTTTATTTCTGCCGACGGGGCCCCATTCCATTGGCTTCAGTGCCCTAATGTTGAATTTGCCCGAGGGAGCCCACTTCCCATCGGCATTCTGTAACCACCCCCACTTTGATTGTCTGCCAACGGGTGCTCAACTCCGCCGGCATAATCTAAGCCTCCCCCCTTTTGTTGTGTGCCGAAGGGGTGCCCAATCCCCCATTGGCTACTGCTGCCACCCCAAAAAAGAGTCCCTTGGCACACTGGGAGCCCACCCCAGCATGCCACATGCCCCTGTAATGTTAAAAACATTTTTTTTTTTACCCTGAAAAAAAGGAAACTGTCCCTTGGTGCTCGCCTGCCCCCCACCCGCAACCTGCGCCCACCCACTGTGCACCCTGCCTCCCACACCCCTCACCCCATACGTACTCTCGGAGCTCGGTGCAACGATCTTCGTGGACCAGGAACACGCCTGCACTCTTCAAAGCTGACCGCGAACTGAGGAAATGCCGTAAGCTGTATAATGGAATAAATAGGTTTTTTTCAACTTTAATGCATATCTCAGTAATTTTGATTTTAGCCAAATTTTCAACATGGGATTTTTGGGACCCCTCCTCATGAATTCTTGAACTGTCATGGCATTAATCGCGCGAAAGGGTGATTTCGTCACCAGCGGAATCACCTCAGTCGATTAATGAAACAACAGTGCCAGTGTTCATGAGGTAGGCTCTCAAAAGCCTATGTTGCAAATTGCAGGAAAATAAAAAAAATGACTGTTTCAGGAGCGTGTGCTGCGCAGTTGCTACGCATGCTCATAACTTCGTGAATTTGCAGTATTTTCATGCCAGATTTTCAGTATTGGCATTTTGTCACACCTCCTTGTGAACAGTACAGCTGTCATTGCTCACATCCTGGCGGAAATGTGTTTACGTACTTCCGACGCAGAATAGTGCAGTCACTGTGGGAAATCAGTGTTCGTGACAGATTAAGAAAATGACAGTGACACTGTTAATGAGTAGAGGTCCTAAAATGCCTATGTTGAAAATTTGATAACGATACTCCATAAAATGACTGTGTTACGAGCGTGCATTGCGCAGTTCGCACGCACGCTCTTAACTTCACAAAATTATAATATTTTCACTCCAGATTTCCAACATTGCCATTTTCCCATACCTACTTATGAACAGTACAGCTGTCATTTTTCCTATCCTGGCCGAAATGTGTTTTCGCAATTCCGGCACAGAATATAGTGGTCGCTGAGGGAAATCACTGTCCGGGACAGATTAAGAAAATGACATTGATACTGTTAATGAGCAGAGGTCCTAAAATGCCTATGTTGAAAATTTGGTGATGATAGCCCATCAAATGACTGTGTTACAAGTGTGTGTTGCACACTTTCCACGTACCCTTGTAACTTCGCAAATTTGTAATATTGTCATGCCAGATTTTCAACAGTGGCATTTTTTCACACCTCCTTATGAGCAGTACAGCTGTCATTTTTCACATCCTGACCAAAATGTCTTTTCACAGTTCCGGCGCAGAATAACGCGGTCGCTGTAGGAAATCATTGTTCAGGACAGATTAAGAAAATGACAGTGGCACTGTTCATGAGCAGAGGTCCTAAAATGCCTATGTTGAAAATTTGGTGACGAAACTCCATAACATGACTGTGTTACAAGCGTGCGTTGAACTGTTTCCATGCAGCCTTGTAACTTCGCAATTTTGTAATATTTTCATGCCACATTTTCAACAGTGGCATTCTTCCACATCTTGTTATGAACAGTACAGCTGTCATTTTTCGCATCCTGGCTAAAATATGTTTTTGTACTCCAGCCGGAGAAAATCACGATCGCTGTGGGAAATCACTGTTTGGGACAGATTAAGATCGAATGAGTGAGAAGGGGGAGTGACTGAGCTCAACTGAGCTCTGTCAGGACTGCTGCCGATTTGTTTGTAGGCAGAAAAAGGCCCCAACACAAGAGCCCAGTACAAAACGGCAGCCTGCAGCGTTGGGAGAAACAGAACGAGACAGCGAGTGATGGAGGGGGAGTGAGCAAACTCACAGGAGCGTTGTCAGGACTGTTGTGGATTTCTTTGTGGCCAGAAAAAGGCATCAATGCAGGCAGGGGCCCAGTACAAAAGGCCAGCCTGCAGTGGTGGGAGAAACAGTACAGGCAAGTGAGATAGAGGGACTGAATGAGCTCAACAGAGCTCTATCAGGACTGCTGCGGATTTCTTTGTGGGCAGAAAAAGGCACCAATGCAGGCAGGAGCCCTGTACAAAAAGGGCCACTTGCAGCGCCAGGACAAACAGAATGAGCGCGTGAGAGAGGGAGACTGAGTGACCTCAATGGATCTCTGTCGGGACAGCTGCAGATTTCTTTGTGGAAGACAAAGGTGCCAATGCAGCCAGGAGCCCCATACACAAGCGCAGCCTGCAGCGCCGAGAGAAACAGAACACTCGAGTGACAGAGCGGTAGTGAGCGAGCTCAACGGAGCTCTATTGTGACTGCTGTAGATTTTGTTGCAGGCAGAAAATGTGGCAACGCAGGCAGGAGCCCAGTACAAAAGGCCAGCTTACATCGCCAGCCGAAATGGAATGAGTGAGTGAGAGAGCTCAATGGAGCTGTGTCGGGACTGCTTCAGATTTCTTTCTGGCCAGAACAAGCCGCCAGTGCAGGCAGGAGCCCAGTACAAAAGGGCGGCCTGCAGCGGCAGGACACAGAACGAGTGAGTGAGGGAGGAAGAGTGAGTGAGCTCAACAGAGCTCTATGGGGACTGCTGCAGATTTGTTTGTGGGCAGAAAAAGGCAGCAATGCACGCAAGGGCCCAGTACAAAAGGGCAGCCTGCAGTTGCAGGGAAACCAGAATGAGTGAGTGAGAGAGGGGGAGTGAGTGAGCTCAATGGAGCTCTATTGTAACTGCTGCAAATTTCTTTGTGGGCAGAAGAAGGCGGCAATGCAGGCAGGAGCCCAATAGAAAAGGGGAGCCTGCAGTGCCGGCAGAAATGGAATGAGCTAGTGAGAGAAGGGGAGTAGGCGAGCTCAAAGGAGCTTTGTCGGGACTGCTGCAGATTTCTTTGTGGGCAGAAAAAGGTGCCAACAGAGGCAGGAGCCCAGTACAAAAGGGCAGCCTGCAGCACCAGGAGAAACAGAATGAGTGAGTGACACAGAGGGAGTGAGCATACCTCAATGAGCTCTGTCGACAGCTGTGGATTTCTTTGTGGGCAGAAAAGGTGCCAATGCAGGAGCCCAGGCATGTGCGGCAGCCTGCAGCACCGGGAGAAACCCAACGAGCGAGTGAGAGAGGGAGTGAGCGAGCTCAATGGAGCTCCATCATGACGGTGCGAGATTTCTTTGTTGGCAGAAAAAGGCACTGCAGGCAGGAGCCCAGTACAAAAGGCCAGCCTGCAGCGCCGGCAAAAATGGAATGAGTGAGTGAGAGAGGGGGAGTCAGCAGGCTCAACAGACCTGTGTCAGGACTGCTGCAGATTTCTTTGTGTGCAGAAAAAGCCACCAACAGAGGCAGGAGCCCAGTACAAAAGGGCAGCCTGCAGCACCAGGAGAAATAGAATGAGCAAGTGAGAGAGGGGGAGTGAGCCACCTCAACGTAGCTCTGTCGGGACAGCTGCGGATTTCTTAGTGGGCAGAACAAGGTGCCAAAGCAGGCAGGAGCCCAGTACAAAAAAGCAACCTGCAGCACCAGGAGAAACAGGCTGAGCGAGTGACAGAGGGACACGCAGTAAGCTCAACACACCAACGCATCAACATTCGGCATTGACAAATGCTTGTTATTGCTGTTGCAGCTGCCCTCAGGAAACAAGTTTCTAGTTCTCATTTCCAGCAAGGGCTGATGGTAAAGCTGTTGAGATTAGGAGGACAGACATAACAGGTACCAACATGTCCAAAATAATGGCAATGACCCAGGCACTCCTACAATTTGAAAGAGATATAAAACACTCAGTTGTAGAAAGGTGACAAAATCTGAGGCAGGCTGGGGAGAGGAAGGATTACACTTTACAGGAATTGGGAAGTTTAAACCTTAGAGGGAGGGGAGTCAAGGCGGGCAGTTGCAGTCTAAATGGCTGAAGTGCTACACACTCGAGCAGACTAGACAGACTTTAAAACCTGTATCTGCTGGCAATTTTGTATGTTCATATGTCACTGGAATTTGATTTTATAATGCCTGTGATACAAACTCTATCCCAGAATGCAATGGGTTAATTATTGGTAGTTCAGGGACTATAGGATAGAATATGGTTTGAATTTATATAGAAACCTTTATACACACTGTACCCAGGGTACAATGGGTTAATTACTGGTAGGGCAGGGACAATAGAATCGAATACATTTGGGATTTATATTGCCGTTTATACACACTGTATCCCAGAGTGCAATGGGTTAATTACTGGTACTGCAGGGACTGTAGAATGGAATACAGTTGGGATTTATATAGCACCTTTATACACAATGTATCCCAGAGTGCAATGGGTTAATTACTGGTAGTGTAGGGACTGTAGAATAGAATACAGTTCAGATTTAAATAGTACATTTACACACACTGTATCCCAGAGTGCAATGGGTTAATTATTGGTAGCACAGGGACTGTAGAACAGAATACAGCTGGGATTTATATAGCACCGCTATATACACTGTATCCCAGAGTGTAATGGGTTAATTACTGGTTGTGCAGGGACTGTAGAATAGAATACAGTTGGGATTTATATAGCCCCTTTATACACACTGTATCCCAGAGTGCAATGGGTTAATTACTGGTAGTGTAGGGACTGTAGAATAGAATAGAATACAGTTCAGATTTATATAGTACCTTTACACACACTGTATCCCAGAGTGCAATGGGTTAATTATTGGTAGTACAGGGACTGTAGAATAGAATACAACTGGGATTTATATAGCACCATTATACATACTGTATCCCAGAGTGTAATGGGTTAATTATTGGTTGTGCAGGGACTGTAGAATAGAATACAACAGGGATTTATATAACACCATTATACACACTGTATCCCAGAGTGTAATGGGTTAATTACTGGTTGTGCAGGGACTGTAGAATAGAATAAAACTGGGATTTACATAGCACCTTTATGCACACTGTATCCCAGAGTGCAATGGGTTAATTACTGGTAGTGCAGGAACTGTTGAAAAGAATACAGTTGGGATTTATATAGCACCTTATGCACACTGTATCCCAGAGTGCAAGGGGTTAATTACTGGTAGTACGGGGACAGTAGAATAGAATACAGCTGCGATTTACATAGCACCTTTATGCACACTGTATCCCAGAGTGCAAGGGGTTAATTACTGGTAGTGCAGGACTGTAGAATAGAATACAGTTGGGATTTATATAGCCCCTTTATACACACTGTATCCCAGAGTGCAAGAGGTTAATTACTGGTAGTGCAGGGACGGTAGAATAGACTACAGCTGCGATTTACGTAGCACCTTTATACACACCGTAGCCCAGAGTGCAAGGGGTTAATTACTGGTAGTGCAGGGACGGTAGAATAGAATACAGCTGCGATTTACGTAGCACCTTTATACACAATGTATCCCAGTGTGCAAGGGGTTAATTACTGATAATGCAGGGACTGTAGAATAGAATATAGCTGGAATTTATATAGCACCTTTACACACCCAGGCCCATATATTCAAATGGGATGTGCCATGCGCAACAGAGATGCGCCAGTGCAAGTACGTAAATGCGCCATTGTGCGATATTCAGCGGGAAGCAGCTGCGCCGCGCAAGTTGCAATGCGCAAGAGCACAATGGTAATGAATGCATGAGCAACCGTAAGGGGAGGAACCATGAATAGATGGCACAATGCGATGTTCAACAGCATGCGCCATGTGCAATAGGGGAGCTAGCGGAAGTTGCGCGATAGAGGAAATGATCCAAAATAAAAAGGAACAAGAGAGAGGCGCAATAACACTACAAGGAAGCCAGAGGTGGGAGCGAGGTGACAGCAACCAGAAACAGGGTAGCAATGAGTGGGACTGTGAAGAAGCAGGACAGGGCACACCTGGGAACACACAGGAACAGGACAGGAGTGGGAAGCCTGTGCTACTTGTGCAGGACAGACAGGGTAATGCCACAGTGTACTGAGGGCAGTGGCAGTAGGCAGGACAGCCAAAGGCTGGAGGTGTATCCGGTGCAGGGGGAGCATCACAGAGGACAGTGGGGGGAATGGGATAACAGCTGCCGGGGGACACCAGCCAGGGACATGACCAGTGCCACCTTCCAGATGGAGGCGGTAATGAGGTGTGAGAAGGCAGGCAGCAGGGGGTGCGGCCTTGGAGGCCCGCTCAGCGGTATGCCCCCAACAGGCGGTACAGAGCCCGCACCACCTTCGAGCACTACACCAACACAGAGATTGTGGGCCGGTACCACCTGAACTGGGTGATCCTGAGGCTGCTCTGTGAGCTGTGCAGTGATGAGATGCAGGCACCCTCACGATGGAGCCATGATCTGTCATTGGAGACAAAGGTGACAGCTGTCATGTGCCTGCTCGCCATGGGCACCTTCCAGAGACCAACAGGGGACACAACAGGCATAACCCAGTCGGCCACATCATGCCTATTCACACAATTCCTCAGCGCACTGCTGCCACATGCTGCGGAGTACATCCATTTCCCCAGCACACAGGCAGAGCACACAGCACACATACAGGAGTTTCACAGGGTAGTACGTATGCCTGGTGTGCTCGGGACCTTGACTGCACCCATGTGGCTCCGCACCCATCTGGCCCTGGACGATGCATCATACATTAACCGAAGGGTTTGCCAGCATCAACTGCCAGGTGGTGTGCCATGCCAGGGGTGTATAACCACGTCTAAAGCACGCAGACCCTGGGGAGCACATGATGCCTTCATCTGGCACCAGTCTGCACTGTGCCACAGGTTCAAGAGTAGGACATCCCCACTGGCCACCTAGTGGGTAAGTATGCACATCACGCAGGATGACATGGGCAGCTGTGGGGGGTGCATAGTCAGAGGTGCCATGGGTACTGGCCTTGATGGCCCATGGCAGAGTGATGCAGACCACCATACTAATGTCCACCCTCTACACACAGTTGACAGTTGCTACCCACTCTGTCCCTTGCTGCTCACACCATACTGGCACCCCGCGACCCCATCGCAGCAATGGTACAATGAGGCACATGCCACCACATGTAATGTCATCGAGCGGGTGTTTGGGATGCTGAAGGCATGTTTACGGTACCTGGACACGTCTGGCGGTGCCCTACAGTACAGCCTCATGAAGGCCTGTGGGCTATTCCTGGCCTGTTGCATCCTGCACAACATGGCCAACGACTGTGGGATACCTGTAGAGGTTGAAGAGGGGGACAGCAATGGGGACGATGAGGACGCCGGTCCAGACAGTGATGGGCAGCCACCCCCTGGGCAAAGGGACCCCTGCCTGATCCAGATGGCACAACTGCACTGGGACACCATCACAGAGGAGCACTTTGGCCAACACAGGTAGGTCATGGGGCCATGTGCAACCACCAATGGCAAGGGCACAACCCACAGACAGGCATGGATGAACCCCGGGGCAGATGGCGGCAAGGGAATGGGTCTGAGCATGGAACCACACACGCAGTCAGGGATGGGCAAGGCCAAACATGACACGCGCACACACACACACACACACACACACACACACACACACATCACAAGACATGCACAAGGGGCAGAAGGCACGCCAACCCCGACTGCAACCCCTACCCACACACAGGTCCACACAAAACCACGCCAAGTGGCTGTCACTGTGCATTTCTCAGATGCTGGGCACCATTGCACACTGGCAGACAGCGCAGCACAGGCATCATCATGCACACACCACAGTGGCCAGCAGCCGGAGGTGCACATGATTGTGTGGTGCAGGCCAGGTACCCCACCGTGTGTTGGCACGGTGCACAAACACACTGCCACAGGGCAGCGGCCGACAGTGGTCATGGTGGAGACAGGTCAGTCGCGCGGTAAGTGCCAAGGCCACTCATGGATGGCTGGGCAGTCTGTTGAGACCCGCCAGCTATGCAAGGCTGACCATTGGCCTCATGAGGTGGCACCAACGGTTCCCCAGGGGTGACGCTGTGGGAACATGCGCAGGGGTCTGCAGCTCACCGAACATGCCTGCGCCAGGCATGCTCGGCATGCCCACAGCCAAACCCGGTGTCGACAAGGAAGGTGTCGCACGATGCCGGGAATGGGGGGTGGACGTGACACTGCATGGTGTCTGCGGTGCCTGGGCAACGAACTGGGTGCCCAAAGTGGCCATGACAGCAGTGATTGCACGTGTCTGCCTGTCAATGGCAGCGGTCACATCCAGGCCATCTCTGCCAAGAGCAGACCGTGATCCCTGCTGCGCCGCTCCTCTTCCTGGCGCAGAACCACACTGAGTGCATCCACTGCTGTCACAAGCCGCAACTGCTGATTCACTGATGCCTGGAGTAGGCTGCTGTGCTCATCAAAGAGGTCATCCACCTGATCGGCATGCTGTCCCTCATGGTGTTCCTGGCCATGCCGGGCAGCACCCCTTGATGATGGGTGCTGCACACCAGAGCCATGCTGGGGCATGTCCACATGAGGTGCACTGACGCCAACACCCGACAGTGTCCCCCCGTCACCATTGGCTGACTGCTGGCACTGCTCCTCTGGCTGCCAGTCGCCAGGGCTCACCGGTGCCACAGCAGCAGCCGCAACAGCCCCACCAGCCTGGATGCACACCAGTGCTGCCCCACTGGGGCATACAGGCACAGGCTGGGACTGTGATGTCACGCAGGCCTCCACGGCGGCAATACCCATGGCTACGCCCGTGCCATTCCCTGCTGTGGGACCATCCTGCGTCCCACACGTATCACTATCCGGGATGTGTGATGCATCATCATCGGTGCCTGATCCGGCACCAGTCCATGTCCCAGCATGCTGGAGTCTGTGGCCGCTGTCACGCTGGGACACAGGCAGGACCTCATCCGCACTGGCACCACCATCTTCAGTCCGGACAGACAGGCAGGTATGCAGTGGTTCTGACCCTCGGACACCTGTGGAGGTGGATGGGTGCTCCTCCGTGTCCAGGCCTTGCCCACGGTGGACACACCCACCACCGCTGACCCATGTAGATGCTCAGGAGCTGTAAGGGAACACAGTAGCGTTAATGTCTCTGCCCTACCCTGTGACATTCCCCCCCACCTCTCACACAGTGTCAGCACAGGACCTACCATGCAGTGACGGGCTGCCACCCATCTGGAAGCCACCACCAGGAATGCCCTCTGTGGCACAACGCCGCATGCTGCTGGTCACCCGCTCCTTCTGTGGCGTCAGGCATGCACATCCAGCTGTCCACCACCGGTTGCAGCACGTGCTGCCCTGATGGCAGCACCTTGTCCTTAATTCTCCTCTTGTCCGTGCTGACCTTCTTTTTAAATTCCTGCACAGACCACTTTTGGCTGCCATGCTGGTTCACGGCACGCGCAACCTCACCCCATGCCTCAGCTCAGGCCTGTGGTGTTCCCCGCTGTCCACTGAGCAGCTGTTCCCTGTCGAGGTAGGCCTCGAAAAGAGCATCTGATTTCACCCGGGTGAAGTTGGGCCTCCTCCTTCTCCAACATCCCTGTTCCTCCTCTTCCTCACGTTCGGTCATTATAGAGCCTGTGGGAATGACAGGTGTTACCTATGATTCTGCAGTCCATGCATCTCCCACACACCACAGTCCACACTTCCAAACAGCATGCAACCCACCACTATAGACTGCAATACCAAACTATGTCCACTGCAGCCCCATGTCGTATTTATATAGCACAAGGCATGCAAATGAGGCGAGGCACAACTTTAAGTGGATGCTAATGCAGTAGCTGCACCATGGAATTGCTGATGATCAGATTTGCATATACTGGCTGAATATCGCGCTGTTGCACCTTGCACAATTGTGTTGAGCATGCTCAGGCAAAGGCGCAGTTCTGTGACATGCACAGTAGGCACCACACGGCGCATACCCGGAGTGCTGACACCGACACCTGCAACACTGCTGATGTGCTGAGCATGGGAGGCAGTGCAGGGCACAGCCACCACTGTGCCAGTGGCACTAGTGCGCTGTTCACAAGTATGGCACTTGTGCCTTGGAGCACCGTAGGTGCCATGGTGCCACAGCATGGTAGGCCACTGCAGGGCATCACACACAGACACCCTACCGTGTTACACGCAGGGAGTCCCAATCGCGCTGTGGCATTCCGTGCACGACAGACCATTGACCCTGCGGTCGACCTTTGCCCCCTAGGTGCCATGCGTCTGCATGGGTGCACCCCTATTGCGCTGTTCAGTGACAGTGCAATGGGGAATGGCAGCGCTGTACGTGGCGGACGTGTGCTACAGAGCACCATTTTGTGATTCTGGCTGCAGTAGACATGGCACAGAGGAGAGCAGCATTGTGGAGCCTTCTTGAGCTGGCCAATTTGGTGACCATTGTAGAGCCCCATGCTGGGGCCCTGTTTGGGGATGACCCCTTAGAAAGGGCAAGAAGTGCTGTGTGGGAGGAGGTGACAGAGGCACTGGAGGAGGCCACCGGGATCGCCCACAATGCTGAGCAGTGTTGCCACCATTATGGGGACCTCCGGTGGAGGGACCCAGACAGGCTTGCCCATCTACGGGCATGCGCCAGGTGAGGTGCAGTGCCACATACAGGTAGGTGCTCCATCCATACACTGGTAGTGTCCATCAAGGTATCCCAGTGGGCATGTGTCCACCACACGGGGGGGCCATCCAGTGTGGGCGGTGGTGGTGGTGGTGGAGTTGCAGCATGGACACACCGGGGGGGCCTTTGCTACTGGTTTGTACTGATGTTCCCCTCTCCATGTTTGCACCCTAGGCCCTGAGGAGAGGCGCTGAGCCCATAAGGCATGGGCACACCTTGAGAAGGAAGCTGCCCGGCAACAGGGATGAGCTAGTGGGCCCATACTGCATCAGCGCCTGGATGTTGCAGATGCAGGTGAGTGCCTTTCTTCCAGGATATTCTGTGCATGCTGTGCTGAGGGGTTGGCGGCGGGGCATGGCCACCATCCATTGACACCACTGATGTGCACGCCACACGGTACACTCAGCACTGTCCTGTGGCACTGCATGTGTGGGTGTGCATCGCTGGTGGTCCATGCATGCACCGGGTACATAGCTGTGCCACTGCCTTCGCACCACATAGCCATGTCACTGTACAGCCAGGGTGGTGCTGTGTGGGACTTGGGCGGTGGGTGTGTGCAGCGGTCCGCATGGCTGTGTGTGCCTGGGTAGGTAAGTCTTGTGGACACAATCACTGTGGGTGGTCACACACCATTACAGGGGTGTGGCCCACGGCTGTATGCCATGCACAATGGGTGGGCTGCAGGGGGATGGACATTCACACATATTGACTCTGTTCCCTTGTCCTAGGTGGACGGTGATTGATGGCCATTGAAAGGGCCATGCAGGAGCTATTGCAACTGGCAAGGGCGTCCCTGGAGATCCTCCAGCGAATGGAGCGGCACGGAGTCAGGAGGCGGAGGACATGTAGGCACCGCAGAAGTGGAGAGCAGGGCGGACGATAGGTCCTCCATGCCCCTGGAAACACCTTACCCCCCGGACCCACCCTCACACCCCTTCTTCTCTCTCCCATTTGTTCACCACTGCCCCCTACCCGCCCCCACCTGGTATGTGACCCTTCCCTCCATTGTAAATATTTGTAAATAGTTTTGTTTCTTACCTCTTTTAATACATTTGTTTTGTTATGACAACTGTGGTGGTCTACGATTTGCAGTGGGCTACAGGTGCTCAGCTGCAGTGGTGTACATGGCGTCAGGGGTGGTGCAGGCATGGGCGTGTGTGTATGTCCGGAAGGGAACCACCTATGGTGTGGGTGGGGGAATCAGTCACTGTCTGTGGTTTGTGTGTTGTTCCCTGTGCACTGGATGTCTGTGTGCAGTGGTCCACGGTGCATGCACTGTGTCCATGGCGCCCCTGTCAGACCATCCATGGTCTGTGCAGCTGACACCCTTGCATGTCTGTGATATGCACAGTCTGCTGGCATGTCAGGTGGTGGCTGTCCATGCTGGACAACCACTGTACCCGGCACAATGCCAGGTTGCCTCCTGTCACCGGTATGGTGCACGTCTGCCTCAGGTGGCATTGTGGCCTCCGCTGTTGTTGTCCCCCCTCCATGCTGTCACTTGTGTCTGTTGCAGGGGATGTGCTCCACTGTCTGTCACTTGTGCTCTGGCTGCATGCTGGTGGCGTACGGATTCATGGTGCATGCGCAGGGTGGCTGGTACACCTGTGCCATGGAGGGAGTGCTAGCCATGGCTACTACGGCTGCTGTGAGGCCCATGGCAGTTTGTTGACCCGCTACTGTGTCCCTGTGTTGGTGTGCCTTTGGGTATGGGTGGGTGTTTGTCCATGCACTGTGTTGCATCCTATGTGGCGCATGCTTCCATGCACCACTGTGGGCATCTGTGCTGGCTGTTGTGGCCAGTGCTGGGACACGGTGTGTCCTTGGGAGGGTGTGCAGGGTGCTGTACCGCTGGTGGTGGGGTCCGGGGCAGGCCCTGTCGCATGTGGGGTACCTCGTGTGCCGACGCATGGTCGGTCTCTCAGCTGTACCTCGGGGGAGCCATGCAGGGCAGCACTGTGTCTGCAGTTGTTGCATCGGTGTCTGCTGCCGCCCGCTGCAGGGTGCTCGCGGTGGGGCTGCCTTGCATGGCTCTGTGGTGTACAGGGTTGCATTGTCACAGTGGGGGTGGTGGCATGCATGGGATGTCCTGCACTGTTGGGCGCTGCTCCTGGGCAGGGTGTCTGAGGATCGCTGTGCAGGGTGTGCTCTGCATTGGTGGGATGGTGTAGCATGGGGTGGCCGGATCTTCTTGTATGCCACTCACAGCTTGCCAGGGGATGTGCTGGGGCACCATGCCCCAGCTGTGGGATTGTTGCTGGTGTCCATGGGCTGGTAGTTCTTCCAGCTCTCCTCAGGTTGTGCAGTTCATGGGGTGTGGGGGCTGATGTCTGTTCTGCTGCGTGCTCCTCTGCCCATATCTTACATGGGTGGTGGACCCCTGCATCCTGTCCCTGCTCATCCCTGGTTTTGCTATTGTGCATCAGACCTGTGCCACTGCGCATCCCTGGTTGCGCCATGGCACAGTTGGCATGATATTCAGTTGTGTGGCACAAGCGCATCTAGGCCTGTGCAGTGTTTGAATATCGCGCGTGTTGTGCATAGGTGCACTGAACTTGCGCCTGCTCCTGCTATTGCGCTACTTTGTGGCGCAGTTTGAATATCTAGGCCCCTGTATCCCAGAGTGCAATGGGTTAATTACTAGTAGTGCAGGGACTGTAGAATAGAATACAGTTGGGATTTATATAGCTCCTTTATACACAATGTATCCCAGAGTGCAGTGGGTTAATTACTGATAGTGCAGGGACTGTAGAATAGAATACAGTTGGGATTTATATAGCACCTTAATATACAATGTATCCTAGAGTGCTAAGAGTTCATTACTGAAAAAATGATCTCAATCTTTAAAATTTAAGCAAAATAAATCCTCTGGGTGTGCTATGTTAATCTACCGTATTTAGGTTTTGGCAGTAGAAATTACTATATCATTTAAAAACGTTGTTTTTAATGAAAGTGCCCCTGTGGTTCTGTGTTTGTAGTTGTATTTCCCAGTAATATGTTTATATATGTTCATTCTGTAGCCAATATGTGGGCTGAGAAGCCCTGACTTCTGCTTTTGTTAACAGAAAGAGGTTTGTGGCAGTTAAGGGTGAAAGTCTTGCAAGCAGCGGTTAAAACTGAAGTATGAAAAAAGAAAACAAAGTGATTGTGCTGTATGAAGATGGCACGACTTTATCGATCTGGTGGTTAAGGAAGCCGGTGGCCAGCCGTGTCAGGAACCTGGAGTAAGAGACCATTTGGATGAGACCAGTGGTACTTCCTCCATCCCCACTCCCATAGATGGAGGCATGCTGCTGGATCACGGCTATAGAGGAAGCAGGCAGATGGATGGCCTGCAGGGAGCAAATTATTCAGACAGGCAGCCAGGGGTTTGAAAAGGTAAGCGATCAGCTGGGGGGGTGGAGCGCAACCAACACCAGATTAAAAAAACAGAAAAGGGACGGCCCATACGTGCAGTGGTAGTACTACTGTTTGTGATGCCAGCGACACCAGTGACCTAACCAATGTCTGGGAACGTGCTCGATTTGTCAGGGGCAGCCAGAGACAGGAGAATCAAACATCCCAGAGAATGCTCTCCTCCGCTGGGGCTGGAGGATTCTGTCCTCTGCTGCGTCACTGCCACCTACATAACCACAGATGGCAGTGCAGCTGGAGGGCCAAGGGGAGGGTGGGGACATCACTGACACTGGCATGTGGACATAGACACAGTGTGTGCAGGTGCACCTCAAGATCCATGCATTCAATGTCCTTGGAGGATGGAGAATGGGAGAAAACATATGGCAACAGTACCTCTGCAGTGATGGATATTTTTATATCCAGGTCCCTGCTGCCCCAGCATGACACTGCCTGATGCAACCAGATTTGGGGGTACATCCCCTACCCTGACCCCACTTGGGGGGAATAACCAAGGCTCCATGGAGGTAGGTAGGTAGCTGTGGCTGAGGGAGGATGGGAGATTGGAGGGTGCCTGGAACTCCAGAGGGAAGGAGGTTGCTGGTGAGACAAAAGAAATGCCCTACTCTGCATGGAGTAACGGCATACTGCAGGTATAGCTGGATTTTAATGTGTGTGTGTAAAGAAAAAAATGTCTGACATTAAAAAATGAACATTCCATATCTATGGCATATAGATATGGAATGTTATTTGTCCAGATTGCTTGGGACTTGTTTTTAGCCATGAGTTGTGCATTCACAAGTTCATAACTAGAACCATAGTTAGATACTGGTAGTGCAAGGACCGTAGGATGGAACAGAGTATGGATTTATATAGTGTGTAGTACAGCATTGGTCTACATAGAAATCCATCCTTTTCAAAATGCTGTTGTATCACAGTTCAAAGGTCACAAAATGTGATTGTACACTTCTGTGGCAGAATAGCATTCTAGAACTTCTAAGCGACTGCACTGGTCAGTTTCATTGTGAAAAGAGAAAAAAATAAAATGCACACATTTCTCATAATACTAAGTACTATAAAAAATACAGGATGAGCAACTTTATACACAACTAGTATGTTCTGCTACCTCAGGGTTCCGATTCCCATGGACCTCTCGTGCTTCACTGTCAAGGTCAAGGGGAATCAGAACCCCTCTGTGGACGAACACACCGGTTGTGCATAGTTGCCCATCCAGTATTCTCTATATAGTGACTTTAATATGCCATTCACTTAGTGTATAGAGCATTTAGATGAGTCTGAGCAAGGTCACATAAAGCTTGGTGGAGGGGGGTTAAACACAGAAACTGAAACTGAAAGAGAAGGTAAGAGGAATATAAATACAAAGAGGTGAGGTGACTTACTTAGTCACACCATGAGGAAATGGCACTTGTGAGATTCAAACCCTGGTCTCCAGGTTCACAGCTCTGCGATTTTAACTTCTTCAAACCGAAAGGAAGTCCATTATGAAATGTTGCTGTTAGTGGATCAGTATATTTATGGCTCTACTGTTTTTTGTGGATCCAGTAGCTTTTGTGAATGCAGTGTTTTTTGTCAATCTAGGGCAGAATTCACAAAAGGGATACACCCAGTGCATTCGAGACGGGCCAGAGCACACACGCCAAAAGGCGATTCTGTAAAGGGTCTGATGCGCTGGCACAACCCTGATGCACCAGCGCATCACAGGTGTACCGCAAATAGCCAGTAATGATATACGGTGCATCTGGAAGGGCTGTGAAGGGGGTGTGCCCGTGCATACATACCAGGCGCAACCCCATTCACAGCCCAAACTGGCGGCGCATCCCCGGGACAAGTCCAGGGATGTGCCATAGAAAGATAAGTCTAGTTGTTCTAGACTTAAGTGTGTGGCCGCCCACAGGCAGGCTGCCATACTGCAGTCTGCACACCCTGGTAGGCATTGCACACCCCACCCAGCCCATAGCAGGGGGGGCCATGTCTGCTTACAATGGGGGGGCAACTGTTCAGAGGAGCTGTGGAGGTGGAATCAGAGGCTGGACAGCAGACACTACACAATGGCCTGCAATGGGAGGGTCCCTAAATGGCACCCCTGGCCCATAGCACTATACCACCTGTCACCCGGTGAGGTCCCAGTTGGTACAGTGTTACCCCCCTCCCAGTCTGTAGTAGCTCATCCCCGGGGGCCTTACATTACAATGCCCTGGTGGCAAAGTGGACCCCCCACACCCCTGGAACAGCAGCCCTGACCAGCTGCCCGCTGTCTCTGCCGTCTGCACCAGACAGCCTACAGTACTGCTCACAGTGCATTCTGTGACAGAGTGGACCCCCTACACCCCTGGCACAGCAGCCCTGACCAGCTGCCCGCTGTTTCTGCCATCTGCACCAGACAGCCTACAGTATGGCTCACAGTGCATTCTGTTGCAAAGTGGACCCCCCACACCCCTGGCACAGCAGCCTGACCAGCTGCCCGCTGCCTCTGCCGTCTGTGCCAGACAGCCTACAGTACTGCTTACAGCACATTCTGTGGCAATGTGGACCCCCTACAGCCATGGCACAGCAGCCCTGCCCAGCTGCCTGCTGCCTCTGCCATCTGCACCAGACAGCCTACAGTACTGCTCGCAGCGCATTCTTTGGCAATGCACTGCAGTACCCTTCGGGGCTGCTGTACTAGGGGTGTGGGGGGTTTCACTATGTCAAAAGGGCATTGTACTGTATGGCCACAAGGGATGGGCTGCTAAGAGTGGGGAGGGGTCCCTCATACCACCAGGGCAGGTGCTCAACTAAGCACTGCCAGCCCTGCAGGGTGCTCGGCACATTCCACCAGCACATCCCTGTGGCACCTATGCAAATGGGGCCATAATGGCATGTAAATGCCCCCATTGCACTATGCATGCCCTATGGCCTCATTTGCATGCCTGTGGCTATGAATGGCAATTTTGGGCGCAGCACATCCTGAGATACACTGCCCCAGTGGGTTCACAGCCTAACATGGGGAATGTGCTGGCGCAGCCTGGAATGCACCGGCACATCCTGGGCAGGGCACAACTCTGCTATTCACAGAGGGGATGCACCGGGGGCATCTCCCTGTGCCTCCTCTGTGAATTGCTCGTTTTGTGCTCAGCGCATCTCCCATGCACCGGGGCAGCCGAGATGCACTGAGCACATCTTCTTTGTGAATCCTGCCCCTAGTGTTTTTGTGGATCTGTGTTTATCTGTGATGCAGTGTTTTTTGTGGCTCTAGTGGTTTTGTTGATCTAGTGTTTTTGTGGATCTTGTATTTTTTTGTAGATCAAATGTGATTTTAGTGGATCTCAGGGTTTTGTGAATCAGTGTTTTTGTGGATCCATTTTTTGTGAGAGTCCAGTGTTTTTAGTGAGTCAGTGGCTTTCGTTTATCCAGTGATTTTCATGAATCAGTGGTTTGGAGCACACCAAAATGAACAAACTTACTTGAAATTTCCATTGCGTTGGCAAATGTCAAAAACTCCCAGGATGTAGAAATCAGATTGTTGGCCATCTTTATTCTTGGAGCTTATCAGTGGCAGGATCAGCAGTGCGAGGGCTGCTAGCCAGTAGCACAGTTTGACATCCATGTCCTCTTGCCACTACCAGCCTAGGTGAAGGGACATTTATCTCTGAACGATTAAATAACCCCAGTTATTCAGTCACTGCAAGAAAAGCAAATCAAACTGTATGAAAAACAGTTATGGGCTTGCTTAGACATCCATGAATGAACCCCTACACTACAGAGGGAAACAAACTTTCAGAGGTAGCATGGATGTGTTTGGTACTGAAGATACCAGTGCAAAAAATTGTACTGTATTTATCTTGGGAGGTAGACAGTGAGGTGAGAAGTCTCATTCACAGCAGTACTTTGGGGAGGAGGGAGTACACAGGGATGAATACCAAAGTAAACAGTAGTATTATATACATACAAATACGGTATGTAACTATTTGTATTTATAGAAATACAAAACCATACATACCCTAATAATGCAAAGCATCATAGGAAGTACATGCAAAATACTGTCTCTATCTATATACATTAGATAGATAGATAGATAGGTAGGTACGTAGGTAGATAGATAGACACTGCCAATAGATAGATATTGTCGATAGATAGATAGATAGATAGATAGATAGATAGATACTGTCTGTAGATAGATAGATAGATAGATAGATAGATAGATAGATAGATAGATAGATAGATACTGATAGATAGATAGATAGATAGATAGATAGATAGATAGATAGATAGATAGATAGATAGATAGATAGATACTGTCTGTAGACAGATAGACAGATAGATATATAGATAGATAGATAGATAGATACTGTCTGTAGACAGACAGATAGATAGATAGATAGACAGACACTGTCAATAGATAGATATTGTTGATAGACAGACAGACAGACAGACAGATAGATAGATACTGTCTGTAGATAGATAGATAGATAGATAGATAGATAGATAGATAGATAGATAGATAGATACTATCTGTAGATAGATAGATAGATAGATAGATAGATAGATAGATAGATAGATAGATAGATACTGTCTGTAGATGGATAGATAGATAGATAGATAGATAGATAGATAGATAGATAGATAGATAGATAGATAGAGTGAGTCGTGGCCAAAAATATTGGCGCCCTTGCACTTTTTCAAATAACTCACAATTTTCTCTAAACATAAGTTGAAATTAACAACAGTACAGTATTTGGTCTCCACAATTCTTTATTTCTCCGTTAATATTACAGAACCTTTGTTTTTGATTCAGAATTTAATATATCCTTTTAAATCAGAAAATGAAAAGAAATGGCATTGACAAAATTATTGACACCCTAGACTTAATATTTGGTAGCACAGCCTTTGGTCAAAATAACTGCAATCAACCGCTTCCTATAGCCATGGATGAGCTTCCTGCACCTCTCTACTGGCAGTTTGGTCCACTCTTCTTGTGCAAACTGCTCCAGTTCTCCCAGATTTGAAGGGTGCCTTCTCCCAACTGCTGTTTTCAGATCTCTCCACAGGTTTTCAATGGGATTTAGATCTGGACTCATTGCTGGCCACTTCAGAACAGTCCAGCCTTGCCTTGAACCATTCCTGGGTGCTTTTGAAGTGTGTTTGGGGTCATTGTCCTGCTGGAAGACCCATGACCTTCGACGGAGACCCAGCTTTCTGACACTGGGTTCAACATTGCGCCCAAATGGCCTGGTAATCTCCAGATTCATGATGCCATACACATGCTCAAGGCACCCAGTGCCAGAGGCAGCACAGCAACCTCTAAAACATCACTGAACCTCCTCCATGTTTGACTGTAGGGAAGGTGTTCTTTTCTTTGAAGGCTTCATTTTGTTTTCTATAAACATAGAGATGATGTGCTTTACCAAAAAGCTCTAATTTAGTCTCATCTGTCCACAGGACATTCTCCCAGAAAGATTTTGGCTTGTTCAGGTGTGTTTTAGCAAACCCCATTCGGGCTTTCTTATGTCTCTCTCTCAGCAGTGGGGTCCTCCTGGGCCTCCTACCATATAACCCCCTTTCATTGAGTTGGCGACGGATGGTGCGAGTTGAAACTGTTGTACCTTGTGTCTCAAGGTCAGCTTGAATCTGTTTGGCAGTTGATTGAGGTGCTTTCTCCACAATTCGAACAATCCTGCGCTGCAATCTTCTATCAAGTTTTCTCTTGCAGCCACGTCCAGGGAGGTTGGCTACAGTGCCATGGGCATTTAACATCCTGATAACATTACGTAGGGTGGAAACAGGAACATCAAGGTCTCTGGAGATTGATTTGTGCCTTGAGATTGTCCATGCTTGGCTACAATCTTCTGTCTGACCTCCTCAGACAATTCTCTGGCTGTCTTTCTTTTCTCCATGCTCATTGCGGTACACACAGTGACACAAAACAGGAGAATGAGTCCTTTTCTCTATTCAAACTGGTTGAATGAGTGATTTTTATATTGCAGGCACCTGCAACTCACCACAGGTGAGTTCAATTCCAAAGTGAAGGAGAATCACCTGCTTGAAATCTAATTATTTCTAACTACTTCTAAAAGGTGCCAATAATTTTGTCCGGACCATTTAAGGATTTCTGTGTGGAATAAGCTAAGACTTAGTAAATTTTTTTGTTTTTTGTGTTTTATTCCACTGCAAACCAAAGAAATACATATGTGGATACCAAAATATTTTTTAATTTCAACAATTTTCTGGAAGGAATGATGCATTATTAGAAAAAACTGCAAGGGCGACAATATTTTTGGCCACGACTGTAGATAGATAGATAGATACTGTCTGTAGATGGATAAGATAGATAGATAGATAGATAGATAGATAGATAGATAGATAGATAGATAGATATGCTTGAATATAATTTGTTTTGTTGACGAAAAGATGGACCAGAAAATATTTTCCTTTTCAGACTTGTCCCCAGGTATGTGTGTGTGTGTGTGGGTGGGGGCACAGATAACACTGAACAAGAAAGAACTGGGTTACATTGCTTGGTGGTTTAGTTTAGAAGCTAACTATACATAATTATTTATTTATATTGCAACAATAGTTCAAGCTGGTTTGGTAACATTTACAGGTTAGGTGCATGGTGACAGGGCTCCCTTATTTAGGGGATATGAAGCCTCAGAAGCATGTAAACCTAAATCACGCAGTGTGTGTGTATACTCACTGGCATACATTAATACATATAGCTTTAGGGTGGAAACAAGTGCAGTGATCACTCTAGTGCTGCACTCCCACCAGCTCAGTGGGAATCCCTGTTCATTCTACTGTCTGCAAAGGGCTTCTTTAGTTGGAGTTTGAAAGACAGCACATATCTCTTACCATATTAGCAAGTAGTATAGGCTAGAGCTTGGAGCACCAAGCTATGGAGCTGAAAACCCAAGAGACCTGGGTTTGATTCCCACAGCCTCCACTTGTGTGCTGGGTGACCCTGAGGAAGTCACTTAACCTCCCATGTGCTCCTGGGACGCAACTGAAAACAAGCTTCGGCTAAGTGTGTTTTTCATTGCCAAAAATTATATCAAAAAATAAAGGTGCTATCACACCCTGCTATGTTTCTGTTCCATCTGTATATTTAGTGAGCTCTTTAGACATACCCTGCAAACTCTGTGTTAGATTAGTAGTGCTGGCAAGCATGTATGCTGCCTGTTTTGACCTATTCTGAAAAGCTTATGCCCAAACAGAGAGGTTCACTGCTTGGTCCACTGTCTGTATCTGAATGTGCAAAGAGACACCATCTGCTTCCAATACACACTGAAGGGGGTGCCAGACCCTGCAGTGAATTGCAATTTTCAAAATGACTATGTAGTTGGAATGAAAACCAAATCATGTGTCCCATTCTTACAGCTGCATGGCATCCAGTCACACAAGGCCCCCTCAGCCTCTAAGAAGAGCTGTAGACAATGCACCACATAGAGAGCTGACCCTTAGAATCAAGGTTTCATGAAGTCACCTCTCTGACTGGCACCAAATGGCCAGTGTAACCGATATGCTGGCATCTTGTACACTGCAGGCTGCTGGTGACTGCTGTCACCAACATGGTGCAGGGCACAGCTGTCCATTGGTACTCAGCAGAGGACTATTCTGAGCATCGAGGAGGAACCTGTTACAGAAGCAAAAAGAAAGACAAAACTCACCAATCGCTGTGCCAGAATGTTGTCTGCTAACTCTGGTCAGTTGCTGCTGTGGCACAAGTCACTCACAGCAGGGATAGAAACCTGCATACAAGAGAGCTGCTGGAACCACTGACTCTGCTGCTGTTGTTGTTGACAGTGCAGAATGTGAAATGATTTGCTTATGAAAACTAGTTACACCACAATAAGAGTATTCTTACTGCAGTGGAAACATCCACAGTGCTATGTATAGAAACATATATGCCAACTGTACTTAAACTTAAACAGCAGTCAGGAAGAGGGATGGTGCTGGAAAATGGGGGGAGAGGGGTAAAAGCCAAGAGGACTGGCTGGAGGCATCTGTCGATGCCTGTCCTGTACAGCCATGCTATAGATCGATCAATGAGACAGGGCATTCCCTGAAGTGCACTTAGGTTTGTGCACCCCCAAAATACACTTACAAGGCCTTAAAATACAATGTATGCTGATTGCTCATCGACACCCACAACGTGAACGACAGTACAGTGACAGCTTCGACAGGTCACTGTACTGTCCCTGCAGGACCCGGCACTGCTTTCTAGTGATCTTGCATTCCCTTCCTGAATTAATTGTGACTGAGTTGATTACTTAAAGTACAGTGGATGTGCCCCTCCCGAAGAGAAAGAAGTCTGCAGGGAACAGTTCTATGCCAATCGCAAATGCAGTCGACATAGAGCTGTCACTGTAATGCCAGTCGACAATGACGTTGTTGAACCGGCATCGTAGAGCCAAGATAAAGCCCTAAACCCAGCTCAAAGTTCACGATGGCAGTGCATGGAACAAAAATAAACACAAGCTGCAGTGAGTGAGAAGTGCAGCCGAATCCCAAATCAGTGAAAGTAGCTTCTGAATTGGCCAAAAAACATATCAGGAAAAAAGACATTGTTGGTCCAATGAAAGGTATCAAACCATTTGCTTTTGATCTGTATCAGGAAACAAGGCATGGTTTGCCATGATAACAGAAGTAACATCTCCTAGTTTTTTGTTGATTCAGAAGCAGCTTCCACTGATTCATGATTCGGGTGTGCTTCTTACTTGACGCTGTTTCCCTTTGATTAAAAAAAGTAATCAACGATGTAGGGGGGAAAAGAAAGAAGCAGTCCCCCCAAAATGTAGCCTGCAGCCACACTTACCAGCAGTACAGCCACCAAAGTAATCTCCACTCTAAGGAACTCTGATCCCAGACTAACTCCCCCCCCCCCAACAATCCGCCAATAAAAACATTGTCCATGAAAACAATTTACAGAATTAGAAAAAGTACTAGTAAGTGCATTTCTACAAGTGCACAAATAATAATAATAAAAAAACATGACTACCCAGACATGTAACAGCTGACATCCTTAACTCGACTGTGATCGTACTAATTGACATAATCTCTGGGGACGTAGACACACGTCAGCAAAGACATGACCCAATTACAATAACAACACATGTAATCAAGTTGCATGCCCACTCTGCAACATTCAGATGACAGAAAATAAAATAACCAGACTGGACACTCTCTTTAACTCCTTCTGTCGATTTGCCCTTGATTCTCCATCATGCACTCATCACTGTGACCTCTACCATGCCCTTTCCCTTCCCCTGCTTGCCAACAGGCGCCTCACTCATTGTGCCAAACTCACTTCTAAAATTTGGTAAGGAGAACTTCTCTCCTACCTCTCGTGCTCATTCTCCCAACCCCCTCCCTCCCACTCCCTCAGATCCTCTGACACTTGCACTTTGTTGGTCCCCTGTTGAACCACCCTCATTGGTCAGTCAGGCTTTACCCATTGTTTCCCGCAAATCTGGACCCCCCCCCCAAATATGGCACTCCTCCTCCCTTGCCTCTGCCTTACACAACTTTCTCTCATCTAACTGCTCCTGCTTTAACCCTCCTTAACTGCCCCCCTATACCTCTGCTCCTCTCCATGACTCACATCTCATATTAAACCTTCCCCCCGAGCCTGCTTCCCAGCATACTCTCCTCTACCTTCACCACTTACCCCCTCACTCCTACCCCTAACCTTTTTTTCCATTACCAATTTTCCCCTGCTTAGTTTTGACCTCTGGCAGGGTTCTCAGCATCCTAGAGAGGTCTAGCACTGGGCAAGTCTCCTCCTCCTTCCCCCTCTTTCCTTTCTATCCAACTTGTCCTTGCCTAAATCTGCCCACTGTTGGGATTCTTAGTACCCTGACGATGTCTGCTCTCAGGTAAGTTTCTTCCCTTCCTTTTCTGTTCCCCCATTCCCTCTGCCCAATTTGTCCTAGCCCAATTCTATCCCCTGGCAGGGTTCTTTGCATCCTGGAGGGGCCCAGTACTGGGCAATTACTCTTCCTTCACTCCCCCTTCCCCTCTATCCTTTCTACCCAACTAGTCCTCACCTGACTCTGCGCTCTGGCAGAGTTCTCAGTATCCTGGAGCGGCCTAGTCTTAGGCAAGCTTCTTCTTTCCCTCCTCTTCCCTCCTTTTCCTTCATCCTTTCTTTTCTCTCCTCCCAACTTGTCCTCACCTAGCAGGTTTTCAACATCCTGGAGGGGGTCCAGCATTGGGAAATGACTATTCTTTCCCTACCCTTTCCCCTCCATCCTCTCTACCTAACTCTTCCTCACCTGATTCTGCTCTCTGGCAGGGTTCTCAGCATCCTGAAGAGGCCTAGTCATAGGCAAGTTTTATCCCACCCCTCCTCCTCCTTCCCTTTACTATCCCCTCTACTATCTCTACCCAGCTTGTCCTTGCCTACTCCTGCCCCTTATTCTAAGTCCTTGCCTCATTCCGCCACTGGCAGTGATCTCCGCACTCAGAAGGGGCCAGTTCCAGGTATCACTTGTTCTTCCCTTCCCTATCCCTTACCCCCAGCTCTCTCCTGCCCCCCTTTCTACCCCCTGCACTTAATCAAAGGAATTAGTTCACTTGAGCTAATAACTTGCACTTTTTGTTCTGTCTGAGGTGCTCCCAGATTGCATTAGCACTGTGTTAACTTGCCCTTCACAACAGATTTTTTTTTCTGCTCACTTTTCTCCGGTAATGTTTCCCCCATCTTTATCCTCTCCTTCCCCCAGCTGGTTTCCCAGTCTACCTCCTACCCTCCTTGATGTCCCCTCACTGCACCTCATCCATTCAATAATTTGCTAAATGATCTGCCTCTTAACCGTGATCCATTCCTGCAAGGAGTTGGCTCCAAGGTTACATTAAATTTTGTGTACTATATTCCTCAGATATGCCACTTGTAATTAAGTGCATATTCCACAGGTATGATATATTTAACTGTATGTTATGTCACAAATGCGATTGTATGATTATTTATGATATTTTTAACTGTATGTCTTGTTACAAATGTAATTGAATGTTTAATTTCTTGGATATGTTAAATTTAAACTGTATGTCTAATTCTTCATCCAATTGTACCCCCCCCCCCCAGTCGCACCAGGAGACAAGCAGCTTGTTGTTCAGTGTGCCTTCCTGGTGAAACACTTCAATAAATAAATAAATAATAGTAACTGTGTTTTGCATTTATTGGTACAAACAGTAAAAATTAGCCTTATAATAGTGATAATGACCTCACTGGTGGTCGTTTCCAGGGGATTAACGACCTTGTGGCGGGTGGTGGCTTTTGGCTACACCTCAGGCCACCCAGCCCCCCACTCAGTCATTAATCCCCTGGAAATGACCGCCAGTTCGGTCCTTATTGTTTTACTAATAGGTGCCCTTTCTTAATTTTTATGTTGGCTCGCGCATGCGCAGCCAACATATTGCGGTAATAACAGATCTGGAGGCGCAGTCACTGTTGGGCGAATGCAGGGCACGCATCAGTAGGTGCGTCCCTCATTCCCCAATCAGCCAGCAGCAGGGACAGACATCACGCATCCCTAATGTGGCCACCAGGTCTAACAAAATGTCAAATGCAATGAGAGCGAAGCTTTCATGCAGCGGGACCACAACACGCCTCCCGATGTGCACTCAACATGGCGGCAGTGACCGCCGCCGCCCCCTGTCACAATGGCCGACAGGGAGCCCTCCCATTGGCATAATGACCCCCTCCCATTTAAAATGTATGCTGAGGGGGTGCCCAACTCCTCAACATCATGCGCCTCTAATGTTTTTTTTTCTTTGCCGACGGGGCCCAATCCCCATTGGCGCTTATCCCAGTCCCGCTTATTGGTCTGATAGGGAGCCCACCTACAATGGGTATAATGACCCCCGCTTTGTTGTGGCCGAGGGGGATGCCCAACCCCCTCGGCTCATGTGTCCCCCTCACAGTATGTGCTGATAGGGTGCCCAATCCCCCTCGGCTACAGCATCCCTCCTCAAAAAAAACACTTAGGTGGAATGCTGGGAGCCCACCCCAGCATGCTAAATCCCACAAAAGAAAAACATCCTGTGTGTTTTTCTTTCTTTAAACTTGTAAAAGCAGGTCCCTCTCCCTGCCCCTCCCACAACTGCGCGTCCACCCTCTCCGCACCCTGCCTCCCCACACTTCCCCTCACCCCATACTTACCTCTGGAGTCTGGCGCGATGATCTTCAGTGGACTAAGAACACATCTGCGCTCTTCAAAGCCAACTGCAAACTGAGGAAATGCCGGTAAGCTGTATGATGACATAAATAGGGTTTTTTCAACTTTGGTGCATATCTCTGCCATTTTTGGGAATTTTGGCACCAAATTTTCAACATGGGGTTATTGGGACTCCTCCTCATGAATTCAGGCACTGTTATGGCATTATTCAGTCCCAAAAGGTGATTTTGCAGTCACTGCGTGGAATCACCTTTCAGGGCCGATTAACACGACAGTGCCACTGTTCATGAGGGGGCTCTCAAAAAGCCTATGTTGCAAATTTGGTGGGAAAATTTCAAAAAAAATGGCTGTTTTATGAGCGTGCATTCCATAGTTTCCACGTACGCTCGTAACTTCGTGAATTTATAATATTTTCACTCAAGATTTTCAAAATTGCCATTTTTCCACACCTCCTTATAAACAGTACAGCTGTGTGAAATCAGTTTTCGGGACATATTGAGGAAATGATGATGACACTGTTCATGAGCAGAAGTTCTAAAATGCCTATGTTGAAAATCTGGTGACGAAATTCCATAAAATGACTGTGTTACAAGTGTGTGTTGCACAGTTTCCACACACCCTTGTACCTTTGCAAATTTGCAATATTTTCATGCCAGATTTTCAACACTGGCATTTTTTCACACCTCCTTATGGACAGTATAGCTGTCATTTTTCACATTCTGCCCTAATTGTGTTTTTGCACCTGTGGCGCACAATGGCGTGGTCACTGTGTGAATTCAATGTTTCGGACAAATTAACAAAATCACAGTGTCACTGTTCATGAGGGGAGGTCCCAAAATGCCTATGTTAAACATGTGGTTAAAAAAATCCCAAAAATAATTGGGTTACGGATGTGTGTTGCGCAGTTTCTATGCATGCTCATAACTTCACCAATTTTTCATATTTTCACTCCAGATTTTCAACATTGCCATTTTTTTACATCTTCTCATGAACATACAGTTGTCGTTTTCCACATACTGCCCAAAATGTGTTTTCGTCGCTGTGTCGCCAAATGGCATAGCCACTGTGCAAAACCACCTTTCAGCTAACAAACTGATAGTGCCGCTTTTCATGAGGTGGGCTCACAAACAGCCCATGTTGAAAATTTGGAGTGAAAATACCAACACACGCCTATGGTGTTAGGGTTTCCAACTGTAGCACCCCACCCTGTAGAGACTGACAGGCATCAGGGATGTGACTTGGGATCATCGGCTGTAATGCTCACGCCATTCCACCCCCCACCCTGCAGCCAGTGACAGGCATCATGGTGTGCCTTGCACTGTTCGGCCACAAAGTTCACCCCATTCTCCTATATGGCACCCATCTCAGTGTATTTCCTTATGGAATGGGGTAAGTATAACGCCCAAAGACCCCAAAGCACACCACGACACTTGTCAGTGTCTTCAGGGTAGGGTGAGGTACAATGGCATGAGCATTATAGCTGACGACCTAAAGGCACACCCCAATGCCTGTCTGTCTCTACAGGGTGGGGGTGGGCTTGGCATCACTTCAATACTTCACTGTCATTCCTATTATGCGTCTCTAACTCTGGCACTACCAATGCCAGTGAGACAACATTTGGCATTGACAAATGCTTGTTTGATTCTAGCATGAGGCTTTCAGACTGCCCTAGTAAACTTTTTTTAAAATGCCTGGTCAGCAAAGATTGAGGGAACAACTGCTCTGATCTGTAATAATTTACTTTCTGCTTGTCCTGATGACTCCGAGATACTATGCAGGAAATGGAGCAGGAACTTAATATATCTCTTACTCCCCAAGAATGGTCTCAGGCCTGTAGCAGTGCTAGTAGGAACATGACAGGTTGTTGTGCAGAAAAAAGCATTAAGTAGATGATACCAAATTTCTAAAGGCCCATATGTCTATCCCGTATTCTCAAGAATGGGTCTGAACTGCTCTAATTGAAGCCATGATGCTAATTCTTCTGAACTGGAGATTTTCTAATGTGCCTTCTATAGAAGCTTGGCACAATGTACTTCATATATTAGCCATGAATGAACATTTTTGTCATCTAGCACTTGATAAATTAGAGGTTTACAATTTAAAAAGGGAGAAGTTTTTGTCACCACATTTACGTCAGGTACCTTCTTAGTACATTCTTTAACAGTAGGAGTTGTTCTGTAATAATGGATATTTATCATACGTCAGGTGATCCGTTTTCTTTTGTTAAGCTATAAGCCGTGGCATTTAACATTAATATCAATAAGAGTTATGGAGTTTAATCTCTTTAGTGTTACAGTGTATGACATTCTAGTTATTGTGTGATATATTTTTGATAGTTTTTCTTCCCTTTTTTAATTTTTCTATAATTTCTTATGTTGATAAAATGTTATCCTTTCAAGGTTTGTTATTTATGAAAATCTTAATAAAGATTTTGACTACAAAAAAAAAACATTGCCCAAATACTGGCTTTTTTTTTTGGTAAAAACAAACAAACAAAAATATCCTTTGGCCCCCATATTCAAAAGACTTGGGCAACACAAAATGAAAATGTGTGGCATATCCCGGAAAATACACGATGGCATGATATTCAAAAGTGTGAACTGTGTCGCATATATCCGAGTGCACGATTGTGCACAAATAATGTATGCAGTGCAGAAAAATGGGGCAGACACCTGCATATGCTGTGCATGTGTCGCACACCCCACATTTGTGCCGCACAAACTTAGGCAAGAAAGGGGCTACCCTAAATCAGCTAGACACCCAGAGGTGGGCTACTGAATTGCAGGCAGGATATCCTGAGACAGCTCTCTGAGCTGCTTCAGGATGAGCTCTAGGCACCCACACACAGAAGACATGCCAGGACAGCAGTGCCCAAAGCCACAACTGTGCAGTGCCTGCAAGCTGCATGCACCTGCCAGATACCAGTAGAAGACATCACTGGCAGTGCTCAGTCACCCACCTCCCGCACTGCACCCAGGTTGTAAAAGCCAAGCTTCCCCATGTTAGTGAGGTCAGTCATCATGCTAGCACACCAGTGGTGTGGACAGCAACAATACAGCACATGTACTAGGTGCCATTGGCTGCACTAATGTGGCCATCAGAGCACCACCCAGTGGTGTCATGCACCCATGGCCACCTCTGGGATGTCAGTGATAAGGATGCATGGCAGTACTGGTGGCAGCTTGGCATGGGTCAGGGACAGACCACTGACACATACCCACAGGGTGTCAGTGTGGCTCAGTTGGTAGCACATCCACCTCTGGACCAGAAGGTCATGGATTCTAGTTCCACACTGGCATTGGACTTGCACCTAAAAATCGCTGGCATTCGAGTGCAGTATTGGGGGGTGCTGTACTGCTGGGGTGTGCCATCCTTTGGATGAGATGTTAAACCGAGGTCCCTTCTACCCATCCTGGTGTTGTCCTGGTGGGTGTCCAGGTGGAAGCAAAAGAACCCAGGGCACTCTTTTCAAAGAGTAGGGGACATTTCTGGTGCCCTGACCAACATTCCCCTTCCTATAAACTGGTTCTTGCAATTATCCAGGCTGTGTGTGGGTGATGATGTGCGATATGGCTGCCACCACACATTCAGTCACTTCACTACCAGTCTACAATTGCTTGTAAAGCACTTTGAGATACACTGTGAATGAAAAGCGCTATAGAAACACTGATTATTTTTATCCTTCTTCTTCTTCACAGTGGTATGGCACAGGTGCACTCGGCATGCCCATGATAGTCCCACACCACCAGGAACAACATCCATGCCACAGATGCCATCCATGCATTGTGACAATGCCACAGGGGCTGTGCAGTGGGTCAGTCTGGTGTTCTTGATGTGGACATTGTGCAACTGTAGGCAGTGCGGGACAGAGGTAGCGCCACCTGTGGCCTGGAGGCATCACGGGCATGCCGCATAGCCATCGGACTCTCTGGTGTTGTGCATGTGGACACCATAGTCATGTACATGGCCATGGGTAACAGCACTGGACACAGACCAGTGCATTCCACCCACACACAAACATGGACCCTCACCTGCCTGCTAGGCTGCAGTACCTTCTGGTCACCTCTGTGGAGTGGTGGTGCTGCCCTGCAAATTTGAAACAGTGCATGCAAATGGCCTGAATACATTCCAGTAATGAGATGCCCCTCTACCTGACCTCAGTTTCAGAGACCTTTGGATTATCACAGTCTGTTTAAGAGCAACTGATCTGATCCTGGCAGGCAACCATATTTTGGAGTTTTTTTGTGATTTCTAAAACCAGTTATTAGCTCTGTAAAGCCTGTCTCTTAACTTCTATGTACAAGTCAATCGGCCGCTGAGTGTTGCAGCCCCACCCCTAAAATTGCAGATCTATGGAGACTGCAACAGGATCGGGGGGGCACCTAAATGTAGTTAGATTATCTTTGCTGGCAGGAAGACTGTACATGTAGGGGGCTAATGTATAGCATATATTATAGCTCCCTACATGTATGCCTGTCAGCAAAGATAATCTGAGTACATTTATGCAGCCCCCGCTTCACTACCCTACCCTACTGCATTCTCCATAGAGCACCTGTATCCCAGTGCCCCAATTTCAAGTCTTAATTTTGCTGTTTTTAGGGGTGGGGCTACAGTACTCAACAGCAGCTCAGATCATACCCAGAAGTTACAAGCCGGGCTTTACTGAGCTAATAACTTTTGGGGGAAATTACAAGAAAAGTGGAAATATGGCTAAAATAGCTCCTTGGGTAGGCAACTCCATGTAATGAGTTGCCTGCCTAGAGCCAAGGGTGTCAGCTTGGTTCAGTTGGTAGCACATCTGCCTCTGGGCCAAAAGGTAATGGATTCTATTCCCACACTGGGACTGGGCTCATACCTAAAGATTCTGGTGCCCAAGTGCAGTATTAGGGTGGTGCTGGACTGGCGGGGTGTGCTGTCCTACAGATGAGATTTTAAACTGAGGTCCCTTCTACCCATCCCTGGTGCTGCCCTGTGGGTGTCCAGGTGGAAGTAAAAGAACACAAGACACTTTTTGCAAAGAGTAGGGGTATTTTAATTAGTGTTGCTTGGATACTGCCGCTAGGGATCCTATTGCGATCCGCCAAATAGCAGCAGCATCCAACCTGCGATCTGACTGGGAATCTAACCTCTGACTTAGCTCAGAACCCATGTCAGATCATACTGCATCTGTGTACAGAATGGATCCATGGATCCAACCGCAGATTCAAGGATCCACGATCAGATCCATTGTCAGATCCAGAGATGGGATGGGATCCTGGGGATCCGACCTGGATCCAGGGCAGTCAGATCTGCAGTCGGATAGCACTGCTAACAAACTGGATCCACTATCAGCCCCAAACAGAGATATCTAGTAGTACCCTAATTCATAGGATACTATCTGAATATCACTCATTTTTATTATAACACAAAACAAAGATAAAACCAACCACAAAGGTAGAAACCTAATACTATCAAGTATCTGTCACACCAATATGGACTCAAAATAGACAAAATAACATACTGAAAAAGGATCTAAACATTGAGCCAGTCAATATCATGCCAGAAACAGTCAAACTGACATTTTGACAAAGCATTAAATTCTGTCCGGAAAATATTATGCAGTTCATGATGAACTCCATGCAGAAAGTCTACTGGGGAAATAGCAGTTTGTTGTAAGACCCATTGACATCTGCAGTGCCAAATAATCTATTTAAAACATGCAAAAATAGCATGAACAGTTCCAGAATGCCATTTACACCACTAGGGGAGTAAAGGTCCTAAAACTATCTCATCAGAACTAAGAAACCTAAAACAAGGTGTTTTCCATCGTGTCGCCACTAAAGGCCAAAATTGCTGTACAAAGCAACAGTCAAAAAACAGGCACGTGCCATAATTTCAAGGCAGCCAGTACAGGCCTGTCTTGAACACAGATGCTCTGGTAAAGCCTTGTGTTTGTAACTGCTTTTTTTCATTCAGCTTTTCATGGCTACATAACCACACAGTGTCCTTCCTTTTGTTTGGAATTCTAGGGTCAATGGTGGCAGCCAAAACACAGTTAGTGGGAACTCTGTTGCTTCCAGAAAAGATGGGATCTTCAAAAAAGCAAGCACACAATAGTGCAGTATAAAGTTATTTCCTGAGCAGTGCTGCTAATTGTGCTACAGAGAGTTTCCAGTGTTTTAATCTAAAGAAACATCCCTTAATGTATGCCAGAAGAGGAGGGTCCATCCTAGCATAATGGAGGGAACTGCTTTCCCACCTCGGGAACAAAAAAATATATCAGTCCCTTAACAGATCAGTTCATGACAATACAGCCCATTGCAGAACAAGTGTTAAGTAAAATTTTAAAAAGAGATACAAAAAAAAGAGAATCAGGGGATTAATCATTCTCAGCCCCCCCGCTCCCCTTTATACTGCAGTAAGTATGGCAGTGTTTTATATGATTTAACCCGCTGCCCCACAACAATCTAAAGAAAATACTGTACAAATGAATATATAACACTAAAAGGGGGCATAGGCAATATTCAGAAAGAAAGGAACAATAAATATCTTCAAAAAAAAAATACCCTTTTCCATTTCATCATGGGCCAAGAGGTGTATCTGGTGACCAATTTTCCGACTTGTCAATTTTAGAAAGCCAGTTAATACTAACCATGTCACCATACCTAAACATAATGCCAAGCACTTGTATCCTTGGCTGTGGGGATCAGAAGTAAGTCAGGCTCATCCAAGGCTCTCAACCATAAGGCCTTACCTTTAATTGTGTTAATAGTAAGCCAAGTACACTCTGTCAGAGCAGAAAGCTGAGCAATCGCCCAACCACCAGAGTCCTACCCAGTTCACCTACCTCCTCCTACCCCCTGTTTCTGTAAATTTCCTCCCTCCTTTCACCCCACCTTTCATAGACCTATCCACCCACAGGACCCTTCTCCTCCACCACTCCTCAACAATACAAAGACAGCATTCAGGAAGTATAAGGAAACACAGAAGGAACAGGACAGAGAACTGTACCTCTTAAATCAGAAGGAAGTGGGGAACGCAGTCAGAATAGCAAAGGCCCAAACTGAGGAAAAGATAGCCAACTCGGTTAAGAAGGGGGATAAAACCTTTTATACGTACATTAGGGAGCAAAGAAAGACTAAGGCAGGGATACTGAGGCTGAATAAAGAGGAAGGTGGTTGGGCAGAGAGACAGTGAAAAGCAGGGATACTGAATGAATACTTCTGCTCAGTATTTACAATGGAAAAGCAGGAGGGATACCTAATCCAGTCAATAGAAGCACTCTGGATAGGGGGGTTGATATTAGTCCTTTCACAGAAAAAAGGGTTCTGAAAGAACTCTTAAAACCGAAGGTGGATAAAGCAATGGGGCCTGATGGGATTCACCTCAGAATTCTAAAAGAACTAAGGGAAGAACTAGTAATACCACTGACTACCCTTTTTAATAAATCATGGGAGGGTGGTGTGGTACCTGAGGACTGGAGGAGGGCGGATGTGATTCCCCTTCACAAAAGTGGGAGCAAGACAGAGGCAGGAAACTACAGACCTGCCAGTTTGACCTCAGTGGTAGGGAAAATGATGGAATCACTTCTGAAGGAAAGAATTGTTGAGTACCTAGAGGCTAGTGGGGCACAGGACCCAAGGAAGCATGGATTCACAGCAGGAAGGTCATGTCAGACAAATCTAATTGATTTCTTTGACTGGGTGACCAAAGTAGCAGACCAGGGAAGGGCTGTGGACATGGCCTACTTAGACTTTAGCAAGGCTTTTGACACAGTCCCGTACAAAAGATTAATAAACGAATTAGCCAGCCTAGGAGCAGGTCCCAGGGTGGTAGCCTGGGTAAAACACTGGCTGGACAACAGGACACAGAGGTCAATAGTAAAGGGGAGTCCACAGTGAAGAAAGAGGAGGGTTACCTAGTGGGAGTCACACATGAGGAGTTGATACTAGGGCAGTTCTTTTAATGTTGTTATAAGTGACATTGCAGAGGACTGGAAGGAAAAGTATGTCTCTTTGCAGATGACACAAAGATCTGCAACAGGGTTGATATGCAAGGTGGGGTAGAAAAGATGAAAAGGGATTTGGCAAAGTTGGGGGAATGGTCAAATGTATGGCAGCTTAGATTCAATGCAAAGAAGCACAAAGTAATGCACCTGGGAAACAAAAACCCAAGGGAAGAGCACACAATGGGGAGTGAGATACTGACTACAACAAAAATGGAAAGGAACCTGGGGGTAGTCATATCAGACGACCTAAAGGTGTGTCAGCAATGTGAGAAGGCAGTAAGGAGGGCTGAGGGGATACTGGGATGCATAGGGAGAGGCATCACCAGAAGAAAACAGGAAGTTGTTGGCCCATTGTGCAGACAGTTGGTAAAACCACATCTGGAGTACTGTGTACAGTTCTGGAGACCCCATCTCTGCAAAGACATAGACAGGATGGAGGCTGTCCAGAGGAGTGCAACCAAAATGGTGCAGGGTCTGCACCAGAAGACATATGAAGAAAGACTAAAGGAGCTTAAGATGTATAGCCTCAAGAAAAGGAGGGAGAGGGGGGACATGATAGAAATGTTCAAATACCTCAAGGGAATCAACAAAGTCCAAGAGGGTAGCATCTTTCAGAAAAAGAGATGTGCAAGAACAAGGGGGCACAATTTGAAGATAGAGGGGGAACAGCTCAGAGATAATGTGAGAAAGTATTTCTTCACAGAGAGGGTTGTAGATGCATGGAACAGCCTTCCTGAGGAGGTCATAGAGTCAAAAACAGTGGGGGAATTCAAGAATGCATGGGACAGACATAAGGCAATTCTAGTGGGGGGTAGGTGGAAGTAGGCTGTTGGTTAACTAGGATCTGCAGCTTATCCATTAGGTAGGGAAATGGGCAGACTAGGTGGGCCAAGCAGTCCTTATCTGCCATCAAATTCTATATTTCTATGTTTCTAACGTCCTCTGCAACCTGACCCCTTTTCCTCAACCTCAAATGTGTTCATAGTCCAATTCCTGTGATCCTCATTGTTCTTAGCTGAACACACCTGTTAGTTTCCATCCCCAATCTGCCCATTGTCTTTTCTACTCAGTTATAAAGCACTAGGCTTAGGTACATCTGTATCTCTTTCAATGCACTTATGACAAGAACTGTTATTTGTCATGTTCACGGTATCTCTTTCCTATAATGTCCACAATGTGCTGTCTATGGAATAACTGCATTGTTCTGTGCTTGTCCACTGTGTTTTCTTACTGATGTGGAACTTATGTAAATGAGCTTTGAGCTCATAGGTTCTTGTAATCCGAGGTCTAATAAATAAATAAATAAAATAGAGTCCTGGTACTTCACCAACAAGACCAAATCATCCACTTACATGGAAATCTTGGGTAGAGGGGAATCATGGACAGTAGTTATTGCTGAGACATCTGGCATGGACTCAAGATAACAAAGAACTGGATCAATACTAAATACATATAACAGTGGGCTCAGGGGACACGCCTGCCGTACTCCTTGTTGTGCTGCAGAAGGATTCCCCAGCCAACCATATACCAAAGGTAAAATATCTGCTTTTTGATATATCATTTGGATCATTTTAATGAAAGGGTCGGGCAACCTGTAGATTGTAAGCACTTTTCATAAATAGGTACGAATGACTGAATCAGATGCTTGCTGCTTATCCAGGGATATAATGTATCCTTCTAAATCCCCCCAAACACCTTTTTCCACTGCTTCCCTAATATATAATAAGTTATTGTGGGCGGATCTCCCTGTTACTGAACAAGCCTGAATTGGTGCTATTAAGCATGGAGCCACCATGGCCAGTCTTTTACAAAGAATTTTATAAAAGATTTTGGCATCAGTATTTAAGAGACTCAGTGGTCTCCAGTTAGTAAGATACCAATGTCTGTGTCATCCCCTTTCTTCTTACAAACAAAAAACATGACTCCTTTGGTCGTACTATGGCATAAAGATCTCATGTCTAGAAATGAGTTAAAGAGCAGCATCAATATAGGAGTAACAAGCATTTATCAATGCCAAATGTTTGCTTGATGATTTTAGCATTGGACATGCAGGAGTTAGACAGATGAAGAATAGGAATGGCAGTGAAGTATTGAACTCACACCAACCCCACCTCCAGCCTGCAGAGATGGACAGGTATTGGGGTGTGCCTTTGGGTCATCGCCCATAATGCTCACGCTATTTCACCTCACCCTATCCTGCAGACACATGGGTGTTGAGGTGTGCCTTGGGGTGTTCAGCTTTACAGTCACCCCGTTCCATAAGGACATATGCTGAGATGGATGCTGTATAGGAGAATGGGGTGAACTCTGGGACCGAAGAGTCCAAGGCACACCTCGATGCCTGTCACTGGCTGCAGGGTGGGGATGCGGGTGGAATGGCATGAGCATTACAGCCGGCAATCCAAAGGCACACCCCTGATGCCCAGTGTTGGGTTAGTTACTTTTTCTATTACTTTCTATTACTTTTGGAAACTTGTTCCAGAAAGCTCTGTGCAGTCTCTAGCAAGGATGGAGAAGTACTGGAAAATGTAATACACCTTACAGTTACAATTACTTAGGTCTTTTTATACAAAAGAAATACATAACTGTAACAGATTATATTTATTTGAAAGTAACTAGTAACTACCTATTACTTTAAAAAATGTAATCTTTTATAGTTATTTATTATTTTTGTATTGTTTTTGTATAAAAAGAAACAAGTAACTATAATTGTAAGGTGTATTAATTTTTCTAGTACTTATTCATCCTTGCTAGTGACTGCACAGAGCTTCCTGGAACAAGTTTCCAAATGTAATAGAAAGTAATAGAAAAAGTAACTTACCCAATACTGCTGACACCTGTCAGTCTCTACAGGGTGGGATGTTTTGGTTAGAAACCCTAACGCCCTGGGCGTTTGTTGGCATTTGCACAAAAAATTTTCAACATGGCCTTTTTGTGACCCCCACCACATGAAAGCATTTGGGACCTCTGCTCATGAACAGTGGCACTGTGATTTTGTTAATCTGTCCCAAATGTTGATTTCCCACAGCAACCACGCCATTCTGTGCCTGATGTGCGAAAACACAGTTTGGGCAGGATGTAATGACATCTGTACCATTCATAGGGAGGTGTGAAGAGATGGCAATGTTGAAAATCTGGAGTGAAAATATTAAAAATGATTGAACTTACGAGCGTACATGGAAACTGCACAATGCACGTTCATAATACAGTCATTTAGTGGAATTATTTCACCAAATTTCAACATGGGCATTTTGTGACCTCTGTTCTTGAACAGTATCACTATGATTTTCTTAATCCGTCCTGAACATTGATTTCCCATAGCGACCACGCCATTGTGTGTCAGATGTGCAAAAACACATTTCTGGCAGGATGTGAAAAATGACAGTTGTACTGTTCATAAGGAGGTCTGCAAAACTGACAATGCTGAAAGTTTTGAGTGAAAATATTGCAAATTCTCGAAGTTACCAGTGTGCGTGGAAACTGCGCAATGCACACCTGTAACATAGTCATTTTATGGACTTTTGTCAATAAATTTTCAACATAGGCATTTTGGGGCCTCCACTCATGAACAGTGTCACTGTGATTTTCTTAATCTGTCCTGAACACTGATTTCCCACAGCAACCGCGCTATTGTGCTCCGGAAATGCGAAAACATATTTTGACCAGGATGTGAAAAATGACAGCTGTACTGTTCATAAGGAGGTGGGAGAAAATGCTAGTGTTGCAGCTCTGGAGTGAAAATATTACAAATTTAAGAAGTTACAATTGTGCATGGAAACTGCGCAACGCACACTCGTAACACAGTCATTTATTGGAATTTTTTCACTAAATTTGCAACACAGGCTTTTTGGGAGCCCACCTCATGAACAGTGACACTGTCATTTCCTTAATCAGCCCCAAAAGGTGATTCCACACAGTGACCACGAAATCACCTTTCTGGATCGAATAACCAGATGACAGTCACTGAATTCATGAGATGGGGTCCCAAGAACCCCATGTTGAAACTTTGGTACCAAAATCCATTAAAATGGCTGAGATATCCACCTATGCTGACCCCCCCCCCCATTTATGCCATTATACAGCTTACTGGCATTTCTTCAGTTCGAAGTCGGCTGTGAAGAGTGCAGAAGTGTTCCCACTCCAACGAAGATCATCGCACCAGGCTCTGGAGGTAAGTATAGGGTGAGGGGAGTGTGGGGAGGTCAGATGCACAGAAGGTAGGTGTGGGTTGGGGGAGGGGGCACCAGAGGCAACGAGGGATGGTTTTCTGTTTTTACAGGGTTTAAAAAAGAAAAAAAAGACAGCGCAAGAAGGTTTTTCTATTAGAGGCACAATGGGCACGCTGGAGTGGGCTCCCAGTGTGCCACCTGGGTGTTTGTTGGGAGAAGCTGCAGCCAACAGGGATTGGGCACCTCATCGGCACATGCAGAGTGTTTGGGGGGGCGCATGAACCAAGGGGATTGGGCACCCCCCTCAGCACACAACAAATGGGGGGACATTATGCTGGCAGGGATTGGGCTCCCCCGTTGGCAAATGAACTTGGGAGAGGGCATGCCGACAGGAGGATTGGGCACCCCTGTCGGCTTTCATGGGGACTGTGAGAGGTGTCTGGCAACAGCTGCTGCCATGTTTATCAAAATGGAACATCACACAAAGCAAGCTGTGATTCACCGATGGAATCAGAGACCGCCCCAGCAGCAAAAACAGCTGACTGATAAATGACGGGGTGCTCCCTGATTGCAGCGGCAAGTTTCTTTCAAGTTGGTGGCATGCTACAATACTGCTGTTATTGACAGCGTGCTCTTCTATTGGTGCCACAGAGACCAACCCCAAAATGGACTGCTGGCATTGGCCACAACACTGCCGCACCTCCACAACTCGCTACTACAGCAAGCTGCCGCAATATGTTTCTTGTGCATGCGCGCAAGCAAACTTAAAAAGGGACAAAAATGTTTTATAATGTTCACTGGACAGGTCATCCAACCCAGGGGCAGTACAGGAGGATAAAGATCAAATAGTTTCTTGCACCTCCATAGGGTTAAATTCTGCAATGAATATCTGCAGATCCAAATCTGACAGGCTAAGGATTACAAAAGAATCCAAAACGCTCCAACAGGGTTTCGGTTCAGAGAAAAGGGTACCAAACCTTTTTGAGATATGGGCAGTCACCACATTCTATAAATCCTTACAAGCAGTCATAGGCCAGCCATGTTCATCCTTAAGGGAATTCATTATCCTAAGTTGCAACCTATCCACACAACTGTCAAAATAATTAATGTGCTGTTTAGTACCTCGAGTGCCATACTTTTGTTCCAAAAATAGTTAGCCCCATCATACTGAAATTGACACATTTACTTCTTTTTACCTGAGAAATCTGAACAGAAAGAGCCAAATGAGATTCCTGGGAAATGGACATTAGTCAGAAAAGCTGGGGCCTTAAGGAAAGGTAAGCAATATATTTTTGTAGTTCCCCCAACACTGAAGCGGTCTGCAGAAGATACCAAAGATCAGTTTTAGTATCTTCCCACCGGCAAGTCAAATCATCATACATACACAGGACAGTTTGTTGAGCAAGAAACAAATCCTGCATTTTACTGACAGTGTCAGCATTACCTCGACATGCAGGATTCAGTCTTCAGAAACCAGGCACAGGACATTCTTCCTGAAGACTACACAAGGTCACAGAGACCATTTTGTGGTCAGAAGCTTCCAAAGAGGCTGTTGCCACAATCAGGATGTTTAACCTGGAAGACAGAAACCAGAAATCTATACAGGTAGACAAAGACCCCTTAAAGAAAGTATGTTCTGAATGATGGCCAGCCAACATATAGGCATCAGTTTCATTAGCCTTGTGGCACATATTTTTAAGGAAATTAGAATGACAAAAAAACATTTGTGGTCCACCTGCCCCAATTAACATGTGTTAACCCACAGTTGAAATCCCCGTCAAGACAGACCCCTTTGGAGGTACATAAAAAAGGCTGAATCAACATAAAAAGATCTATTCTACTAGCCTTAGTCTGGGGGACGCAGATGTTAATGAGACAAAAAGACGATTCCTTAATTTTAACATCTAAGAGAAAAATTCAACCTATTGACATTTCCACTAGTCTAGTGACTGTTGCATCAGGTGAGGAAATAAATCCCCACACCTGAACAAATCTCATCTCCCAGCGAACAAAGAGAGGGACCCATTGGCCAAGATCTTTGAGCTTGAGAGACCTCTCCTAAGGTATATAACCTTGTATCCTGTAAAAAGAAACCATTAATTTGTGAAGATTGTAAAACCAGAAAAGTATCAAATCATTTCTTTTGAGTAAGGGGAAGAGATGGTGGGGGAGGATAACTCCAGGGTGGGGCAAGAGGAGGAGGGGCAGCTCCAGTAAAACAGACTGGGCTGCACACTTAAGCAGACTTGATAGACCAATACAGCCTGTTTTTGCTGGCTGGCAATTTTCTTATGTTAGTATGTTCTTCCAGAAGTGTTCCAGGCCAATCGGTGTTTTAAAGCTTATGTCAAAAGTTGTGTCCCCAGCAGTGTGAATCAGTGCAAAGATTTCATAGGGAAAATGATGCATACTGTCCACGAGCAAAGTCCTAGCAACATACAGCCTGTCAGGAAAATCTGAAAGACCACTCCGACATTTCAGACAGCCAGCATTTTTCTGCTTAGCAGGTTCTGGGGCATTTTAAAAAAAATCAGAAAACAGCTAAGTTGGCCGAGTACCCCAGGCAAGGCAGGGTGCAGCACCCAGATCTGTAACAGTCGAGCTAGCAAGGACAACTCGGGGAACAAAGTTAGGATGTGGGAGATTGGTATGATCCACTGAAGATGTCAAACAGGCAATGGACCCAGGAGCATCAGCTATTGTCCATTTGTAAATCTCCTGAAACATCCCCTGTATCAGTGGAAATTGGGCCACCCTGCCCAGGTGTCTAAATCAGGGAGAGCAATGGTGGTTCCAAAAGGGAGCAGCAGGTATCCTGAGAAGGAACAAAAGACACAGGAGGACCATCACAATATTCCCCTTTCCGTTTTTTTAATCATGGAAAGATCCTCAGAATTAGCAATCTGGGAGCCAGGACAAGCATTCTCAGGTCTTAATGAAGCAGCCAAGGCACAACAGTATCCTGCAGGCAAAGAGGAAGGGGAAAGGTTTAAATCTCACCCCCTGTCCATCAGGTCTTCAAACCCATCCTGCAGGGAGGAGGGTCTGATCCACTGACGAAGCAGGGTTTGAACTGGTGCAGTGAGAAGTAGGTTTGGCAGCTCCTGTTCAGATAGTACTGGCACCCTGAGACCTTGCTCTTTCAGACTTGTAAGACATAACACCAAAATCAAGAGAAAGAGCAGTACCTGCCAAAGAGTGTCCCGAGCCAAGAGAGATGGGAGGAAAATGAACCATTGGCCCAAATAAAGGATGCAGACTGCCATCAGGTTGTTCAGAGGCTGTGACACAGAAGTCAGGGAAGAGCATTAATCCTGGGTGGAAACAACAAGCATTCAAGCTGGTCTTGAGGAACTACAGAGAGCAAAATATCCTGAGGTAAACTGCGGCATTCCAGAACAGCCGCATATTGTTCATCCGTGACCTCCGCCAAACAGATGATGTGCAGGCACTGATCTTGCAGCTCCTGAGTAATGCAGTCATCTGCCAAACCAAGGATCTCAGGGCTCGAATATTCCAGTGCAGTTAGTCAACAGTCGTAACTGCTGGAACCAACTCAGGGTTTGGGACTGACAAAGACTTTACAATATCTACAATAGGGCTGCATCCCTGCAGACCCTCCAAATTAGAACCAGCATAAGTAGTCTTTAAATTTCTCCAAGCAGAGGGGGACACAGCCTCCTCCACTCAGGCAGCATACACGTATTCCTCTCCTCCACCATTCACCATTCTCCACCAACACGTAGCACAGACATCACCTGCTGAAGAGTAAGGGACATTCCCTGTGTCCTGGACAATATTCCCCTTCCCATAAAACCAGTTCATGCAATTGTCCAAGGCTGTGTGTGCGTGTTGATGTGCGATATGGCCACCACTACACATTCAGTCACTTCACTACCAGTCTAGCATTGCTTGTGAAGCACTTTGGGATACATTGTGCTTGAAAAGTGCATTATAAATGCCAATTCTTCTTCTTCCTCAAACATGGTATCAGCTGGTCTTTAAACAAAAACATCCTGATTAAAAAGAAAAAGTTGGGCAGGCCCGGTGGCGCAGAGGGTTTAGGCGCTGGGCGCCACACCTGAACCCGCGTGACCAGGTTCAGGAATGGACTCGCGATGCGGGGGCTGTCAGGAAGGAGAGGATTGAGCGTCCAGAGGACTGCTCTCCTCTCCTCTCCTGGGGTGAGTTGGGTGGGGAGCCTCGATCCGTAGTGGTCCCCGGTGGAGACCGGGAGTACTACAAGCGGTGCAGGAGGGATGACCAGAAAAGCGGAAAAACAACTTTGGCGGCCACCGGATGACGGCATCCACGCTCTACACTGCCAGAACCTCCGAGAGCCTACTCCTCCACAGCAGCGCCCTGGATCAATAAAAATAAGAGTGCGCTGGGTTTCCCCTGCCCCCGGAGCCTTCCCCCTTGGGAGGAGACCCGCCTTAAGGGATACGCTGGGACACCTGGGGAGTTGGCTGCAGATCTGTGGTAAGGAGGAGGCTCGGGAAGAGGATAGCTGGGGCAATAGCAGCACTAGGAAGCCTGAAGGAGATGGGGACGCTGGAGTGTCGGAGTTAAAAAAAAAAGGAAAAGTCTTTACAGAAGTAAAGAAAATGAGATTCAATAACAGAAAATAATTTCATTAAAATATGAATAAATAATGTATGTACTGTTGAGAAGGACTCATCACAGATAATATATAAAAGTGTTGTGTACTCTAGTGTAAGGGCAAGAAAGTTGTTGCTAAACCAGTGGAAACAAAAACAATGTTTGATAGCTGTAGTTTTGCTTACCACATACAAAAATTCAAATGCCCCATCTTTAGACAATGCCTTACTCACAGTCGCTGATGTTGTTTTTCACAGAGTTCGTGAAATGCGGTCAGCATTACGTAGTTCATCTTCAGATAGAAAAACCCATCACGCAACCATGCATGCGTGCCATATATGACTACTTTGATCCTACCATCACTTGCAGGCCGCACGTATTGATCTACATACTGATCTTTTACCATCAGTTTCCAAAACACATATGCACTATGTGTATCAATATCCGTCTTGAGAGCTACATGGAAAATTCAGTGAACTGTTACTTTTGGCAATGTTTGCATCTACAAAGAATTCATCTAAAAATGTTCACCCAGTAAGGGGTGTGGGACGAATTGTCAACAGTTTCATCCGTTTGATCTGATATCTTTCATTTTTGCACCACTTTAGATACAGGTTTCATCTGTCAAAGACAACGTCTTTTTGCAAGACTTCTCAATAGTTGAAATGTATTGCTTACACTGCTGTTTGAAACTTTTAACAGCTTGGCCACTGAAATATGTGAATGTTACACCCTTGTAGGTAACATCCGGACATTCTCCTGGAATGACATCAGCTCCATTTTTCAAGAGACTTTGAAGTTCACTGCCACCTAATGGACCACTCTCCTTTGCAGATGCAAGAGTGTTTCTCAAATAGTAGGTTTACATGACTTGGTGACTGATTTCCTTGTCTTGTGTTCCAAGTAATCGATCACCAACTCTGTTATTGTTCACATGAAGGGCAGCAATCGATGCAGTCAGAAGAGAATAGGTTTACATGCAGCGTAATATTCAATGACAAGGTAATTGAAGAGAAGAGGGACAGGGAAGATATGATTAAGACCTTTAAAGGGGAACTGTCATCAACAGGGTTTCTTAATGTCTCAAAGTCCATAAAAAGCTAATTTGAGTGAGCCACTGTGTTTATGTGTGAGTCTTTGCAGTCCAGTTATTCATATGTAAATCAGCCTGTAATTAAGGGCTGGGGGAAGCCATATGTTTTAGGCTCCTGGCAGGAAATGACGTTGCCGAGGAACTTGACTCTCCATTTACTGTAGGTTAAATAGGAAAACATCTGTTTTATTAAGTGGGCCATATATTCACACTGCACCTGGCAGTGGCGCAAGCCTGGGCGCAGCACAACTGAGTGGTGCCAGGGCCAAGACCAGGTGATATTCAATGGTGATGCGCCATGGCTCAGCACCATTGAATATGGCACAGTCGGTGCACATACTGCACATGGTGCAGTGGCACTGCGCCAGAGCAAGCCACAGAGAGGGAGCACGGGGATGCAGCAGTGCAAGTGCAGTTGCGCTATGCGCATCACCCATGATTCAGCCGGGGGTATGCAAATGAAGCCATAAGCTATTGAAGGCGCAAATGGAGCCTTTTGCATGTCATTATGGCCCCATTTGCATCCGATGCGCTGGGCATCCTGGCAGAATGCACCTGGCGCCCTGCCAAGCTGCTGCTGTTGGGTGTTGACTCCCTGGTGGGCTATTGCAGTCCCCCTCCTGTATGCCCGATCGCAGGCAGTAGTGTGACCACACATATTCCAATGCCTGATCGAGGGCAGTAGTAATATTAAACACAGTTCAAAGCCCGATCGAGGGCAGTAGAGGACAGACACATATTCCAATGCCCAATCACAGGCAGTAGTGCACCTAGACATGACCTGATGCCTGAGCATGGGCAGTAGTAGGTTTAAGCATAAGCCTGGTGGTCTAGTGGACCCCCCTCCTTCCCCGTATGCCTGATTGCGAGCAGTAGTACAAGTACAGGTAATCCTATGCCCGATCACAGACTGTAGCAATATGTGAAGGAAACCTGGTGGTCAGTGGTACCCCCTCCCACCCACCCACAGAAGCCCCAGGCCTCCCAGCAACCCCTGTCATCGGTGGGCTGCAGCACCCAGCCCGCATACCACCCGCCGCCCACCAATGACAGTGTACAGTATGATCTGTATGCCTATTGGGCCACAGTGTGGACCAATGGGCTTGCAGACCATACTGTACTACACAGGACCAGATATGTGAATGACCTGGTGGACGGTAAATGAGGAATATCCCGAAACCTACACCTCTCCCAGGATACACTCAAAGGATCTGATGGGTCTCACTGGTACATCCACAAGGCCCAGCTCCATTTTAAATATAATGGTTACACCCCCCCCCACCCCTATGATTCAACCTTGGGTGATGTATCACCAAGAATCCAGCTGGAACAACAGAAGCCAATACAGCGCCTGCATTTTCATCCAGCCAGGTCTCGGTGATGCATGCCAGATCTGTTGTTCCAACAAGATCAGCTATAATAGCTGTCTTGTTCTTAATAGATCTGGCATTACATAACACCACCCGAGTAGGATGAGTTGTCGGGGAAGACCTCATCTCCTGTCCACTTACTTCGGAGCCCTTGGGTATGGGTACAAGATGAGGGAGGACCTCCGTCCTGACTTCATTTCGCTACAGGGCACCTCCTGGAGCCCACTACCCCAATCCGCCCTCTTCTCCTATGTCTCCTAAATATCGCTAAAACACGACACCTAATATAGGTCTCGGATGATAGAGGGGGACACTCAAAAGGACACAGTTCCCTGAGCCTAGTGGAGGAATAGTGCCTGACCATCATTAAGCCTCCCCAACACATTTTCAATTAATCACAAAGCTCACAATAGCAATCCCAACACAATTCCCACCCCAATTCAATAAAACTTTTTTAATTAACAACAACCCTCCAAAATTTCAAAACAACCCCACAAAAATACAAAAAACACCAATAACTATTTACTAAAACAGCTGCAGCACCAGTTTAAATCTTTAAATTATTGTCCAGCACAAAACTTCCACTGTCCAATGCCTTTTTTAATACTGATTTATAAGGATTTATCAAGTCTTTCAAAAAGTTTGAGACTGAGAGGGGTAGCTCGCACAAAACCCCTCATCCAAAAATAGATCCAAAGAGCGTGGCCCTCCCACTGCCACAATCACAGCGTCATAATAGTTTGTTGAATTCCTAATGAGGCCCTCTCACTGCTTCCCAATGTAAAACAATGAGATTACAGTACCTGCCAAGAATTTACCTGGGAAAGATGAAAACACAACCACACCAATCTTCTCATGCAGGAGGTCTCCTGGGAGCCAGTCCATAGAGAGAAATGCAACTTCAATGCAGATATAGCCAGACCCCAGATCAGCCCCAAGACAGGCACCATGATCAGAGGAACACCCCACTTAGCCCACCAGTGCCATCCAACCAAGCTGGAAGGCCCACGGTGGCCAAAGGGAAAAGAGTTCTGCACCCTCCCTTCAGTCGGTGCACTCTGTCCCCACGGGAAGTTCCTAGACCAGGTGCCTACCCCAAAGCCGGCTGGCTGACCCTACAGTCTGCTGCTCTCAGTCTCTCCCAAATGGCTCCAACAGAATCCAGACCAGCTCTTTACTCCCGCAATGAATAATGTTCCACCACAGGTAGTCAGGTAAATCCAGCAAGCCAATTGTCCTCAACTGAGGTCAGCCCACTCCCATTGCTCCAGCACTCAGACCTCAGTGAGGCAACCCCATCAATCTGCAGAATGCTCCCGGCAGCCAGCACCAAAAAACCAGGTGTGCTTCCCATTCAGACTCCCCAGGCAGAAAAACACAGAGTTCTAAATACAACGTGGACTCTTGCAGCAGGTGAAACAAAATTTGCTGCAGGGAGTCAATACAGTGAAAGATGTCATCTGGACGTGGCAATCAAATAAAATTAAAGTCAGCCACAACCCCACAAGTGCTTTAGCTATAGCTGATTCAAATTAGACAAACCAATGAACAAGCAATAAAACAAATGATAAAACAAAAGAACATTGATAACTAAAACTAAAAACTAAAACTATGCGAGCTATTGACGGCTGACCCAGCATGGCTGCCATCTTGATTAAAGTCTTGATTTAAGTACCTGAAGGGAATAGACAAGACTAATACAGAGAAGATTTTCCAGAGGAGAAAGGGGAGAGACACGAGAGGACATCAACTGAGATTGGGGGGAGGGGGGAGATTCAGGAAAGAGAGGAGGAGAAATGTTTTCACAGAGAGTGGTGGACAAGTGGAACTTCTTGCCGGCTGAGATAGTGGCCAGAAAGATAGTAGACAGCTTCAAGATGGGTTGTGATAGGAGAAGGGGTAATAGGATGGGCAGAAGGGAGAGGCAGCAACATTATAAGGTGCTAGTTGCGCAGTTGAGTAGACTCGACAGACCATGAGGCCCGTTTCTGCTGGCATTTTCATATGTTTGTAAGTTCACTGCCACCCAATGGACCACTCTCCTTTGCAGATTCACGAGTGTTTCTCAAATACTAGATTTACATGACTTGGTGACTGATTTTCTTGTCTTCTATTCCAACTAATCGATCACCATCTCTGTTATCGTTCACATGAAGTGCAGCAATCGACACACCCAGAAGTGAATGGGTTTACTTGCAGGGTAATATTCAATGACAAGGTGATTGATTTTGATCTCCATGTAAACAGGGTACAAGTTTACTGAGCTGGTGCATTGGATCGGTTCCAGTTCCAATCACATCTACACAGATTTTGAGAAAATATTGTCCTGGTAATTGATGCACTTGTATGGTACACTTCAATCAATCCCGAGATCGATTCAAACTGTGTTGAAAGCACCATTTATAAGCAAGGTTAGAATCCATTACTAAGTAACAGATTACTCTGTAATCCATTATAACCCTGCATGTAAATGGGGTAACTGTTTCAACAGAGCTAAACAGCTCTGGCATTTCATGGGAGGGCTAAAGCCTGAGGTTCAATTTGGGGGAATAGCTCCTCCCACATCCCCAATAAAGGTCAGTCTTCCACGGGCAGTTCCCCACTTAGCACGTTGAGAACCCTGTCCCACTTTGCTCGTGGGCTGTGCCTCCTTTGCAATCCTGTTCTTCCTCTCCCAGTCTCCCTTGTCCCCTCCCCTCTCCTGTTGGTGTTTTTGCTTGTTGCCCTTCTGCCTGCTCTCCTGCTTGCTCTCCCCCCACCCCACTTTCCTTGTGCTGTCTCTTTTAGCAGCTGCTTGTCTCACCATTCCCTGCTCCCCTCTCTCCTCATCTGTTTGGCTTCCCCTTCCCACCTCATCCTTCGCATTGCCTTCTGCCTGCTTTACCTCAAGTTTCTTTCCCCAGTGGTTTCACTCCTCGGAGCCTCCTCTTCCCCCCTTCCTGCTCCACTTCCAACCTACATCCTTGCTGCTTGCCTGGCCCTCCCCGTTGTTCCAGTGCTCATGCGGGTGGTTCTGAGTGTTCCTGCAGCTAGTGTTTTCTGTGCCACAATGGCCTTCATCCCAGCCCTGTTGCTTCCCTGGATTCTGGTCAGCATGTTGGTTGGCTTTCCTGCTGTCATTCTGGGGGCTCCCCTTCTCACCTGTGTCTTGGCCTCATTCCCCTGCTCGTGCTTTTGCCCTGTCGAGGAGTGCCGTGCTGGGGCTTTTGTAGCCTGCTGCGGTGGGTAGTGTTATGCTTCTGCATATGCTTATGTTTGTGTTGTTTATTGCTGGCCTGCTGCACTTCTTCTGGAGAGCTTTTTACTTGGATGTTCCCCTATTCTTCCCTGCCTGTCCCATACTGTGTCCTGTGTTTTTGCCTGTCAGCATTTTTTTTTTGTCTGTTCCTGTGTTGCCGTGCATTGCCCTGTGTTTCCTGGTTGTATGTGGCTGCTTGTTTAGAGTCTGTCCCCCGTGGGTGCCCTTCTTCCCTACTGTGTTGGTTTTCCTGGTTTGGTGCCTTTTGTGTCCCTCTTACCTGGTTTACCTCCATCCCTGCCTGGCTCCGGTGGTGTCATGAGCTGGCTGCATAGTCGCTTGTCCTTGGTTAGCTCTGTTGCCGCTCCTTGCCCTTCGTGCTTCTCTCTGGCCTTACATGATGGAGAGATAGAGGACAAAGTATAAATATAACAACAACAAAAAAAAATTCCCCTTTCCTGCCCTTCCCTGCCTTCCTCTGTCCCATGGCTCTCCTTGCCTCCCCCGCTCTCTCCTTTCCAGGGCTACTCTCCTCTTTCTCAATGCTTTCTTTTCTGTTTCCCCCTGTCCCTCATTCTTGTCCTTGTCCCATTCTCTCCATTTTTTTTCTGTTTGGGCCTGCCACTACTTGCTCCGGTACTCTGGCTCTTATCTCCACACCCCTTCTACTGTCCAGTCCTGTACCATCTTTATCCCTAGTCCTGCACCTGCTCTTTCTCAGTATTTGTCCTGCTCAGCTAACCATTGCAATCAACCTTCTCTAACTGTTCATGCCTGCCACCTATGCTGCTTATACCTTGCCATTGCTAATCCTAGCATTTCTATACCCTGCTCAACTTGTTATTTCTGTTACTTTGTTCTACCCCTAGTACTTCCTAACCTTCCAGCACACTGTGACGCTTGGCCAGCTGGTTAGGATTATTGTGTAATATTTGTAAAATAAAAATATAGTATGTGATTGTCTCACATAAGACAGCCTGTGCTTCCATGGGTGCCCCCCCTCCCCCCGAGGTTTCAGTGAAGCTGCAGGATATGTAAACTGACCAGAGATACCTGATTAAAGGTCTCCTATTTTTTTTTTGTCTTAATTAGAACTGATCCAGCTGCCAGGATATAGGGCTCATAAAGTTTTATGATTCCTATAGGAAGAACATTTGATATCAACATGGTGTTAAAAGTTGTAAAACCCTTTGATCTGCCTAGGGAACAGGAACCACACAAGATCAAAGAGAACATTTTTAATTAAGGAATCATATTTAGGAGGTGTTTTTTTTTTTCCTGATGTCCACATTATTTAATATACCTCCTGATAGGACATCTTGTTTGTTTTTGTTTTGTTTTTTTCTAAAAGGAGGAGCTAGATGACTCATAGAAGGGGTGTGGAGACACAGAATTTAAACTGAATACTTGTGTCTGAAATGTTGTCATATACCATTTTGGGACTCCGAGAGAAACAGTTCTCTGATCTAACTATAAGCACTTCCAGAAGTAATACCTTCGACAGCAAAGGTCTAAATGTATTGTGGTAGGAGTTTTTGTTTTGTACTTTTCCCTTGTTCTTTTATGTGATTGTATGCTCTTTGATATATTGTTCTGTGTTTATATTTGTCATATTTTATTATCTTTTAGTAAAGTACCTTTTCTTTGAAAGACTGCCTGGGTGTCTGGCAGTTCTTTTTCTTGCATGTGACGTATATATGCCAGGGACTTTCCCCTCCACATCACCACCAGCATGCCCCTCCCTCTGGAGCAGGTCTCGTCCTACAAGTACCTGGGCATCACCTTTGACTCTGGCCTTACTTTCCACGCCCACCTTAAAGCTTTGGCATCTGCAATGAACTCCAGGATCGGTCTTCTCTACCGCCACAAAGACTGTCTCCCCGAACCCGCCTTAAAACTTGCCATCACCTCATCGGTATTATCACTGGCTGACTACGGACTCCCGGTTTACGCAGCTGCTGATGCCTCTGCCCTATCCAAAGTCCAGACCTCCATCAACAAAGCCTGTAGGCTCCTTACTGGTGCCCACAGCAGAACCCACACCTGTCTGCTATACTCCGCCACAAAAATACTCACTCTTGAGGAAAGACTGAAATATCAAACCTGCCTACTGGCCAAAAAATCCATGTCAGGTCTCTGCCCTCCTGGGGTCTCTGGACCTTTGCAGCAGGCTGCTAGATCCCTGCCAACCCGGTACGCCGCCGCAGCCACCTTCAACGTTCCCAGAGCAAGGACCTCCCGTTGCCAAAGATCTTTCCATCACCTAGCCCGTCCTGGTTTAACTCCTTCCTGAAACCATCTCCAAGATCCCAGGCATTGGCGGCTTCAAATTGCCCTCCGCCAGCATATTATTGACAACCCGATGCTGTAAATGTTTGTAGCCTGCCCTGTGCGGTCCTTTCCTAACCTTTTCAAGCCCTGCGCCCGTCCGGTCCTTTTAACTTTACATATTAGTTGTGACATGTTGTTAATTGAATAACGTATCTCCTGTTGTTTTACCAATGTTAGCACCTTACAGAGTTTGCTCCAGTACAGCTGTCTGCACTCTCAAATGTATATTTTATGTATCTAACCTGTCTGTCATCCCTGTCCTAACACCACTCTATTTGTCGTCTCCCCCACCTTTCTTGACGAGGTACCTTTGTAAACGAGTCTTTGACTCAAAGGTTGTAAAACTGATCTTACAATAAAATAAAATAAAAAAAATAAAATAAATATGGTTAAGCCTGACAATTGTTCAACAGCTTGATGGTGTTACTAAGCTTGACTAAAAAGCTAAGAATATACCTAAGGTCTCTTACAGAGTTAAAAGGGTTCATTTTGGATACCTGGTTAGATGCACTTAGGCAAAAGATATATTGCATCCCCCCCCCCGAAGAGAATATTATCTGAGCCTGTACATTTGGGTACGCTAGCATAAGGTTCACAGTTTGAATCCCCCCAGAACTGGAGACTAAAGGTGATTTGGACCCAAAAGCAGACAGGAGGGTTACCTTGTCTGTTACCTCTTCACACTATTGTGCTCGGAAGTTCGCACTGTGGGAGCAGAGGGTCTGACCTGCTGAGTGCGTTTGTGACACACACCAATCACCCACACTGCTCATGCATGCTGCCTCTTCATGTCCCCTGTAGTATTCCCTCAGTTCCGAATCATTAGCACTCCTCCTCCACTTTCTATTGTTTGGCATTGTCCTTTATGTGTAACTCCTTGTATTTGTTTGCTTTTCATTCCCTAATATGCCTCTGGCTTGTCCTCCCCTAGGACCTAGCCAGTGCTGGAGCACCTTTTTGAGTGCCTACCCTACCAATATTTCAGTTTCCATTTAGGCTCTTGATGCTCGACTTGTGGCTCCCCTGTTATTCCCCATGGAGGGGGACTGGGGTGTCACAGTGGAGCATCGTGGCTCCAATTAGCAGGAGAGTGCTTTATGTACACTCTATGATTTTGCCCTGCATTCTAGCCTACTTGCTTCAGCTATCCTTGCATAACTCATTACCCATGCAGCCTACATGGCCTTCAGTTGATTCATTGTATTCCATCACTACACTGCTTGCTCCTCACTGGATTACTGTAACTCTGCCTTCTTGGCATTTAGGGTACTATTCTTCCTCCAGTTCTCTTCTTGCTACTTTCCCTGTTTCTTTTGTTTACCTTTTACTATGCTGCTGCCAGCTGCCCTTTCCTTGCTCTGCCCATACCAGCAGTCCAACAGCCTCTTCCCTAACTCTGCCTGCTGAGGTATAGCAGTGCAGGTTGGCTTCCCCTGTCTACCAAGGATGAGAGCCCATTTGCTCTGCCTTCAGTCTCCACCAGTTGTACTCCCAGTCAGCTTACCACAGTCTCCGTCTCTAAACTCTGCCTGGTGCGGTATCAAGTAAAGGTTATCTCAGCCCAACTACTGGATATGGAAGCCTGTGTCTTCAATCTTTTGTTCCAACTACTTGCATTCTATACCTGATACCCAGTTACCACATTCCCTTTGGGAATGGGACCCATATGCCCCATTTGCCTTCAATGTCCTACCTCACCTGACTATATCCTGCACTTTCATGGACTCAATGTACTTGTACCCACCTTGGCCTCCTCATGTTCTGGATTTGGACCCTGCCAGCTTGTTCAGTCTCCACTTCCACTTAGTTCGACGGACTCCTGGACTTTCTTGCTGCTTGTCTTCCACCTCTTCCCATGCTTCTGAGCATCGTTGTGGCTTGCCTTCCAGCTCAACCTCATCCAAACTTCAATTCCTCTGCCATCTCCTCCCTCGTTGCTACATCAGATGTCTATGTTTCCTATATTGCCTTCCTCTTGGACATGTCTGCCCACATTCCCCTGGCTTCCTGCTGGATATGTGCCACTTGCTTCTCTTCAAGGATGTGTGCCTGAAATCTTCTACATGTTTTCCCCTGATGCTCCCCTAATTCCATCCAGTGGTCTTCCAGCAACAATTCCAGTGCTTTCCTATCTGCAATTCCAGTTCGCCTTCTCTATCAGAGGTGGGAACCCATTCCCCATCACTGTTGTCCTTCCCCATCAGCAATTCCCATTTGTCATCTCCTTCGGAGGTGGGCACCCATTTCTCATCACTGCAGCACCTTGCTACCACTTGTTCTAGTTCACCAACTCCTTCAGTGGTGGGAACCTTGCACCTCAACTTCACAGCACTTTGTATCTGGATTTGCTTCTTGGTTGTACATGGATATCGTACTGAGGCCTGATTCAGCTTTTCTGCATTCTACTATAGCATGCTGTGGCGCTTGTCCCAGTCCCGTACCTTACCTGCATCTGCTGATGCCTGTACTGCTCTGCCTATGCCATCTGCTTATCCAGCTCCATCCTTCAGTCAGTGAGCTTCTGCTGAACTATTCATTCCATCCCTGGACTGCTACTTTCCTGCTTGCCACCCCAGTAGCTTGGGGCTCCTGCACATTTGCTGTGTCTCTTTTTTTGCATTCCTACAACTATCAACATCTAGCATCCCTGCCTGATCAACTGTTCCTACCCGTTCATCTTTCTCCTACTCCTACCTCTGCCACCAGGTACTTAAAGTTTCTGTCCGAATCCTCGATCATCTCCATAGATGCCTACATAGCTGCACATTACACAGTGCTGAACTCCAAACCTTGAGACCCTAATCTGGATGTCAAACCCTCTACAAAGTCTGATAGATTACTTTAAGGATTTCATAACACATCATACCTCCCACAGTTCGGAGTCTGGCAGCTTATTTAGTCAACTCATGCTCTTCATGCTCACATTGACTGTGTACCCCATAGAATATCAACCAATATAACATTGGAATCCTGGACCACGTTCACCCCTTTCCAAGCTGGACTTAATCCATATCCATAATCTGGACATTCCCTTCGAATAGACCTGCCTCCTCAATCTCAGAATCGACCTTTCAGAACGCATCATTCAACAAACTTTGAAGATGGAACATCATCTCTACAAACATTTCACCTTACTCAAAAATTAGAATATGGTTGTAAGAACCTAAGATCATTTCCTCTTAGTTTGCCCTGAGGACAGGCTGGTCAGTAGCAATGGGTCCTCAGAGGTTTCCTCCTCCTCCTGAGGGGGGGTTCCTCTCCTGTGTTCGAAACATTACAGGTATGCACAAGCATACTCTGTTCAGCAAAACATTGAAACTACTTATGTTTGAAGTGCCACTGAAAATTGGGCAAGTGGCTGAAGTAACAGTTCAAATTACAAATGCTGTGCCACCATTTGGAATTTACTTAGAATCTGTAACACTCCCTTGGCTTTGGCGTGGTCATAGATTCTAAATGGGCACAAATTACAGGGAATGATCTGATAATAGCCCAGGTGGCAAAGTTTATGCAGCACCCAACGTGTTCCATGAACCTTCTTGGACTTCTCAACTGGCATCTCCATCATCTGAGCAAGGCATCACAATACCTTTATTCATTTATGACTTTTCTGACAGAGATCAAAAAAAAGTTGGGCGAGATAATTTGAAACATCATTAAAATACTTTTTATCCAAAGCATCTTTTATGGCTGGTTCAAATCCATGTGAGAAACTGTGAACAGCTATTAACCACTCAGCTTCTGCCAGTAGAAGCGCACAAGTCCTCATCTTACACCCATGTTGACAGACGCCCCATCAGCCTCATGCTCCACTGATTTTCATATTAAGCCCAAAATCTACCAGAATATTTAAGAGGACTGACTGTGCCATCTGATGTAGCTTTAACTCGTAGAAAACTAGTTTCAGCTTGTCCATTTTGGAGATTAACATAAATATTATATAACAGTTCCTTTTCAATTACACCGCTGTCAGCACCGCCCATAAGCATTGAAAAATAATTTGCACTTTTGACAGTTGCCAGCAGGTTTTCTTCAAGGTTGTTGCCAATACACATTGTAAGTTCTCTCCCATTAAAATCATGTATGTATTTATTGCCCAAATATAATCTATGGCGCTTCTCTTGTTCTGCTATCGCTTCAAACTTTTTAACTGGGATGGCCTCTTTGGCCATCATATATAGGATCTCCATCAGCCTGCCTGCATCATTCCATGCTACTCCTCTACATCTACATAGACCACAATGGCAGAAAAAAGAGAGGTCCATTCAGTGGGCCCATATTCCCTATAATCCCTGGAACCTATTGTTCTTTCAGGGTACTAACCCTCTCCGTCCTATCCCCATTCTCCTCCCTGGTCTTGTTGGCCTGGGCAACTACTATACCCTTCATTCTATCCCATGCCTGCTTGAATCCCCTGACTGTCTTTCCACCTACCACCTCGGCCGACAGACTGTTCCAAGGTGCCACCACCCTTTTAGTAAAAAAGTACTATCTCAAGTTGCTCTTGACCCTACCTCCCATTAATTTCCACTCGTGACAACGTGACCTCAAGTTGCTATTAAAGATAAATAATTCCCTGCAGTTTACCTTGTTAATTGCTTTAAGCAATTTTATAGTCTCTGTCATATCTCCCCTCTCCCTTCTGGTTTCTAGTGAGTACATATTTATTGCCTAGAGGTGCTCCTTATGGGATCTGCCTGCTGGCCCTGAACCATTTTTGTTACTCTGTGCTGCACTGTCTCCAACCTATCCCTGTCCTTTCTGAGGTGAGGGCTCCAGAACTGGATGCAGCACTCCAGGTGAGCACTCATCAGGGATCTGTAGAGGGGAAGTAGTACCTCTTTTCTTCTGCTATCAGTATTCCTCCCACTACATCCCTGCATCTTGTTAGTCTTGCTATATGCCCTGCTGCACTGACTCATTTATTTAAGGGCGTTACTGATGATAACTCCTAGATCCCGTTCCTCTTCTGTAGTGTTAATTATACAGTAGGGGTGAAGTTATATGCCATCACTTAAATGGGCATATCTCCACCCCAGACTGATAACAGAAACTTGATGTGTACAGAGTAGAAAAAGGCACTAGTTATACGTACTGTGTGTGCGTCACAAAAAATATCGGCACTCTACACGTCACTAAGGTAACTTGCCAAACTACACTTCTGAAGCCTCTTTAAAAAGACTATCAGCTGAATTGACATATCCCACAAAAGCCACAATATAACACAAAAAAGAAAACTTTTACAAGACTAAAATGTGTTTCAAATACACGTACCTGTAATCCACACTCCAGATGTCCCGCACACCATTCCCTCAGCATAAACACACAATAAAGTACACTTTTCAAAATATCACCACATCTGAAAATAAACATAATAAAACACAAATCTATCAAATGGAAACCAAATAAAATGTATTTTACCACCCCAAAGAAAATGCCGAAACCGGAAGCACCGACTAAGCAAATCCCATGACACCCATTCAATCAGACGGCCCACAAATCAAACAACCAATCAAAATACCACACTACAGAATGGGGAAGAACCCCAAAAATCAAAGAAGCCCTGCAAACCATAGGTAAATGCAAGCAGTAAAACATAAAATACAGCTAACAAAATTGGACAACAGTAAAACCCCAATTGTATAAAATCGATATGTGCTAGAACGTTATGTGATAGCTGATACAGTATATCAACACTCGTGGCAAGTGAGCTTGGGGTTCAATCACTCATCAATCTGCTATGCGGAGCCACTCATGATAACCCCGAGCTCACTTGCCACTCACGCTGATATATCAGCTGTCACATAACATCCCATCACGTATCCTCTTAATCTCACCCCATCCATCCAATACTCTGTCTTGGGGTTCCTTTTCCCAAGGTGCATTATCTTGCACTTTTTGGTATCGAATTTTAACTGCCAGAACTTTGACCACCCCTCTAGTTTTTGTAGGTCCCTCTGCAAATTCCTTATTCTCTCATCACTATCCTCCCTCCCACATAGTTTTGTGTCATCTGTGAAGAGACGCAGCCTGCCCTGGATTCCCTCACCAATGGCATGAATGAACATGTTGAAGAGGACCAGACCCAGGGCAGATCCCAGAGCAACCCTGGTTGCACCGCCAGTTTCATCTGATTTAACCCTGTTCACCACCACCCTCTGCTGCCTCCCTTCTAGCTAACTACCCATCCAGTTCACTATAGTTTTACCCGCACCCAGGTCTTCCATCTTTTTGAGCAACCTTTTGTGCGGTACTGAATCAAAAGCCTTGCTGAAGTCAATGAACAGCAGATCCACAGCGTGGCCCTTGTCTACTTTCTTGGTCACCCAATCAAACAAAAAAATGAGATTCGTCTGACAAGACCTTCCTGCAATGAAACCATGTTGTTTACTGTCCTGGAGCCCATTGCTGTCTAGGTAGTCAATCCAATCCTCTTAGATCAGTGATTCCATCAGCTTCCCCATGCTGGAGGTCAGACTGACAGGCCTGTAGTTCACTGGTTGCTCCTTATTCCCCCACTTATGAAATGGTACAACGTCTGCCATTCTCCAATCCCTTGGAACTTCCCTGGACCTAAGTGAGATGTTAAACAGCCCAGTCAGTGGTTCAGCCAGGTCTGCTGCTAATTCCCTAAGCATCTTCAGGTGCAACCAATCTGGTGCTGGGGCCTTATCTATCTTAAGGGCTGCTAACCCTTTCCTTTCAGGACCCTCTCACTAATAAGCATTGGCTCTCTCATTTCCGGGACTCCCTTAGCTACCACTTTGAGGCTGCATTCTGGTGGAAGCACCTCTTGTGCGCTTCAGCAAATTCAACAACCTCCTGCACAGTGATGGCACAATAACGACACCGGTATTGTGCCATCACAAAATGATGTATTTTTGTTGGGGGGGGGGGTTTGCCTACTTCACCCTGTATTTATTTATAATCAGCTCCAGGTTGGAGTTGTTTTGGGAGCGGACAGAACACCTAGAGAAGCCACGTCACTGAAAACAGACCATTACAGTGACTGTTGCTTTAATGGTCTGTTTTGGGGTTTTGCTCTCCTGATGTCGCTCACAAGGAGGCCACCACTTTCTGACATGGACTCACAGTCCTCCTTAGTGAATACTGAGCAACAGTAGTGATTCAGGACTTCCTGAATTCCAGGATGTCCGTTTATTTACTTTTCATTAGTCTGGTAATGTGCACCAAACAAATATTTGCCTATTTTCTGGCATGACCTGGAAGAAGTACAACCAAAAAACAACACAACATATGACAATGACAAATAAAATCATATCAGGATCCAAGGTTCAGGTATGGTTACAATGAAATGAAGCACAGTGGAGAATGAGGAATATAAGGACGTACAGTAATCATTGCAGTTACACAAAGTGAGAAGTGCAGAAGTGTCTATTACTGAAAGCTCTCTCTCAAAAATAAATTAAAATTGTTTATTGTCTAAGCTAACTTCTGGGCCCCAACCCCCTCCTCTCCCCCCTTGACTCAACTTAACCAATTGTGGTGTGTTGATATATATTAAGTGGCAACCTTATTTTACCAACTCTCTTAATATTAATAGCTTTCTCATCCTAGTCTGCCTCTCTGTGTTTCCAGATCATGTCACCTTTCAGGGTCTGCAATCCCTGCAACTGATGCTTCACTGAAGTTCCTCAAGCCACGTAGCTCATCTTTCTATTCACAGCATAATTTGCAACTTGCACTCACTGCAAAATCTTCCTCGCTGACAATTTTTAGCCAGTTTTTCGGGAACATATTGTTTGTGCCAGACTTCAGCAGCTGAGCATTTCACTCCACTTGCCATGTGAGACTGAAAGCAATTAAAATGTTTGAAATTTAGAGCAGAACAAGACAGGGGTCATGTATCTCTGAAATAAGGGTAAAAAGTAACACATTCAGCGAGCCAGTTATTTATTTTGACATATTGAGGGAGAGAATGATGAACATGGTCAAGCAGAGCTGGGCGAATGTCTCCCCTGCTGCAATAGCGTGTTGTGAGCAGCTGGCAGTAGCAACAGCAGAAGCTACGGCAGTGTTAGTCGAGTGAAGAATTCAATAACCAGGACTGTCCCCACCCTGGCGTCTCCCCAGCCTTTGTGCAATGCAGGCTTCTTCCCACGAAGTAAAGGCTGCCTCCTAGCACAATAACTTCATGTGAAGAGCAGGCATAGGCCCAGAAGATGGCAAAAAAGAGGAGTGGACTGCCAGGGTTAATTAAATTTTCCCAACATACTGCAGACTACAACAGCAGCTTTGGTGGTCAGACCCCCCCCCAAAAAAAAAAACAGGCTAAAAGTTCAGATGTACTCTATAAATCAATGTAATGGTGACAAAATCATCCCCCTCCCTAGCAGCATTTGAGTCCAATACAGAAAAAAGCACAGCTGTGCAGGGCATGTCATTTCTTTTTACTTTTATACAATCTCACTGCACACTGCAGGGCACAACACTTTTTTTTTGCATGGCACTGCCAATCAGCAAATGATTTGCAGTTAAACTATTTTTTAGTCACTGCAAAACCATGGCATAACACTTGATGGCCACTCAGAAATTTAAATTTCAATCTTTCCCAGTCACTGTGGGGCAGGGCACAAACTTAGATTTTTCTTTCAAAATTCACTGCATTGACACTGACTAAGCAGGGTACAGAACAGTATCTAATCACAGCACTCGCTACTTGTGGCAGAATGTCATCGCACTGCAGGGCACAGAAGTTAAATTATTCCTCTCTGCCCATTTTCTCCCCAGATCACTGCAGCTGCAGGGCACATTACTTGTTGCTTATGTTTCATTTCACACAGTTGCACTTGCCAGGAGGCTGATGTCCAGTCCAGATGTCTGCATTAATGCAGGGCACAGAGTTGTTTTTCCCCATTGTGTCCACAGGGCTGGCACTCTGGAACAAAACGTCCGTCCCCCCCCCCCTTTTGCAGGCTGTACAGTAATGTTCCTTTAGCAATGTGCCCTTTTTCCCATTTGTGCAGCAAATCCTGATCCCCCCACCCAAATGCCTGCCCCAGAGAAGGTTTCTTCCTCACCTCCTGCCCATAAAAACAGAAAGTTTTCACTTGTTTTCAATGTAGAAAAACAACAAATATGTTGAGGGTGATGCCTTTTATTGGACTAGCAAAATGATTTCTGAGACTAGCTTTCGAGAGATAAAACTCCCTTCTTCATTTGCTTTCACTTGCACTTGTTTTCGTAAATTATCCCTGATGTGGCTTGTGCTGCTCTGTTCTAAGGCCCACGTCAATCGGCCAGCTCGCTTGCTTTACATCTCGATCACCAGCTGCTCTCCATGCTCGTCTCCTGGAAGTAGCTGCTCCCACCATCCTCAAGGTTCTTAGCCTTCTCATGACTCATGACTCCTCATGGCTCTCGGCCTCCTTGTCTTCCTGACTCTGACTGGCTGGTGGCTGCTGGACTTATTCCTGGCTCCCAGACTGACTGCCCTGCTAAAAGAAAAGAAAAAACATCAAATCAATTAATTGCTTAGCTCTACCTGACGCTAAACACAATGAATTTATGAACCCTGAGGAAAAAGGAAAATTAAACTCACCAGTTTTCTTGGATTACTGTCTGGTCCAGTCACTGGCTACTTCCATGGCAGATGCACAGAAGCAAAGAACAGAGTCACATTTGGCTTAGAGACATTCGTGCCAATCAACTGGGGGCAGAGAAAGGAAAGGAGGGAGGGAGGAAGAGTGAAGACCTCAGCTTGGGGAGGAAGGGAGGGATGTTTCTTTAAACATAAAATGTTATTTTTAAATAGCAGTGCTGAGTCGACATGTGTCAGCAATATGATTAGCAGTCACTGCTAATCATGCTAACAACTAACTCACATCTGCCGATTCTTGGGTCACAAATTGCAATTCCAACCTGCTTATTTTATGCCTTGTGCCTATACAGTAATCAACTCCCTTCATAATGTCAGCTCTGCGTTCCTTTTTTTAACAATTTATTCATTTTTTCTACTTTGCATACCACATTATGACTTGCACCCACTTTCCTATTGAACTTTTTATCTAATTTGTCATCTACAACTTACACCAGGATCCCGCAAGTAAGTTTGTTGGGGTGTTTTTTGCACTATTGCCCTTCTTCTTATAAATAAAAACTAAATACAATAAATAAATAAATGTCTCCCCACTGTATCCACCCCCTCCCACTCCCCATCTTGATCACACCCAGAACTGAGCTCTGTAGAGCAGGTTCCAGGAATTAAGGATAAACACAAAACAGACAGGGTACAGCGGGCTAATGTCTGGGCATGTAGGGAAATTTAAATCCAGACTATTTGTTGACAGCTATGAATGACAGCTTAAGCACAGCATATTTCTACCAGGGCACCATGTCTGCTCTGGCCCTGTCTTGGAGCAATTCATGGAGTTTGGCTTAGTGTGCCTTTCCTAGTCAACCCATGCTAAATAAGTTGTGAGAGAGCAGGCAACATGTTATCAGTGGCTCGGGGAGGTAGCACACTCACCTCTGGGGTCAGAGGATGGAAAGGTTGTGGGTTCTAGACCCACACCAGGAACTTCAGGTGATACCCATGACTGACACCATAATGCAATATGCAAGCAATAAGACATGGTGCGGTGGTGGTTGTCATGGGTTAATGTATCTCCAGGTGCATAGTAAGGCATGAGGCAGTTGCTCTGAGTGCCTTCAGCACCTGGAAGTGCATTAGCCCATGACAACCACCACCCCAGAGTGTCTTATTGCACTTATAAATTGGGTCCTCTTGCTAAAAACTGAATTTAGAAAAGAAAAAGAAAAAAATGAAAAACAAATTACATTTCTGGAGTAGAAAAGAAAAAATAGTGCCAGTATTTAACTTTTTGTGTGTTGCTGTTGTTTCAAACTGCCACTATGTGGCACTGTTTTATTTTGTCATCACTTCCTTTTTACAGCTGCATGGGCAGAGCCCTGCAGGTGTATTGCTAAGGAGAGGAGAAAAGAGACCATGGAAGAACTCAACCGAATATCTCGCTGGCGTGCATCCACAGTGCTGCAATTGTGTCCACACCATTCGTTTTCGACCACCCCTCCCCTCCATGTGCTGCACAACCCTCTCCCCCTTGTGCGAGCACTATTTTGGTTCCACCTGTCACTTCCACAGTTGCAGGCAAAACAAAACGGTTGCTGTGCCCAAGATGGCTGCCTGAGTTCATTGCGCATGCATGGAACTTCTGTTGTGCCAATCATCATGGGCACGGCAGGCTCTTTTGTTTTGCCCACAACTGCGGATGTGACCAACCCTGTGATGTTAGTGCAACAGGCAAGCCCCCCCCTTCTAGGTAAATATTTTCAGCAAAAATGCTTTTCTTCCTGATAATCTTCCAGAAATATGAAATCTTTCTGATTGTTTCATGTCTTTTAGGAAATAAGCGACTGACTTTCAAAAAAAAATACTCTTTCTTGGGGCTCTAAAAAAGAAAGTGAGTCAGTTTGAACGTACAGAAAGTATAAGATGAAAAGATGCCACAAATCTGAAAAGCTTTGTTTGCTCAACCAATTTACTTTTTAAAACAACAAGTGGGTCTTGCAAGCCAGTGAGTCTTGTCTTGTCAGTGTTTTATTTCAAGCAGCTTTTGCCTTGCCATTTACTGGTAGCCCACCCCAGCCAGCCAGCGCAGGCAATCAGTGCAGTGCCCTATTCTCTGCCTCTCTTACCCCATTTGCCTAACTCCTTCAGGTCTGGTTGCTATGCTACTGTCTGGGGCAGTGCTGACACCCAGGGCTTTGTGGCAAGATGCATTATTAGGCAGAAATGGATTTTGCAAAGAACCTCACTACAAAGCCATATCAAATGCCAATTATACAATGGTGATACAAAATCCTAGAACCTGATTGGCTATCTGCCCTTGGCAACAGTAAGGTTATCTGCGCACAACTGCACTGTACTGATTTGCTGGATCCGTGTTAGCTCTTCTCTTAAGAAATAAAGATATATTGTCAGACTAAAAATCTATGAAAAACATTTTTTAATAATTTTTTTATTTTGTACAACAGTGAGTCATTGTATAATAGCAATAATGCACTCCAGGGCATGGGGGTGGTTGGATAACCTTAATTCTGGGACATTGGATGCACTCAGCTAGCGGCCTCGTGCCCAACCACCCAGGCTTGAGGTTATCCCAGCACAACCTACACCCTGGAGTGCATTATTGCTTAATTCTAGAACACTTTTAACATGAAACCCCACTGCGCATTCACAGAACTACAGCAGCATAGAGCATTTACACCTCATAAAGAAATTTAAACTGTGTTCTCTGCTCCATATGGAATTAATGTTCCCAGCTTCTAGTAATTACTGTGTAGCTTTCACACCAAAAGTCATGAGGACAGAATAATACAGGTACTAAATCCACACCATCTTGGAATCCACCGGAGCATAGGGGGAAGGTATAGAAATCAGCAAACTACAAAAACAAGTCATTTCAGTAATAATGTTCATAAGAATCACCCCCGAGACATGAGTCCACAGGATGAACACTTCACAGGATAAGGGATTGTGCTATGTCCAGCAAATCAAAGACAGTAATTGCAGACCATAGGCCAGTTCAGGTAAGCAAGATCAATGTTTTTAATTTATAGAAAATCCCAAGTGCACCTTAGGTTTCTGTTTGTGATCCGAACTCCTCTTCTCCACAGTCCAGTGCTGCTGATTGAAATTCCAGCACTATTTCATCCACTCATTTCTTGGTTTCCTTGAAGTCAGTGAATTGAAAGGTTTTCCCTGCATAGGTAATTTGAAACTGAGCTGGAGCAAGGAGTGAGTGCACCACCCCAAAGGGCTCTCAATTGCTGTTGCAGCTGGTCAAACACTTTCCAGAAGTTACGAGTGGCAAAAGACCAGTCTGGGAACAGTCTGACATGTGAATCCTCAAGCTGTATCTGATGGTACATTCTGACCCAGTGACAAATCTGACTGTGCACTTCCACCCCAGTGGTTACAAACAGGATTGTGTGGGGAGAGTCTTTGTTTAACTGTGGGGCCCAAAAATGTATCCTGTAGGTTTTTTTAATATATTATCAGACAGGATTCGAGCACTCATCACCAAGAAATCTGGACACCACAGCATGGATAAACCTTCAAGCTTTATTTTAAATACACATCTTTGTGCTGCACAGACACCTATGCCTGCCTATATGTTTTGGACTCTCAGCAAGCCTCCGATTAAGGACGAGAGTCCGAAATGTGTCAGGTGGGCATGAAGTGTCTTGCTACAGATGAGTGAGTCCTTTTTTGTGCAGACAAAAAAAATATATAAAATTTGCCACAATGCTTCTGGATTTAATCTACTGTATCAGAAGTGATGCAATGCATTCCCTTTCCATACCTTCCCCCATTACAGCCCTCCCCTTCTGCATCTCTTAGGTCTAATTAGTAGATTTTTATGTTTGCTTGCATGCATGTGCAAGAAATATAGTGCCATCATCTGAATTTTTGGAGGTGTGGCAGCCCTCTTCCAATTCAGTCAGTGTGTTTGCAGGCGCGGCCGTAGTTCTCCATTACCTGCTGGAGCTGTCTGTGACAGTAGTCCAAAATGCAGTGGAGTACAGCTGAAAGGGGGAGCTACGCTTCAGTGAGCAGTGATAAGATATCGCCTGCTCATGCATGCTCCCCCTACACATACACACACACGCACGCATTCTGCATGCTCGCCCCCCCACACTGTATAGCCAACGGAGGTGCCCAATCCCTGTCGGCTGTGCACGCCCCCCAAACAGAGTTCTACATGCCATGCTGGGTGCCCACCCCAAGCGTGGCTACAAAATGTATAGCTGGCGGTGGTGCCCAGATTCCCCATCGGCTCCACTGTTCCCCCAGAGAGTACAGGGTGCCATGCTGGGAGCCCACCCCAGCATGGCAACAGATGCTGTCGCTGACGGGGGTGCCCAATTCCCTGTCGGCTCCACGCCCCCCAAACAGCTGTCTTGTGCCATGCTGGGAGCCCACCCCAGCCTGGAAAACATCCCGCGTCGTCTTGTCCTGTGTTTAAAAAAAAACAAAACCCTGAAACAGAAAAACGGTCCCTCGCTGTCTCTGCCCCCATCCGCCCACCACTGCGCACCCCTGCCCTCCCCACCCCCTCACCCCATACTTACCTCTGGACTCCGGTGGCAATGATCTTGATGGACCAGGAACATGTCTGCACACTTCAAAGCCGACCGTGAACTAAGGAAATGCGGTAAGCTATATAATGGGATAGACAGGTTTTTTCAACTTTGCTGCGTATCTCAGGCATTTTTTGGAATTTTTGCAGCAAATTTTCAACGTGGGGTTTTTGGGACCCCTTCTCATGAGTGCTCTCACTGTCATGGCGTTAATCGGGCCCGAAGGGTGATTTTCCAGTCACTGCGCGAAATCACCTTTTGGGACCAAGTAATGAAACAACACTGCCACTGTTCATAAGGTGGCCTCTCAAAAAACCCATGTTGAATATTTGTTGGAAAAATTCCTTAAAATGACTGTTTTACAAGAGTGCGTTGCGCAGTTCCTACGCACGCTCGTAAGTTCGTGAATTTTCAATATTTTCACTCCAGATTTTCAACATTGCCATTTTACCACACCTCCTTATGAGCAGTACAGCTGTCATTTTTCACATCTTGCCCAAAACGTGTTTCTGCCCATGTAGCGCACAATGGCGCAGTCGGTGTGCAAAATCAATGTATGGGACACATTAAGAAAATCACAGTGACACTGTTCATGAGCAGAGGTCTTAAAATGGCTATGTTGAAAATTTGGTGAAAAAATTCCTAAAAATGACTGTTTCTGATAAGTTGCGCGGTTCTATGCCTTTCGTAAGTTTCTGAATTTTCAATATTTTCAATCCAGATTTTCAACATTGCCATTTTATTACACTTCCTTATGAACAGTACAGCTGTCATTTTCACATCTTGCCCAAAATGTGTTTCCGCCATATGGCGCACAATGGCGCCCAGTGGTGTGTGAAATCAATGTATGGGACACATTAAGAAAATCACAGTGACACTGTTCATGAGCAGAGGTATTAAAATGGCTATGTTGAAAATGTTGTGAAAAATTCCTAAAATTACTGTTTCTGAGGCGTCGTTGTGCAGCTCCTAAGCACGCTTGTAAGTTTGCAAATTTTCAATATTTTCACTCCAGATTTTCAACATTGCCATTTTATTACACTTCCTTATGAACAGTACAGCTGCCATTTTTCAAATGTTGCCCAAAATGTGTTTCCGCACAAGTAGCGCACAATGGTGCAGTCGGTGTGTGAAAGCAATGTTTGGGACAGATTAAGTAAATCACAGTTACACTGTTCATGAGCAGAGGTCTTAAAATGGCTATGTTGAAAATTTGGTGACAAAAGTCCATAAAATGACTGTGTTACGAGTGAGCATTGCACAGTTTCCACGCACCCTCGTAAGTTCATGACTTTGTAATATTTTCAGTCCAGATTTTCACCAGTGGCATTTTTCCACACTTCTTTATGAATAGTTCAGCTGTCATTTTTCACAACATGGCCGAAATGTGTTTTCACACTTTCAGCGCAGAGATGTGTGGTTGCTGTGGGAAATCATTGTTCGGAACAGATAAAGAAAATCACAGTGACACTGTTCATGATTGGAGGTCCCAAAATGCCTGTGTTGACAATCTGCTGTAAAAAATCCCCAAACTAATTACATTACGGGTGTGCGTTGCACAGTTTCTATGCACACTCGTGACTTCACCAGTTTTTTTAATATTTTTGCTGCAGATTTGCAACATTGCCATTTTCTACACCTCCCCATGAACAGTACAGCTGTCATTTTTCACATCCTGTTCGGAATGTGTTTTTGCACCTGTGGTGCTAAATGCCGTAGTCGCTGTGCATAAGCAGCTTTCAGCTAACAAACTGATATTGCCACTGTTTATGAGGTGGGGGCCACAAAAAATCCATGTTGAAAATTTGGAGTGAAAATACCAACGAATGCCTGAGGTGTTAGGGTTTCCAACCATAACGCCCCACCCTGTAGAGAATGACAGGCATCAGGGGTGTGACTTGGGATTCTTGCCTGTAATGCTCATACCATTCCACACCCTGCAGCCAGTGAGAGGCATCGAGGTATGCCTTGGACTCTTCGGCCCCAAAGCTCACCCCATTCTCCTATACCGCACCCATCTCATTGTATTTCCTGATGGAATGGGGTGCGCATAAGGGCCAAAGACCCCAAGGCACACCGTGACACTTGTCAGTGTCTGCAGGGTGGGGTGTGGTGAAATGGCGTGGCCATTATGCCTGACGACCAAAGGCACACCTCAATGCCTGTCACTCTCTGCAGGGTGGTGGTGGGGTTGGCTTCAGTTCAATACTTCACTGCCATTCCTATTATGCAGCTCTGTAACTTCTACACTACCAATGCCAATGCCAGCAAGCAAACATTCGGCATTGACAAATGCTTGTTTGTTTAATTATGGTCTTGCATGACTCACAAGTCACTGCATCCTACCAGTGAAAGGGACACCATGTCTGAAGAACTGCAGTGTTTACACTGTCCATTCAAGAAGTAAGAGGTTAAGGGTGCTTTACAAGATGAGGAACTAAATGTTATTTCTATAAGGTAGTCCAAACCATTCTTCCCCCTTCTCTCACCTAGCTGGGCTGGAAGTGCACGGACTGGAGTGTCTCCTAGATGTGATTCTCCTTTATTCCCGACTGAAGAGGATGATGAGGCTGCTGTGAAGCCATCCAGCAGTTTCTTAAACATCTTCATCTTTACACCACAGATGTATGTCGACAAAAAACAACAACAAAAAAATAGCCACTAACACAGGCACACACACACACTTACACTTTCTCAGCACTGTATTCCCAGCTCTCACATGTTAAGGTCTTGTCATGGTGCTTCTTCCATGTCTCTCCCCAAGTACTGGTGCTGTCACCTCACTAGCTCTTTGTTATTCCCTCTGTGTTATGTCCAGAGCAGATCTATTTGTTGGTATCTGTCACACATCACACTAACAGTCAGTACCTGTCTCTCTCTCTCTCTCTCTCTCTCTTTCTCTCCCTCTCTCCCTTGCATCTCTTCGCAACAAGGAAATGCAGTATAATGCTATGGACACATAGAAACAGTGACTGTAGTATGGTCATGTTGACTGACTGCCTTTACTTAATGCATGTATTTTCTTTCCATAGGTCATGGCTTGGTGAGCATACATGTATAAACTGTTTAATAGTTACTAGATGTCAGGCAGATCTCCTCGTATGTTGTATCGCCATTAATAGACTGCTGCATCTGGGTACTAACGTGTGTGTTTTTACATGCTAACATAATGTCCTATCTGGCATCTATTATTGTTTTTGCTACTGGAATGTTCAGTTTCAAAACTTTAATAAAAATAAAGTTAAAAAAAAGAAAAAGTGTTTTTTGACCAATTAACTAAACATCTGGAAGAAAATAATCTTTTAATTTATTTACTGAGACACGACAGTCCCTTTTTCAGAGGTGACCCAGAATTAGTTATATATATTAAGAAAGAAAGACAAATACACAGCATTTACAGAGTAGAGAATAAATATGAGAGTGATTAGACATACAATGCACAGCAGATATTAGTTACAGTCATGAGCAACACAAAATCTACATTCAGAAGCAAGTACTGTATCAGGACCATAGTTTTTTTAATTTGGTCTTTGTTAACCAGGTAGAGTCCACTAGGCACAAATGCCTGTTTTTCAGGGGCAACCCAGGAGCTTTGAGCTGGTTAAGTGACTTGCTCAGAGTCACATAGTATGCAAGTGGAGATTGTGGGAATCAAACCCAGGTCTGCAGGTACCAAGCTCATTCACAGATTGTTACTCTAACTTGTAGGCTATACTGCTAGTCAGCTTATAGCAATGCACTGTGCATAGGTAGAGGTAGGCAATTTGGAGAGCGTCCAGGATTCCTCAGCCTGGAGAGATAAATCAGTGAAGAATGCAACTAGTCATCCATTGCATTAGCAGGGGGTCACTATACTGGAGAAGGCTTTGAGCCTCTTTTTAAACTGAGTAAGAGTGGGGCAGTCAAGAATCTCATGGGGTAGTGAGTTCCACAGAGAGGGGGTGACAATTTTAATGAAAGATCAATATGGTTTTCATGGGGAGTACAGTATGTTGATGGCCTTGATCAGACTGACTAGTGATATTCATGATAATATTGATAAAATATTTATTGGCGCAATTATTATCGACCAGACCAAGGCCTTCGACTTGATGGATCACCCCATGCTATTCACTAGGTTAGGAAAACTGGGCGTAGGTAATTGCACACTTAAATGGTTCAGAAACTGTCTGACTAGCAGAAAACAAGTGATAAGGTTTGGACCTGAAAGATCCGAACTGAAAGACTGACACAGGGGTGCCACAAGGTTCAGTGCTAGTGTGCACTTGTTTTCAATTTTTATAAACGATCTACCAGGGATCTGTGAAAGTGCATCTGTCATAATGTATACTGATCACACAGTTCTCTATAGTACAGAAAAGACAGGAGCGGACCTAGAGACGAGAATGCAGCCCTTGTATTACAAATTTCAGACTTGGTTTGTTGAAAGCAAAATACTTCTAAATAAAAAGACAATAAATAAAATGTTTTTGCAACACAACAAAACACTGGTTCAAAAGCAAATAGTATGAAAATTAAAGGATTAAAGGGATATGAATTGGAGGAAGTACTAGGCTTCGCTTATTTGGGTGTTATGTTAGAGCAAACACTTTCGTACAGTGATCATATAACAAGGATTACAAAAAGATCACAATAAATTGGGTTATCTATACAGTAACCAAAACAGTTTAAGAATGGATGTTAACAGGACCATTGCAAAGCAGGTTCCTCTCCCAGCACTAGACTGCAGCTCAGTTTTACTGCATACTTTACCAGAAACAATTTTTCACAAGTATGAGGTTACTTTCAATAACAATTAGAGTTGCTACAAACAAACGAATGAAAAAAGGAACACCACTGCAGTTTGTATCAACATTTCAGAACTCTGCCTCGAAGGTATAGGGTTCAATATGCAGCTTTGACTTTTCTAAGTAAAACGATAAACGCAGGGACACCAACAGTATTAAAAAATAAATCGATAAAAATGCAATATTCTAAATCTTTGAGACATACACCATTAAAACGATTTTGTGAAATCCAAATTAAATTAAAAATGGCAGAATGCTAATTTTCTCATTATGCTGTTGCACTAATAAGCAATATATATGAAATGGGAATGTACTTTGATCTCAAAGCCAGCATTTTCTAAAAGAAATAGTGGGAACATTTAGGAACGTTGACAATTGTTTTGATGTTACTTGATGAAATTCTGAAGCATTGCAATTACCTGAGTTGCTGTTCATGTTATACCCTTATGAAATCATACACATTTTGTGTAATATGATATTTATAGAGTGTTGTCTTGCATGTGAAATGAGTCGATAATCATGTTTTGTTTATACCTGTTATAAACCCAGTCTCCCAGGGCATGGCTGAAAATGGATCTTTGATCTTGTTCACTTGTCTCTTAAAACAAATAAAATAATTAAATAAATGAACAGCCTTGCAGATCATCTCAGTCAGTCCAGAGCACTCTGCTGTGAATGGGAGCTTGTGCATGACCTCAAAAATGGGGTCACCTGGACACAGGCCTTTCTGGGTCTCCACACAACATAAAACTGCTGTATTTCTGTTTACTCACTCCAGGGCCTACAGTTTTTGGGTGAGATGTGTTGTCCTTCTCTTGGAAAAGGAGGTTCCAATACACTTTTCCACCATTATGTCTCATATAGAAGGTTCTGATGACTGGTCAAGCTCATGGCCAAGTCGGCCACCCAGATTCTGGTGGCCCCACACTGATCCAGACAATTTGGTTCCCTCTGCTGCAACATGAACAGTGGACCCCCCCCCATCCCACTCCCTTTACAAGGAGGACTTCTTTCACAGGATCAAGGTGCTCTGGTGCATCTGAACGCACCTCCACACCTATCTCTAGAGGATATCAAGCTTTTCCGCTTTGAGGTATCCCATTTCTTATTTTTCACAAGGATAGAGTTACCAATCCTTGCTTTCTACAGAAGGTTGTGGTGGAGTGAACACTAAATCAGATCATTGACCTTTCTGTTTATTTCTTAACTCCCACAGAGAGTGGGGACTATCACCTGCATATGCTGGATGTCCACAGGATGCTGCATTGCTACTTAGATCAAGGATTGTAGAAAATCCCCAGTTATTTGCAGTTTTTGGCCCCAGAATGGTGGGCTCCCCCATTAGAAGTGGGGCATTTCCAAATGATTAGCCTGCTGTATTTTATTCTGTTACCACAAATGTGGTAGGCAGCTTCCTGGTCCTGTCCGCCGCGCTCACTGCACCCATGGGGTGGCTACATCAGTGGCTTGTTTTCACAATGTGTCTGCTGCTGACATATGTGTCTCTGCCACTTGGAATTATCGTTCATACATTTACTAGACATTACAGTCTGGACTTCACCTCTCATATATGTGCTGGCCTTGGCCTGTCTTGCCTGGCCTCTGTACACTGGATCCTTAGATCCTGCCTTTCTCCTTCAGTGATTTGATACTGCTTGGTAATCATTCCATGATGCAGTTCAATGGAGGGAGAGGTCCTCAAAAAAAGATAGAATAGATACTTTCACAAAGGATATCTTGAAAGTTAATTTTATTATAATGGGATTTGGAACCAATCAGAGAGCAGCTTTCACAGTGCTGCGGACCTCACAACTGCCTGATGTAGCAATGTAGCCAGCAGTTAACATCAATGAGAAATGGTAAAATCTTTAAATAGATTTACATTTAAAAGTTAAAATAGTAACCTGATGTATAAATGAATGTAACATGCAATGGTAGGACTCAAAATATGCAGTTTTTATTATACTGTGTGATGGAACAGGACTTTTATACCTCGCTCATGGCTCTGCCACTGGTGAGTTATAGTACTGCCCCCTCACACTTGGAAGATAAAGTACATATTATGAGTCTGGTCATTGCATAACCCAGACAGACAGAAGGCCCATAATGTTTGACTCGCACCCACATTGTATATACCAGGGATATGGCATGAGCCTGACATAAATATTCCTGATATTGTATGAGTGGTGAAGCCATGAGTGATGTCACAGATCAAATTTGAGGCAATTTTAAAAGGCCAGTGTCAGATTTGATTTATGCAGTGGGCATGGCTTTGTGCAGTTAATCTGCTGCAGAATCAAGTGATGTACTACTGTTAAACTTCTAAAAACAGAACCGCCTGACTTCTGCTAAATCTCAGAACGAAATACTAGGCTTCTGCTCTGAAGGGCTTACAGTGAGGCTATTTGGTTAGTCATCCACCTAGAGTGAGAATATCAGGATATCCTCGCTGCAGATCATTGACAAGCAAAAATAGGGTTATTTAGTATTTATTTTGCCAGTCATTACATTACAATAGCAATGCAATGTAGGTGAGAATCAACTTTTACAAATTAACAATTCATTTTAGTCACTGAACCATTTTAAATATAGAATAAATGATGGGTATTCTTGGAAGTACCTGGACAGGACCTTGCTGTATGTACAGTATATATGTATGTATGTATGTGTGTATGTATGTATATGTGTGTGTATGTATGTATGTATGTGTGTGCATGTATGTATGTATGTATATGTGTGTGTATGTATGTATGCATATGTGTGTGTATGTATGTATGTATGTGTATGTATGTGTATGTATGTATGTGTGTATTTATGTGTGTGTGCATGTATGTATTTGTGTATGTATGCATGTATGTGTATGTATGTGTGTGTGTATGTATGTGTGTATGTATGTGTATGTATGTATGTGTGTGTACGTATGCATGTGTGTATGTATCTGTGTATGTATGTGTGCATGTGTACGTATGTATGTGTGTATGTATCTGTGCATGTATGTGTGTGTATGCATGTGTGTATGCATCTGTGTATGTATGTATGTCTGTATGTATGTATGTGTGTGTATGTATGTATGTGTGTGAGTGTGTGTGTATGTATGTGTGTATGTATGTATATATATGTATGTGTATGTATGTGTGTATGTAAATGTGTGTGTATGTATGTAGGTGTGTGCATGTAAGTATGTAGGTATGTGTGTGTCTATATGTATGTATGTGTGTATGTATGTATATGTGTATGTGTGTATGTATGTATGTGTACGTATGCATGTGTGTATGTATGTGTGTGCGTATGCATGTGTGTATGTATCTGTGTATGTATGTATGTCTGTATGTATGTATGTGTGTGTATATATGTATGTGTGTGAGTGTGTGTGTATGTATGTATGTATGTGTATGCATGTATGTGTGTGTATGTGTGTATATATGTATGTATGTATGTATGTGTATGTATGTATGTAGGTATGTGTGTATGTATGTATGTGTGTATGTATGTATATGTGTATGTGTGTATGTATGTATGTATAGTGTCCTCCCTTCTAATTTCTTTGATGCCCCCTCTGGTAGTAACCCTCCTGCAACTACTCCTCTCCTACACCCTGTCCCACAATTCTACTTCAAGGAGATCCCAGTGCATGAAGCCAGAACCTATATTCGGAAGGCAATTCACTACGCAGGCTACAACTTTGACTCCCTTGACCTGAAGTTGTTAGCACTTGTCCTTGAAGTCCTTGAACCCCTGACAAAGGTCCTCAACCTATCATTAAGGATGTCCCAGTTCCCATCTCGCTGGAAACAGGCAACCATCACACCGGTACACAAAAGTGGAGACAAATCACTGCACTCCAACTACCATTGTCTAAGGCCCTGGAGCGCATCGCCTCAGACCAACTAGTCAAGTACCTAGAAAAATACGACATCCAGTGTCCTGAGCAACATGGTTTCCGAAAAGGGCACAGTACCACCACTGCACTATTAGAATTCATGGGCTTCATCAATACCACGCTCGATCAAGGAAACTGTGTAGGGGCAGTATTCATCGACCTTACAAAAGCCTTTGGTACTGTGAACCACTCACTCCTACTTAAGCAATTATCAAACATTGGGCTCTCCAATGAAGCGCTGCTCTGGTTTTCAAGCTACCTTGGGGAGAGGGTCCAGTGGGTTAGGATTGCCGGTGTCACCTCAGAAGAAAAGCCTGTCCTTTCAGGGGTCCCACGAGGGTCCATCCTGGGGCCACTACTCTTCAGCCTCTTCCTCAACGACCTTCCCAGTGTCTGCCACCAGAAATTACTGCTCTATGCCGATGACGCAGTCATGTTCACCAACCACCAAAATGCAGAGCTCCTCGAGAAACAATTACAGCTTGAATTCATGCGCATCGAAGAATGGTTCAAGTCACACAAACTGGTCATGAACTACAGCAAAACAAAGGTTATGACCTTCTACAACGCCAGGAGCAAGTACAAATCCTGTGACCTCACCATCCTAAACCAAACAGGGACCTTACTTGAACACGTTCCTGATTTTAACTACCTAGGTGTCACATTGGACAGCTCACTTTCCTACCATCGGCACATAGATTCTGTCGCCAAAGCCACCAACATCCGTATAGGCCTGCTCTACAGGCACAAACACTGCATGACTCCTGACACTCTCCAGTTGGCTATCAACAGCTCTGTCACCTCCATTATCGATTATGGGCTAGCAATTTATGGCTCTGCCTCCGCCTCTGCCCGCCGCAGAATTACAGTTGCACTCCACAAAGCATACAGGCTGCTAACTGGGGGATGACTGACTTACACACACTTGTGACCTGTAGACTTGAGCAGGATGGCTTCCTCTCATCAGCCAGATACAGTATCAAACCTGCCTCTTAACCAAAAAAGTCCTCCTTGGGGTCATGCCCCCGGGCATTGAAAAGCTCCTCATTGACCACCACAGCACCCAGCGAACAAAGTTCACAACAACTAACCTTCCTTGTCCCCAGATGCCGGACTACCATGGGCCAGAGGGCCTTTGCCCACAGAGCACCACAGTGGTACAATACTCTCAACAAAGACACTCTTACTGCTGCTGCTCTTGGCCCTTTTAAGAGACAACTCTGACTTCATCTCATTTCAACTAGTCATTGTGACTGCCTCGCCTAATCAGGGGCCCACTGCTCACTGCCCTCCACTTCACTCTTGACAGCTACCTCTCCCCACCTTGGCCCCTTCTACCTGCCTACCCCCTTGCCCCCTCTCCCTTTCCTCCCCCTGGGCATTTTCTGACTTTTATCCCTCCTCCCTCCCTTCCTTTAGAGCTCTTATCCTCACTCTCTACCCTCTGACAATGGCCTTTCTGCCTGCATACCCCACTTTCCTCTCACCTGCAGTGCTTATTTCTAAGATTGCCCTTGGCTGATATGTCATGCTACCTAACATTTGCCACATTTTGAATTACTGGAATTTCTTAAGCCTCAGTCTCTTACTTCTTTTTATTGTGTAACTATGTATTATTATGTTGACCTTTGCATGTATGTATACCCCCATTCCTTCGACATGGAACCTTTGTAAATGAGCAGTTCCTGCTCAAAGGTATTTGTAATCCTAGATTTCAATAAAATAAAATAAAAAATAAAAATGTATGTATGTATGTGTGTGTGTACATATGTGTGTGTGTATGTATGTACGTGTGTATGTGTGTATGTATGTGTAGGTATGTGTGTGTATATGTATGTGTGTGTATGTATGTATGTGTGTCTGTGTGTATGTATGTGTATATGTATATGTATGTATGTGTGTATGTATGTATGTGTGTGAGTGTGTGTGTATGTATGTGTGTATGTCTGTATGTATGTATGTGTATGTATGTGTGTGTATTTATGTATGTATGGGTGTGTGTATGTAAATGTGTGTATGTATGTAGGTGTGTGTATGTGTGTATGTATGTATGTAGGTATGTGTGTGTCTATATGTATGTGTGTATGTATGTATGTGTGTATGTATGTGTACGTACGTATGTGTGTATGTATGTGTGTGCGTATGCATGTGTGTATGTATCTGTGTATGTATGTATGTCTGTATGTATGTATGTGTGTGTATGTATGTATGTGTGTGAGTGTGTGTATGTCTGTATGTCTGTATGTATGTATGTGTATGCATGTATGTGTGTGTATGTGTGTATATATGTATGCATGTGTGTATGTATGTGTGTGTATGTATGATGTGTGTGTATGTATGTGTGTGTGTATGTGTGTGTATGTCTGTATGTGTGTGTATGTAGGTGTGTGTGTATGTATGTATGTGTGTATGTATGTATATGTGTATGTGTGTGTGTGTGTGTGTGTGTGTATGTGTGTATGTATGTATGTATAGTGTCCTCCCTTCTAATTTCTTTGATGCCCCCTCTGGTAATAACCCTCCTGCAACTACTCCTCTCCTACACCCTGTCCCACAATTCTACTTCAAGGAGATCCCAGTGCATGAAGCCAGAACCTGTATTCGGAAGGCAATTCACAACGCAGGCTACAACGTTGACTCCCTTGACCTGAAGTTGTTAGCACTTGTCCTTGAAGAAGTCCTTGAACCCCTGACAAAGGTCCTCAACCTATCATTAAGGATGTCCCAGTTCCCATCTCGCTGGAAACAGGCAACCATCACACCGGTACACAAAAGTGGAGACAAATCACTGCACTCCAACTATCATTGTCTAAGGCCCTGGAGCGCATCGCCTCAGACCAACTAGTCAAGTACCTAGAAAAATACGACATCCAGTGTCCTGAGCAACATGGTTTCCGAAAAGGGCACAGTACCACCACTGCATTATTAGAATTCATGGGCTTCATCAATACCACGCTCGATCAAGGAAACTGTGTAGGGGCAGTATTCATCGACCTTACAAAAGCCTTTGATACTGTGAACCACCCACTCCTACTTAAGCAATTATCAAACATTGGGCTCTCCAATGAAGCGCTGCTCTGGTTTTCAAGCTACCTTGGGGAGAGGGTCCAGTGGGTTAGGATTGCCGGTGTCACCTCAGAAGAAAAGCCTGTCCTTTCAGGGGTCCCACGAGGGTCCATCCTGGGGCCACTACTCTTCAGCCTATGTATTCCTCAATGACCTTCCCAGTGTCTGCCACCAGAAATTACTACTCTATGCCGATGACGCAGTCATGTTCACCAACCACCAAAATGCAGAGCTCCTCGAGAAACAATTACAGCTTGAATTCATGCGCATCGAAGAATGGTTCAAGTCACACAAACTGGTCATGAACTACAGCAAAACAAAGGTTATGACCTTCTACAACGCCAGAAGCAAGTACAAATCCTGTGACTTCACCATCCTAAACCAAACAGGGACCTTACTTGAACATGTTCCTGATTTTAACTACCTAGGTGTCACATTGGACAGCTCACTTTCCTACCATCGGCACATAGATTCTGTCGCCAAAGCCACCAACATCTGTATAGGCCTGCTCTACAGGCACAAACACTGCATGACTCCTGACACTCTCCAGCTGGCTATCAACAGCTCTGTCACCTCCATTATCGATTACGGGCTAGCAATTTATGGCTCTGCCTCCACCTCTGCCCTCCGCAGAATTACAGTTGCACTCAACAAAGCATACAGGCTGCTAACTGGGGCTGACCGACTTGCACACACTTGTGACCTGTAGACTTGAGCAGGATGGCTTCCTCTCATCAGCCAGATACAGTATCAAACCTGCCTCTTAACCAAAAAAGTCCTCCTCGGGGTCATGCCCCCGGGCTTTGAAAAGCTCCTCATTGACCACCACAGCACCCAGCGAACTAGAAGTTCACAACTAACCTTCCTTGTCCCCAGATGCCAGACTACCATGGGCCAGAGGGCCTTTGCCCACAGAGCACCACAGTGGTACAATACTCTCAACAAAGAAACTCTTACTGCTGCTGCTCTTGGCCCTTTTAAGAGACAACTCTGACTTTATCTCATTTCAACTAGTCATTGTGACTGCCTTGCCTAATCAGGGGCCCACCACTCACTGCCCTCCACTTCAGTCTTGACAGCTACCTCTCCCCACCTTGCCCCCTTCTACCTGCCTACCCCTTGCCCCTCTCCCTTTCCTCCCCTGGGCATTTTCTGACTTTTATCCCTCCCTCCCTCCCTCCCTTTAGAGCTCTTACCCTCACCCTCTACCTCCGAAAATGGCCTTCCTGCCTGCATACCTCCTTCCTCTCACCTGCAGTGCTTATTTCTAAGTTGCCCTTGGCTGATATGTCATGCTACCTAACATTTGCCACATTTTGAATTACTGGAATTTCTTAAGCCTCAGTCTCTTACTTCTTTTTATTGTGTAACTATGTATTATTATGTTGACCTTTGTATGTATGTATACCCCCATTCCTTCGACATGGAACCTTTGTAAACGAGCAGTTCCTGCTCAAAGGTATTTGTAATCCTAGATTTCAATAAAATAAAATAAAAAATAAAAATGTATGTATGTATGTGTGTGTGTACGTATGTGTGTGTGTATGCATGTATGTGTGTATGTATGTGTGTATGTATGTATGTGTTTATGTATGTGTGTATGTATGTGTGTGTATATGTATGTGTGTGTATGTCTGTATGTATGTATGTGTGTGTGTATGTATGTGTATATGTATATGTATGTATGTGTGTATGTATGTATGTATGTGTGTGCATGTATGTATGTGTGTATGTATATGTATGTATGCGTGTATGTGAGTATGTGTGTGTGTATGTGTGTGTGTATGTATGTGTGTATGTATATGTGTGTATGTATATGTAGTAAGTAAGTAAGTAGTAAAGTAAGTAGTAGTAGTAAAAGATTTTTATTCATACAAAAATGAATATGGATATCTCCACTGAGCCAAAGCTCCTTTACAGTGAGGTCCAGGGTATCAGTTCCAGTTACTCTTATAATATTACAATATATAACAAAACAATATATACAACACTTTTATACATCAATAAATATGACACATTTCCAAAAAATCCACAATTAAGTAAACCAGAGACATACTACATAGCAACAAAATAATCCACAGTAAACATTTAATACAATTTACAATCTATCATTCCATTATCCTTATTTTTCCAAACTAATCCCCATCATAGATGGTATTCTCAATAAACCATTGATTAATTTGGTGCAACTGAAAATCCCTCTCAAGGGGTCTGAGCTTCCCAGGCAAATTATTCCATAAGGAAGGTCCGATATTTAGGAAATGCTTATCCCCCCAGATCGTTCTGCGGCTTGGAACCAAACATTCCAGGCTAGTTGCAGAATGCAAACTCTCAACAGAACTTTTTATATTAATACTCTCAGCCAAGTATTTAGGGACTTTTCCTGAGATACATTTTAGCATTAATATAATTGCACTAAAAACCCGCCTTTGAGATAAGGTATACCAGTCCAGTTCTTTATACATATCTACTCTATGTGTCATCTTTGTTGCACCCAGTACAAATCTGTGTGTATGTGTATGTATGTATGTATGTGTATGTATATGTATATGTGTATGTATATGTATGTGTGTATGTATGTATATGTATGTGTGTATGTATGTATGTGTGTATGTATGTATATGTGTATGTGTGTATGTATGTGGGTATGTATATGTATGTGTATGTATATGTATGTATGTGTGTATGTATGTATGGGTGTATGTATAAGTGTATGTGTGTATGTACGTATGTGTGTATGTGTGTGTATATGTATGTGTGTATGTATGCATGTACGTATGTGTATGTATGTGTGTATGTATATATATGTGTATGTGTGTATGTATATGTGTATGTATGTGTGTATGTATGTGTGCATGTATGTATGTGTGTATGTATGTATGTGTGTGTATGTATGTATATGTGTGTATGTATGTATGTGTATGTATGTATGTGTGTATGTATGTGTCTGTATGTATGTAGGTATGTGTGTGTACGTATGTATGTGTGTGTGTATGTATTTATGTGTGTATGTGTGTATGTATGTATGTGTGATTTTATGCATCAAGATCCCCGTAGAAGCAATAAAATAAAAAAGTATTAAGCTGCAGCCACTGCTATCATTCACAGCAATGGTGTTTGCCACGTCACTAACTTGGTGGAATACCCATAAAAACTTGAGCCCACTCGATTGGCACCCACTGACCATTTCTGCATTCGCTGAAAAGTTTTGGTGGTGTTTTTAAATGTACATTTTATTCGGATAATAATGGTCATAGCAGCCACGGACACCCGCAGCACTATAGAAAGGTATCTGGGACGGGAGCAGGCTATGGTGTTTATTTTACAGGTTACCTTTAACTTTCCCTGTGAATTAAAACTTTCAATGTCTCTAATTATGTGTTTATATAACTATCTGTAAGGATTGCACTGTATTTCTCTAGTATGTATGTGTGCACAATTACTTTCCATTCCCTCCAGTATCTGTATTATGTGTTTATATAATTATCTATAAGGCCTGTGCTGTATTTCTCTCATAGGTATGTGCACAACATTATTTTCCATTCCCTACAATATCTGTATTCTGCATTTATATAACTATCAGTAAGGATCACATAGTATTTCTCTCATATGTATGGGCACAGTATCGTTTTCCATTCCATACAATGGGCCCTATGCATGAACAGGCAGGAATTACGTACTGGAGGCATGTATCCTACCTGCATAGTTCCACAGCTGTGGACGGGTGCAAGGTTAATGGCATGCAGAACCACCAGTACCCACGGGGCACCTGTCCATGGGTCCACCCCCTCAGCGTGCAGGACTGTGCAGGGTGGCCAGGAGGTGGAGTAGTGAACCCAGTCAGGCATCCAATCTAATGCCTGTCCTGGGACCTCAGTGGATCACATATGTCCAATGGAGCGAGTTGGGGTGTGTGAATACCAAATGCAGGCTCCTGGACTCATGCGGTCAGTCAGAGACCTCCAGTCATCCCCTCTGTCGATGTCCATGGCAATGAGCACCCATGCAGTGCACAGGTAGACCCCCCAAAGTAGGCCTTCTGTTCCCTACCCTGCCCATCCCCAACCATGTGCTGCAACACTCCCCTTCCATCACACATCATTGTCCAGTCCCCCACTGTAGGTAGCCCCTCCAGTGCTAGTGTGCCAGCTAGAAGGACAGACACCACATCCTTCACTGTCCCTGCACCTCTCCTGGCCTCCTATGGGACCCCTGAATAGAGACTACTGACTGGAGCCCAGTCTGCATCTGCAACTATCCTTGGGGCCTCGGATGGTCCTGGTGTTCAACTCTAGACTTGCTGGTGTCTGCACAGCACAGTTCAGGATGCATGGAATGACCAGGTGCAGATGGATGGCTGGTGGCTGTGGAGGTGAATGGTGGGATATGCCACCGGACGTCAATAGCCGCGGATCTGCCCAGCAGGTATGGGGCTGAAGGGTGGTGTTGACGGGGCCTGGGGGTAAGGACAATTATCCACCAGTATGATGCTGGTGGAGCCAAGATCAGGGTCGGGTGGTCAGTTGTTGCAATACAGAGCAGGATCCCATACATGAGTGCTTTGATGGGGGGGCTGACTCACCTACAGGGATGGGGCACAGCCATGTATGAGGGGCTGCCCCGCATATGGGACTGGGATGGAAGCCCTGAGGGGGAACACATACACGGGTGCCTTCATGGGGGGGGTCTCAGGATGCCTGGACCAGGTGGGTGAACCATGGGCACATAGCACATACAGTGGTTACATCAGTGTCACCCCTGAAAACACCGTTACATGCCTCTAGCTCCCACCCGCCAGCAGTACACGTCTTTGTGACTAGTGTGTAGTGCTGGCATGTCCCCGCCCACCCCAGTGTGTTGCTCTTCACACGGCCAGGGGATCAGGAGCTTAACTGTCCTGCACATTGATAGTGAATACCATGCGGGGTCCATGGGACTCCGCTCTGAAATATTCAGTCATAGTGATGCCAATGCACCCGGTTTACGTGGCATGTTGGCATCATGCATAGTGCCCAATTATTTGTGTTATATGGATACTAAAGGATGGGAAAGTGTGTGATATGAGAATGTAATGCACACTGGAGGTATGGGATGCTACATAAACCCCAAGGGCAAACTGGTCAGCAATTTTTCTCCAGTCCAATTTCTGTGACCAAGTGTCAGACTGCAGACACACACATACACACACACACACACACACACACACACACACACACACACAATCAATCAGTCAATCAAGTTTATTTGTATGGCACCTTTCAATTACCAAGGTGCCACACATAACAATCAAAACATCTGCAGCGCATAATTACAAGCATTTTAAATAGCATAAAATACAGAAAGGCAATAAAATAATATTCAAGTTACACACACATACACTCACACACACACACTGTCTCTCACTCATTTATTCTTTCTTTGTTTGTTTTTTTTTTGTCCTTTGTTTTTCTTGTTTTTCTTTTTTTAGCTGTCCCAATCGGGCTGGCACTGTGTGTAAAGCCATGGCACTATTCCAAAGCAGATGAAAAGCAGGAGCAACCAAATACTGTTAAACAAAAAAAATAAAATATAAAAAAAAAAGAAGAGTCGAAGGATGTCGTGGTGGTTCCCTCAGCAGCACTCTGTGCTCCTGTGTGGCTAGTGGGCTGAGCCTCCTTCCCTTCCCTCTCCTCTCCGCTCTTTCCTTTTTTTTTTCTTCCCCCTGTGCCCCCCCCCATGACCACTATGCTCCATTTGCCTTCAACATCTTACCTATGCCTGGAGGCATGAATGAAGGTTGTCTCACACCATCTACTAGGGGTGAAAGCCTGTGACTTCCATAGACTGTTTCAACCTTCTGCATTCTCTGCCCGAATACCCAGTTGATGCTTCCCTTCAGGAACAGGACCACTTTACCCCATTTACCTTCACCATCCTACCTCTGCCTGGTGGCGCTGAGTAATGGTCATCTCACCTCGGCTACCAGGGCCGGGAGCGTGTGTCTACATTTGACTGTTTCAACTTTCTGCATTCTCTACCTGCTAACTGGTTGCTGCTTCCTTTTGGGAATGGAACCACTGTACCCCATTCACCTTCCACATTCTACTTTGCCAGTCTACATCCTGCACTTCAATGGACTCATGGTACTCATCCCAGCCTTGGCCTACTTGCGCGTTGGACTTCGACTCCACCAGCTTGTTCAGTCTCTACCTCCATTCAGTTCAACTGCCTCCTGGCATTCCATCCTGTTGGTCACTCCTTCCTGTCTACCATGTAAGTTCACCTTCTCTTTCAGAGGTGGGAACCTCATGCCTCATCGCTGCAGCACCTTCTGTTCTCTGCATTTGCTGTTTGCCATCTTCTGTGAACATGGGACCTTCATACATCAGCTTCGTAGCACTTGGTATCTGGATCTGCTTCTGGTCTTCCTTGGATCCACCACTCGTGTCCTTTGGCGGCTTTGCTACATCCTCCTTCAGTTTGCTATGGTGCTAACCCCTGTCCTGTTCCTCCTGCACCTGCGATGTCAATATGGCTCAGCCTCTGCTGTTTTCTTCTAGGATTTCTTCCTCCAGTCCGCTGATATCCCCTCCGAACATTTCTCCTCCATCCTTGGACAGCTGCCTTCTCCTCACTGCCCTAGCAGCTCTGGCCTTCGTCCTGCTTGCTGTGGCTCTTTTGGGGCATTTTACCCTATCTCCAGCCAGTATTCCTACTCAGTCGATTACTCCTTCCATTTATGGATCTCATACTCCTACCCTGGCCATTCTGGCAGCTCCTATCCACTACTCGATGGAGCACTTGTTCATTTCACCTGAGGAAAATTAATTCTAGCAAACATTCCTTGGGCAACATGCCTCATAGTCTCTTACGTCACAATAGAGTTAACTATACTTCCCAACCATCTCCCCAGGATCAGTTCCAGAAACCCGTTCAACTGGACTATAGAAAGATCTTATCCCTCATCTGACTCTACTGTATACTCCCTATGCACCTGACAATTCAAGCACTATGGCTTCCTTATCTACCACGTCTCATAGGATATCTTTTTACATGGAAAAGTGATCTAATTCCTTCCATCATGCAATGACTCTATAATCATCATCGCTGTTAGAGATAACGGGAACCGCAAGATACCTCATAGCAGTACTGACATCATGCATTTTGCCTATCTGTAACTTCTCCTATGAGCACTACTGACTCTCTTGATCATATTAATTGACTCCTACTTTCTCAATAGCCATTGGATGTCCTAAGACCTTCACAGCTACCTTCCCAAAACTACCATCATTGGATCTCCAGTGCCTAGCTGCCTTACTAAAGGCATTCTATCCAAATCACTGTTTTCTAGCTCCTGGATGTCACCATACTTCATACAGTCATCTACATTCCTTCATCATATTACCATCAATCAGATCAGCTGCCCAACCAGTGGTCTTTCTATCTCATCCCTCATGATTCACCTCCCATACTCCTTCCAATGAAGACTTTCACTGGCAGCAGGCTTCCATCGATTCTCAATCTGAATGTTCACAACCGATCTGGCTCTCTCACCATTCCAGTCTTGCCTCTCATCAGATCCATATTCACCTATAGTGATAGGCATCCCTGGCAGTCTAGAAGAAGAAGAAGAAGAAGAAGAATCGGCATTTATATTGCGCTTTTCATACACAGTATCCCAAAGCACTTTACAAGCAATGCTAGACTGAATGTGTGGTGGTGGCCATATCGCACATCATCACCCACACACAGCCTGGATAATTGCATGAACCGGTTTATGGGAAGGGGAATGTTGGCCAGGACACCGGGAATGTTCGTTGCTCTTTGCAAAGAGTGCCCTGGGTTCTTTTACTTCCACCTGGACACCCACCAGGACAACACCAGGATGGGCAGAAGGGACCTCAGTTTAACGTCTCATCCGAAGGATGGCACACCCAAGCAGTACAGCACCCCCCAATACTGCACTCGGATGCCAGCAATTTTTAGGTGCAAGTCCAATCCCGTTGTGGGACGAGAACCCACAACCTTCTGGTCCAGAGGCGGATGTGCTGCCAACTGAGCCACACTGACATCTACACTGCTCTTGACTTCCCATTGCCACATTAGTCTATAGATTCTTTCATATACCCATTTCCAGGCTTCCCACAGTATTTAGACACTGGATCACCTGTAAATCAAATCAGTCATGGCCACCTCAGCGCATGTCCCTGGCAATTACCCCACAGAAATACCCATATCTACTTCTCTACCAGCGGACCAGCAAGAGCCTATACAAGTATCATTGCGACATCAATACTCAAATCAATGCTTGAATTCCTCATACTGAACTTCCAATGATTCCATATACATTCAGTTACCATCTCTACCGCATATACCAAACCTCCTTCGTTGGTCTAAAATCACTCACATCACTACTCCTACCTGGCACATAAAGACTCCGTCCAACTCCTTCATCTGCTGCATGGATACTTACATTGCAAGATATCACTCACCGCTTAACTCCTCACCTCTAGACTCTAATTCAATCAATCAATCAGTCAATATCTTTATGTAGCCAGGTGGAACACCATTGAGCAGGGCTCATTTACAAGATGGACCTGATAGTTTAAACAACAACAGCAAGTCACAATACAACAATATGGCATAGGCGTAGCAACATTAGCAGCCTATGTGCAGTCATTACAAGTGAGAATGGTGTGGCTTGGCACAGTGGTGTACAATAATTTACAAATAGCAACATAAGACTTGACACTGAGAACAGAACAAGGCAGCATAATTTACAGGCGTGGTACCAAAGGCAGTCGGCGTGGTACCAAAGGCAGTCAGCATACTGCTATGTGTGAGTTCTGTGCAAGGCAGGTCTCTGATAGGCAGTAGAGTACAATATTATATTGGATGAGGTCTAAACCAGCAAGCATTTTGTGGCCTAGGAGAAGAATATAATGCAAGGGCACTGAGGGCACAGGATGTGCCAAGGATAGTGGAGGGCGGACAGGTTAGGAGGCATGGGAGGGGGCAATTGTAATACCTTCAGGATTGTCATAGCTGCATTAGTCGGTGTGGTAGGTCTAAGGATAAGGAGGAGGTTATGGGATGAAAAGGTGCCATTAGTAGGGGGAGGTGACATACAGGTAGGAGGGAGAATCAGAGATTCAGTGCCGGAAGCAGTTGCAAGACTCCAAAATTATTGTTGGATAAGATTTTTGAAGGCAACTAATGGTACAGGTGAAACGAGCTGCAGTAAATTTTGAGACGCATTTCAGAGGACTGGTAAGACATGATTAATTGCCACCCGACCAAAGCGAGTCCTAACTCTGGGTATGTAAAGGGTGATACGAGTCTGGCTTCTTAGCAGATAGCTGCCAGGAATGCAAGAAGGTAGGCAATCCTTAATATATTGAGGCAGCTTGTTAGAGATGACCCTATAGATCCACAGCATGGTGTTCTTTCATCATCTAAGAATAAGGGAGTGTTGGGAAGTATTTTTTCACAGAGAGGGTGGTGGACGCATGGAACAGACTTCCTGAGGAGGTTGTGGGGTCTAAAACTGTGGCAGAATTCAAGAATGCATGGGACAGACTTAAGGCAATTCTTGTGGGGGTAGGAAGAAATAGGCTGTTGCTTAACTAGGATCTATAGCTTATCCAGTAGGTAGGGAAATGGGCAGACTAGGTGGGCCAAGTGGTCCTTATCTGCCATCACAGTCTGTGTTTCTATGTTTCTAACCTACAATGTTGTAGAGGGTACAGTGGTGTCAAATGTCAAACCTTCTACAAAGTTAGATTGTTTACCTTATGATTTCATTATCCATCATATTTCCTACCATTCAAAGTCTGGAAGCATATTTATCGAATCATGCTCTTCCTGCTCTTTAGTCTCTGTAATCCCATTGGACATCATCCATCAACACCTAGGAAACCTGGACTACATTCACCCCTTTTCAACTGGACCTATTCCACTCGCAGGACTCAGACGCTCCTTCAGAATAGATCTACCTCTTCAACCTCAGAATTGTCCTTCCAGAATCCACCATCCATGGATTCAAAGATGGACCATCATCTCTCCAAGCAGTTCACTTCCTCAAAAAATTAGCTTATGGTTGCTAGAACCTAGGTTCATTTCCTCTTAGTTTGCCTGGAGGATGGGCGGATTAGTAGCCATATGGTACTCAGAGGTTTCCTCCATACTCTCCGTGAGTTGGAGGAGGTAATCACACTCTTTTGAACATTCATTGGTAATTCTTTTGGGCTTTTTATTCCCTACTCACTACGCAGCCTACCTACCATGGGCGGGAATAGAGAAAAGCCAAAAGTAAACTACAGTTACACAAGCACTACTAACCCCATACTCTATTCACCCAAACATTGAATGGGAGGGCTATAGCTCGAGATTCAATGTGGGGGAATAGCTCCTCCCACATCCACTACAAAGGCCAGCCTCCCTCAGCAGTTCTCCGCTTAAAGCGTTGTGAAACACCCACCATCCACCCATGCCTCCTCCTTCTTCTCTGGCACTCTACTCACCCTTGGTGCTGGGCTTTCTATTCCCTGCTCACTACCCAGCTTACCTACCAAGGGTGGGAATAGAGAAAAGCCAAACAAAAATGACAGTTACATAAGCACTACTAACCCCATACTCTAGTCACCCAAACATTGAACTGTATTCTGCATTTATATAACTATCTGTAAGGACTGCACTGCCTTTCTCTCGTATGTACGTGTGCAGCATTATTTTCCATGCCCTACAGTATGTGTACTGTGTGTTTCTATAGCTATCTGTAACGAATGCACTGCCTTTCTCTCGTATGTACATGTGCAGCATTATTTTCCATTCCCTACAGTGTGTGTACTGTGTGTTTCTATAGCTATCTATAAGGACTGCACTGCATTCCTCTCGTATGTAGGTTCGCAGGCTTATTTTGCATTCCCTACAATATCTGTATTGTCTGTTTATATATTTAGCTGTTAGGACTCCACTGTATTCCTTTTGTATGTATGTGCACAGTATTATTTTCCATTCCCTACAGTATGTGTACTGTGTGTTTATATAACTATCTGTATGGCCTGCACTGTATTTCTTTCATATGCATGTGTGCAGTATTATTTTGCATTCCCTACAATATCTGTATTGTGTGTTTATTTAACTGTCCATAAGGACTTCACTGTATTTCTCTTGTATTTATGAGTGCAGTATTATTTTCCCCTTCCTACAATATCTGTATTATGCATTTATATAACTATTTGTAAGGACTGCATTCCCCTCACTGAAAGGTTGCCTTAAAATAAGCCTCAATATAGTCGCACCTGCAGGCTGTGAGACAACATCTTGTAGAGCACACGCTCCTCCTTTTGAGCTGGGTGTCCACTCGCACAGCAAGTGGCTTCTTGCCGTGTCACTCTCTGGTTGGTCCCATATTCCTTATCTGTGATGGACCAAGGAGAAGAACAGGGGATAACATTTGCTGTATCTTTAACATGCAGGGTGGGTTTGTTATGGTTCCTATAAATATATCATCAAATAAATCTGACCCTGTAGAATGTTTAGAAAAAAAAATACTATTTTCTCTTTTGCATGCTTATATTGTATCCCTGCTGTTGTATTCAATACATAGGGCTCAATTTTCAAAGAGCACTTACAGTGATGGAAGTTGCGCCAGTCCAGGGCTGCGGCAAACTCAGGGTGTGCCAGGGACCCTGTGCCCAATTTTAGAAAAATCAGGGTCCCAGTGCCGGACTCCATGAGTTTCCTATAAGCTGACAGCTGCACCAAAGAAATGGCACGCCAGAAGGGAATGCCATAAGTTGCAGACAGGCTTGCGACAGCTGCAGGAGAAATGGCAACCCAGCAACTGGGCACCCTGTGATGGACTGGTAACCACATGAACCAGGTTTAGCCCCAATAGGAAAAACATCAGATCCCCTTCACTGTGATTGTGACTTTGGCCTTGGGAGCTAAGTATTTTGCATAAGTAGATGTGACAGTGAAGGTGAGTCTTACTAGAACTGCACACGGTTGGGAACTAAGACACCATTTCGTTGGTTTGCGCTGTGTTCTTCATCAGTATTGTAGCTAAGCTCTTAAAGCTTTTTGCACTATGGGAAGTTAAGGAGGGTGTGCAGTATTACCCTGTGAGGCTCCATATCACATTTATTGTAAGTGCATGATTATCAGCATGAACAGCAGCATATATTATCATTTATGGTTGAAAGGGATGCTAGACCTGTCAGTGCTGTCCCCTGCTTCATAAGTAACTTTGTTAAAAGATGTTCAGTTCACCAAATGATACAGTGGCACACCAGCTTATGTACCTCTATATATATAACTTTTTTGGGGGGTCCTATTTGTGTGGTCAGTCATTGGTTCTACCGGAGATTTTTGTTACCTGGCAGGTCCCCCCACACACACACACACTCGCAGTATCATCCCGCATTGATGCAGAGCTCTTAGACCACCTCCTGGCTGGTCTAAGTGAAGTCCCTTTTTCTGGCCACGGTGGGGTTTATAAAATCCCCAAAAAGTGGATGCTGCAGCCCCGCCATGGTGCAAGCCCCTTTGCAACCTGGCACACCTTGAGTTATGTTGCAGGGCTGGTGCAGTACCACTTTGGTGCAATAGCTCCCTCTTTGATGCAGACCACATTTGAAAATTGGGAATGCTGCACCTTTTGATGCAAGGTGCCACTTCCGTTATTTATGTTTGATGCAGGCACCTTACATCCTTCCCTGGGCTTGGAAAATCAAGTCTATTGTGTCTGATGAGGATTCCTGATGAAGGCTTGGGTATCCTGTGACAAAGGTTAATCTTGTAGCAAACATGGGGGGAAGGGGGATGCCTTCAATAAGAGTGTTTGCAGAGCAACTTTGATTCTCAGTTCAACTGATACATTTGATCGCAGTAATAATACCTCTCCATTACAGGGAGCTGTGGGGTAATTAACCAGATACTCCTCTCCCCCTAAATTACACGGAGCTATGGGGGCATTAACCAGATACTCTTCTCCCCCCCCCCACCAGTTACAGGGAGCTGAGGGGTCATTAACCAGATACTCTTCTCCCCCACCAGTTACAGGGAGCTGTGGGGTCATTAATGAGATACTCCTCCCCGACCTCCCCAATTACAAGGAGCTGAGGGGTCATTAACCAGATACTCCTCTCCCCCAATTACAGGAGCTGTGGAGTCATTAACCAGATACTCTTCTCCCCCACCAGTTACAGGGAGCAGTGGGGTCATTAACCAGATACTCTTCTCCCCCCCCCACCAGTTACAGGGAGCTGTGGGGTCATTAACCAGATACTCCTCCCCGACCTCCCCCAATTACAAGGAGCTGTGGAGTCATTAACCAGATTCTCCTCTCCCACCCCAGTTACAGGGAGCTGTGGGGTCATTAACCATATACTCCTCTCCCACCTCAGTTACAGGGAGCTGTGGAGTCATTAACCAGATTCTCCTCTCCCACCCAAGTTATAGGGAGCTCTGGGATCATTAACTAGATACTCCTTCCCCCACCCCAGTTACAGGGAGCTGTGGGGTCAATAACCAGATACTCCTCCATCTCCCCAGGTACAGGGAGCTGTGGGGTCATTAACCAGATACTCCTCTCCCACCTCAGTTACAGGGAGCTGTGGAGTCATTAACCAGATGCTTCTCTCCCACCCCAGTTACAGGGAGCTTTGGGGTCATTAACCAGATACTCCTCCCCACCCCAGTTACAAGGAGCTGTGGGGTCATTAACCAGATACTCCTCTCCCACCTCAGTTACAGGGAGCTGTGGGGTCATTAATCAGATACTCCTCCCCACCCCAGTTACAAGGAGCTGTGGGGTCATTAACCAGATACTCCTCTCCCACCCCAGTTACAAGGGAGCTGTGGGTCATTAACCAGATACTCCTCTCCCCCACCCCAGTTACAGGGAGCTGTGGGGTCATTAATCAGATACTCCTCCCACCCCAGTTACAGGAGCTGTGGGGTCATTAACCAGATACTCCTCTCCCACCTCAGTTACAGGGAGCTGTGGGGTCATTAATCAGGATACTCCTCCCACCCCAGTTACAAGGGCTGTGGGGTCATTAACCAGATACTCCTCCCACCCCAGTTACAGGGAGCTGTGGGTCATTAACCAGATACTCCTCTCCCCCACCCCAGTTACAGGGAGCTGTGGGGTCATTACCCAAATACTCCTCCCTCACCCCAGTTACATCATTAAGCATATCATCCTCTCCCACACCAGTTACAGGGAGCTGTGAGGTCAATAATGGATACTCTACCCCTACCTCCATTACAGGGTGCTGTGGGGTCATTAACCAGATACTCCACCCCACCCCAGTTACAGGAAGCTGTGGGATCATTAACCAGATACTCCTCCCCCACCCTAGTTACAGGGAACTGTGGGGTGATTAACTAGATACTCTCCCCCCACCCCAGTTACAGGGAGCTGTGGGGTCATTAACCAGATACTCCTCTCCCACCCCAGTTACAGGGAACTGTGGGGTCATTAACCAGATACCTCTCCCACCCAGTTATAGGGCTGTGGGATCATTAACCAGATACTCCTCCCCACCCCAGTTACAGGGAGCTGTGGGGTCAATAACCAGATACTCCTCCTCTCCCCCAGTTACAGGGAGCTGTGGGGTCATTAACCAGATACTCTCTCCCACCTCCAGTTACAGGGAGCTGTGGAGTCATTAACCAGATACTCCTCCCCACCCCAGTTACAGGGAGCTGTGGGGTCATTAACCAGATACTCCTCTCCCACCCCAGTTACAGGGAGCTGTGGGGTCATAACCAGATACTCCTCCCTCACCCCAGTTGCAGCATGTAAGGCATTACCTCCTCTCCCCACCCAGTTACAGGGAGCTGTGGGGTCAATAATCAGATACTCTCCCCACCTCCATTACAGGGAGCTGTGGGGTCATTAACAGATACTCCTCCCCCCCAGTTACAGGGGCTGTGGGGTCATAACCAGATACTCCTCCTCTCCCCAGTTACAGGGAGCTGTGGGGTCATTAACCAGATACTCCTCCCCCCCCAGTTACAGGGAGCTGTGGGGTCATTAACCAGATACTCCTCCCTCACCCCAGTTACAGGGAGCTGTGGGGTCATTAACCAGATACTCCTCCCCCAGTTACAGGGAGCTGTGGGGTCATTAACCAGATACTCCTCCCCCACCCCAGTTACAGGGAGCTGTGGGGTCAATAACCAGATACTCCTCCCCACCCCAGTTACAGGGAGCTGTGGGGTCATTAACCAGATACTCCTCCCCACCCCAGTTACAGGGCTGTGGGGTCATTAACCAGATACTCCTCCCCCCAGTTACAAGGAGCTGTGGGGTCATTAACCAGATACTCCTCCCACCCCAGTTACAGGGAGCTGTGGGGTCATTAACCAGATACTCCTCCCCACCCCAGTTACAGGGAGCTGTGGGGTCATTAATCAGATACTCCTCCCCACCCCAGTTACAGGAGCTGTGGGTCATTAACCAGATACTCCTCTCCCACCTCAGTTACAAGGGAGCTGTGGGTCATTAACCAGATACTCCTCCCCCACCCCAGTTACAGGGAGCTGTGGGGTCATTAACCAGATACTCCTCCCCACCCCAGTTACAAGGAGCTGTGGGGTCATTAACCAGATACTCCTCCCCACCCCAGTTACAGGGAGCTGTGGGGTCATTAACCAGATACTCCTCTCTCCCCCCAGTTACAGGGAGCTGTGGGGTCATTAACCAGATACTCCTCTCCCACCCCAGTTACAGGGAGCTGTGGGGTCATTAACCAGATACTCCTCCCCTCCCAGTTACAGGGAGCTCTGGGATCATTAACCAGATACTCCTCCCCACCCCAGTTACAGGGAGCTGTGAGGTCTTAACCAGATTCTCTCTCCCACCCCAGTTACAGGGAGCTGTGGGGTCATTAACAGATACTCATCCCCCACTCCAGTTACAGGGAGCTGTGGGGTCATTAACCAGATACTCCTCCTCACCCCAGTTGCAGGGAGCTGTGGGGTCATTAACCAGATACTCCTCCCCACTCCAGTTACAGGAGCTGTGGGGTCATTAACCAGATACTCTCTCCCCACCCCAGTTACAGGGAGCTGTGGGTCATTACAAATACTCTCCCTCACCCCAGTTACAGGGAGCTGTGGGTCATTAACCAGATCCCTCCCCAGTTACAGGGAGCTGTGGGGTACATAACCAGGTACTCCTCTCCCACCCCAGTTACAGGGAGCTGTGGGGTCATTAACCAGATACTCCTCTCTCCACCCAGTTACAGGGAGCTGTGGGGTCATTAACTAGATACTCCTCTCTCTCATCCCAGTTACAGGGAGCTGTGGGGTCATTCACCAGATACTCCTCTCCACCTCCCAGTTACAGGGTGCTGTGGGGTCATTAACCAGATACTCCTCTCCCACCTCAGTTACAGGGAGCTGTGGAGTCATTAACCAGATGCTTCTCCCCCACTCCAGTTACAGGGAGCTGTGGGGTCATTAACCAGATACTCCTCTCCCACCCCAGTTACAGGGAGCTGTGGGGTCATTACCCAAATACTCCTCCCCACCCCAGTTACATCATTAAGCATTACCTCTCCCACCCCAGTTACAGGGAGCTGTGGGGTCATTAATCAGATACTCTCCCTACCCCCATTACAGGGAGCTGTGGAGTCATTAACCAGATGCTTCTCCCCCACCCCAGTTACAGGGAGCTGTGGGGTCATTAACCAGATACTCCTCCCCACCCCAGTTACAGGGTGCTGTGGGGTTATTAACCAGATACTCCTCCCCACCCCAGTTACAGGGAGCTGTGGGGTCATTAACCAGATACTCCTCTCCCCACCCCAGTTACAGGGAGCTGTGGGGTCATTAACCAGATACTCCTCCCCACCCCAGTTACAAGGAGCTGTGGGGTCATTAACCAGATACTCCTCCCCACCCCAGTTACAGGGAGCTGTGGGGTCATTAACCAGATACTCCTCTCCCACCCCAGTTACAGGGAGCTGTGGGGTCATTAACCAGATACTCCTCCCCACCCCAGTTACAGGGAGCTGTGGGGTCATTAACCAGATACTCCTCCCCACCCCAGTTACAAGGAGCTGTGGGGTCATTAACCAGATACTCCTCTCCCACCCCAGTTACAAGGGAGCTGTGGGTCATTAACCAGATACTCCTCCGTCTCCCCAGTTACAGGGAGCTGTGGGGTCATTAACCAGATACTCCTCCGCCCACCCCAGTTATAGGGAGCTCTGGGATCATTAACCAGATACTCCTCCCCCACCCCAGTAACAGGGAGCTGTGAGGTCATTAACCAGATTCTCCTCTCCCACCCCAGTTACAGGGAGCTGTGGGGTCAGTACCCAAATACTCCTCCCTCACCCCAGTTGCATCATTAAGCATATCGTCCTCTCCCACACCAGTTACAGGGAGCTGTGGGGTCAGTAACCAGATACTCCTCCCCCTCCCTAGTTACAGGGAGCTGTGGGGTCATTAACCAGATACTCCTCTCCCCCACCCCAGTTACAGGGAGCTGTGGGGTCAATAACCAGATACTCCTCCGTCTCCCCAGTTACAGGGAGCTGTGGGGTCATTAACCAGATACTCCTCCCCACCCCAATTACAAGGAGCTGTGGGATCATTAACCAGATACTCCTCTCCCACCTCAGTTACAGGGAGCTGTGGGGTCATTAATCAGATACTCCTCCCCACCCCAGTTACAAGGAGCTGTGGGGTCATTAACCAGATACTCCTCTCCCACCCCAGTTACAAGGGAGCTGTGGGTCATTAACCAGATACTCCTCCGTCTCCCCAGTTACAGGGAGCTCTGGGATCATTAACCAGATACTCCTCCCCCACCCCAGTAACAGGGAGCTGTGAGGTCATTAACCAGATTCTACTCTCTCACCCCAGTTACAGGGAGCTGTGGGGTCATTAACCAGATACTCATCCCCCACTCCAGTTACAGGGAACTGTGGGGTCATTAACCAGATACTCCTCCATCACCCTAGTTGCAAGGAGCTGTGGGGTCATTAACTAGATACTCCTCCCCCACTCCAGTTACAGGGAGCTGTAGGGTTATTAACCAGATACTCCTCCCCCACTCCAGTTACAGGGAGCTGTGGGGTCATTAACCAGATACTCTTCTCCCCAGCCCAGTTACAGGGAGCTGTGGGGTCATTAACCAGATACTCCTTCGTCCCCCCAGTTACAGGGAGCTGTGGGGTCATTAACCAGATACTCCTCCCCCACTCCAGTTACAGGGAGCTGTGGGGTCATTAACCAGATACTCCCCCCCCCCGAGTTACAGGGAGCTGTGGGGTGAATAACCAGATACTCGTCTCCACCCCAGTTACAGGGAGCTGTGGGGTCATTAACTAGATACTTCTCTCTCTCATCCCAGTTACAGGGAGCTGTGGGGTCATTAACCAGATACTCCTCTCCACCACCCAGTTACAGGGAGCTGTGGGGTCATTAACTGGATACTCCTCTCCCCACCCCAGTTACAGGGTGCTGTGGGGTCATTAACCAGATACTCCTCTCTCCCACCCCAGTTACAGGGAGCTGTGGGGTCATTAACCAGATACTCCTCTCCCCCACTCCAGTTACAGGGAGCTATGGGGTCATTAACTGGATACTCCTCTCCCCACCCCAGTTACAGGGTGCTGTGGGGTCATTAACCAGATACTCCTCTCCCCCACCCATTACAGGGAGCTGTGGGGCCATTGATTGGGTACTCCTCACCTCCCAGTTGTAGGATGCTGTGGGGTCATTACCCAGATAAGCCTCTCTGTCACCAGTTGCAAGATAGCGTGGGGTCATTTTATTTATTTATTTAATAATTTGGTAACCGAGAAAGGCACACAGAGCTGGAGGTCGTTTCCAGGTGTGACCTGGGGATATGCCTCCCCAGCGCAATTGCAAGGAGCTCTGGGGTCCTTAATTGGGTACTCCTTCCCTCCCCAGTTACAAGGAGCTGTGGGTCATTAGCTACTCTCCCCATCCCCATTAGCAAGGTGCTGTGGGGTCATTAACCGGATACCTCTCTACGTCACCCCAATTTCAGGGAGCTGTGGATTATCACAGTCTGTTAAACAGAAGCATCCTGCTTAAAAAGAAAGATGATTTACAGAAAATGATCACATAATTAAAACTGGGATTCAATAACAGAAAGTAATTTAATAAAAAAATAACAAATAACTTATGTACTGTTGAAAAGAAGGACTCATCACATATAATATATAAAAGTATCTTGTACTCTAGTGTAAGGACAAGGAAGTTGTTGCTAAAGCACTGGAACTGGAAACAATGTCAGGTAGCTGTAGACTTTGTTTATTACATGCAAAAATCCAAATACACCGTCTCTAGACATTTCCTTACTCACAGTTGCTTATGTTGTTTTTCACAGAGTATGCAAAATGCAGTCAGAATTACGTAGTTCATCTTCAGATAAAAGACCCATCACGCAACCATGCAAAAGTGCTATATCTGGCTACTCACATCCCACCTTCCTCGCAGGCTGCATGTATTGGTCTACTTAGTAATCTTTTACCATCCGTTTGCAAAACACATACATTCACAGATTCATAGATGCTGTTAGCAGATAAGGATCACTTCGCCCACCTAGTCTGTCCATAAATTCTCTCATAATAGTGCTTCCCAAGCCACTGCTGGAGGCATCATCCACACCCTTCCTTTATCGAAGATAGTCATGTGTTTATCCCATTATTAAAACCTGTGATTGTTTTAGCCCCATCACCTCCACTGGGAGGCTGTTCCAGTTGTCCACCACCACCATCATCTCTGTGAAGAAGAACTTCCTCATGTTACCCCTGATCCTACCCACCTCCAACTTCATATTATGACCCCTAGTCTTAGAAGATCCTTTCCTCTAGAACATACCCTCCAACTGTACCTTGTTTATTCCCTTGAGCTATTTGAATGCCTTTATCACATCCCCACTTCCTCCTGTCACCCAGGGAGTACAGGTTTAATTCCTTAAGCCTCTCTTCGTACAGCTTCCAGCGCAGGTCCTGCACCATTTTGGTTGCTCTCCTCTGTACTGTCCCTACCCTGTCTCTGTCCTTTTGAAGGTGGGGCCTCCAAAACTGTACACCATACTCAAGGTGTGGTCTCACTAGTGACGTATACAGAGGAAGTATTGCCTCCCTCCTTCTGAAAGTGATACCCCTCCCTATGCATCCAAGCATTTAGTTTGCCTTTCCCACTGCCTGCCCACACTGCTTTGCCACCTTCAGGTCATTGGTAATGATAACTCCTAGATCCCTCACTTGCCTTGTGACAGCTAGTACTTCTCCTCCAAGTGTATACGCCACCCCCGGGTTCTTGTCTCGAAGTGCATAATATTGCACTTTTTTGTGTTAAATCATAGCCCCCACCTTTTTGACCACTCTTCGAACTTTTCTAGGTCTTCCCACATCCTCTCTACACCCCTCTGTGTTTCCACCCTGTTGCAGACCTTTGTGTCATCCACAAAAAGGCATAGCCTCCCTCCCAGCCCTTCTGCCACATCACTAACATAGATACTAAAGAGTATTGGGGCTACCACTGACTCCTGTGGAACCCCGCTAGACATCCTCCCCAGAGTGTACACCGTGTACCACTACTTTTTGGCGTCTTTCACTAAGCCAGCTCTCTATCCATTTTATGATTTTGTGTCCCACCCCAAGGCTTCTCAGTTTTATTATGAACCTTTCATGCAGGATGGTGTCAAAGACCTTGCTGAAATCTAGATAGGCTATGTCCACCGCCCCACCCTGTTCCACTACCCTGGTTACCTTGTTGAAGAACTCGATCAGATTGGTCTGCCAGGACCTCCCGCTAGTGAACCCATGTTGTCTCTGGTCCTGTAGACCACTGGTCGTGAGGTACTCCCCAGTTCTTTTCTTGACGAGAGGTACCATTATCTTTCAAACCAGGTAGGGGAAGGCATCAGTCAGACAAGCAGAATTTACAATCCCTTCCCCTTCAAAAACTAAAAAATGCTAAATTCTGCAAAGTGAACTGTTTAAACCTTGTGTAGGCAAGATGGCATGGGTCAGTGGGGGAAGGTAATGAGGGATTGTTTTGAAATCAGCACAGTTGTTGCTCTTTAAAGGAGATCCTGGTGGAGGGGAAGGTGAGTCAGGAGTGCCCGTGTGGACAATTCAGCACCTAAGGAAGCAGGCGGGGTTCCGGCAGGAAGGTAGCACATCTGTCTCCAGCATACGGAAGGCAACCCGAGGCAGTGGGCACCTCAACAAGCTCACAGCTATCCCACTCTGCAGGAACAACTGCCTGCAAGGGCACCATGGCTGGCAGGACCTTGGAGAGCACAAGACCCTTTGAGACAACCAGCCTGGTAGCACTCTGCTCAAGCTAGGACAGGATGACAGGTACAGGCAGGTAGCTGCTCAGACAGGTACCAGACCCCCAGTCACCAACAATGGAATGTTTTAGAGTAACAGCAGTAATGTGAAAACCAGAGACTGGTGGCTAGCATTCTCACTGCATCAAAGCCAAACAGCACATAAGAAATTTACTAACACATTGAACATTAAGCGCACATTCCTTCCTTTTCTTTCTTTCTTTCTTTCTTTCTTTCTTTCTTTCTTTCTTTCTTTCTTTCTTTCTTTCTTTCTTTCTTTCTTTCTTTCTTTCTTTCTTCCTTCCTTCCTTCCTTCCTTCCTTCTTTCTTTCTTTCTTTTCTTTCTTTCTTTCTTTCTTTTCTTTCTCTCTCTCTTTCTTTCTTTCCTTCCTTCCTTCTTTTGCAGTTTTGCTGACTGGGAAGGGAGGGCTAGGCAGCTCTACATGTATAAGCCAAATACAGACATGGACAAAGACATTGATGAATACACATGACAGGGGTCAGGAAATAGCCCGAGGCTCAGGGAATACAATTATACTGTTGGCTCTGAAAGAGAAGAAATGGCTTGTAGAAACATAGTCATTTGTAGAAGGCATTGGGATCTCTAGATCTAACATATGGGTAGAGGGGTGCCAGAAAAAGTAACATCTGGGTAGAATGCATGCAAGGCATGACAGCAAGTAGAGTGGCGCAGAATATGGGCAGATATGTGGGGAAGGTGGAGGGAAAGCCGCACATTGTAGTGCACCTGGGAACAAATTATCTGGAAGGGAGAAGGATAGAGGAGGTACAAGACAGCTTCAGGGAAGTGGGGAAACTGTGCAGCAAAGAGGGAACAAAGGTAGCCTCCTCAGTAGTTCTGCCAGTGCCAAGGGCTAGTACAGACAAGAAGAGAAGAATCAGTGACTTCAACAAGTGGCTGAGGGAATGGTGTGGGACCAAGGGGTATGGACTGGTGGGGGACTGGTGTAACACATGGGATATCACAGATCTTTATGCAGGGGATAGGTTACACCTTAGCAGGTCAGGGTCACAGATGTTGAAGCAGAAGCTGGGGGATTTCATCAATGAGATGTATCATTTAAACTAGGTGGGGGGGCATTGGGGCTGGGAATTGCCAGGAGATGGGGTCCCATGGACCTCCTCCTCCCATCACCAGGATAGATATGACCTTAGGTGAAATGGGGGTTGAAGTGAAGGGTAAGGAAGTAGGAAGGATAGAAGCAGTGTGGAGAATGGTTTCACTAAATGCTAGGAGCCTGGGGAACAAGTTGGCAGAGTTGCAGGCATTGATGGCAGAGGGAGAGGTGGACATAGTTGCCATTTCTGAGACATGGGCAACCAGGCACCATGACTGGAACCTAACCATCCCAGGGTACAAACTATTCCAGAGGGATAGAGATAAAGGGAAGGGTGGGGGAGTTGTCATTTACGTAAGGGAAGGGATCAGATGTAATAGGGAGGAAGGGGAGGAGGGCAGGTCGGAAGTAATCTGGCTACAACTACACAGCCTGAAAGGGACCAAGATCTGTCTGGGGTCATTTATAGACCTCCTGCCCAGAAGGAGGACATTGACAGGGAACTAGGGGAGCAGATAAGGAGGCATAGTGGCAAAGGGAGCACAGTGGTAGTGGGAGATTTTAATATACTGGGGGGTGAATTGGAGCATCCCAGCAACCACTTGCACCAGGGAGCAGATCTTCCTGGAAGCATTCCAGGATGGCTTCCTTACCCAGAGGGTAATGGAGCCAACGAGAGAGAGAGGAATATACTAGACCTGGTACTGGAGGATGGTGAACAGGTCAGGGATGTACGGGTGGAGGAACCTCTGCCAAGCAGTGACCACCGCACAGTCTGGTTCTCAATCAATCTGAGTAGGGAAGTAGCCACTACAAAAACTAGGGTCCTGGACTTCAAAAAGGCGGACTTTGGCAGGATGGGAAAAATACTGGAAAATCCTATGGCAAGCATCTGCCTAGAAATGGACATGGAGCAAAAATGGGCAGTCATCAAGGCAGGACTGGCTAAAGCCACTAAAACTTGTGTCAAGAGCCAGAGCAAGAAAGCCAGGACCAAGAAACCTAGTTGGATGAGTAGAGAGGTTGTGGAGAAGGTGAGGGAGAAGAGAAATGCATTTAGGATCTACAAGAGATCCAACTGGGCAGAAGACAGAGAAGAATATGTGAAGAAATCCAGAGAAGTGAGCAGAGTGGTAAGGGCAGCAAAGGTGGCTAGGGAGCAGAGGTTAGCACAGGGGATCAAAAAAGGAGAAAAGGATTTCTTCAGTTATATCAGAGAGAAGAGGAAGAGCAAGGATCAAATTGTTAAGATCAGGAGGGGAAGTGGGTGGGTAGAAAAGGGGGCTGAGCAGGCAGAAGTACTTAATCAATACTTCTGTTCAGTCTTCACCAGGGAGAGGGAAGGGCCCATACCCAAGAAGAAGGGTGAGGTGGGAAAGGGTGGGGGAGAAGCAACCATGGATGGGGAAATCATGGTGGAAAGGATGAGAGAGGGCCTAAAGTCCCTGAAGGTGGACAAGGCACCTGGCCTAGGCAGAGTCCAATCTAGGATGCTGAGAGAGTTGGCAGAGGTCCTGGCAAGGCCATTGGTGGACTTGTTCAATACCTCTCTGAACTCAGGGTGCGTGCCCAGGGGCTGGAGGGAAGCACATGTGGTACCTCTCCATAACAGTGGGCCCAAGAATGAACCGGGGAATTACAGACCGGTAAGCCTTACTGCAATTGTGGGAAAACTGATGGAGACAATCCTCAAGGAAAGACTGGTGCAAATTCTTGAGGATAACAGCCTCCAGGACAGCAGACAGCATGGGTTTGTCTCAGGCAGATCCTGCCAGACGAACTTGGTTGATTTTTACAACTGGGTTGCGAGGGCACTGGACAGCGAACATGTGGTGGATGTCCTCTGCCTTTCAGCAAGGCCTTTGACTCGGTGCCACATGGTAGGCTTACCTGCAAATTGAGGAGTCCGGGAGCAGAGAGGAAACTGGTAAAATGGGTTGAAAACTGGCTGCAGGGTAGATAGTAGAAGGTAGTAGTGGGGGAGGGGAGCATCTGAACCCAGGGCAGTAACAAGTGGTGTACCACAGGGCTCAGTGCTGGGACCGGTTCTGTTTAACATTTTCATAGCTGACATTGCAGTGGGGATTAAGAACAAGATCAGCCTTTTCACAGATGACACAAAGATTTGTGCCGTGGTAGATGGGGAGGGAGCAAAAGTACTTCAGGAGGATTTGATAAAACTAGAGGAATGGTCTCACACTTGGCAGCTTGGTTCAATGGCAAGAAGTGCAAAGTGATGCATTTAGGAGGCAAGAACCCAGGACACAATTACTCGCTGGATGGTGCCCCGTTAAGAAAATCCAAGGGTGAGAAGAATCTGGGAGTGCTGGTAACCGGGGAGATGAACCACTCTGCTCAGTGCAGGAAGGCAGCAGTGAAGGCAAACAGGATGCTAGGGTGCATAGCAAGGGGGATTACTTCTAGGTGTGGCAAGATAATCTTGCCCCTGTACAGGTCCCTGGTGAGACTGCATCTAGAGTACTGCGTGCAATTCTGGAGCCCCTACTTGAAAAGGGACATCAAACTATTGGAGGGGGTACAGCGCAGGGCAATAAAAATGATCCTGGGGCTGGGGGACAGACCATATGAGGAGAGACTGAGAGAACACAATATGTATACCCTGGAGGAAAGAAGGAGAGAGGAGATATGATTGAGACCTTCAAGTACCTGAAGGGTTTGAACAAAGTAGATAGGAGTATGTTCAATCTGAAAGGCGGAAGGGAAACCAGGGGACACTCTATGAAACTGGAAGGGGGCAGGTTCAAGAGGGAACTGAGGAGGCACTATTTCACAGAAAGGGTGGTGGCAGGGTGGACTGCTCTGCCAGAGGAAGTTGTATCATTGTAGAGTGTTGGGGTCTTCAAGAGGGGGTGGGACAGATTCAAGGGGAAGGTACGAATCAGGAGAGGGTGGGAGATGGGAGGGCATATGAGGGAGGCAGCTGCAGTCTAGTGGACTGAAGTGCTACACACTTGAGAAGACTAGATAGACCAAATGGCCTGTATCGGCTGGCAATTTTGTATATTTGTATGTTCGTATATGAAAATGTGTACATTAAATTATTCAGGAAAGGATGAAGATGCTCACATTTGGTGTTCAGGATCCTTTATGCATCATGGGTCCTGGGGTGCTACACGGAATCCCAGCCTGGGGAGATTAAAACAACAGCAAGCTGAGGGATGTGAGAGAACTCCTGGTGAGCCAGAAATACCTCTTGACACCTGGTGGTTCACCAGGCCACTCACCCCCATTCCAGGGCTGCACCAGAGAAGGGTGAACATGAGGGTTAAATATGTATCTACGATATAATAAGGTGTATGAATGCCTCACGGCATAAATTAATGCTGGAGAGTGGATTGGTGGCATTGCTATTCAAAAGCAAAAATGATTAGCAATCAGCCAGTCTCAAAGAGCAATTTCCTAATTGTTTTTTTACTTAAAATCAATTACTAATTACCAGTGTATATATTAATATACATCTATTTTATACCATCTTCTATTTTTTCTCAGATATGACATATTGCGTTTGCAGTTAAGTTCGTTTTACACAAAAAAATTTCACCTATTAGGTATTCTGCACAGACACATGACGTAGAGGCAGCAGTTCAGCACAATGTGATATAAAATGCTTTCTCTTTAAAGAAGACTAAGAAATATGAAGACCATGTAATGGAAGAAGACTACAATGGAAAAACGTGATCATAATAATAATAAAACTGCAGACAGTTCTTTGACAGTAAAAGACATAATAACATTTCTGTCCAATACACAGATGTCAAGTTTAGTTTCTGTTAGAAAACAGGTTTTACGTGAAACTGGTGAAAAATGAATCCTGGGAGGTCCTCGCTCCAAGTGCCAATAGTTATCATGCCATCTCCTCCATGAGGCATGTAGCCTGTAATGCTAGCCTGTTTTTTTTGGGAGGGGGAGGGGGTGACCAGGTTCAACATCCTGAACTACCACATCCCCAGGACATCTTGGCTTTAGACTAAAAAATATACCTAGAGTCCTTTCTGGTCTTAAGTCAGCCGGCGGGGGCGGGGGGATGACTGTTTTTTATGCAAATCAATGTTTCTACAGTGCCTTCTGCCAGGGATGCTCTCCAGGGAGTTTTAATCTTGTTCATAGTTGAAAAAACACCTTCCACTACCGCATTAGGCACAGGAGATACTCTCATCACCTTCACAGTCTTCGAAAGATTTGGATATGAATTTTGAAGGTCACATGCCAGCTTTGTTCAGATAGTGGAAGACGGCATACCTATAAAGTTAGTTTCAGCAAAAAATTTTAAACTCTTGCCATTCTGCAAGCACCAAAGCATTGCCACCGTTAGGCAGTAAAAGGTTGTGAGAAACAGTCAGCTACGGTATTAAAGTAATACCATTGTTAGCATACAGCTCCAGTTCCTCTAGGTGTGATGGCCAAAGTCTGGTATCTAACAATTTTACACTGTTAGATACTAGTTTCATCAGTCAAAGAGAACCTTTCTTCTCATGACTTCTTAATATTTGCAATTTATTTTTCACTGGTGTTTAACATTTTTAACAGCTTGGCCACTGAAATATCTTAATTTCACACCCTTAAAAGTAACTTCAGGACATTCTCCTGAAAGAACATGTACCCCCCACACCGATTTGGGGGCTTACCTTGTGCCCATTGCTCCTGTTTCTGCTCCTCCCACAGTGCCTCCCAGTATGCCTGTCGTATTCTCCCCATTTCAGCCCGAGTCCTTTTGTGCCCTTGGTGACCCCAAAATAGCCCCAGTGTAATTTCAGCCCAATTCAGGCTCTAAGACTAAGCTGCACCTCCCCACTGCTCACTTTGGCACTCTGGTGCCAAGGGGATTGTGCATGCACAAAGCTGCGCCTTTGATCTCCTGACCCCTCTGTTTGTGGTTGAGTGGGAGAGTGTTTGGCAGTCCTGGTCCCTGTGTTAGGCAGAGTGGGGACTGATGACCAAAACATGGGCCAAGAGATCCCTCTTCAAAAAACAAATAAAGAGTTTCACGGAGTGTGAGTGATCAGGGTTTGTGAATATTAATGAGCCAATCCTCATGAATATTAATGAGGGTTCTGCATATCATTGGAGACTGTATGTTTCAGCGGCTTCTGCAGGGAAACAACATAGAAACATAGACTTTGATGGCAGATAAGGATCGCTTGGCCCACCCAGTCTGCCCATTTCCCTACCTGTTGAATAAGCTGCAGATTCTAGTTAGCCAACAGCCTACTTCCTCCCACCCCCCCACTATAATTGCCTTATGTCTGTCCCATGCATGTTTGAATTCCCCCATTATTTTAGACCCCATAACCTCCCCAGGAATGTGGTTCCATGCGTCTACCGCTCTCTCTCTGTGAAAAACAATGTCCTCACATTGCCCCTGAGCCGTCCCCCATCTATCTTCAAATTGTGTCCCCTTGTTCTTGCACATCTCTTTTTCTGAAAGATACTACCCTCCTGGACTTTGCTGATTCCCTTGAGGCACTTGAAAGTTTCTATCATGTCCCCCCTCTCCCTTCTTTCCTCAAGGGTATACATATTAAGTTCCTTAAGTCTCTCTTCACATGGTTTCTGTTGCAGACCCTGCACCATTTTAGTTGCCCACCTCTGGACTGCCTCCATCCTGTCTATGTCTTTGCAGAGATGGGGTCTCCAAAACTGCAAGCAGTACTCCAGATGGGGTCTCACCAACTGTCTGTACAGAGGGATAAGAACTTCCTGTTTTCTACTGGTGATGCCTCTCCCTATGCATCCCAGTATCCCCCAGCCGTCCTTACTGCCTTCTCACATTGCTTGCTTACCTTTAGGTCATCTGATATGACTACCCCCAGGTCCCTTTCCTTTTGTGTTGTTGTTAATACCCCACCCCCATTGTGTACTCTTCCCCTGGGTTTTTGTTTCCCAGGTGCATTATTTTGCACTTCTTTGCGTTGAATCCAAGCTGCCATACTTCTGACCATTCCTCCAACCTTGCCAAGTCCCTTCTCATCCTTTCTACCCCTTCATATGTATTAACTCTGTTACAGATCTTTGTGTCATGTGCAAAGAGGCATACCTTTCCTTTCAGACCCTCCGCAATGTCACCTATAAAGTTGCAGATAAATAAATAACAGCAGCAGCTAACGTTTAGGACATTAACAGGAAAATGTTTAAGGAGGGAAAGAATGTTTAAATAAATAAATTACTTAATCCTAGCTGCACCAGTATTGCTGGGACTCAGATAACAGCCTGGCTGCTGCAATCGGCGGGTTTAAAATAGTGGCAGCAGTGACAGACTATGGACTGAAATAAACAGCTTAAGCTGGGCAGTAATATTAAGGACACATGTGGCTACTGAACTGTGGGGCAACTGGGCAAATATAATAATTATTCTGGCTGCACCAGGACTTTATTTGGGACTGTGTTAAATCTGCTTCAGGGACTGTGTGTTTAGCAGCCATTACAGAGCAGCAACAGCCAATCGGAAAACTGGAAGTTTTAAGCCAGGACTTGTGGGACTTCTGCCAAAGCTCATGAGAAACTACCAAGTGCTCATGGGAAACTGAAGGACCTAAATTCAGGTGCTAAAACAGGAAACCAATTGTTCATTGAGGGAAGTTAATGAATAATTCATTTTTGGGATTGACAAGTTTTCAGTCAGTCGCTGCCAGAGCAACGGATAGCTTCAGCCAATAGGGAGCCTCAGGAGAGCCCCATAAAAGAGTGTGTTTCAGCAGTGGTGTGGGCTTAGGCCCTCAGCAAACCAAATGGGTCTAGTGATCCAGTGCAAGCCTCTCCACAAGGGACAGGGACTTCTTCTTCTTCTTTGCCAAAGGAAAACCAAGTGGCTGCCTAAGAAAAACCTGCTAGCCCGGGGGTTGCCAGAAAATGTTCTCCAGGGGCTAGCTCGAATCTTTCCATGTTTAGGGAAAACGGCGCTCCTGAAACTTAATGAGAAGAAGCCAGCTGTGAGAGAACTGAACCTGCCTCAGTAGTGACAGTGCTGACATCGTCAGAAACCTCAGATGAAGGAGAACCATTCCTGCGAGGATGCCTGAGTGAGTAAACTTGTACCTGCAAGAGTAGAAAAGTTTAATGGGGCAGTGAAGCCCATATAAAACTGATTGAGACTGTCTGTCTGTCTGCACCCTACATCTAATTTACACTTAGAGAGGGCGGACATCTAGCGATTGAGCAATCGTGAATGGTCCAGTGGTTATATATATAAATGTGTCTGAATTGCTAAGTGCCTTCAGGACTGGAGAAACAGATTAGTTGCTGTGTTGGTCCTTGTAAGAACAGATCCAGAAGCAAATGGTTTGATACCTTTTATTGGACCAACGTAGATGTTACAAAAAGAAAACAGTGTCTAAGCTTTCGGACCAACCAAGTCCTTCCTTCTTTAAATTTATTACCACAAATGTCCAAGTTAAAACTTGACAGTATTGCATGATAAACAAGCATTTGTCAATGCCGAATGTTTGCTTGCTGGCATTGGCAGTGGTAATGTAGAAGTTACAGAGCTGCGTAATAGGAATGGCAGTGAAGTACTGAACTGAAGCCAACCCCACCACCACCCTGCAGAGAGTGACAGGCATTGGGGTGTGCATTTGGGTCATCAGGCATAATGGCCTTGCCATTTCACCACACCCACCCTGCAGACACTGACAAGTGTCATGGTGTTCCTTGGTGTGTTTGGCCCTTATCACGCACCCCATTTCATTAGGAAATGTGGTGAGATGGGTGCGATATAGGAGAATGGGGTGAACTTTGGGGCTGAAGAGTCCAAGGCATACCTCGATACCTCTCACTGGCTGCAGGGTGTGGAATGGTATGAGCATTACAGGCAAGAATCCCAAGTCACACCCCTGATGCCTGTCATTCTCTACAGGGTTGGGCGTTATGGTTGGAAACCCTAATACCTCAGGCATTCGTTGGTATTTTCACTCCAAATTTTCAACATGTTTTTTTTTGTGACCCCACCTCATGAACAGGGGGAATATCAGTTTGTTAGCCGAAAGCTGCTTATGCACAGCGAGTAAGGCATTTAGCACCACAGGTGCAAAAACATTCCGAACAGGATGTAAAAAATGACAGCTGTACTGTTCATGGGGAGGTGTAAAAAATGGCAATGTTGCAAATCTGCAGTACAAATATTTAAAAAAATGGTGAAGTCATGAGCGTACATAGAAACTGTGCAACGCACACCCGTAATATAATTAGGTTGGGGATATTTTACAGCAGATTGTCAACTCAGGCATTTTGGTGCCTCCGATCATGAACAGTGTCACTGTGATTTTCTTTATCTGTGCGAACAATGATTCCCCACAGCGACCATGCATCTCAGTGCTGAAAGTGTGAAAACACACTTCCAGCCATGTTATGAAAATGACAGCTGTACTGTTCATAAGGAAGTGTGAAAAATGCCACTGGTGAAAACTGGACTGAAAATATTACAAAGTCATGAACTTACAGGTGCGTGGAAACTGCATTGCTCACTGTAACACAGTCATTTTATGGACTTTTGTCACCAAATTTTCAACACAGCCATTTTAAGACCTCTGCTCATGAACAGTGTAACTGTGATTTTCTTAATCTGTCCTAAACATTGCTTTGCACACCAACAGCACCATTAGTACGCTACGTATGAAAACACATTTTAGGCGACATATGAAAAATGGCAGCTGTACTGTTCATAAGGAATGTAATAAAATGGCAATGTTGAAAATCTGAGTCAAAATATTAAATTTGCAAACTTACGAGGCATGCATAGGAACTGCATAGCATGCGCTCGTAAAACAGTCATTTTAGGAATTTTTCACCAAATTTTCAACATAGCCATTTTAAGACCTTTGTTCATGAACAGTATCACTGTGATTTTCTTAATGTGTCCCATACATTGATTTTGCACATACTGCAGCCATTGTGCACTACATGGTGGGGAACACATTTTGGGCAAGATGTGAAAATGACAGCTATACTGCTCATAAGGAGGTGTGGTAAAATGGCAATGTTGAAAATCTGGAGTGAAAATATTGAAAATTCGTGAACTTACGAGTGTGCGTAGGAACTGCGCAATGCACCCTCGTAAAACAGTCATTTTTAGGAATTTTTTCACCAAATTTTCAACATAGCCATTTTAAGACCTTTGTTCATGAACAGTGTCACTGTGACTTTCTTAATTTGTCCCGTACATTGATTTCGCACACCGACTGTGCCATTGTGCACTACATGGGCGGAAACACGTTTTGGGTGAGATGTGAAAAATGACAGCTATACTACTCATAAGAAGGTGTGGTAAAATGACAATGTTGGAAATCTGGAGTGAAAATATTGAAAATTCGTGAACTTACGAGCGTGCATAGGAGCTGTGCAAACGCTCGTAAAACAGTCATTTTTAGGAATTTTTTCACCAAATTTTCAACATAGCCATTTTAACACCTGAGCTCATGAATAGTGTCACTGTGATTTTCTTAATTTGTCCCGTACATTGATCTCGCACACCGACTGCGCCATTGTGTGCTACATGGGCAGAAACACGTTTTGGGTGACATGTGAAAAATGACAGCTGTACTGCTCATAAGAAGGTGTGATAAAATGGCAATGTTGGAAATCTGGAGTGAAAATATTGAAAATTCGCGACCTTACGAGTGTGCGTAGGAACTGCGCAATGCACCCTCGTAAAACAGTCATTTTTAGGAATTTTTTCACCAAATTTTCAACATAGCCATTTTAAGACCTCTGCTCATGAACAGTGTCACTGTGATTTTCTTAATTTGTCCCATACATTGATTTCGCACACCGACTGCGCCATTCTGCGCTACATGGGTGGAAACACATTTGGGGTGAGATGTGAAAAATGACAGCTATACTACTCATAAGAAGGTGTGGTAAAATGGCAATGTGAAAAATCTGGAGTGAAAATATTGAAATTTCGCGAACTTACGAGCCTGCGTAGGAACTGTGCAACGCACCCTCGTAAAACAGTCATTTTTTGGAATTTTGGCAAATTTTCAACATGGTATTTTAGGACCCCTTCTCATGAATGATGTCACTGTCATGGTGGTATTCAGGCCGAAGGGTGATTTTGCAGTCACTACGTGAAATCACCCTTCTGGCACAATACCGCCATGACATGAGAAAATGTCTAAAACATAATGATCAAAATTTGTAAAAAAATCCCAAAATGCCCGAGATATGCAATAAAGTTGAAACCCCCTATGTAACCCATTATACAGCTTACGGCATTTCCTCAGTTCGCGGTCGGCTTTGAAGAGTGCAGACGTGTTCCCGTCCACGAAGATAGTAGCGCGGAGTCCACAGGTAAGTATAGGGTGGAAGTGCCGAGAGGCTGGAAGTGCGCAGTGGTGGTGCGGGTTGTGGAGGGCGTTGGGAGCGCGCCGCAGAGACAGTTTTTATTTTACAGGTCTTAAAATAAAAAAGACATCGATGGACATTTGCCACGCTGGGGTGGCTCCCAGCGTGGCACAAAGGCCTGGGCGATCGTTCACCCGGCACGAGTTGGACACTCCCGTCAAAATAAAAACAAAACGCCGCCGGTTTGCCACGCTGGGGTGGGCTCCCAGCGTGGCACAAGAACTGGGGGAAGCGTTCAGCCGGCGGGGATTGGGCACCCGTCGGCTATTCAGTACGGGCGCTGCATTGTCTGTGCGTGGGGGGAGCTGCGCGTGAGCAGCTGATATCTTATTGGTGCTCACTCAAGCGTAGCTCCCCCTTTCAACTGTATGCCACTGCATTCTGGAGTGTGTCATAGACAGCTCCAAAATGCATTGGCTTACAGGGGCCGCGCCTGCCAGCCCAGTGCCTGAATTGGAGGAGGAGGTGACACACCTCCGAAATCTCCGTTCATGGCACTGTTTCTTGCACATGCGTGCAAGCAAACATAAAAACTGTACAACAGAAATGTAGGTAAGGAAATAAGGGGGTCATGAAAAAATGCACCTAGTACAAACAACAGTATGAAACTTGTATGAAAGTATTGTTACAGCACTGAAGGTTTTGATGTTTGTGGTGTATTGACTGGTTGAGAGTGTGGTTTAGAAGGTGTCTCCAGATCGGTTTAGATCTGTATGAATGTTTTAAACAGTTTTAACTTGGACATTTGTGTTATTAAATCTAAAGGTCTTGCTTTAAATTTTAACTGTATTCTCCGTAGACACACATTCATTACTAATTTCAGTTACAGCCTGTGCCTGCTTGAGTGTTCAGCTTATCTAGGGATTTGATCTTGAAAAGATTCTCAGCAATAGCAAGCTAAAGGGATACTATTCATTCCATTTAAATTTTTTATATTTTGAAATAGGTACTTTTAACCAATGAGAATTGTTTCTGGGTTTTTTATGTATGATCTGGGTGTTAATAGAATATGACTCTCTGAACAATTGTCATAAGTCTCTGAGGAAGGACTTGGTGGGCCGAAAGCTTAGACATTGTTTTCTATTTGTAACATCTATGTTGCTCCAATAAAAGGTATCAAACCATTTGCTTTTGATTCAGGACTGAAAGAAGAGTACTCAAAGCCGGGCTCTTTCTAACTATGCCTGGGAGGTCCGGTATTTTGTAAGTGGGAGCTTCAAGAGCCAACGAAAGTCGCAAGGGACTGCTTGTTGAATTTGAGCTCAGAAAGTTATAGAAACTGTTTTCTACCAAGTGCAAGTTTGTATTGAAATAGCCCAGGGAGCTACAGGGAACATTTAGTGCCAAAAGCAAGGTTTGCATCGAAAGGGGCTACTGCGTCTGTTTGAAAGCCAGCAAAGTCTGGAAGATAGTAGTGGGTTTTGCCATAGCCCAGTCAAGTTAAAAATCTTAATTGGTAGCAAGCCTAGCCTTAAGCTCAAATCTGTTGTAGTCATAAAATGTTGTACCTTGAGCTCCTGCACCACCCGGCCAGGGAAAGGAAAGATGTCCTAGGAATGGATAAATGTGCTGAATGGGTGCTGAGCAAGATATACATGTGCTAAATGTAATGGAGCAAGCCTGTTCATCTCACAAGTGTTTCTCAGCCTAGGGGAAGGGCTAAATCTTTAAAAGTTAAAGCGTTGTTTCCATCATCAAGTTTTAAAATCTCTGCTGTCAGTAAGGGGATACAGGGCCAGATATTCAAAACTTTGCGTTGGGCGCAAACCATTTGCACAGGTTTAGCATGGGATTAGCATGGGTCCACTATATTTAAAAGGTCAAATAGCGTGTGCAAACTACATTAGCGCTGGGCAAAATCATAATGTATGCAAGGGGCAAGCTGAGGAGGTGTGTACATGAATACAGGCGCAATGCTATATTCAGTGACTAGCTGCACGCAAAGTGGTTTTGCATGATTTAGCATGACTCTTTGCACAGTATTACCACCCAGGAAAGGGTAGTCTTAACCCTGGGCAATCCAGCTTTGGGTGACATTGTGGCTTCGCGACGCATTTGTATGGCTTTCGTGAGGCTTTGTGCGACCCTAACCAATAAGTATGACACATAGAAAAAGCCAGACAGAGAGGAAACATGTTGCTCACTGATGGCATCACAATGATGCCAGCATCTACCACTAGTCCCAGCCATGCCAGGTAGTAAGTGGTGACCCGGCCCCCAGTGGACATCATGGCAGTGTGGCAATACAGCTTACACCTGCAGACCACCCTCCTGTGGACACCAACAGATGCCAGCACACACATGCAACACTAGGGGCATGGAGGGTGTTGAGGAGAGGGTGTACAGGTGGCCAGGCTGCACCACAGACCAGGTGCAGCCACAAGGCTGAGACACATCACGCAGTGCACAAGGGCCAGTGTTGGGAATACCCCAACACCAGTGTGCCTGTCTGATCATACGTGCCCCCCTGGCCACATACCGCACAGTTGTACAGACACCACAGCACACACAGCTGGCCATCTGTATGTCACTGTGAGCATCCCATGCCAGAGGTGCAGCATCTGTGGGTCACACAACAGTGTAACAGTAATGTCCACTGTCAATAAACACCTGTAATTTGGGCCTGTCACTGTTTACAGTGCAGTGGTCATCACTGCCCTGCATACCATAGGCATCACTGTGTCCCTCACACTAACGGCTCCCTTGCTACTGTAGTGTCTGCTGTGCACTGTAGCATGACCTACAGTGTGACAGTTGCATGTAGCACCACCACCACCTGTGCCTATGCTGTGTTGTCCCCTGGGGCACAATATGCTATGCTGTACTATATACATGTAGCCTACAGCTACCATCATGCACTGCCAGACTCACCTACAGGTGGAGCTATGGGCAGACCCAGTCAGCCCCTGTACTTCTGCAGCAACCTACAGGTGGAGCTGTGGGACCCTTCAGTAACGCTGGACAAACTGCATACAAATTAGGGCATAATGAGATGCTAATCTGGAGGTTTACCCAGAGACTACCTAAGTAGGCCTACCCTCCTTATCACTGAGCATACCTATGGCAATACTTACTGCACCATAATGCTGGTGCTTGACTCTAACCTACCTGCCACTTGCAGGCCTGACAACACAGCCTGGCATGCCTAGTCCAGAACTCAGTGTGCCCAGCCATGGCTTCCTCCTCCCACACTCCTGCTTAGACTGCCCTCGCACTCCGACAAGCACACCATCAGAATAAACTCAAGAAGGTAGCACAAAGCTAACATCAAATACTGTAAAAGTTACTTGGTTAGACTAGCCCTTCTGTTGCTACTTCTCTCAGGCAACATCCACCCCAATCCGGACCCCCTCAAAATCAGGGTTCGATTGCCCAGAAACCAGGCACATTAACCTTTGTATCCCTAAACATCTGCAGTCTGGCAGCAAAGTTGGACAATCTACAAGACTAGGTTGCCCTCCATAATCCTGATGTGCTGACAGTTGTTGAGACATGGCTCTCCCCCAGGATCCCTGATGGTGCCATCAGTCTACCGGGTTACACAATTTTTAGGCAAGATCAAGTATCTAAAAGAGGAGGTGGCTGTGCACTCTACCTTAAGGATAGCTTACAGGGCATAGTTCTAAAATTTACCCAGCCTAGGGCCATTCTCCCAGGCCCTTGACATTAAGGTCATTCTTGGGGCCCATAATAAAACAATTACTCTGTTATCAGTCTACATCCCACCAAAGAACTCTGCCCAAGGTTTCCAAGCTGTCATAGACTGCCTTGGATGCCTGACCCTAAGCTCCGAGGTTATACTTCTTGGTGATTTCAATATTATATGGCTTGCCCCTGAAACTAACTACTTCAAAGATGAAGTTCAGGCTGTCCACTTTACACAGCTCATTGAAGCCCCGACTAGGACCAATTAAAGAATGGGCACTAGTACTCTGCTCGACTGGGTACTCACGAACTGACCTGAGCATATTTCCAGCACCTCTGTCCTCACAGATGACATCAGTGACCACTCCTCTGTCATGTTCAGTTGGGCTAATAATTTCACCAAACCCCCTCCAAGAATAGTCACCAACAGGGTCCTCAAGCCTGCTCACATGGGCCGCTTTAAATTCAATCTCCTCAACTCTGACTGGTCAGCAGTGTTTGGGACTTCTGACACTGATAGCACGCTTGACCATTTCATCCTCCTATTCAATACAATCTGCGACACTCCCTTCAAAAAGTGTAAACTCAAAGGCCATTTCAACCCCTGGATGAGCCCAGACACCCTTGAACTTATGAAAAATAGAGCCCATCTCTGGCATGTAGCCAGGGCCACAGGGAAGCAGTCTGACATCCTGAATTACAAATGGTCCAGGAATAACTGTACCAGGACCATCTGAATAGCCAAAATCTTATACTACAAGGAGGCCCTGGCCAAGAACTGGAATGATGGTCATAAATTCTGGGCAAACCTAAAAGAGGTCACCGGACGTGAGCCCAAAACGGCCCCCACCATGCTCAGCATTGATGGATCCCCCATCCTTGATTCTAAATCCATAGCTAGCACCTTCAACCTTGTTTTCACTGACCTCCGTAATGTCCTCCCTACTGACTTCTTCTCCCTCACCAACCCTGCTGCTCCTTCACAGACCCCAGTGCATCCCCCTTTTTACTTCAAGATTATTACAATCGGAGAAGCTAGGAAATACCTGCATAAGGTGCTCAGTAAGGGGAGATACTGTGGCAATAACCTCGATCTGAAACTAATCTCGCTTTCTCTGGAAGAAATTCTGTCTTCCCTTACCCATATCCTCAACCTATCACTCCGGGTCGCAGTATTCCCTCAAAAATGGAAAGCCGCAGTAGTTTCCCCTGTGTACAAGAGCAGGGATAGGGCCATGCCCGAGAACTATAGGCCCATCTCTATACTTCCACCACTCTCAAGGCCCTGGAATGAATCATCGCGGACCAATCGTCGAATACCTGGGAGAACATAAGCTCCTATGCCATGAGCAGCATTGCTTTAGGGCACGGCACAGCACCACTACAGCCCTCCTGGAATTCACAGGCTTCATCCATAAATCTCTCGATCTTGGACAGTTTGCTGGGGAAATCTATATCGATCTAACAAAGGCCTTTGATACAGTCAATCATGCCCTCCTAGTTGACCAACTCACTGCTACAGGCCTTGCCCCTGAGGTGGTTGCATGGTTCCTCAGTTACCTGCACTGCCACTCCCAGCAAGCCAGGATAGGTACTGTCCTCTCAGACAGCAAACCTGTCTGCTCAGGCATTCCACAGGGGTCAATACTGGTTCCCCTTCTATTCAGCTTGTTCTTGAATTGCCTCCCCAAGCCAGTCAAGGCCGCATCCTCCTTTATGCAGATGATGCGGTTGTCTTCTCAAATGGCTCAGACCCCAGTGCCCTTGAGCAGCAACTACAGAGCGAGTTCACCAGTGCAAAGACGTGGTTCAAAGATCATAAATTGATAATGAACTACAAGAAAACAAAAACCATGCTGTTTTCCAGCTCTCTAAACAAACACTAAAACTACCCATTATCAATATGCAATAGTGGCAGGGTTTCCCTTGTACTTGTTCAACATTATAAATACCTCGGTACAATATTGACAACTCACTCTCCTATACTCTCCACATTGACAACACAGCCAAAGCTATCAACAAGAGCATAGGGCTACTTTATCATCACAAGCATAGCCTCTCCCCTTAAGCCCTCAGTATAGCTGTTCACAGTTCTGTGGGCTCCCTGGTGGACCACGGGCTGCCTATATATGGTTCTGCCACAGATACTGCTCTCCGGCACATAAAAACTGCACTCAACAAAGCCTGCTGGCTCACCTTAGGTACGCACTGACTGACTCACACCTGTGATCTCTATGCCAGGCCACACTGGCTCTCACTCAATGACCAACTAAAATATCAATCCTGCCTTCTGGCCAAAAAGATATGCCTTGGTCAGCTACTGCCAGGGGTCCAACAACTTCTGGTTCCCAGCAATAATCCACGGCATACCTGTAACTCTGAACACCAGTCCTTCCTAACTCCGAAATGTTGAACATCTCAAGGACAAAGGTCCTTTGCTTACCATGCACCGCTGTGGTTCAACTCCCTCCAGGAGAACATGCGCACCTGCTCACACTGGGTACTTTCAAAATGAACTTGAAGCTCCTTATGATATGCGAATCTCGATGTGCCTGCCATCGCTAGCACCACCTTTCCACCCCCCCATCACTACTTCCATCCCCTGCCCCCTCAACCCTTCCCTCTCTCCCCTGAGTAGGCCCTCCTGCTCCCCCTACACACCTAGCACCCATGTAACTTCACAAATTAGTAATATTTTCACACCAGATTTTCAACACTGGCAGTTTTTCACACCTCCTTATGAACAGTACAGCTGTCATCTTTCACGTCCTGGCCAAAATGTATTTAGTGGTTCCGGCGCAGAATAGCGCAGTCACTTTGGGAAATCAGTGCTTGGGACAGATTAGAATTGAGCGAGTGAGAGAGGGGGAGTGACCGAGCTCAACTGAGCTCTGTCGGGACTGCTGCAGATTTCTTTGTTGGCAGAAAAAAGCACCAATGCAGGCAGGAGCCCAGTACAAAAGGGCAGCCTGCAGCGCCGGGAGAAACAGAACTAGCGAGTGAGAGAGGGGTAGTGAGCTAGCTTAACAGTGCTCTGTCAAGACTGCTGCAGATTTCTTTGTGGGCAGAAAAAGGTGCCAATGCAGGCAGGAGCCCAGTACAAAAGGGCAGCCTACAGTGCCTGGAGAAATAGAACGAGTGAGTGAGAGTGGAGGAGTGAGCGAGCGAGCTCAACAGAGCTGTGTCAGGACTACTGCGGATTTCTTTGTGGGCAGGAAAAGGCGCCAATGCAAGCAGGAGCCTAGTACAAAAGGGCAGCATTCAGTGTCGGGAGAAATTGAATGAGCGAGTGAGAGAGGGGGAGTGAGCGAGCTCAATGGAGCTCTGCTGGGACTTTACAGTTGCCCACCCTCCCACCTAAGGTCTTCTGTGGTCCTATATTGCAGCTGGGTCTCTGGAGTGGAGACAAAGCAATGACTGGATACTTTAGGATTGCTGTAATAATACAGATTTAGTTGTTCTGTTTCTTTCTCTAACTGAGTTAAGTACTGAGCTATACCGTTATGATTGCTGTTGTAATACATATTTATTTGTTCTGTTTATTTCTCTAACTGAGCTGAGTAATACTTGGAGTGCAATAGGATTTCTAACTGGGCTAAGTGAAACCATATGAGAGCTGAGAACAAAATGTATGGTAGCTGAGGGGTGAAAAATAGACAAGGAGGCTTTAGGATGGCTACAGTAATACAGTATCTAATGGATGAGATTTGAGACTGAATTTCCCCGGTCGGCAAGGGGTCAGTAGGGGGACTAGTGTGGGGGGAAAGGAATTTGAGTAAATAGGGGCCTAACAGTTGTAGTAGGGTACAGAACCAGGGAGTAAGAGCCCATAATATAAGATGGGGGCCAAAATGGGGCAGGTGCCACATGTCAATAGGGCAGGCATCTTTGGAAGGGTGGAGGGGTGTACAGGGTGTTGGTCTGCCATGATCCTGGACTGGGCTTATAGGATTGGGGGGGGTGTATGGTCTGTAGATGACTGGCTAGTTTGAGGCAGGAACTGTGGAGGTTAGGGAGGAGTGTAAGTGGCAGGGCAGATGAGTATGGTATGCATCCTGGGGGGGTAGGGGATGGCAAAGGGGGACAGAGAAAGAATAACTAGGGACTGAAACTGACCCCTTTATCAGAGGCAGAAGCAGAAAAGAGAGAAGAAGGGAAGGCGTGCCTGAGGCGAGGGGGGGGGCCTCCTGATCGGGGAGGAAGAGACCACGAGGAGTACCAGGGGAGAGAGCAGATGGCTGTGGGTAGGGAGGGACCAGGGTGCCATGGAGGGGAACAAGTAGGAGGAGGGAACCAATAGGGGGAAGAGATGTAGGACAGGTATCGACTATGAATAGATTTGAACCTCTGCTATGGGACAGAGAGGGGGAGCAGGAACATACTGAAGGGGAGACGACAAGCGGGGCATGAGAAGGATGGCAACAGGTAGGGGAAGAGATAGCAAGGACAAAAGTGTGAAAGGGGGCTAGTAAGGAAGGAGGGGGTGGTGACTGAAGGAGAGAAGGCTACAGGAAGGGGAAGGATGGGGGGCATCACAATCAGGGTAGAAGGAATGGGGGCTCTAAATTGACAACATTGAGGATAGGAGAGGGGTTGGAAATGAGCAGGGGTGGAGGGGAGGTCGACATGGGAAGCCCAGTAAGAAGTAGTCAGGTTGGGGAGGGGTTCAAGGGGGATGGGAGGAATAAGGCAGAGAAAAGGGGTGAGGTGGAAGTAGGGGGTACAGATACAGAAGTCACAGAGGGTGCAGTTGGCGGGGTAAGGGACAGGGAAGAACGAATACTGAGGTGGTGGAAGGGACATTAGAAGGGAAAGGGGTAAGGGGTGTGGGGGTACTCATCCTGGGGGATTCTATGCTGAAATGGGTGAGATGGGGTGGAAAGGGGGAAAGGCACAGCCATATTTGGGTTGAAGCTGTCCCCAGGTTGACTGCAGGAGGGGTAGGGCAGGCACTGCTCAAGCGTGCAATGAGGGAGAGGAAGAAACCTCATTTACTGTTGCATGTGGGTACAAACGACTTGGCGAGGGATACTGTGGAAGTAGAGAGGGAGAGTTTTGAGTACTTGGGCAGGCAGTGTGAGGGAGTGGGGGAGTCAGTGGCATTCTTGAAGGTACTGCCGGTACCATGTGCAAGCATGGTGAGGAAGGGTAGGCTTGAGGAGTTTGAGTGGCTCAGGGATTGGTACCACACGAAACATTATGGGTTAGTAACTAACTTGGGTAGGGTCTGGGGGGAATAGTGACTTGTATGCGGGGGACAGGGTACACTGGAGCAGAAAGGGGAAGGGAGTATTAAAGGAAGCATTGCTGCCGGGCCACTGGCGCTGAGGGTTGAGGCACTGGATGTCACACCTCACACCACGCTGGCGACCAGGGTTAGGATGCAAGCCCGGGCCGCCAGGGCTTGGGAAGGGAGGGATAGGATTGAGCATCTGAAGGACTGTTCTCCTATCCCAGGGCGGGACCCAGGGACCCACCGCTCTGTAGCGGCCCCCGGTGATGACCGTGGGCACTACTACAGTGGTGTAGTAAAGGGTGGCGGAGTGTGGTGAATGTTGGCATGCTGTGCCTAAGTGTCATTGCATGTCCGCACTCCTCAAAGGGGAGAAAAGTGGAAAATGGGCTATGGTCAGGCAGCATGAGCTTCCAACCCCCCCTGCCCACCCCGAATGGTGCCTCCTCAACCAGATTCTATGCCGGTGGGTCGATCTGGGAAGCTCCTCACCACCCCACCATGGGGGTAATCCGTGGAGGTGAGCAGCTCGGCCTGATGTCGGGGGCAGGGCTATGGGGTTCGGTTGGGATGACCAAGCCGACCATAGCTCAGTGAGAAAATACATATATAAAAAAAAGGGCAGGATTAGAGGGGTATATCTCCACTAAGGCGGATTTAAACAAATGGGGGGTTGGGGGTGGCCAAAAGACTGAGGTTGGTAGAAAGGTCCGGATGGACAGGGGAGCCTGATGACATCACCACCCTAGATATAGGTAAAGACGGAGGTGTAGTAACCCTGGAAGGGGGCCGGCAGAGTGGTCTGAGTGTAATACAGAAGGCACCACCACCCGGTAAGAATAAGGAGGAGAAAGGGTGTGGACTGCCAGGAGGAGGACACAGGCCAAGGAGGAGAAGAGTGAGGAGAAGGAGGGGTACGGGTGGAAGGTGGTCTGACTAAATGGATAGAGAACTGGTTACAGGGGAGGGTGCAGAGGGGGTGGTGGTGGTGGGCTAGCTCTCGGCACCCAGAGCAGTGACAAGCGGGGTGCCACAGGGCTCAATGCTTGGCCCTGTGCTATTTGGGCTCTTTATCTCCGATAAAGCACAAGGAGTGGGGGGGCAGGGTTAGTCTGTTCGCACATTATACCAAATCAAAAGCAAATAGTTATAGTAGCAGAGCCCCCCCCCCACATACACACTCCCTGAAAAACTGCTTTAAAGTCTGCAATTCATTCAAATCAATTCCATTTTCTTACTTACTTGGGGTTCAATGTCAACAAGTGTAAAATCATGTACCTAGGGCATAGGGACCCCAATGCTGGGTATAGGATGGGCAGAGGTACTGATACTCACTAGATATGAAAGGGTCCTTGAGGTTATTATATCAGAGGACCTCAAGATGGCTGCACAGTGTGACAAGGCTATGGGCAGGGCAAATTGGATTCTGGGGTGCATAAGGAGTGGCATCTCCAGTAGGAGAAGGAGGGATGTTGTGCTGCCATTGTATCACTCCATGCTATACCCCCAGCTGGAGTACTGTGTCCAGTTTTAGAGTCCACACTTCAGAAAGGACATAAGATGGAGGTTTTCCAGAGGAGGGCAAATAAAATGGTTTAGAATTTTCACAGGAATCCCTACAAGGAAAGGCTGAAGAATCTCAACATATACACTCTGGAAGAGAGGAGGGCGAGAGGTGACATGATCAGGACCTACAAAGTACCTCACAGGGGTAAAGAGGACACAGTTGGGAAGTTTCCTTCAAATGAGGATGAGCACCCAAACCAAGGGAAATACAATGAAGCTGGGGAGGGGCATTCAGGATAGATGTGAAGAAACATATCTTTACTGAAAGGGTGGTAGACGCCTTGAACAGACTGCCAGGAGAAGTCAAGTCAAGTCAAGTCAAGTCATGTTTATTTAAAAAAAGACACCCAATCCCAAAGGCTCTGGGCACCGCACAATCAAAGAGAAGTAGAGAAAAATTTTATAGCATTTCATGCCATATAAGTACATAAAAGAGTAAAACACATATACATAGTCATAATCAAACCCCAAAAGCATGTGAGAATAGGTAGGTCTTTAGGCAAACCTTAAAGGTAGTAAGGTTCGGGGCCTCCCTAACTGCAGCTGGCAATGAATTCCAAAAAGTGGGGGCGGCGACACTGAATGCTCGGTCGCCGGCAGATTTTAACCTCGCTCTTGGAACAGTTAGGAGGTTCACACCAGAAGAACGGAGATTGCGGAAAGAGGAGGATGGTATCAGGAGATCTAATAGGTAACCAAGGCCCTGTCCGTGTAGGGCCTTATAGGTGAGAAACCCTACCTTAAAGAGCACTCTCCACCTGACAGGCAGCCAGTGCAGTTCGCGTGGCACAGGTGTAATGTGACAGAATTTATTTTGCCCAGTTAAAAGTTGGGCAGCAGCATTCTGCACAAGCTGCAGTCTGCGGACAGAACCCCCAGAGATCCCGAGATAGAGGGCATTACAGTAGTCAAGCCTAGAAGTGACTAAGGCATGTATCAAGGTAGGGAGGTCCAGAGGCAGAACAAGGGGCTTAATCCTGGCAAAGTTTCGAAGATGGAAAAAACAGGAGCGGACCACGGAAGAGATCTGAACCTTCATGGACAAATTCCCGTCAAACATCACGCCAAGATTTCGCACCCAAGGGGAGGCCATCAATGACGCAGCCCCTAGCACAAGGCCAGTTGCAGAATCAGAGGCCATCCCATCACGAACTCTGTTCGACTCCACTACCAATACCTCAGTCTTATCGGGATTCAGTCTAAGCCAGCTGGAGGCCATCCAGTCACTAATCTCAGCCAGACAGATATTCAGCACATCTACTGTGTTGGGTGTTCCTGGGGCAAAAGATAAGTATAGCTGAGTGTCATCAGCATAGCAATGAAAACTCAGTCCATACTTTCTAATGATCCCCCCCAAGGGTAGCATATACACTGCGAACAGCATTGGGGCCAACACCGAGTGGTGGAAGCTAAAATGGTAGGGGGCATGAAGCATGCATGGGATAAATATAGGGGTATATTAGAAAAAGGGGAAGGAGGGGGTCAACGGAGATCAATAGGGCTATGGAAGTGGAGTAGATACAAGTTCATTGCAGGAAAAATCCCTTAAGCAAGCTCATTCACAAGGAGGTCCTGATGGACACAGGCAGAGTAAGACATGCAGTAACATATACAGGCAGGAGTTACAAGTAGGTAGAGAACACTTGGCCAGACTGGGTGGGCTGAGCGATCCTTTTCTGCTGACACATTCTATGTTTCTATGGCACCATGTGTTAATTCAGGTGCAGTGTTTAAAGTTGGGCCTACCATACATCCAGATGTAAGGTACAGTAAATCACCGAATTAGATGCAGCCCACTTACAGTACAATAAACAGAACCCCAGTGCTTCAAGAAGCCTTTACTCTTCATAAGGTTGCTTAAAGAGCTGGGGTTCTATTTGCAGTGTCCACACCAGTATGCTGATCTTAAAATCGACACCGCATCTGAATGAGTACTTGATTCTTGCTCACTCCATTTCTTCCCCACTTTGAAACCTGCTTGCCCTGAGTTAGTTTTGTGCTGGCAGTGCCTTGCCTGTGTTGGAAGATGACCAATAAGCGGCACTGAAAGACATCAGACTTCACAGACTGTGAAGGCATCTGCTCATGGACAGATATAAGGCAATTCTACTGGGGGGTAGGAGGAAGTAAGCTGTTGATTAACTAGGATCTCATCTTATCCATCAGGTAGGGAAATGGGCAGACTAGGTGGGCCAAGTGGTCCTTATCTGCTGTCCAATTCTATGTTTCTATGTTTCTCACCCACCATCTTACCAAGAAGAAGGCTGCAGCTGTGGCCACTGATGACTGTTCGGGTGTGGGGATGGGGGGACCAAAGGGGACAGACCTAAGGAGATAAAATCATAATAAAAATTGTGAGACCTTCACCAGCTTTCCAAAACGCTTACCAGTAAAAGAACACTCTGTGAAGTTTTTCAAATGGCAACACAAGCTGGTGAACCCTCTGTCTGCCATCTGATACCAGGCATCAACCAGCATAAAATTGCCTAAAGAAGGCAGTGTGGTCATGTGGTTACTGAAATACTGAAGATTACAGATTTAGAAGAACAAAAGAATATCACACAGAAGCTGACACATATGCCTATAGCAGCTGTCTCCTGCTTCTCAGTAGTTATATTTATACCCCTGAGGTATTTGAATGTTTCTATCATATCCCCTCTTTCCCTCCTTGTAACCGTGTGGGTTCAAATAACAGATCAGTAGACATAAATCAAGTGCATAAAAAACGCAAACTTAGCGTTTATCATTGTATTTTGAAAAATAGTCCAAATCAAAAAAAAAAATATATATATATATATTTATAGAAAGGAAAATTAGTGTTAGTCCATCACACTAATGCAGTCTTCAGGATATCATTCTTCTCCAAAAATCAGCAATAAAAGAACTCCTGTAGTTTCCTCTCTTTCTAGTGTGGAAGCTAGCACACTCAGGTCCTCCTTACTTTGTGGTCAGAAGGCTACTGACCACCCATCTACCTTAGCCCTCTAGTGGAACACTTTTTATATCAGCCTGAGGTTACATCAGAGGTCAGGTGATCATCTAATTAACCAGAAAAATGCTTTCTACAACCATTACATTGATTAAAACCAAGTTCTAGCACTTGTAGCCCATTGCTATCCTTATTTCTCTTATATCGGATAATTTATATCTAGATAAACTGAAAAGAACAAGGCAAAATTCTCTTAATTATGAAGTGATGACATCACAGATGAACATAGAAACATAGAAACTTAGAAGCTGACGGCAGATAAGGACCGCGCAAGGCCCATCCAGTCTGCCCATTTCTTTTTCTACCTTACGAATGTGCCATCGGCCTTTGCTCCATCAGTGGCCTATCTATTCATACTCATCTGTATTGCTCCGTTATGCCTATCCCATGCCTGTTTGAAGCCCTGCACTGAATTCATAGCCACCACTTCCTGAGGTAGACCGTTCCATGCATCCGCCACCTTTTCTGTGAAAAAAAGAATTTCCTCACATTCCCCCTTAATCGGCCTCCCTCTAATCTCATGCTGTGTCCTCTTGTCCTGCTATTTTTCTTATATTTAAACATGTTAGACTCTTTCACCTTGTGAATGCCCTTAAGGTGTTTGAATGTTTCGATCATATGACCTCTCTCCCTCCTTTGCTCAAGGGTATACATATTGAGCTCTGTTAATCTGTCCTCATATGTCTTCTGATGCAGTCCCTGCACCATTTTGGTTGCCCTTCTCTGGACTGCCTCAATTTGGATAATGTCCTTGTGAAGGTGTGGCATCCAGTACTGCACACCGTACTCCAGATGGGGCATAACCAGTGTCTTGTAAAGAGGGATTATTACCTCCCTCTTATGACTTGTGATATCCCTACTAATACACCCTAACATCCCCCTAGCCTTACCTACTGTTTTAGAGGTCTGCTTGGATGATTTCAGGTCATCAGTGATGATGATGCCCAAGTCTCTTTCTTCCTTTGTGACTGCCAGCAACTCCCCTCTCAGCCTGTAGGTGGCTTCAGGGTTTCTCTTCCCTATGTGCATGATCTTGCACTTGTTTGCATTAAATCCCAGTTGCCACTCTTCTGACCATATTGCTAGTTTATCCAGATCTCTTCTCATTCTGCCCACCCCATCTGGATCGTCTACTCTGTTGCAGATCTTGGTGTCATCTGCAAACAGATAAGCCTTACCCTCTAGTCCATCTGCAATGTCACTAATGAAGATATTGAAGAGGACTGGCCCCAGGACTGATCCCTGAGGTACCCCACTTGTGACTTGCATCTCTTCTGACTGTATACCATTTACCACCACTCTCTGTTTTCTGCCCGTCAACCAGCTTGCCACCCAGTTGACCAACTTCTGACCCACCCCAAGCCTACCCAGCTTATTTATCAATCTTCTATCTGGAACAGTGTTTAAAGCTTTGCTGAAGTCAAGGTAGGCGACATCAACTGCTCCCCCTTGGTCCACCACTCTGGTTACCCCAGTCAAAGAAATCTATGAGATTAGTTTGACAGGACCTTCCTTTTGTAAACCCATGCTGTCTTGGATCCTGTGCCCCTATGGATTCCAGGTGTTGCACTATCCTTTCCTTAAGGAGTGCCTCCATAATCTTGCCCACTACTGAGGTAAGACTGACTGGTCTGTAGTTCCCCTGCCCCCTCCCTGCTACCACTCTTGTGGAGTGGGATCACATGAGCCCTTCTCCAGTCTTCTGGGACCTCTCCTGTGCTCAGAGACTCACTAAACAGTTCTGCTAATGGCTCTATTAGTTCCACCCTTAGCTCCTTAAGTACCCTGGGATGTATGCCATCAGGTCCCATTGCCTTGTCCACCCTGAGCTTAGCGAGTTCTTGTAGGACCCTTTCCTTTGTGAAGGGTGTAGTGCTCACCTCCCTCCTGTGTCCATGGTTCTGAGCTGTGGGCCCTGCCCTACCTTCTCTTCAGTAAATACTGAGCAAAAGTATCTATTTAGGATAGTTGCTTTTACAGGGTCCTCCTTCTCACACGCCCCCTTTTCTCCTTTGAGCTTATCGATACCCCCTCTGGACTTTCTCCTTTCACTAACGTATCTATAGAAAGTCTTGTCACCTTCTTTTACTGTTCGTGCTAGTGTTTCCTCAGTTTGGGACTTTGCCTGCCTTACTGTCTTCCCTGCTTCCCTTAGGGAAGTTTGGTGTGCCTCCTGTCTTCATCCCGCTGTGTTCCCTTATATTTCCTGAAGGCCAGCCTTTGGCTCTGACCTTTTCTGCTACTGTATTTGAGAACCAAAGTGGTTTCCTTCTTCTTTGGCACTTCCTTTTCTGTCTAACACAATGGGATGTTGCTTCAAGTATTGCATCCTTAATGCTTGCCCACTTTGCCTGTACCACCTCCCCTGTGTTTCTTTTTGCCAGGGCTAGCTTAACTCTGTTGGCCATCTTATCAAAGTCAGCTCCTCTGAAGTCCCATATTTTTGCCTTGGAATGGGATGATTTAGATGTAGTGTCCAAACTGTGACGAGGTACCTTTGTAAATGAGCCTCTGGCTCAAAGGTTTCTAAACTGATGTTTAACTAAATAAATAAATAAATAAACTGAACCATACCATGTGATGGTCACCGGCCCCCAGGTGACCTTCTACCTGGAGATCTGTGGTCCCTTCCCTGTTAGTCAGTACTAGATCTAGGATAGCCCTGTCTCTTGTGGGTTGTTGTACCAGTTGTTTGAGGCCCTTCCCCTGCAGGGAATCCACCATGTGTCTAGTTCTGGTAGATGTTCCTGCTGGTATTGACCAGTCTGTATCCGGCATGTTGAAGTCTCCCATTATCAGAACCTCCCCTTTAGCTGTCATGTTTTGTATATCTTCTAACAGTAATGTGTCTATGTCCTCCCCTGGTCTGGGGCCTGTAGACAACCCCAGTTCTTATGGCTGTCCCATTTCCTGTTTCCAGGGTGACCCACAGTTCTTCTTGCTCCTTATGTGTATTCTGAATTTCTGTAGCTTTGATATTTTCATGACATACAGGGCGCCCACCCCCCCTTTTTGCACCTCGGTCTCTTCTGAACAGTATATAGCCAGGTACTGAAGTCTCCCAAGTGTGGTTACTGGTAAACCATGTCTCACTAACTGCTACTATGTCCAGCTTAGCCTCTGACATTATTGTCTGCAGGTCTGGGATCTTATTTCCCAGGCTGTGAGCATTTGTGTACATGATTTTCCATTGGCCAGATTTTGGTGTGTTAGTTGCTAGGTGAGGTTTGGCATTTCTCCTGTGTGTCGTATGGGGAGATGGACCTTTTTTCTTACCTGGTGATGCAAATGAGCTGCAAACATGCTGAATCCCTGTTTGACCACTAGCTGAGGGGAGAGGGGTGTTCTTCCCATTCGACTTATGGGGTGCTGCACCCCTCTCCCCATTTGCTAGTTTAAATATTCTACAAAGACGTCAAACTTCTGCCCCAATGCACTGACTCCTCCTTAGTCAGATGCAGTCCATCAAATTTAAAGAACTTTCACTCCCAGAACTGTTGCCAGTTCCCTACAAATCTGTGTCCTTTTTCCTGGCACCAGCCCTTGAGCCATATGTTTAGCTCCGCTATCTCCCCTTCTCTGACCTTCCGTCCATCTGCCCCCCTCTCCCAAACTGGCAGGATCTCAGAGAAGGAGATGTCAGACGAAATGGATAATAGTTTGTCACCCAGCCTGGTCAGGTGTTCCTTGGTCTTCACAACTGACCGGCTGGCGAGATCATTAGTCCCTATGTATACCAGGACATCAATGTTTTCTCCTGCTTTGTGAACGATTTTAGCAATGCAGTCAGTGTCTCTCATGCTGATGTACCTGGGAGACATCTGACCATTACCCTGGCTGGAGATGGGTATCAACTCCCGAATCATGGAGTCTCCTATGATCAAGTTTTGGGATTTCCTTTTTGCTTTTTTTGTTTTGGTTCCTGATTTGGGCGAGTTTTGTTGTGCTAGCTCCTGTGCTGCAGTGTCCTGCTCTGCAGTGTCCTCTGCCCCTTTGTTTGATTTCGGAGATAGAGGCAGATACCTGTTTGTAGTGTTTATATGGTTTTTGGAGATAATATGTTGGAGAGCACAGAGTGATGGGGCACCCAATTTGCCCCTCCTAACCACCTGCCAACCTCCTGGACCAACTACCCTCTGCAGTCGAGGTTCTTCTGTTGGATGTTGGGGAAATGGCAGGTGGTTCTTATAATGTATTTCCTCTTGAATATGAAATTTGAGGTACGCAATCTCTGCCCATGCTGCCCAGAGCTGAGCCCTAAGATCTCCAATGGCCCAGCATGTAGGACAGTGTCCTAAATGCTGTAAGACTGTCCTTCTGAAAAGTGTTCCACAGTACCTGCAGTTAATGATACCCATTCCAGATAAGTTGCTGCATTTATAACCTGGTCAGAGTAATTAGAAGAAAGAAAATGCAAGTAATGGTTTGATTTTGTGTTTTGTTTTCGTATAACTTGTTATAACAAGTTAAATTACTAGTGCCCCTGTGAATGAGCTCACCTTGTGGATGCCCCACTGATCCGTCCCTTCCTGCTTTGCCACAGGAAATGTCACAACTGTAGTACCCTATAAAAGGAGTGTAGTGTGGAGTGGTTAGGATGGGGTGGGTGGCTGGGCCCTTCCCTGCCAAAAAGAAGAACCACGGATGAAAGAACAAGGAGGTAGAGCAGAAACAATCAGTCAACAACAAATGCAGTAACCCTGAAAGCTTATCCTAATGTTAGATAAAACTGTAAAACCTGTAAAGCACCACCTGTAATAATTTCAAAGAAGATATACCCTGTAAGAAACACTTTGCTACAGAGAAAAATAAAGCAGTAACAGAAGATGTACCTTGCAAAAGACAATTTGAATCAGAAGATTACAGCAGTAATCTGTTAGCACACACCTGTAAGCACACCTTGTAATAATGCAGAAGAAGGTGTACCAGCAACAACAATTTGAATCAGAGAAAAATAAAGCAATGAAATGTTAGCAACAAACAGTAGCAATCCCTGTGAGTACAAAATAAAAATAACAACACACAGTAAATCTGCTTAGCCATAAGAAGTCTTAATCCTTTTCCCTTGCTCTGATAAGGTTCTTTGCTCTGTCCTTTCAAGCATGGGTGTAGGCAGGCATACTCCAAGTACTCCATGGTGTGCAATTTTATTTAAGGGGGGTAGCAAATAGGCTCTGAACTGCTTCCTTTTTCCATGAAAACTAACAAAGAAAATGCTGAAACTTTCTGTAATTTTATTTATAGGAGTCGAAACTAGAAGGACTGGTCATGGTCACTAATACTGTCTTTGCATCCCTAGGACAATACAACTTTACAGGCTCTGGGCTGGTATGTGGGGGTCTTTGGGAGCAATGCATGGCATTTCTATTTACCCATGCATGGCAACAACCAGTGTCATGAGATACAAAGTTGTATTTATTGTGCCAAATGAGGCAACAAACGCAGTCCGGTGTACATTTTTATATTGTCTGGCTACACTGGGGGGTAGCAGTGAGTCTACTTAGTGTGCAGATCTGAAATCCCTGGCTACACCCCTGCTTTCAAGCAATCTTAGAAGAAAAGAGCTCAGGTGAAGCTAGGTGCCTTGGCCAGCAAACCAAGTCTTCTACCTCTGCACCACACAGCATTACAGTAGCTCCTCCCACTGTGTGACATCACTCCCCATGTACTATATAAACAGGCATTTCAGGGGCCGCCAGCCCTAAAGCAGGACCTCCTACTACACACTACAATGCCTGGTATTTACTTTTACTTTATTTTACTTTTACTCTGTTTATGTTTTGTTTGAAACCATAAAAATGCTTTGTAAATTATTACTAGTCTTGGAAGTATTAAACAGATAAGTGCATGCCCCTTTATCCATTTATCCTGGCAAGACCTAGGAGTAACCATGTTCTGGGCTTAATTTCACCTGGTAATCTCCTGCAAACATCGCTTCCAGTCTTATAATTCTATTTCTACACGAAACCTTTCTCTACAACTTATAAATAAGTCTCAAACATATTTGCTGAAACCTTTTTAGCTGTCAGCTAAAACCTTTCATTTTTGGCCCTGCTTTGGAAAAACAGCTTAAGTAACCCTTCTTAGCTGTCTCAAGCACAGTCCACCTCCTTTTATGTACAACACAGGGACAATAGTCTTTTACTCTTTCTCCTTCACATTTTCTTTCATTTTCCCGTTGTTTTCTGACTGTAAGTACCTTGTCAGCTCAAACTCCTACACCTGGAGCGTTGCACAGAGCCTCAAACCACTCGAAACTGGGTCTATTTGTCCGTTGCTTAGTTGGCTCAATTTCCAATCCTAGAGCCATTAAGCTTACAGGGGAAACATTTTTTAAGCTTTTTAACCATTTGGATGCGCTAGCGTAGCGCTATTTTCCTGCACGATAGTGCGCACTATTACCTTCATGATCATGCACACGTGTGATTATGCGATCATGTGAGCATGCGAACATTGCTCCGGACCTTTCAATAATTAGCCTTTTCACATTTTTCAACAACAAAAACAAAACTTGACTTTACAAAACAATAACAGGATAAAAGCTTCCTGTGAAGGGGTTTTATTTTACAGGCTTTTAATATGAAGGGGATAGAAAAGAAAAGACTAAGACTATCAGGTTGGCTACCCTGATATGAAAAATTGAAAGGATAGTCAGAAAAAGGAAGAAGACAGTATAGCGTGAAAAGAAAAATTCACAATGCCTGCAAGATGTTACTATTCTACCACACTCCTCTCTTCCAGTGAGTACATATTGAGGTCCCTTAATTTCTCCTCATAAGTCTTGTGTTGCAAGCTCTGTACCATCTCATTCGCCATTCTCTGGACCATCTCCAGCCTGTTAATATCTTTACAAAGATGCGACCTCCAGAACTGCACTCAGTACTCCATGTGAAGCCTGACTATGGTTTTATATAATGGCATCACTACCTCCCTCCTTATGCTGGTGATACCCCTGCCTATGCACCCCAGCATGTCACTGGCCCTCCCAGCTGCCTTATCACTTTGACATTTTCAGGTCATCTGAAATAAGAACCCCCAGGTCCCTTTCCTTCTTTGGGACTGTCAGCAACTCCCTCCCTCCCCCCATCCTGTACCTTTCCCCAGGGTTTCTGTAGCAACTAAAATGGTGCAGGGTTTGCACTGGAAGACATACGAAGAGAGACTTAAGGAGCTTAATATGTATAGCCTCAAGGAAAGGGGGGAGAGGGGGGACATGATAGAAACTTTCAAGTACCTCAAGGGAATCAACAAAGTCCAAGAGGGTAGCAGCTTTCTGAAAAAGAGGTGTGCAAGAACAAGGGGACACAATTTGAAGATGGGGGTGGCTCAGAGGTAATGTAAGGAAGTATTTTTCACAGAGAAGGTTGTGGATGCATGGAAAGGCCTTCCGGAGGAGGAGGCTATGAGTCAAAACAGTGGTGGAATTCAAGCATGCATGGGACAGTCATAAGGCAATTCTAGGGGTGGGGTAGGAAGAAATAGGCTGTTGGTTAACTAGGATCTGCAGCTTATCCATTAGGTAGGGAAATGAGCAGACTGGGTGGGCCAAGCAGTCCTTATCTGCCATAAAATTCTATGTTTCTATGTCCCAGGTGCATAATTTTGCACTTTTTTGAATTGAACTTCAGTTGCCAGTCCTCAGACCATTTCTCAAGCTTCCCCAGGTCCCTCCTCATTTTCTCCACCCCCTCTGGGGTATCCACTGTGTTACACATCTTGGTGTCATCTGCAAACAGGCAGACCTTTCCCTTCAGCCCTTCTGCAATGTCACTAATGAAGACATTGAACAGGACTGGCCCCAGGGCCACTCCCTGCGGCACCCCACTGGTCACCCCCTCTCCCCAGACTATGCCCCATTTACCACCACTCTCTGCCTCCTGTCTGTTACCCAGTTTCTAACCCAGTTTACCACCCTTTCCTCCATGCCCAGCCTACTCAGCTAGTTTATCAGCCTCCTATGGGGGACGGTGTCAAAGGGTTTGCTTACATCAAGGTAAGCGTTGTCCAGTGCCCCACACTGATTTACTTCCTTTGTCACCCAGTCAAACAGATCAACCAGATTTGTCTGACATGACCTCCCTCCTGTGAATCCATGTTGCCTATGGCCCTGGCCTCCGATGGCTTCTAGATGCCCCACTATCCTTTCTTTAACCAATGTTTCCATGATCTTCCCCACTACTGAAGTGAGACTGCCCGGCCTATAGTTCCCCACCTCCTCCTCCTCCCTGCTGGATTTGTATAGAGAGACCACATGTGCCCTCCTCCAATTCTCTGGTACCACCCCTGTGTTGAATGACTCAGTCAACATGGCTGTCAGAGGTACTGCTATTTCCCTTCGCAGTTCTTTTAATATCCTTGGGTGTATACCATCTGGTCCCATCGCTTTGTCCACCTTCAATTTACTCACCTTCTGCAGGATTCTTCTGCCTGTGAATGGACTATTGTCCACCTCTTCACCCCCTTGGCAACTGCTGTACTGCTGTGGCCCTTGCCCCTCCCTGTCTTCTGTGAATACTGAACAAAAAGACACAGTGGATGTCTTGGGGGGGGGAGGCACATGACAGTTCTTAGGCATGGTACTTTCACTTCCAAATACCTAAACAGCACACATAAGCAGTCAACATTCAGCATTGACAAATACTTGTTTAACTTTGTGTTTATTATTTTTACAAAAAATATGAATATAATTTGCATTCTCATACAAGGTGGTAGGAGTGAACACAGAAACATAGAATCTGATGGCAGATAAGGGCTGCTTGTCCCACCCAGTCTGCCCATTTTTAGGGCTGCAGGTAGCCTGCAGCCCTATTGCATCAGCTCTAAAAATAAGCTACAGGATTCAGACCATGGAACACTTCCTTTGGAGTTTTCAAATGATTCTGCCACCTATTTGCAGCCCTTCAATTTAACCCTTGCAGTGCTTCAGACTGAACATCTATGGAGAGCTCAATCAAATAGAGTTTTCAGTGTACCCTTCTACCTTGCCTGCAGTATATAGCACTGTTTCTAGAGCTCCTTAAATAATTGTGCATGTAAGATAAATAGCTATGGAATGGCTAACTTCCATAAGCAATGAAAAGATTATTTCTTTTCAGTGGCACTTCTTTTCTTGCATTCTAGCATATTTACCTGATTCTGTAGTGTATGTGTTGATTTCCTGCAAAATGTGTCTTTAAAACCAAGATATTTATAATAATTAAATAGTTAATGTAGATGTGTGCCTTTTTAGATATTTTAATGGTTTCAGCTCCCCCTGTTCTCAGATTTCCTTGCAATACAATTGAGCCTTACCCTTTGATTATGCTGGTCATTCATCTTCAGCCTTCTTGTGTGCTTTTATATACATAAACGTTGACATTTTATTTTCTTCTTCAGTACCATAAAGACATGTTTTTGCAGAGTTTTTTGCAAATTCCTCACCTTTTTCATTTAATGTTTCTGTCCGATGTCCACCTCCAAATTCACATTGTTTATTTCTATTTGATTAAGTTTCACAGCATGTAAATCTAGCAACAGTGACAGCTCCAGCTTCCATTGGTTATCAGGGCACTGGCTAGGCACAATTGAAACTGGAATGGAAAGCATATGTGCATATTCAAGCTTGCTCCTTGGAGTATTTGAACTAATGATGAATGTTATGTTTCTAAAAATAAAAATGCAAATTCCATTTTATTTTTTACAGGGGATGGCCCTGCTTCTCCTGGCTTGGGGGTGGGGTACAGATGGCCCGGCTTCTCTTGGCTTGGGATGGATGGTTCTGCTTCTCCTGGCTCGGGTAGAGGGAAAATGGCCCTGCCCCCCACTTTCTCTAGCAGGAGAAGCAGGGCCACATGACCCAGAAGATAGGGCCACCCCCCAAGCCTGGAAAAGTAGGGCCACCCCCAAGCCAGGAGAAACAGGAGATATCCTTCCCCAAGTCGAAAGAAGCAGGGCCATCCTCACCCCCCAAGCTGTGAGAATCAGAGCCCCCCACCAGGAAAAGCAAAGCTATCTCCCAGGGCAGGAGAAGTAAAGCCTGAACAAGAAGAAATGGCCATTCCAACCCTTTACAGCAGGTATTCGCCTACCAAAGTGGTCCTCAATGGATTGGTCACCTGCAGTGGCAGGCCAGGAGATTGAGGGCCATGCATTCTCTCTTTTGAGTCTCTCCCCCCCTCTCCCCGCAGTACTGAGACATTTTCAAACAAACCCATCCACTTACGTTAATGAAAAGGCACAAGAGGTCAGAACCCTGTCACTCTGGTTCTGCAGGCAGTTTCTTTCTTGGCTGTTTTTGCTGTGGGCAGGACTTTTACTTGAGGGTCTGACTCTGTGCTGCAGCTACTGGCTGGGCAGGGTGGCTAGCTGGTGCTGCACTCTCTCATTATTGACCAGACTGTGCTCTAGAATTTTATGAAAGAAACACAGCATAGTACAGCTCTTTTAAGGTTAGTTATACTGCTAGGTTGGGGGCTTCTGTGCTGCAGCTTGCAAGCAATGGCAATGTAGTTCTGGTTTGGTGGGCAATGTAGGCTGGGTGACTCCTGATTCAGGCAGTTAGACAGTCACCAGGAGCCAAGCCACAGTGCCATTCACTGCCCCCAACACTGGGTGCCCAGTTATGGGGTAGGGTGGTAAACTAAAATGAAAGCAAGTAGTCACTTGGTGCTCAACCCTGTTGCCACCAGACTTCCCCAATTCTGACACCAAGTCCCTAAACCTAGAGTCAGACAGTAAATGAAAAAAGTAAGCAAACAATGACAGCCAAACCTCGGTGCTGCCAACGCTCCTTTCTAACACTCGGTGCCCAGCCCCCCAGTCCAACAGTCAATGAAAAAAAGTAAGCAGACAATGGGAGCCCATCTACAGTGATGCTTTAGAAAGAAAGGTTAGTTGCTTTCTGCATTAATCTATTGTAAAATTGCTTCCTGCTATTCATGGCACTATTGCACATTTGTGTACATGCCACTTGTACATCAAATAAAAAGCAGTGTTATTCCATAGTCAGCAGTGAAACTTTAACCCACTTAATAGAAAAGCATATGGGAATTCATAGGATGAATACTAAAAACAACAAACGTGCAGCAGTGTAATGAATATCAGGGAGCAATGCTATGCCATTCTGGGGCAAAACAAACTAATGTTTCATTCCAGAAGCAGAGTTTTATCAGAGTTAGTAACTTAATGCAGAAATGTCCTTATATTATCTGTCACTAGGTCTGAATAGCACATGTATGAACAGTGCTGTCAATAACAGCACCTTCCATATAGCACTATGCAGAACAGTGGCAGGAACAAATGTGGCAAGTAAAGGCAATGCCACTGGTAGCAGTCACAAAGCACACTGACTGCTACAAGTCCAAACACTTATTTTAGTAGGGACTCTTCCCCCCTCATCCCCCCTTAACTAAAATGATCAACTCTGAGTTCAAGTTGGATTACGGGAGAAAAATAAAATTTTGACTGCCAGGATTAGAACCCTGATCTCCACCATCGTGGCCAAGCAGCACCATATCTCAGTCCTGTCTGCCACGGGAGCCGCTCATCCACCATTTTCAATTTCCCAGCCCTTGTCTTCTTCCTCGTACTACGGACAGTGACCTGGATGGTGCTTACTGCACAGCACTGTTTAATCCCTGTCTCAGTCTGTGGTACGCCATTCGGACATCGCTGTTTTTTTCTTATGCTATATTTGTAGCACTATTGTAACCAGTTATTATATTATCCACCACCAGTGATGTGTACAAATAAAAATTTGAAACAATGAATATGATGCTTCCTCAGGATACGAGGAGGCACTTATAAAATTACAACCGCCAATCAAGGTAATGAAAAGTATATCAAACCTGGTTTAAACTACCCAAAATGCATATTTTCACAGTTGGTTAGTGCATGTAGTTATAAAATAAGCATTTGTCAATGCCGAATCTTTGCTTGCTGGCATTAGCATTGGAAGTGCAGGAGTTAGACAGATGCAAACTAGGAATGGCAGTGAAGAATTGAACTTCACACAACCCCATCTCCACCCTGCAGAGACGGACAGACATTGGGGTATGCCTTTGGGTCATCACCCATAACGCTCATGCCATTTCACCTCACCCTATCCTGCAGACACTGACAAGTGTTGAGGTGTGCCTTGGGGTATTTGGCTTCACAGTCACCCCATTCCATAAGGACATATGCTGCAATGGGTGCAGTATAGGAGAATGGGGTGAACTCTGGGGCTGAAGGGTCCAAGGCACACCTCAATGCCTATCACTGGCTGCAGGGTAGGGGTGGAATGGCATGAGCATTACAGTCGGCAATCCAAAGGCACACCCCTGACACCTGTCAGTCTGCACAGGATGGGACGTTATGGTTAGAAACTCCTAACACCCCAGGCGTTTGTTGGTATTTGCACTACAAATTTTCAACATGGCCTTTTTGCGACCCCCACCTGATGAAAGCATTTGGGACCTCTGCTCATGAACAGTGGCACTGTGATTTTGTTAATCTGTCCTGAACAATGATTTCCCACAGTGACCACACCATTCTGTGCCAGATGTGTGAAACCGCTGTTTAGGCAGGATGTGAAAAATGACAGTGGCACCATTCATAAGGAGGTGGCAATGTTGGAAATCTGGAGTAAAAATATTAAAAATTTTCAAAGTTACGAGCATGAGTGAAAAATGCGTAAAAATGCACAATGCACACTCGTAACACAGTCATTTTTTTGAATTCTTTCATCAGATTTTCAACATAGGTATTTTGGGACCTCCTGTCACTATGATTTTCTTAATCTGTCCCGAACATTGATTTCCCACAGCGACTGCGCCATTGTGCGCTGGATATGCGAAACCTCATTTCAGGCAAGATGTGAAAAATGACAGCTGTACTATTCATAAGGAGGTGTGCAAAAATGGCAATGTTGAAAATCTGGAGTGAATTAAGCTAATGAGGATTGGGCCCCCCGTCAGCAAAGAAAGCCTGTTTGGGGGGGCATGATGTCAAGGGGTACTGGGCACTCCCCTCGGCACACAGAAAATGAGCCGGAGCATTATGCCGATGGCGATTGGGCTCCCCCATCAGCAAATTAACTGGGGTGGGGGCATACTGACAGGGGGATTGGGCACCTCATTGGCTTTTATGGGGACTGTGAGTGGATGGCGACAGCCGCTGCCATGTTCTTTTGAAATGTTACATCAGGCAAGGCACCGCCCTGCAATGATGGGTCACTCCCTCATTGCAGCAGTTAATTCATTTCCAGTTGGTGGCATGCTGGCTGAACTAGTGTCAGCAGCAGCGTGCCACTACTTTGGGAAATGAGGGCCAAGCCCAATAATGCAGTGGTGGCATTGGCCCCCTCAGTGCCGCACCTCCAAAACTCGCTTCTCTCCTAAGCTGCCCCATAATGTTTCTTGCTCATACGTGCAAGCAAACATAAAATAAGCTTTACATGTAAACTACAATATCAGGAAATCCAGTTTGTGGATGTTGGAGTGAAGCAATGAGGATATCAAATTGTCAGGTATTCATTTATATATATCACTCCTCTTGAGAGACATTTTCCGTAGAACTGTGGAACCAATGAACTCTGCAGTACAATGATTCCAAATATCAGGAATCTATTCAAAAACATTAGATAAAATGTCGGGCATTATTATATCAGATGCTCAACCTTAATAGATCTATACCTTGGGGGCTCGCTATAGCACAGATGTAAATGATTTCTATAGACAGTCTTTATTTCTTGTATGTAAAGATGGCAGGCATACTTTGCAACATAAGTGTTTTTATTGTATTACAGTGGTAGTTATGTAAATGTTGCCAACCTCAAGGTACCACTGAGGCACTCAAGTTGCAATTTGCATTGACTGTAATGTGATTTTGCCTCATTCTGCCTCAGTATACCTAAGTATACCTCAGTACTGAGACACTTTTCTATGGCTGTATGTATGATTATGACTAAATGAGCATCTGATATAATAATGTCCTGCTTTTTATTGTTTTTTAGAATACGTGCCTGATGTTTGTATTTTGTATTGCAACGCTCATTGGATCCACAGTGCTAGAGAAAATGTCTCTCAAGAGAAGAAATATATATGGATGAACACCTAAACATTTTATTTCTTCAGTGCTTCACCCCAACATGTGCAAAATGAACTTCGATATAAATTTATATTTACTGGTATTGTGGTTTATATGTAAAGGTTTTTTTTTGTATAAAAAAGTTTATTCAAATTTCAAAGCACACATACAATCATTTACATTTACATAGACCATAAATACAATTTAATCTGACAGGAGTCTAATCAGTTTTACAGTGCCAGTGTACAGTCTGCGATGCTCTCACAAATACATATTTGTTTAACCATGGTGCCGAACGTAAAGTTTTTTTTTAATACTTTCATCTACTAACCAACTGTTGAAAATATGCCTTGTGGGTAGTTAATACCAGGTCTTATGAGGAACAGTTTAAAATCTATTGAAGAATGGGCAGCTCTAAATAAAATGACACTCAACCCAGATAAGTGTCATGTTATGCATTTTTGGTAAGAATAATCCGAGGCAGACCTACTTATTGAATAATGTGGCCCTTCATGTGTCACCACTGGAACGAGATCTTGGAGTAAACATTAACAACAAGTTATCGTCCAATGATCATTGTACAATGATAGCCAGGAAAGCCAATGCCTTGCTCACCCGAATCCAGCATTCATTTGTGTCTAGAACTCAGGAATGTGTGATCCCACTATATAGAGTCTTCATTAGGCCTCATTTGGACTATGGATCTCCATGCTGGAATCCCTATTTAAGGCAGGATGTGGATAGGGTTGAAAGGGTGCAGAGAAGAGCCACCAAAATGGTGCCTTATCTATCCAAATTAGACTATGAGGAAAGGTTAAAGGTCACGGGGTTACATTCATTTACATACCAGACGTACAAAAGGTGATCTTCTCCTCCTGTATAAAATTCAGAATTCTCAGGAGTTACTGCATCAATGTGGTTTACATTTTTCAACTAGTCGGAATTCTCCACGATATCATAACAAACAGATATTTGTTTCTAAAACTAGAACAACAAAAAAGGTTACATTACTTTACAGTAAAACCCCCTAGATTATGGAATATTCTTCCACAACATTTAGTAGACAGCAGCTCCATTCTTACCTTTAAGAAAGGGTTAGATCATTGGTTGGAGTGGAATAGCCCTGGGGTATAATTGTCCCACCAATGTGGTGGGGGACAATCTCGATGGGCAGTAGCCTTCTTTTGTCCCTTGAAACCAAGTAAACCAAGTAAACCAAGGTCTGATGTTATACTTTTCTTTACCTTTATTGCCAGTTGTAACTTTATGAGTCTCCTCATATTCTAAGGATGACCCACATTCCTCCCTTGCAGCCTTGTCGGCTTTGGTCATAGTATGTTTACCTTCATTCTTGCCACAGAAGTACTTGATCAGCAGCTCTTTCAGCTGAAAACTGAGAGTAAATCAGTATAAAAGCAAAACAGTTGATACTTATAATAGATCCCTCTATATTCTGGTGTAAAAAGGAGTGGAGGGTCCCAGCAGTTTCATTTGAGTCCCACAAAGGCAGTCCACGAATATTGGCCTTCTCAGTGGTTGTAGCAGTCAACAGATAGGGAGAATTTACTGTGAAATGTTAATGCAATCGCGAAGATTGCTATTTATCCAGTATTACAGAATATAGGAAAAGGAAAAAAAAATATGCTTCCTTTTTTCACAGTGCATGAAAATACACAGCAAGGCAAGGCAAGGCGAATTTTATTTATATGGTGCCCAATCCCGGAGGCTTTGGGTGCCTTACAGAAATATACAACACAATACAACAATATGTTACATTAATACTCATTTAAAGTAATTAAAATATAAATCAGTTTAAAACTTTTAAAATACCATATTCAGGGACTGAGCAACATGCTAAAATTCAGTAATCATTAAAAGCCAGGCCAAAGAGATGGGCCTTCAACCTCCACTTAAATACCTCTACTGGTGGGGCCTCCCAGACTATAGATGGAAGCGAGTTACACAAGGATGGCCCAGAAATGCTGAAAGGTAAGACCCTTTAAACTAGAGAACTACACACAAACAGCACTGTTAGTAGAGCATTAATAACTAGCAATAGAACTGAGAAAAACTACACTTTTCCCCTCGGGGCCCCACAAAATATGGACATTTATTTAAGTAAACATGAAGGAAAGGAAAATTCCCACAGGGCCCATGTGGCCTACACCACAGACCCAGGCCCAAATTTAAAGCTTGTCTCACAACTATTAGACAGGCAAGGCAGAATAACTGCCCACTCGCTCTGTTTTGAACCATGGCAAAAGAAGAAATGATTAAAGGAAAGGACATCATTTTAAAAGGGTTTTTGTGCTTTTTTGGGGAACATTGTTACTTGCTAGGAGGGAGTTTTTTTTGTTCTCCAGATTAGGGCAAACTGATCGATTATACTGGCAAATGTGATGTCATCTGGCTGCCTGATCTTTTTTTTTAAATCAGTAAACTTTATTGAGTTTCACAAAACAATAACATCCAGAAGACACCAACATATTACAAAAACAACCAACAAAAACCCCTCCCAACAACCCCCGACAGCAGAGTGTCCTGAAGCACTGTACTTAGACCAAATAGAACAAATAGATAAATGCATCAGATAACCGTCTTTCGGATGAGACATTAAACCGAGGTCCCATCTGCCTGGATTGGTGGTAGTTCAGGTGGATGCTAAAGATCCCGTGGCACTTATCGAAAAGAGTAGGGGAATTTCCCCAGTGTCCTGGCCAAATTTCCCTCATTCACTAAAATCACCACCAACAGCTTAATCTGGTTCAAGGTCAGTTGTCATTCATCTGTATCCCCTTCCCCTGGGTCGTGCCTGAAAATAGGCAGGATTTGTCTAGTGCACTTACCCGGTCAACAAGAAACTAAATAAACTTCAACAGGAGGCATAAGTAGCAGGGGAGACTAGAACTAACTTGTAATGTGTAAATAGAGTGCAGTTTACTCCACGTTTTATCAAACTGTGGAAGCTGATTATGTAGGCTGGCAATCAGTCATTCAGTCCTAAGGTTAGCAAGTAGCTCCTGCCACCACTTTGTATCGGATATACTTGATGAGTCACACTAGTGACGCAGGACCAACTTTTTAACTGACAAAGCTACAGTATTATGGCCAGGAAATATCGATGCTCCCGCACCAATACGGTGGAGTAGTCTCCTACAATACAGATTTCTGGAGAGAGGTAGTCCTTAATTCCCAAGATCTGACTGCCTGATCTTGATACATGATGGTGTGATGGGTTAATGTAACTGTGCAGTGTGGCCACTGACCAATCAGATTTGTGTAAATCTTCTCTGCTATTGTATCAGAGAAACAGCCAAACAGCTTCAACCACCACAGAGTGCGCATGAAGTAACAGTCGGTAATGAACAAAGCAAAAACCAGCACACTCAACTGCAAAAAAGAGTAGTTCAATTAATTATATACCACCACAAAATGCCATGGAGCTAAGAACACAACCCTGACTGGTTTCACACCAACGTGTGTCGCCAGAGGGATCATGCAATTGTCTGAGTTTCATTTGTTAAATATTTTGCTCTTGTCTAGAGAAAAATATAAATCTTTAAATAGTGACATTTTGTATGATTGTGTAGGTTGGTGGGAAAAATTTCTGAGGGGGTAGTGGTGTTTAGAAGTTTTGTATTTTTTAAGATATTCGCATTTGAAAAATTGCATTTTTAGTATTAAGAAGTCCACCACAGGAGGCAGGCTGGAGGTGACGCATGGCATGTGCAGAACAGTTTCAATGCTGTTGACTGGGTATTGTGAAAGTGGAAGGAGTCAGGTTGAAGTTAAAGTACCACATGCACACAAGGGCCTACATATTCAAAGGAGATGCACGGCCCAAAATGGAGATGCATGGAGCATCTCAGAAAATGTGCAGAAGCTCAATATTTGCAAGGGAGAGATGTGTTGTACATTTCTGAATGTGTGACCGTGCAGAAATAATGTATGCAATGCAAAAAAAGGGGCGGATACATGAATATGCCTCACTTCTGTATATTCAGCCAAAATGTGCTGGGCATTTGCCATGCATCCCAGAAGTGTGCTGTGCAAAGTTAGGCAGAGAAAAGGATGACCTAAGTCGGCCAACCACATTCCCATACACAGCAGTCATGCCAGGACGGAAGTACCCAAAGCCACAAGTGCCAGAACACCATGGGCACTGCCCAGACAGTACCCAGGATGTAGACACCCAGCTGCCACATGTCAGTGCTGTCAGGTGCCCCCTAGCACACCAGTGGGAGAAGATGGCCACACTGCAGCACATGTACCAGGGACCATTGTCTGCACCCATGTGGCCTGCAGGGCATCACCCAGTGGTGGCATGCACCCAGGGTTTGTCTGGGAAAACAGTGCCCAGGTAGCCTGGTGGCATGAGTGGCAGCCTGGCATGGGCCAGGCACTGACCTGTGGCACACACCCACGGTGGTACATCATAGGTGCACACAGGTGGGACCCACCCACTGGGGTACCTGGTCACCCTCTGCATACTGCCATTCCCTGCAGTTATCACCATGTTCCATTCATATGTGGGTGTGTGGGGCACTGCAGGTGACTGTACACTGCATACAGAGCTGGTGTATCACATGCATGTGGTATACCAATCAGACTGTGTCCCCCTGTGCTCTCCTCTGTTGCTTGTCCAGGTGGGCCCCTGTGGCCAATGTCCAGGTGGGCCCCCTGTACCCCAGTCCAACACTGTACATGGCTATGGGTAATAGCACTGTACCGAGGCCAATGCAGTCCACCCACCCACATACAAACATTCCATTACACATCCTACTAGGCTGCAGTACCTCCTGTTCACCTTTGTGTGGTGGTGGGGCAGCCCTGCAAAGCTGGAACTGTACATAGCTGGAGTATGCAAATGGCCTGAACACATTCCAGTAATGAGCTACACATATGGAGAATGGGCTCGGAATGTGCAATGAGGCCATTTGCCTATCCCAACTGAATATTGCAATTTTCCGCACTGTGCATGTGGCCTCCTATTGCACATTTCCCTATGTACCACATAGGGCACAGGTTACCTGCCACGCTGCGCATCTGCCACTGCGCAATCATGCATGTTCAGGATATTCAGCTGGACATGAACGATTGCAACTCATGCCACATCTTCTGACTGTACCATTACTTTGTGCCGACGCATCTCAGTTGCACAGCGCAGGCACTTGCGTGATGCAGCCTAGGACTTTTGAATATGGGGCCCAAGGGCTTCAACGCACCTGAATAAAGATTGTATTGGTGTCAGCAATTTAAAGGCTGTTTAGGTTTAGTGTGGTGTAGAGAAAAAAAATATAAGAGTAGAAATTTTGAAAGCTGTGCGTTTGAAAGGCCCGGTGCACTGTGCTATCGCAAATGTTTGTTGTATGTTCTGAGTTTCTGCAGCTGGATGTTCTAGCTGTCATTATTGTACCTTTATTGTTGTACTTGCTTTGTCTGTGGGCTGGGAGGGGGAGGGTTTCATTGATCTGCTTTCTCTTAGAGCTCTCGGGGGTTTATTGCCTTTGTGCAGTAGTTTTGACCAATTATAGTAGAGGATGGCTACTCAACTTACATTTATTTCTTGGAACATCAAAGGTGGCGAGGCCTGTAAAAAAAGCTCTGTATCCTGAAACATCTGCGTTGTCTAGAGAGTTCAATGGTTTGTCTAAAGGAGACACACCTACCTCAAGACATAGATACATAGATACATAGTCAGTGTTGGCAGATAAGGGCCTATGGCCCACCCAGTCTGCCCATTTGAGCTTGTAAGTTCAGTTTATGTTTTCCTAAAAGTCTGTTGCCCCTTACCCCTGACCTCCAGAATTCCTTTATGCCTATCCCATGCATTCTTAAATCCCGTGATTGTTTCAGCCCCCACCACTTCCTCTGGCAGGGTGTTCCACTTGTCCACCACCCATTCTGTGAAGAAATTCTTTCTCATGTTTCCTCTGAATCGTCCTCCCTCCAACTTCATCCCATGCCCTCTAGTCCTGGAACATCTTTTTCGCTTAAAAATAGTGTATTCCTGCACCTTGTTCCTCCCTGTAAGATACTTGTATGTCTCTATCATATCCCCTCTCTCCCTCCTCTCCTCCAGGGAGTACATATTCAGTTCCTTCAACCTGACCTCATAGGACTTGTGATGCAATCCATGTACCATCTTTGTTGCCCTCCTCTGAACCTTCTCTATCCTGTCTATGTCCTTACGTAGGTAAGGTCTCCAGAACTGTACACTGTACTCCAGGTGGGGCCTCACTAGTGTCTTGTATAGTGGAATTATGACCTCCCTTTTCCTGCTGGTGATGCCCCTGCCTATGCATCCCAGCATCCTATTTGCTTTACCTGCTGCCTTGTCACACTGTTTCCTACCTTGAGGTCATCAGAGATGATAACCCCAAGATCTCTTTCCTGCTTGGTGCAAGCTATATCCTCACCTCCCAACTGATATACTGTGCCAGGGTTTTGTGCTCCCATATGCATTATCTTGCACTTCTTTGCATTGAATTTCAACTGCCAAACCCTGACCAGTCTTCAAGTTTCTGCAGGTCCTTCTCATTCTGTCTACACCCTCTGGTGTGTCTACTCTGTTACAGAGCTTTGTGTCATCAGCAAACAGTGAAATTCTGCCTTCTAGGTCCTGTGCAATGTCACTGATGAAGATGTTGAATAGAACCGGTCCCAGCACTGATCCCTGTGGTACCCCACTGGTCACTCTTCCCTCTGTGGAGTGACAGCCATTTACCACCACCCTCTGTGTCCTGCCACCCAGCCAGTTACCTACCCACCACACTACTGTCCTGCCCACACCCATATTCCCTAGTTTGTATACTAATCATCTATGTAGCACAGTGTCAAGGCCTTGCTGAAGTCCAGATAGGCCATGTCCACTGCCCTCCCCTGATCCACCTCCCTACTCAACCAGTCAAAAAATTCAACGAGGTTGGTCTGACATGACCTCCCCCTGGTGAAACCATGCTGCCTTGGGTCCTGTAGTCCATTGACAACCAGATGTTCCACCAATCTCTCCTTCAGTAGTGCTTCCATGCTCTTCCCCACTACGAGGTGAGGCTGACTGGTCTGTAGTTCCCGCTTCCTCTTTGTTCCCACTTTTGTATAAGGGACTACATCTGCTGTCCTCCAGTCTTTTGGGTCCTCCTGTTTCCAGTGATCGGCTAAACAGGATAGCCAGAGGTTCAGCCACCACCTCTCTTAGTTCTTTAAGGACCTGGTGCACCCCATCTGGCCCCATTGCTTTATCAACTCTTATTACTTCCAGTTCCTTCAGGACCCTTTCTCGTGTAAAGGGACTTGTGTCCATTTCTGCACCATTCTCACTCCTTGTACTCCCTTCAGACCCATTACCCTCCTCTTCCTCAGTAAAGACTGAGCAGAAATACCTGTTCAATATGTCAGCTTTACTGTTGTCATCCTCCATGTGGCCCCCATCCTCCCCCTTCAGTCTCACTATCCCTCCCTTTGCCTTTCTTTTTTCACTTATGTACCTGTAAAAGGTTTAGTCCCCTGTACCCACTGATTTTGCAATGTGTTCTTCTGTCTGAGCTTTGGCTTCCCTTACTGACCTCCCTGCCTCCTTTTGCTTCTCCTGGTACTTCTCCCTATCCCCTTCTGCTCTGCGCTTTTTGTATTGCCTGAATGCAATCTTTTGGCTTTCACTTTCTTTGCTACCTCTTTGGAAAACCATAATGGTCTCCTCTTCCTTTTTCTCTTGCTAACCTGCTTAATGCATAATTTTGTTGCTCTTATAATCCCCATTTTAAATACTGCCCACTGTTCCTCAACCCCTGATTCCTGCCCCATTCCCCTTAATGCCTCTTTCAAGTATCTCCCCATTTTCCCAAAGTCTGCCCCCCTAAAATCCAGGATACGTGTTTTTGTGTGGTTTGGTTCTGCTCTTTCTGTGATTTCAAACCATAATGACTGGTGGTCACTGTTCCCCAGGTGCTCCCCCATTGTTACCCCCATCACACTATCCCTGTTTGTGAGCACAAGGTCCAGTATTGCCTTCTGCCGAGTTGGTTCCATGACCAGTTGCTTGAGGAAGGCACCCTGAAGGGAGTCCAGGATAAATCTGCTCCTGGTTGACCAGATTCATAGGCTGAGGAGGGAGTGGGTGGGTCAAATATTTGGGGTGGGTAATAGCTCTAGACAAAGGTGGAGGTGGCAGTTCTCATGGCCCTCTCCATAGCTTTCACTGTTTTCTGAGAAATAACAGATCCGGAGGAACAATATGTTTTTCTGCGGGGACTGCATCAGCAGAAAGTAGTTTTGAGCTCAGATCATAGCCCTAATGGGGATTTGTCAGCTTTTTTTATGTCCCTAGCTACAGTTCTTGCCCCATTTGCCTCCCTTCCCATTATTATGAGGGTTGTCTGAAGGACAGAGAGCCCTATGAGACTTTATGGACACGCTGGGACTCTTGGACCTATGGAGAACCCTCCACCTGAATGACCGAGTTGTCTCTTTCTACTCGAGCCCCCATAAAACTTTCTTGAGAATTGACTTTTTCCTAGTTTCCCATGAACTTTTGATCACTACCTTGGTTTGCAAAATCAAAGAGTGTGTGCTCTTTCTGATCACCATCCCATTTCCTTACAGCTTGCCTCAAGTGATGGGACTGTTGGAGACAGAACCTGGAAACAACCCCGAACTTCTTAATGACTCATTTGTAGAAAGAAAGCTCAAAGACTTAATACCATAATTGTTTGGTAATAATAAGAACTCAGTATCCAGGGCAGATGGTTGTGGTGCGCAGCCTGTCTGGCATAGCAAACTGATCTGCCTAGCTTCCAAAAAGAAGCAACAAAAGGAGGCAACTGTGCAGTCCCTTTTATTAGACAGCAGACAGCTAGAATCCTCTTTATCCAGATATACTGCTGTGGTGACCTACTGCCGTTTAAATGTCTTAAGGTCCCAACATGCTGCCTTGTTGCAAGAGAAGGCTGAGAAAGCCATTTTTAGATTCTGGGTAACTTATATTAAACAGGTTGAAGAGGCAGGGAATTAATGACCCTGAGACTCTGACATCAAGAAGCAAAGAAGTTAATTAAAGGAATCCAGAGGGGCCCCAATCAACCCCTTATAACAGATGCAAGAGACATAGCTGATGTTTTGGAGAATTATTACCAGACATTATACACTTCAGACCCCCAGATTATAGATAATGAGCAAGCCATAACTAACTTCTTAGGCCCATCTGAGTTACCCCATCTTACTCAGATGCAGAGTGACTTACTAGATGGACCAATACGGCTAGATGAGGTGGAATTCACCATTAGAAGCTTATAACTTGATAAAGCCCCAGGAACAGACAGGTTCCCATCTAATTTCTATAAAAAATTCTTGGTGGAACTTGCTCCACATTTGACATCCATTTTCAACAAGTTTTTGAGGCAGAAATTGAGGGCCCCAATCTTACAGAAGCAAGAATCTTGCCTCTCCCTTAGCCAGGTAGAGATGATATGTTTCCAGAGAATTACAGGCCTATTTCGCTTATAAATATTGATCTTAAAATATTAGTGAAGGTGCTTGATCATGGATCCATGACCGGTCATTGATAACATTTTTTGTTGGCATACGGTTTCTGACTAGGAAACATATTTTTCTTTGGGGGCTGAACTCCCCATGTGGGAGGCTGTGCACCCTGCACCCTCCCCACTAAATATAATCAACTCCAAGTTGGAGCTGATTAGGGGAAGGGGTGCAAGAACCGTGGAATACAGTGAAGGGGTCCAGCACTGACACTACAGTGACCTGGCACTGTAGTGATGGTCACTGTCAACTTTTCACTGTCAGCCGTGTATGCCCTTGCTCATCAGCTTGAGGGAGTCTGGCAATCTCTTAACAGCCCAAAGTAAATGGGTTTTATGGTGGGGCGTCTTTCCAGGGACTACCTTCAAAAGGTACTCCATCTTGTCTCTGTATTCAGGGAGACCAGACTGGCAGTGGCCCTGGTCTCCCTGGATATGGAAAAAGCTTTTGATTAAGTGACCAGGGGCTATTTGTTTGTAGCTATGGGTAGATGTGGTATACTCACAAACTTTGTTAAGTGGGTTCAGGTGCTATATCGATCACCACTGACACATATTAATTGTAATGGTGTACGTCCCCCAATTCCAGCTGTCAAAAGACATATGGCAAGGTTGCCTCCTGTTCCCCTTTCTTTTTCAATCTTTATTTGGAACCCCTTATTCTTAAAATTAAACACGTGGACGCGGTTAGAGGCATCACTGTAGGGTTCCATAGCTATTCTGTTTCCACATACACCTATGATATTTTACTCCACCTTACAGACCCACAGGAGACTATTCCTAAGGCTCTTGCCATCATCGAGGAATTTAGTAGAATATCCTCTTATAAAATAAATGTTCATAAAACCATGCTATGCCCTTTAAATAATCAGGTGGACAAACAAATTGTGCAACAATTAGGACTTGAATGGGAACTCACATAGAGTGCTCTGTATTTCATCTATCACGGCATAAAAATTTCCAGATGCATTTTCAACTTTTGTATTCTAAACCTTGGCCCCTGGTGAAACAAATTGACCAAGATCTTTCCCATTGCTCTTTTCTCCCCTTATCACTTTTAGATCGTATTAATATAATCAAAATGAATGTGCCACTCCAAGTGCTCTATCCCCTCCGAATGCTTAATCTGGTCCTCCCACTTCAGTGGATTACAAAGTTCCATAGTACAATAGCCTGATTTCTCTGGTAGGATAAAGGATCCAGATGTTCTAATAAGCAGTTGGCAGGACTTAAGCATATGAGTGGCTTACATCACCCTAATTTCATGTTTTACTATTTCACCTGGCACGGGTATAAATATTCCCGTTGGCACACACCACCTAACTCGGACTCCCCTACTCTTTACAAATCACATTGGCTATCCATAGAAGAAGAACTTACCCAGCAATGTGGTCTTTAGCTTCATTCACTTTTCTATATCCTCACTTTCCACGTTCCCCGATTGCTCCTTCATACTCCCATCATGTGATTGGTCAGGGCTCTTACCAATTCTGTAAATGGATGGGTCTTCATATACCGAAAGACAGAACCCAGTCCCTTTTTTTTAATCCCAACTTCATGACTGGGGGTAGGATCTTGGACCCTAAATATTGGAATATCATTGGGTGCCTGCAATAGATTATTTTTTAACTAATGGCTCCTTTATCACTCATCAAGATTTCTCTAAATGATGCAGGGTATTGTCTCTGTTTTCATTCAAATTCTCACAACTAAAGCATTGCCTTTCACAATGTTTGTGTCCACCCACATGCTCTGTGCTCCAATATCTGGCACCTGATTGTAATCAGCCACACTTTATTTCTCAGCTATATAACTCTTTAAAGGCCGTTGATCCTTCCCAGCCTTCTGCTGGTTGTAACTAAGGGTCTAAGGAGCTGGACTTAACACTGGCTGATGGGGAATGGCAGTGACTTTGGAAGTCTTTATGTAACCCCCTTGTTCCCAGGGGTTACTAGAATCCCATTAGAATCAGTGGCAGGCAGGAAGAGGCAGCTAGTGAAATGCCAGTTAAATGGATTTCACAGTGTCATACTCTGATTTTCAGTCTCAGCAGAGCTGGAGTGATGATGTAATATTGGAACTGTCACAGCAGCATAAGCCACACAGCTAGCAGCTGCAGGGTAATAGAATTAGAATGTTCAGTTAGAGTGAGTAAGGGGTCTGCAGTTGGAGTCAGTGGAAGAGGTTGCAGGTAGTGTAACTCCTCTCTTCAGCTCTGTCAGAGAGCTACCAGTAGTGTTTTTGTTTGTTTCTCACCCTACTGAGAGTCAGTACAGCCTAGTGGTGAAGTGGTGGAAACCAAGCCAAGTGGTTTTCACAGTGCCTCATCCCAGGAGGGATGGGGTGGATTCCAGGATTCAGGGGCAACCCCCTGGTCCAGCCTGGACTGTGCTGAAGATACCTGAGATTCAACTGCTCTGTGAGTACCTGTGACTTTCATGTGGAAAAGCTCTGGGGCACCTGCATTCCTTTTGGTGAATTTTCTTTGTCAAAAGGATCCTGTCACCTAGACTGTTTTCTGTTTAAACGTGTCTGCTAAAGTTGGGGGTCTAGTGAAGAGACAGTGCTAATTTCAGAACTGTTAACTTTCTGACACCTCAGAGGTGTGTAATGTAGTATGTTAAGTGTGAAAGACACTTCAAGGTAGCATCTCTAAGTTTTCTGTGAGGGTGTTATTAACCAGATGAATGGCCAAGTATAAACTTGGAAGCAAAAGGTGGGAGACCCCCCATCTGGAGCAACCAGTTTATTTCTCCGGGTTCAGTTTGGGCCCCTGTGTTTTCATTCAGTACATTTGGCCAGTGCCTGAAGAAAATAGTTTACCCAGATGTGGGCTGGATTCTCTGTGAGCCTGTATGTGCTCTGTGGTGGCCAAGGGTACCCCCAGCAATTCCTCATGAAATATGGGAAAGTGTCCTAGTACTGGCCATGTGTGCCAATCTCCTAATTCAGAACCAGAGAGTTCACTGTGTTTATGTTCTTTATGCCTATGCTAAATGGGAATTCAGGAAGTCTGTACCTCAGTAATCTGCATTACCAGTAGGAGTAGCTCTGTGGGGGTCCATCTTTGCTTTGTGATTATTCTCTGTATATGTGAATAAAAGCCACACTCTAGAATCCCAGCCTGGTTTGGACAGTACTGGTATTGCTTCCACTGTGTCTGGATTTACTTGGGTGCCCCTGACCAGAAGTACAAACCTAGCATAATTGTGAGCAAACGTTTTCTCCCAGGGACCTAGGTTGATGGCCATGGTAAATGGTCCCACCAGGTGTGTGAGAGGTACTGTAGTTGCCACACTTGGTTTGCCTGTTTGTGTATGGCAGGCTCAGAAGGAAATGTACTGTAAACTGTTATGTAAACCCCATTCCTGTCTTCTGCGCCATGTGGTGAGAGGAGCAGCCCTGCTAGTTAAATAAGGGGGGACGGTGAGGGGTGGGTTACATTTATAAATATATTATTTATTTAATTAATTTAGTTATTTAACTTTAATAACTGGGTAAGTGCACTTGCAACAAGTTCGTTTTTAGGTCATGACCCAGGTGCGATTGCACAGACAGGAGTATGATACATAGGCGATACAGAATGGCCTTGCTCAAAATATGCAATTTGTCTTCATGAGTGAGGGGGCAGGACCATAACTCATGAGTCGCAGAGCCATGTGTCAGTTAGAACAGTCCTGCACACTCACAAATGGAGATAAGCTGTATATTTTGAGTAAGGCCATTGTATATTCAATTTATACAACATCAGGTTTTAAATTATACCTTTTAAATCAGCTGTCTGTGTAGAGTTAACTGTTTCTCTTTGAATTCAGTAGCTAGCTCCAGAGCAGGACAAGGCTATTGTGATGTCGTCAGTATTGTGAAAGCTGTTCTCTGATTTAGGTAAAGGATAGTCATGGTGACATATCTAACCTCCTGATAAATGTTTATCTGGAGGTAAGACAGTGAGATACACAAATTTATCAGCGAAAATGTATCATTACTGGTGTTGTTTAAGACATTTTACAAAGTATGCAGTTTAGAATATGTACTATAGTTTACAGAGAGGGTTATATACATGCATGCAGGATGAAAAGATTCACTTACAATATACAAGAGTGATAAAACTAAATACTTGGGGAGTATATTTGTAAAGGGGTAGTGCAGATGACAACAGAATAGTTATAAGCAGGCAATGCAAGTGCACGAACAGTATAAACAGCTAAGGACAGAGGGAGGGGACACAGAGGGGGGATTAGCGAAAGCAGTTGCAGACACTGACTGAGGAATAGTGGTCTTTGAGCAGCTTTGTAAAGGCAGAGGGTGTAGAGTTTTTTTTTTGTTGGGGGGTTATAGAGTGGTTCGCCCAGGTTGCAGCGACAGGAAAAACTGCGACTGTCATTAGGGCACAAGCTCACGGTTGACAGTGGTTCAGGTTCAGGTTCAAGTTTATTAACAAGTATGTATTCAAAACAGATCACATACATAGTATTGCAAGCACACATTCTTATGTTAAAAATATGTACAAATTAAAAATTATACAAACTTCAGTATTATCATATAGTTGCAACAATCACATTAAGTATATTTTAATTTCATCTTTAAAGATCTGCAGCATCCCTGATTATCTTAAACCATGTATTTTTTTAATAACCTTCTGGGCAAAGTTTCCCATACAAAAAACTCGAGCTAGACTATCTGGAGCTAAAAGCATTTTGATCTGGTCCTATCTGTTGGATATGATTTTAATATTGCACAATGGGGTTTCCCATTTTTCCCTCTCATTCTTCAATGCATTACACTCAAAACTCATATGATATACTGTGAGTCTAATATTATTTGCACAGATGCAAGGGAGATTATCTCTTTCTACAAAAGGTTTCCAATTACACCCTAATAGACCCTAATAGACCAACCCTTAACTTTGTAAGTGCTTTTCTTTGACCCCTATTCTCACAGATTAGGAGATATGTTTCTAACCTCCATTTGATTTTTTAAGTGCTACAAATTTCAAATTTAATGGACTCATGAATACTTGCCGTATAATTTTGCATCGTTATATCAATTAAGGGTGTTGAGCAGACTATTTTTTTTTTTATTTTATTTAGTTTTTATTGACCGGGTAAGTGCACTAGACAAATCCTGCCTATTTTCAGGCACGACCCAGGGAAGGGGATACAGATGAATGCCAACTGACCTTGAACCAGATTAAGCTATTGGTGGTATTTTTTAAGTGAATGAAGGAAATTTGGCCAGGACACTGGGGAAATTCCCCTACTCTTTTCGATCAGTGCCATGGGATCTTTTACATCCACCTGAACTACCACCAATGAAGGCAGATGGGGCCTTGGTTTAACATCTTATCCGAAAGACTAGATGGGCCATGGGGCCTTTCTCTGCCATCACATGTCTGTGTATCTGTGTAACCTTTGTGTGGCATTTCCTAAAAACAGAGTTTGGTTTTCTCTGGTCAGTTTATAGATAAAATCTTTAACTAAGCCTATATTATTTAATGTACAATTCAGTTTCTGAAACCAGCACATTTTGTTCTGTGATTGTATAGTTTCTTGCCAACAGTGCTGCAGTAAATTATTTTCTAATCTATTTTCCTCAAAAAGGATAGGCTCCGTTTTAGAATTTTTGTCCATATATCTAATGTTCCCAATGCCCGCAGTGAACACTGCACCCGGCAATTGTGCTGCCTGACCCCCAGCATGTCCAACACCCCAAGGCATATTCTGCCTGTTTGTGGGGGGGCTCTGCCCCCACACCCCCATACTTCAATATAATCACCTCCAGGTTGGAGGTGTATGAGGCAGGGGGCTGCAACTCCCGTATGGCACTGTCCTTGCCAAGCATTGCAAAATCCAGTTCACCTGCAAGATGGGTGAACTGGTTGCAGTGCCCTAATTGCAGTGCCCATATTTATTTTTTATTTATTTTTTGATAACCGGGTAGGTGCGCTAGACATGAAAGTGACTATTTTCAGGCACGACCCGGGAGGTCAACAACATAGGGAGATAACAGTTACATAGAGTACAGTGTCAGGAGCTGTGCAATACATTTCAGGCATGACCTGGGGGGTCAAACAACATAGAGAGATGACAGTTACATAGAATACACTGTCAGGAGCCGTGCAATACATCGCAAGCATAAGGTGAGACAAATTTAGGACAAAATAACGATACAAGGCATAACTGGTTTAAAATTAAACAATTGTAGATAAGTGCCCAAGTGTGGATTAACATAGTAATAACAAGAATATGAGGTACATAGAGAAGAAATCTATTGAACGGCGGCATTATAACAAGGTACTGAGAATGAGATGATATTGGTTTGGAAGGGGCAGGAAGAGAGGTAAAGTTGGGATGGGAGTGGTGGGGCTGGGGGAGCAAGGTGTAATCTCACACTGTAGAAGGTATAACCAAGGCGGCCAGGGCAGGGTAAGTCTGGACCTATGAAGGGTTGAAGCAGGTACATTGAGCACAAGTAGTAAGGAGGGAGCGGTGCAATTTCTTAAACATGGCATGATTAGGTGCAAGGTGGACATCTAGGGGCAGCGAGTTCCAGTAGGAGGGGCCTACATGTGAGAAACCTGATTTCCCTTTGGTAGTTCTACATCTGGGAATGCAAATCAAGTCAGTAGATCGGAGACCATAAGAGATGGGCTGAGAGATTAGCAGGGAGGCTAGGTAGGTGGGCATTCTAGATCGGAGTACACTGTCCATCAGGTTCCCAAGAGAGAGGAGACGTTGTGCAGTAGGAGAAAGCCAATTGAGATCAGAGTACAGCAAGCAGTGATGTTTTAGCCTGGGGAAGCAGAGGCGTAGCGGCATATATTGTTGTAAGTAGTGTCCCACCTATGAAGATTAGCTTTAGATGTATTTGTATAGATTACGGATCCGTAAGAAAGTGATGGAAGAAGGATTCCTCTAGCAATGGCAGTCCTAGCAGTGGGGGTAAGAACATAGCTTGTTTTGTAGGCTAAGCCCAGTTTGGCATTCACAGCCTTACAGGTGGAGGTTATATGGGCAACATAGGTGAGGGATTCATGGAGTAAAACCCCCAGATAATTAAAAGAAGTTACCATCTCCAGTAGGGAGCTGTCCACCCAGGTGACCTGGAAAGATTTACGGTGCTGTTTTAATTTAATAGAGGAACCAAAGAGCATGGCCTTGGTCTTAGCAACATTTAGGACAAGCTTATTTTGATGATCCAGGATTGAATATTTTGTAGGTCCATGGAGAGCTTATGATTAATAGAGTGGACATTATCTGAGTTTGTATAAAGGACAAGGTCATCAGCATAAAGCAGTGATGAACAGGAGGATACCACTTGAGGAATGTTGTTAACAAACATCGAGAAAAGCAGGGGTCCGAGGACAGAACCCTGCGGTACACCAATATTGATGAGAGCTTTTTCTGAGGTGGCCGAATTGAATTTCACAGTTTGATGCCTGTTTGATAGGTAGCTATGGAACCAAGTTACAACATTGGGTGAAAAATCCAGGGAGTGGAGATTGGTAAGCAGAAGAGGGTGGTTGACTAGATTGAAGGCTTTTGTCAAATCGATAAAAACTGCACCAGTTAGGTGACCCTGGTCCATAGTTTGAAGAATATCATTTGTCAGCTGCAGAAGAGCAGTTTGAGTACTATGACCTTTTCGGAAACCGTGCTGGTTTGGGTGCAGGAGGTTATGTTTTGTGAGGTGTTCTGAGATCTGAGCTGAGATGAGCTTCTCAAGGACTTTATCTAGTGTTGACAATATTGCTATTGGTCTGTAGTTGGCTATGACTTTTTTGTCGCCTTTTGAATACTGGCGTGATTCTAGCAAGTTTCCATACCTCGGACACCACGCCTTCACTCAGGGACAGGTTGAATATGCAGGCCAGAGGTCCTGAGATGAAAGGTGCCGCCAGTTTGAGGAGTCTAGGCTCAAGACGGTCTGCCCCAACAGCAGTACTGTCTGATATGGAATTTAAATGTTTGAGGACGTCATTTTTCGATATAGCTTTAAAGTAGAAGGTGGGTGTCTGTGAGGTTACTTTTGGGTGGGGGGCTTCAGGTATTAAGTTAGTGGAGGACAGAGTATTTGTGTAGTTCGAGAGGTCGGAGAAGTAAGAATTAAAAGCATTGGCAATGGTGCCTGGGTCATTGCAATGGACGCCTTTCAATATCATGTCATTATTTAGTGGCCTTTTGTTAGAGCATATAATGGCATACCATACAGAGTTCAAAACTAATACAGCTTGGTAGCAAAAACAGCATTGTCCCATGTTGTTATGGAACAGCGGGACTGAAATGTTATTGTTTGTGGCTGAGTGGGAGGTAAACGACTCTATGAATGAGATCTGTTTAGCTAGATAAGCAGGGACACCTGTTTGCAAGTTTTTTTTTCAAAGAGCCTGGCAAGTGTTAGGTTGGCTTTGAGATTGGGAAGCAGCCAGTGTAGGTTATGTAGTGCGAGGCAGTGATGTGTTTTGCAACTGCTGCTAGATGCAAATTTGGCAGTTTTATATTATAGGGTGTGCTTTTTTTGTAGTGCTGACTTACCGGCAGTATCGACTATAAGCGAGCTGTAATCTAGTGAGGGAAGTAGGTTTGCCTGTACTACTCTGACCTGGTGTTCTGTTGGGTAATAGGTACTAGCAGATTCTGTACAATGAGCCCAGCTTCTGGTAAAGCAAGGTGGTGATGTGCTGAATGTGGGTTTTGAAAGAGATGGTAGGGTGTAGGTGTACTCCCAGGTATGTAAAGGAGCTGGCCTATTCCAGAAAGGTTCCATTTTCTGCTTTGATACTGGACCATTTCAGGATACAGCATTTTAAAATATTATATAACTTTTACTCCATGACGGTTATATCAGATGCACAAACTGCAAGTAGATATTTGTCATAAATGTAAAAGTGCGGTTGGCACGTTTTCCCATATTCTGTGGTCATGTACTAAGGTGCAACCCACTCTGGCAGGAGATCCAGAACAAATTAGATCCATTACTCGCTCTACAAGATGCCTTTACCCTGAAGATCTGTCTTTTAGGTCATTACAGTGATACTATGCTCGGTCCCCAGAGACATCGTATGGTGCTTATATCATGAGTTGCTAAATTAATTGTTCTCCAGAAATAGGTGGATGATGACACCCCAGCTTATATAGAGTGGCATCAGAAAATGTTATTTTCTCTCAATGCTGAGTTCACAATCACCATTATTTGCCATAGATTTCCATCTTTTCATAGAAGATGGGAGATGTTGCTAACCTTACTTACAATGTAGTTGAGGTACCTAAACTTCTAGTCCTTGCACTTGTGTCTTTGTTTGTCAGGAGGCCCCCTTGTTCTGTGTTCGTCTTTCCTGCTTTGCTTGTAGCCGCTTTGATTTCTCTGTTATGTATGCTTGCCTCTAAGGTCATCTTGGGCCCACTTTTGTGTCATTTTTCTAAAGTATTTGAACCTCTAGGGAATGCACTTCCTGGAGAGAAAGGATGGTAGGGTATTTTGTGCCTTACTTTTTCTCTCTTTTTTTGTTTTCTTCTTTTCTGATTTTTGTGGTTTGTGGTTTCATATTTGAGTTCTTCGTGCATGCAGGCACAGATGAACTCATTGACATGAGAGGTGCTATACAGAGGTGTGGAGGGATGCGCCCAATGGAGAGCTCCATAGCAAGTGGCAGGCCAATGGGTTGGCAGACTGGGGATGATTCAGTTTCTGTTGTTGGGGCGGAGTTGACAAACCTTTCAAAGGACAGAGCCGCACCAAGAGTAGCACATCTCAGTCCTTTGATGTGTAAAGCCCTGCATTACATTGACTTCCTGGTTGCACGTTCACACTGCCATAGCACTTACAGTGTGAAGGTGCTGAGCCTGCACAATGCTCCTATCTTACTTGCATTCCCGTTCGAGCCCCCCACCAGCAAATCACTCCCTCCCACTGCTGCTATCCTCCCCACACCCGCGTTCTGTTGGAGGCCCACCTGCCACTAAATCCCTTCCTCCTGCTTCCTCCCACTGCTGCTGTCCTCCCCACACCCACGTTCTGTTTGAGCCCACACACACACACACACACACACACACACACACACACACACACACACGCACACATATACACACACACACACAGCAAATCCCTCCCTCCCTCTCCCTTCCACTGCTGCTGTCCTCCTCGCACCCTCCGTTCCCCATCCTCCAGACACCGAGGAGCCCACTCCCAGTGTCCAGAAATGCTCACATCCTTTCCCTATATAAAAAAAGGAAGAAAACCATTAGGTGTCTTTATTTCTTTAAACCTGAAATAAAAAAATGGTCCATCATTGTCTCCCATCTCCCTCCCACTGTGCACCCACCTCCCCCCACCCCCTTACCCATACTTACCTCTGATGGTTGTGAGTAACAATCTTCTGTGGACCGGGAACACATCTGCACTCTTCAAAGCTGACTGTCAAAGTGAAGATTTCAAGGTAAACCATATAATGGGAATCAATGGGGGTCAACTTAGGTTGATCTCTCAGCCATTTTAGGAATTTTGGCCCCAATTTTCAATGTAGTTTAGACTCTACTCTTCCTGAACACTGTCACTGTCATTTCATTACTCAGTCCCGAAAGGTGATTTCACGGTCGCTGTGCAGAATCACCTTTTGGGACTGATTAATGAAACAACAGTGCCACTGGTCATGAGGTGCTGTTCCAAAAAGCCCATGTTGCAAATTTGGTGAAAAATTTCAAAAAAATGACTGTGATACGAGTGTGCATTGTGCAGTTTCTATGCACGCTCCTAACGTCACCAGTTTTTAATATTTTCACTCCAGATTTTCAACATTGCCACCATTTCACACCTCCTTATGAGCAGCATAGCTGTCATTTTTCATATCCTGCCTGAAACATGTTTTTGCATCTGTGGTGCAGAATAACGTGGTGGCTCTGTGAAATCACCTTTTGGGTTGAGTGAATGAAATGCTACTGGCACTTTTCATGAGGTGGGGTCATAAGAATGCTACACAGAACATTTGGTGTGAAAATATTAACAAACAACAAAGTTACAAGCATGTACTTAAATTAACAAATGCAGGCTCGTACCTTTGGTACTTTTCAATATTTTGACCACAAATTTTCATCATAGCCATCTCTTCACTGCACCTCATGCATGTGACAGCTGTCATTTTCCAGATCCTGGGCAAAATGTTTTTTGCATCCTGAAAGTTGATTTCGCAGCCACTGCGTGAAAGTACCTTTCAGACAGGAGTTGAAATTGTACTCTTCCTTTCTTCATGAGGTGGCGTAATAAGACGGCTATGTTGTAAATGTGGCGTAAAAATATTAAAAAACAATGAAGTTATAATTTGCCAACACCGGCTCATAACCCCCGCCCCAATGGCACCAGTGCACACGACGAACTTTTGGCACTGACAAATGCTTGTTCTCATCTGTTGCTTGTTACTTGTCACTGTTTTGCTCTGTTTACATTTCTTCTGCATTGTTACTGTTATTGTTCTTTATTCACTGTTTTCAAAATTTGAATAAAGCATATTTATTTTAAAAAAAGGAATGTTGAAAGTTGGTGTGGATATGTGGATTGGTGTGAAATGATTTCTTAGTGGGGTTAGAAATTGCTATCTTGTTTAGTGTTTTAGCTATTAAAGTTTAAAAAATGGGTTTGAGGAGTGCAAGTAAAAACGAAAGGGAAGAGCATGACTTTCCTCTCACTTTCACTCGCATTCCTCAGTCACCTGCACTATAAAACAATCGTCATACTAATCCTCCCACACTCCACACTCAAAAAAAAAAAAAAAGGAAACAGCATTGAACTCTCTAAATCTTCTTGTAAATATCTGCTTTGTGTTCCAGGTGAAAAATGTACTCTTTTGTTCCAGCCTTGTTTTCTATTACGTAACCTGTGGTGACAGTGGACTGTGGTGTCCACGTCTGGACCCCTCTTCCTCCATGGAGGCACAAGGGGCTGGAGATATGCTGCTGCTGCGTTTTCAGGGAGAGGCCACCAGGAAGAAACAGAAGCCAGCAGCCAAATGCAGGCGCTCGGGCCAGAGCAGGAAGGAGGCGCCAGCATTTTAAAAGGCTGAAATCCTCAAGGGGGGACAGCGGACTGTGGTGTCCACGTCTGGACCCCTCTTTTCCCACGGAGGCACAAGGGGCTGAGATTCACTGCTGCTGCTGTTTTTGGGAGAGGTTTGTCCCACCCAGCCCACCCCACCTCCTCCATTATTAAATACCCTTCTTGGCCCCGCCCAAACCTAGCAACTGGATCAAACAAGGGCAGAGTAGGAGCTGGCAGGAGGAGGAGGTTCACAGTGGAGAGGGAGGTCCTTGGGGCTTTGAGGCAGGACTACTGGACAAAAGCTCAAGGAACTGCTGGAACTGTAAAACTGCAAACTGTACATTGCTGAAACGGGGGCTGTGGGAGCTGCAGTGCCAGGGGTAGGGGTTGTTGAGTCCAGGCTTGGACCACCTCTTCCCTCGCATTGGAGGGAGTTCAGCTGCAGCATTGGCAGAGCAGGAACGGCCTGAAAAGCTGTTTTGTGGGGCAAAACAGAGACCAGGAGCAGAAGGGAGGGAGGGAGGGAGAGCGCCAGTACTGTTCGTCCGTGGGGGAGATGCTAGAGTTTAAAACAGAGGACAGCGCCTAGCCAGCTCATTGCTGAAAGAGCTGTGTTAACTGTTTAGACTGTCAGATCTGTTAGCAGATAGCTGAATAACTTGACTTGGATCTGGTTTAAAACAACCTTGAACAGGAGCTGTGTAGACTGCTAGATCTGTTAGCCCACTACAAATCAGGGAGGGGTGCTAAAATTATAGCCCACCACAAATCAGGGAGGGGTGCTTAATTTGTTCAAAGTGAAAATGACTGTTTGAATACACTCCAGTATGGCTACTTGGGGGGAGATAGTAACCCAGGGGGTAGGAACTAGGGAAAGGTGAATGGTCCTAATATGTCTGCATGGGGAAAAACAGGATGGCCTCAATCTACCATGGCAGGCATATTCGGAAGGGTTGTAGGTTGCACAGGATGTGAGGCAGCAATAATTCTCAACTGGGCCTGGAAAGAGGGAGGCTGTCCACTCTGCAGGCAACTGTCTCTGATCAGGAGTGGAGTATATTGGCTAAGGAGTAAGCTGGGGGAGTTGGAGGGTGCATCAGAGGATCAGGGGTATGGTTATTCATGACAGATGAGTGGGGTAGAGGAGAGGCTGGGGCAAAGCTCAGAAAATAGAGGATACATTTCAGCAAGTAGAAGGAGGGATATTAGGGTAAGAGGGCCTACAGGCAGGGGTGTTGATGCCACGGGGAGAACTTATGGGGTAGATGTACCAAATAAAAAGAGAGAGGAGGGGGTAGAGTCAGGAGGGGCTGTTGTGGGGAAGCTTAAGGAGTGCATACAGAGGGAAGGATGCACCAAAGGAGGTCAGGGATAGGAGAGAGGAAGAGGGGAAGCCTAGAGGGGCAGACAGGGGAAACTCAGGTCATTTTGATGGTGCATGGCTTAGAGTGTTACAACAAATTTGACCTGCGAAGCAACCCAGAAGGGGAGGAAGAGGCTGGTGGAAATGAGGGTACTGATGCAGAGGCCGGGTGGAGGGAGTTGGATACCCAAATGGCATTGCAGGCCACAAAGGGAAAAGATAGAAATAGCACCAGAGGGAGAAAAGGAAACTTAAATGTAAAGCAGATGGGGGAGATGCAACTCACAGCAGACATGAGGGAGGAGAGCTCTAGGGGAGAGAAACTGGTAGATAAGGAGAAAAGGGAGGAGCCCCTGGCAAGATGGGAGAGAAAGAGTTGCGGCTTAGAGGGGCAGTTGGGGGAAACTCAGGTCACTTGATGGAGGCTGGCATACAGTGTCACAATAAATTTGAGCTACTAAGCAACCTAGAGGGGGAGGAAGGGGTTAGTGGTAATGAGGAGACTGATACAGAGGCCAGGTGGAGGGAGTAGGATACCCATAGGGCATCACAGGTAGGAAATGGAAAGGATAGAAATAGTCCCAGGGGAGAAGGGGAAACTTCAATGTGAAGCAAATGGGGGAGTTGCAGCATATTGCAGAATTGAGGGAGGAGAGCACAACTGGAGAGAAACTAGAAGACAAGGAGGTGGGGGAGGGACCCCCCTTCAGGAGAGGGGTCTGTACCATGGATGGGGCCCTAGGTGAAAGGGTCACGCAGGGGGCCTCTGGAGGTAGGGGTACCATTATAAGGGGTGAGGATGATGGTGTGGGGGAAGGGGATATGATCAGGGCCAGGATAAAAGGCCCGGAAATGAGTGGGATAAAGGGGACACCTATACAGGGGGTCTGAGATAAGTGGGTAAAAAGTTAAGGGAGGCAAAAAGGGGAGGGTGACAAGGGGGTCTCTCTTAATGAGGCAGGAAGACTCCCATGAAATTGGGATCACGGATAAAGGGGGGAAGGGGGGCTTGAGAGCGCATGGTGGAAGTAACCATAAGGATGATGGTGGTGTTAAGGTTCTGTTATTGGGTGACTCAATGATAAGGAGTATCCATTGTGAGGGACAGGAGGTGGGATGCCATAGCCAGGTAAAGGTACTGAGTATCTCTGGGCTGACGGTACACAGAGCAAAGTTCACGGTGTACAAGCTGGTAAGGGATTGTGGGGGGAAACCGGATTTCCTGGTGCACTTGGGAACTAATGATTTAGAGGGACACAGTGTGTTGGAAATCCAAGCAAGGTTCCGAGAACTTGCTAGAGTCTGTCAGGATAATGGATGCAACATTTTCCTTTTGGAAATATTGCCGGTCCTAGGGCATCAGTGGAGAACAAAAGGAAGATCTCAGAGGTAAATGTCTGGTGCAGGAAGAGGGGGGAAGAAAGTGGGTCGAGGGTGTTAGGGAACTGGGAGGCAGTGTGGGAGGATAAGGGACTGTATGCCAAGGACAGGCTTCATCTTACCCCATTAGGGAAGGAAATCCTTAAACGGGGGTGGCGGACTACATACAAGAAAGGTGGGGTTTAAACTTGTGAGGGGCGGAGGGACAAGGGAGGGGCTGGCCTGAAGCCCTCTCCTCCAGATGAGAGGAGTAGCCTTCAAACCCAAGGGGAGGAGGGGGGAAACAGACTGGGGGAGGAGGTTCCAGGAGGAGCAGAAGGGGGCTGGAGGCACAAGGAACCCAGGGGGTTTCGACAAACGGGATCAGAGATGAGGGGTTGGGGAATGGTGTTAGTAAATGCCAGGAGCTTGGGAAACAAGTTACCAGAGTTCCAGGCCTTGCTAATCGAGGGTGTGTGTGGATGTGGCAGTGGTCACAGAAACATGGGCCAATAAAAACCATGACTGGGACCTAAATGTAAGGGGTACATTATGTTTAGGAAGGATAGACAGAAGAGCAGAGGGGGAGGAGTAGCTACGTACATCAGAGGGGGCATGGAAATTGCTAGGGTAGAAGAGGCAGAGGGAAACGTGGAGGCCTTATGGGCCACCTTACGAACTCTGGCAGGAGGTAAGATCAAGCTGGGTATAGTATATAGGTCCCCCAAGATGGGCGATGTTCTGGAGGATGGTTTGCTGGACAACATCATTGCCCAGTGCGGACAAAAAGGGGAGAGAGTGGTGTTGATGGGGGACCTTAATATGCCAGGTACAAACTGGGGAACCACGTCCTCTAAGGTAGCCAAGGAGCAGAGGCTGCTGGACGGCTTCCAGGATGTGTTCTTAACACGGCATGTGATGGAGCCCACGAGGGAGGGACATGTCCTGGACATGGTTCTGGTGGATGGGGATCTGGTAACAGACCTGATTGTAGAGGATCTCCTGACTGGGAGCAACCACGATACTGTCTGGTTTCAAATTAGCATGGGGGGAGGGGGGAGAGATCTAGGACACTGGCCATGGATTTCAGGGGATCAGACTTTATGGGCATGGGAAATATTCTCAAGGATCACTTGAAAGGGATTACAACAATGACAGACGTAGAAAAGAGATGGGAGGTCATAAAACGGGGGACTTCATGAGGCAGTCAGGACCTGCGCTAAGGTGAAGCGTCAGGGAGCAAGGTCACATAAACCATGCTGGTGGACCAGTGAAGTTCAGGTAGCAGTAAGGGAGAAGAAGGCTGCCTACAAAGAATACAAAACATCGAGAGGGGAAAGGAACATGGAAGCATACTGTCTTGCATCTAGAAAAGTCACCTGGATGGTGCGGGGGGGCAAAGTCCAGTAAAGAGCAGCGGCTGGCACAGGGGATACGGGGAGGGGAAAATGGATTTTTCTGGTACATCAGGGAGCGGAGAAAAACTAAGGACCAACTTGACAGATTGAGATCAGATGGAGGGTGGGTGGAAGAGACAAGGGAGCAGGCGGAGGTATTAAACAAATACTTCACCTCAGTGTTCACTAAGGAGGAGGATGGGATATTTATAAGGCAAGACATGAGGTGGATACAAGCAGTAGTGTGTGGGACTGGGGAAGCAATGGATATGGAGCATAAGGGAGGGAGAGGCACCCCTGGGGTTTCACACCAGGACAAGGATAGAAAGGCCAGCAAGGTGGGGGGGGATGGATGATGCTATCTCCACCGAACGGGTGTGGCAAGCCCTTAAGGCACTGAAGAAAGATAAATCTCCTCGGCCGGATGGCATTCATCCGAGTATACTATGGGAGCTGGCAGATGTACTGGCCGCACCCCTGGTGGAGCTGTTCAACAGGTCGCTTGAGACAGGGAGGGTACCTAGGGATTGGTGTGAGGTGCATTTGGTGCCAATCCATAAAGGGAGGGTCAAGGGAAGTACCAGGTAACTATAGACGCATCAGTTTGACCTCAGTGGTGGGAAAATTAATGGAGAGGATACTGAAGGAATGATTGGGGATGTTCTTGGAGGAGGAGGGAAGGCTGGATAGCTGACAACATGGGTTTGTGCCAGGTAGATCACGTCAAACCAGCCTTGTGGAGTTCTATGAATGGGTAACATCAGAACTGGATGGGGGAAGCCTGTGGATGTACTATTTTTGATCTTCAGCAAGGTGTTTGACTTGGTCCCCCACAATGGACTGGTGGAGAAACTGATGAGGTTGGGAGTGTGTCCTTTGAAGGTCAGATGGATAGGAAACTGGCTAGCTGACACACACAGAGAGTAGTGGTTGGTGAGGAGCTCTCGAACCCTAGTGAGATCGGTAGTGTGGTACCGCAGGGCTTGGTCCTGGGTCCGATCCTGTTTAATGCATACATATCTGACATCAGGGTGGGTATAAGGTGTGAGATGAGTCTCTTTGCTGATGACTCCAAGATGAGAGCAGTAGTTGAGGGGGAGGAGGGGAGGTTGGCCCTGCAACGGGACCTGGACACCCTGGAAAGGTGGGCTCGTACATGGAAATTAAATTTCAACACCACCAAGTGCAAGGTGTTACATCTTAGGTGGGGAAACCCTAAACACGGTTACACCCTGGGAGGGGAGGTGCCGGAGGCCTCAGCTGGGGAAAAAGACCTAGGGGTCATGGTAGATGCATGTATGAATAACTCTGAGCAGTACAGGAGTGTGGCTAGCAAAGCAAACAGGATGTTGGGATGCATTGTAAAGGGGATCATCTCTAGGAGCAGGGAAGTAATTCTGCCGCTGTACAATGGACTGGTTAGACCACACCTCGAGTACTGTGTACAGTACTGGAGACCGTACCTGAAGAGGGACATACAGCTCCTGGAGAGGGTACAGAGGAGGGTTACCAGGATGATTCGAGGACTGGGGGAGTTGACTTATGAGGACAGACTTGAGGAGCTTGGCCTGTTTTCATTGGAGGAGAGGAGAGGAGAGACAGCGGGGACATGATCGAGGTCTTCAAGTACCTCAAGGGAATAAATAGGATAAACACGGAGGGGATCTTTAGTCTAAAGGAGGGAGGTATCACCAGAGGGCATGGGTTGAAGTTGGAAGGTGGAAGGATGAGGGGGGAAAAGATGAGGAGGATTTTCACTGAGAGGGTGGTGGAACCTTGGAATGCGCTGCCTGGCGAGCTGGTCCAGATTTCCACAGTGGAGGGCTTCAAGAGAGGGTGGGACAGATACAGAAAAGGGAAGTATCGGAATATGGGGGGGAGAGGGCCTTGGTTCCCAACAAAGGACCTGAGGTTCGAGCAGACTCTATAGACCGTAAGGCCTAATCTGCTGGCAATTAGTATGTTAGTATGACTTTGATAAATACTGTAATCTTTAAAAGCCCAGGCAATATTCCTATCATTTTGCTGATTTTGCTTCCTAATGCTGTGTTAATGCTAGTTGGGAAAGTCTTTTTCCTCAAAGTCTGTATTTTCCATATGCAACAGGTCAGTTATCATTACACTGATGTTCACACCATTTTAAATCAGCCACTGATTCAAAAGGCAGGTGATGTCATCGACAGTATTGAGTCTGTGTTTCTTACAGCACTGCAGAGCGGAAGGGGGAGTGCTTTCAGTTACCGCTACCATTGAGTCTTTGTTCTCTGATTTACAATTTATGCTGTATTGCTGCCTTCTATCTATGGAGCAGTTCCCTGTATAAAGGTATAATGAGGCTTTCTATAAGCTATACTGTTATTTTATTAAGACAGATATTTTCACTGGGTAGACTTGTGCCCTTTCAAACAAGTTTTGAATTCTTTGCAGCTTCATGTGGCTGCTGGGTCCTTGCAAAAAAACCAAAACCTGTCTTTTTTTTTTGCATGAACATTTTTTATTTAGATTTTTAACATACAAGCGCATTCCAATAGTTCATTCAATAAATACAGACTACAGAAGCATTCTCAACATATCATTGTATCATCAAATACAAATTCAGTATATCTTGTATGCAATGTATGTAGGGATTCCACTACTTAAATAAATGCATTATTTTCCCAAGACTCTGACCCAAGTGAAAGATAATATGGGATATATGAGATGGATGGGAGTGAGATAGCGCAAATATCCATCCTCCTAGGCGACTTCAACATCAACTGGCCTGTGGCTGATGCTGGTGCACACAGGAATATTGTTGCTGCGGCGAACCTCACACAAATGGTTGACTCACCAACCAGGAAAAATTACAGGACCGGCACCAGCACACTCTTGGACTGGATCCTTACCAGTCACCCATCGTGGATATCTAACACTAATGTCCTCCCTGACTCTCTCAGCGATCACTCCCCTGTTAGCTGCACCTGGTCAAATAAATTCATCAAACAACCACCAAAAACAATCACCAGCAGGGTTCTACCCAGTGGTCACCTTCCTCGACTCAAATCCCACCTCCTCCACCAAGACTGGTCCCCTATCTTCAATGCAACCAACGTAAACACTGCCCTTGACCACTTCAAAACATCTTCACTGCCTGTGACATGTATGCTCCTATTAAGAAATGCAAAGTCAAATCACTGAGTAACCCTTGGCTCACAGGTGACCTCCTCAGGATGCTAAAAACAAGAGACCACCTATGGGTGCTGGCCAGAAACTCTGGAAAGCAAAACGACATCCAAAACTACAAACGTGCCCGCAATGACTGCACCAAAACCATCTGGCAAATGAAGTCCGCCTACTATAAGCATGCCCTCACAAACTCCTGGGGCAATGGTCGGAAATTCTGGAAGAACATAAAGGAACTCACAGGAAATTCACCCAAAACCCCCCCATCAATACTCAACATCAACGGAACCACAACCCTCAACCCAAAAACCATTGTGGATACCTTTAACAAAGCCTTTACTGACCTCAGCACTGTCTTACCTCAGGACTACTTCAAAGATGGTGTAGCCCCCATGTCTGGAATGAACACTACTCCCACCAGCTCCCCCTGCTTCTACTTCAAAGCAGTCAAGGCTCACCAAGTACACAAATGCATTACCATAGCCCTTGGTAAATCAAGATTCAGTAATAACTCCCTCGATCTCAAAATCCTGTCTCTCACACTTGATGAAGTGCTTAGTCCTCTGACCAGAATTTTCAACCTCTCCCTCAGCCTTAGCCAGTTCCCGGACAGACGGAAATCTGCCACTGTCACCCCAGTCCATAAAAGTGGTGACAAAACTGCCCACGATAACTACAGACCTATCTCCCTACTACCCCTACTCTCCAAGGCACCAGAACACATTGTCTCAGACCAGCTCACAGAATACCTGGATACGTACAACATCCTGTGCAAGCAACAACATGGGTTCCGCAAAGGTCACAGCATCTCCACAGCCCTACTTGAATTCACCGGCGTAATCCACAATGCACTTGATTCCGGTGAACTACTAGGCTCACTCTACATTGACTTAACTAAAGCCTTCGACACCGTCAATCACCACCTCCTACTTGTCCAGCTTCAGAACACTGGGCTGTCAACCGACACCATTGGCTGGTTTAAGAGCTACCTTGAAGAATGGTCCCAAACAGTAAGAATCGCTGATACACTCGGACCCTAGACCGTCCGCTCGGGAGTCCCCAGGGCTCCATCTCTGGGACCCCTCCTCTTCAGCCTATTCTTAAACTCACTCACCGGATAGCTGCCCAGAACAAATAATTTCACGCTGATGATGCTGTGATCCTCACCTCAGACCCTGATCCAAACCAATTACAAAATAAACTTCAGCGGGCCTTCTCCTCCATCAAATCCTGGTTCCTAAATCATAAACTGATTCTCAATCAGAAAAAAAACAAGTCTATGGTCTTTTGCAGCCCCCACAACAAAAACAAACAACTCCACCTTTCCATTGCAACCGAACAAGGAGCCATCCTAGAGCAAACACAATTGTTCAAGTACCTTGGCATCACCTTGATCCCCACCTCTCATACGCTGTCCATATTAGCAATGTGGCAAAGTCTGCCAATGCGAGGTTAGGCATATTATTCCGGCACAGGAAACATCTAACCCCAGAAGCACTGTCAGTGGCCGTCCAAAGTTCCATTGTCAGCATCATAGACTATGGTCTTATCATATATGGGTCTGCAGCTACCACTGCTCTCAAATGTATCGCGACCTCCCTGAATAAGGCCTGTCATCTCATCACTGGCTCACATCGCCATACCCACACTTGTGACCTTTATTCCCAATCTGGATGGCTTCAACTGGACAAACGCATAAAATACCAAACCTGCATCACGGCCAAGAAAATCATAATGAGACTTGCCCCACCTGGTGTCTGTGCCCTCCTTAAGCCTAGACATAGGAATGTCACTACAAGGAGATCCAATTCCCATCTACTACATATCCCACGATGTTGCACGACCCAAGGACAAAGATCATTTGCCTATCGGGTATCCAACTGGCTCAACTCTCTTGGCAGCGACATAGTGACCGCTCCAACACTCAGCTTTTTCAAGTCCAAGCTGTGCCTCTCACTGCTTGTATCCTGCGATTGCCCATCTTAACATTTCCACCGTTCCAGCTGCACATGCCCCAGCACCCAGTACGTAAAATCAGTCTTTGCACCCCTAACACCTTACCTGGCATATTCCCTCGACAAGGCCCACTGGCTGCACTGTCTCCCACCCTCGCCACCTCACCCCCCCATATCTCCACTCCTGCCCCTGCCCTCACCCACCTCCAATACTTCCTCTTACCCCTGCACCTCCCACCCCCTCGATCTCCTACCCTCACTTCTCCCCATCGAACCCCTCCTCCCCTTGTCTTGCTCATAGCTCAAGTCTTTGTACTGGTTATTACATGTCTGTAAGTCAGTGACATTATGTTTGTAACTAAAAATGATGACTGTTGCACACGCTGACTTAGAACTTTTGTAAAAGAGCCTCGGCTCAAAGGTATTGTAATCCTAGATTGAAATAAATAAAATAAAATAAAATCTTCAAGAGCTGTTGCTGAACTCTTGATAGCCCACCCTCCACCAGGATCTCCTTTAAAGAGCAACAGCGAATGAAGATATCTGTGCTATCTCACTCCCACCTATGTCAGATTTGATTTGTACAAGTCTGGGTTTCTCTTATTTTCTGTTTTAAAGTTATTTGCATTTGTTTGATGCAAAAAGTGAAAAAAATACATTTTCTGCAGTTTTTTGCTAATTATAAAAAAACCTAAATGGTGCCTGTAAATGAAACACCACCCACTTTGTAGATCTTTTTGTGCTGAAAACAATGTCATGCTCAAAGTACTATGCTATCATTTTTTGTTTTAAAGCTATTCACATTTGTTTGTCAAAAGTGAAAAAAATTATATTTTGCTGTTATTTTGCCAGTTCTGAAGGTACATGTAAAAGAAACACCACACATTTTGTAAATATTTTTGTGCTGAACAAATGTTGTGCTTACAGTAACATGCTATCATTTGTTTAGTTATTTGCATTTGTCGAAAAAGTGAAAAAAAAATTGAATTTTCTGCTAATTTTTTTCCTAATTATAAAAAAATAAAAGATAGCTATAAATGAAACTCAGCTCATTTTGTAGATATTTTTGTGCTGGACATTCAAATTCACAGTACCATGGTGTCATTTTCATTTTAAAGTTATTTGCATTTGAATACGGTTAGTGCTGCTACTGAAGCTGAACATTCTAAATGAGTTCTGAGTCTTTTGTGACACAACCAGCATGAAAAGATATCCATTGTGACAAACCCAACTTGAATATATGTGATATACTTACATGTGATCTGTGAGATATTTCAAATATCTTCCTGAACAGAGACCCACAGGTGCTGTATAAACAATGCTATTCATCCAGTGGGTAAATAACCTGTTTATTGTTCACTTGGCTACATCACAATCAACTTGACTGACAGCCCATTCTGCCAATCCCACAATGAATCTGCCCTTGATTATCACACAAAACACAGACATTGTATACACAGAACAGACGATGGACTCTGTTCAACTATGTCATTAATTTCCATTCGTGAGGTTGCAGAACTTTCAGAACTCACTTGTAGTTTTGCCACTCATGAGTTATGGTTCCGCCCTTTCACTCATGGAAATAAATGCCATATTTGAACACAGACCATTGTCTATCTTATATTTACATTAAATATCCTACTAATATTGAGTGATTAAAGTTATTTATTTTAAGTCAAAAATAAGTCATTGTTTCTATCTATTCATAGTTGCAGTACCTCTTCTTTTTTATGTTAATTGCACGCATGCTCAAGAAACATGTTGCAGCAGCTTTCTCCACAAGTAGGTTGTGGAGGCACAACACTGTTGTGGGCAATGCCCCCAGAGCATTTAAAGGCTTGTGCAATGTCTCGCAATGCCGTGGCACACTGCTGCTGACACTAGTTCAGCCAGCGTGCCACCAACTTTTAAAAAATTAGCCGCTGCAATCAGGGGCCACCTCGTCATTGCAGCATCAGCCATTTGCTGCAATGAGGGAGTGACCCGTCATTTCAGGGCGGGATCTAGAAGTCCTGATATTGTTTGTGAACATGGCGGCAGTTTGCTGCCATGTTCACAAACAATATTAACCCCCCTACCATGTTTATTTGACAACAGGGGCCCCAATCTCCGTCAGCTTCAGTGCCCCAATGTTAATTTTGCCTACGGGGAAGCCCACTCCCCATCGGCAGTATGTAACCCCCCTACTTTTATTGTCTGCCGAAGGGGTGCCTAATCTCTGTTGGCATAATGTAATACCCCCACCCCCTTTGATGTGTGCCGTTAGGGTGCCCAATCCCCTTGGCTACAGCTGCCCCTAAAGTAAGACTCTGGTGGCATGCTGGGAGCCCACCCCAGTGTGCCACATGCCCCTGTAAAATAAAAATGGTCCGTGACATCTTTTGTTTTTTACCCTGTAAAAGGAAACTGTCCTCGGCGGTCTCCTGCCCCCCACAACCCGCACTCACCCACTGTGCACCCTACCTCCTCACACACCCCACCCCATACTTACCTCCGGAGCTTGGTGCAATGATCTTCGGTGGACCGAGAACACATCTGCACTCTTCAAAGCCGACCACAAACTGAGGAAATGCTGGTAAGCTGTATAATGGAATAAATGTTTTTTTTTCAAATTTTAATGCATATCTCAGTCATTTTTTGGAATTTTGGCACCAAATTTTCAACATGGGGTTTTTGGGACCCCCCTCATGAATTCTGGAACTGTCATGGTGTTAATCAGCCCCGAAAGGTGGTTTTATGGTCACTGCGCAGAATCACCTTTGAGGGCCGATTAATGAAACGACAGTGCCAGTGTTCATGAGGTGGGCTCTCAAAAAGCCTATGTTGCAAATTTGGTGGAAAAAATCCAAAAAATGACTGTTTTACACGCGTGCATTGCATAGTTGCTAAGCACGCTTGTAACTTCGTGAATTTGCAATATTTTCACACCAGATTTTCAATATTGGCATTTTTTTCACACCTCCTTGTGAACAGTACAGCTGTCATTCTTCATATCCTGGCTGAAATGTGTTTTCGCACTTCTGGTGCAGAATAGCACAGTTGCTGTGGGAAATTAGTGTTTGGGACAGATTAAGAAAATGACAGTGACGCTGTTCATGAGTAGAGGCCCTAAAATGCCTATATTGAAAATTTAATGATACTCATCAAATGACTGTATTACGGCGTGCATGCGCAGTTTGCGGGCCTTTCATAACCTCGTGAATGTGTAATATTTTCACTCCAGATTTTCAACATTGCCATTTTCCCATACCTACGTATGAACAGTACAGCTGTCATTTTTCCCATCCTTGCCAAAATGTGTTTTCGCACTTCCAGCGCAGAATAGGGTGGTCGCTGAGGGAAATCACTGGTCGGGACAGATTAAGAAAATGACAGTAATACTGTTCATGAGCAGAGGTCCTAAAGTGCCTATGTTGAAAATTTGGTGATGATAGCCCATCAAATGACTGTGTTACAAGTGTGCGTTGCACACTTTCCACGCACCCTTGTAACTTCGCAGATTTGTAATATTGTCACGCCAGATTTTCAACAGTGGCATTTTTTCACACCTCCTTATGAGCAGTACAGCTGTCATTTTTTACATCCTGACAGAAATGTGTTTTCACAGTTCTGGCGCAGAATCAATCAATCAAAGTCTTTATTTAACCAGGCGATCTCCGTTGAGCAAGCTCATTTTCGAGGTGGACCTGGGTTTGTTAACAAGGAACAAGGGACAATATACATGGGATGCAACACACAAGAAAATAGTAATAATACAAATAAAGTGAGATACAATAATACAGTATATACAAAGTATCAGCAGGTAGCATTGACAGTAGTATATGTTTGGAACAGAAGATACAGCTAGTGTTGGGTAGAACACAATTTTTTGACAAAAGTAAAGAAATATTCATATCAGGTGCACTGAACACAAATAAAACCTAATATAAAAAGATATATAGTGATACGGGATGGTGAATTTAGAGCTGGAACCAGGGTCAAAGGAATGTGGAAGGGACAGATATGGGGGTAGAAAAAGGGGAGAGGGAAGAGTCGATTATAGATGTGATCAGTCTTTTAACAGTAGTAATTAGAGTGTGCTTGGACTTACAGGAGTCACTATTTAGGGTAGGCAGGCACATGACTCCTTATTATGATGTAGATATAGAGATTTAAAAGCTGCTAGGCTGATGGGGTGAGTTAATTTCAAAGTTTTTTTGCAGCTTGTTCCACAGTTGAGGGAGCACAAAGCTGATGGCTGCTCAGGCAATGCGAGATTTTGCTTTGTAAACATAAAGGTAGCTATATGAGTAGCTATATGAGGTGCTTCTCAGGGCATACTTCCCCAGAGCACAAAGGTAAACAGACAGAGATATACTGGGGCAGTTTATTTGAGATAGCTTTGTATGTCCAAACTGCAGCATTTTTTTTTGCCATCTGTAAGCAAGGGATGACCATCCCACTGCCGTGTACAATGCACAGTGGTGGGTTGAGTATGGAAGACCAGTGATAAATCTTATGGCTCTGTGATAAAGTGTATTGAGTTTGGCTAGGGTACCTGCAGGTTCCTGACTATATAGAAAGTCTGAGTAATCCAATAGGGAGAGAAAGATAGTTTGAGCCAGTTTCAGTTTAGCGTCTTTTGTGAGGAGATTATTAATCCTAAAGAACAGACCAAGTCTTTGTCTAAGTTTCTTTGCCACTTCTTCTAAGTGATCTGTGAAAGTAAGTCTATGGTCTAACCAGACCCCCCAAGTACTTGAACTTTGGTACATAGTCCAACCGCTCACCTAGAATGGTAGTGATCTGTGGGAGTGTCCCAGCAATTGCAAGATTTATTGCATTTTGAAGGAGAGAGAAGAACATTGCTTTGTTTTTTTTTTTGCATTTAAGAGCAGTTTCTGGTTTATAAACTGATGTTGTAACAGATTAAATTCATTTTGAACGGCTTTACAGGCCACTTCAGGTGTGGGGCTACTAGCATATAGTACCGTATCATCCGCGAATAGGTGTATTTATGCTTCTTTGATGGGGGCATCTACGTTGTTAATATAAATGGTGAAAAGCAAGGGACCAAGAATGGAACCTTGTGGTACACCTCTCAATAGGGGTTTTGGTGGAGAAATTTCCCCTTCTGCATTTACTTGTTGAAGTTGTCCTGAGAGGTAGTTGGAGAACCATTTAAGGGATAGGAAATCCAAACCAATGTTCCGGAGGGACGACAGAAGCAGTCTGTGATCAACGGTATCGAACGCCTTGCTTAGGTCCAAGAATACTGTGCAAAGTTTTTTTTGTCTAATTCAAGCTGCCAGTCATTTGTCACCTTGGCTAGAGCAGAGATTGTACTGTGCTGTGCTCTAAAACCGGATTGTAACAGGTTGAGCAATTTTTCTGATTCCAGGTACTTCCGAAGCTGGGAGTTCACTATTTTCTCCAGCATCTTTGACAGGATTGGAAGTAGGGAGATTGGCCTGTAGTTATTGAGGTCACTAGGATCTCCTGACTTAAACAAAGGGACCACAAGTGCATTTTTCCAAATGGGTGGTAGGTCACCCTGGGACAAGGATAAGTTGAAGAGATGAGTAATTGGGACAGTGAGGACACAGTAGCCCGACCTTTAAGAAGTACGGGTCAATGAGGTCGGCCCCAGCACTTTTCCTAGTGTCCAGCTGAAGGAGAAGATCTTTGACTTCTTTCAGGGAGGTAGGCTGCAGAGAGAAGGATGGACTGGGGATGGGTTTTTCTTGTGCATCCAATCTAAGTTGTTGGTGTAGAATATTCACGGGAGAGGAGTCAAAGGTTAGCCCTGCAGTGGCAAAAGATTATTGACAGCATCGAGGATAGACAGTCTGTCGGAGATGACAGTATTGTCGATCAATAATTTAGTAGGTAGGGGAATTTACAGTGGTGTGACCTTCAATGTCTTTGATAGTCCTCCAGAATTTGGAGGCATTTCTTGAGGAGCTGTCCAGCTGAGAGCGGTAGAAATTAGCTTTGGCTTCTCTGACCTTTTTAGTGCAGAGGTTCCTCACCCTCCGGAAAGAATTCCAGTAATTTATTAAATTAGTTTTCCTAGCAGTTCTCCAGAGTACATCCCTACTCCACAGAACATCTTTCAGGTCTTCTGTAAACCACCAACAGGATTTGTTTCTGGCACAAACTTTTACTGTGGGTGCATATTTGTTGAGAGCCTCTAGCACAATTTCTGAGAAAATATCATAAGCCGTAGTCAGGGACTTGGCTAGATAGAAGTCCTGCCATCGCATGGAGTCTCTTAGGTCTGATATTTACCCATGGACATCAAAGTTGCGTATGCACCTTTTAAAGGAGAATTTTGGTGCAGTTGTGGATTTAAGAGTGGATCTTACACACGCGATGAAGCAATGGTCGCTAATATCAGAGAAAAAGATGCCAGCATGGGAGAATAAATGGGGTTTGTTAACTAAAATGATATCCAGGAGAGTATTGTTATTAGGGTTGAGCTTGTTAAGATGAGTAGATTAGTTTATTAGCTGTGACAACCCAAGGGAATCACAGAACATTTTAAGTGGGGTGGATGCACTGGAGAGCCAGTCTAAGTTGAAGTCCCTAGTATGATACACTCTGAAGATGCCGAACCCAGGATGTTTCCGAGATGTTTTAACAACTGTAGTCCAGCTGATGGGGGTCTGCAGCATCCTATTATACATAATGAGACACCGGTGGCAATTTCAATCTTTAATGACAAGTTTTCGTATTCTTTTGGGACAGAGGTTGAGTCAATTATGGAGGCAGGGAATTTATCCTTGATGTAAATAGCTACCCCACCACCTCTGATTTGCCTGTCGGCTCTGAACAAAGAGTAGGAGGGGATGTTAACTTCGTTGTTACTGGTCGCTGGTTGGAGCCAGGACTCCGTAATTACCAGAACATCTGGAGCAGTATGACATACCCAGGCCTGAACAGAAGTGATTTTTTTTAATAGGCTACATACATTAACATGCAAGAATGTAAGCCCCTTGAGGCTTTGTAGCTCTGCTAGGGATTCCATGGGTGCCAGAGGGCTTGGATTAAGCTCAACATTTCCTGAGCATAGTAAAAGCAGGAACAAGAGTTTTCTGCAGAGTCCTAGGAGGAGTGTGGGCGGCTGAGTCTTCTTTCGGTTACATGGTTTGTCTGCGGCAGTATAGGAAGTTCTGAGGCTAGTTCCCAGTTTTCCTGATTCTGCATACAATAATATCCTGACTGAGAGAGTCAATGGGAGTAGGGGGGGAGTATGCAGAAGGTAGTGTAGCCCTGTGAGCAGGCTCTAGGAGAGTTCCTGTATGTCAGTGCAGGTGAAGGACCAGCAGCGGGCTAGGGGAAGTTAGAGCACATACAAGTTCTTCAACTTGATAGGAAAAGTCCCGGTTGGACAATGTAAAAAGAGAGCCATTCTCCACTCTAGGAGTTATTTTTTGATTCACGTTCGGGTCCAATATATGTAAGATGAGCAGAGACCAGCATAGAAGCAGATAATATGCCCTCATTATGAGACTATCACCCAATGGGCACTACAAGTGCAGGCAAGAGAAGGGATTCTTAATGGAGGAGAATTTCTTAATCCCTGCAGAATAGTACTATAGGCAGTGGAGCCTGAAGCAGTAATCCTTAAGAACAGCTCCTAGTCAGGCTAATAAGAAAAGAGTTCACCTGACTATAGAGTAGTACTAGGGGCAGAGAGGCTTTGAAGCAAATGTCTTAGCTACTACTCTGGAGCAGACTAAGTACTAGAGAGATCACCTGACCTAAATCAACTGCCTCAGCAAGACAGGATATGCTAGTGAGCAATAAGCAAACCCAGAGTACCAAAATGGTATGCCCCAGCAAGACAGGATATGCTAGTGAACAATAAGCAAACCCAGAGTACCAAAATGGTACGCCCCAGCAAGACAGAATGAGATAAAGCTGCTAGGAGGCTTAGTTGCAAAAAGGGGATGTGAGGAATTGCAGTTGTTGACAGTAAGTAACCGAAAATTGAAACATCAGATAGGAGTGGGCAGAGACTGTGTGCATTTAAAGGAGGCCTGGGAGGGGGGTGAAAAATCAAGAAGAAGTTTGCAGAGCTAGCACTGAATCAGTGCACATAGAGTTGGAGAGAAACTGCAGCAGGGGGGGAATGGTAAGTTATTTTACACAGGCCAAGCAGACAGGCTAAATTAAAATATAGAAATTAGGAGCTGAGTACAGGGATGCAGGCTTACATTAAGCCACATGTCTCGGGTGCTCCTGTCTTAGGTGAGTGAGACCAGCCAATCAGGGAGCTCTACACAGGCATGGAGCCAATAGCGCTACCCTGAGAAGATGCCAAAATTGAAAACAGCAAATTGCAAGTGATGATCTGGTTCAGCGTTCACACAGCCCAGAGAAATCGTGGCAATTTTTCAAGCATCGTACCTTATCTATCTCTTTGGGGGGTGGGTGGATCAGGCTCCTTGCACGTAGAGGTGCTATGGCTGGATCGTGACCGCTGCCCATGGGGGCAAGTGGCATCATATCTATCTCTTTGGGGGGGGGGATCAGGCTCCTTGCACCATAGAGGTGCTATGGCTGGATCATGACCGCTGCCCGTGGTGGCAAGTGGCACCTTATCTATTTCTTTGGGGGGTAGGTTGATCAGGCTCCTTGCACTGTAGAGGTGCTATGGCTGGATCGTGACCGCTGCCCATGGAAGAATAACGTGGTTGCTGTGGGAAATCAGTGTTCGGGACAGATTAAGAAAATGACAATGGCACTGTTCATGAGCAGAGGTCCTAAAATCCCTATGTTGAAAATTTGGTGACGAAACTCCATAACATGACTGTGTTACAAGTGTGCTTTGAACTGTTTCCACGCACCTTTATAACTTTGCAAATTTGTAATATTTTCACGCCACATTCTCAACAGTGGCATTTTTTCACACCTCCTTATGAACAGTACAGCTGTCATTTTTCACATCCTGGCTAAAATATATTTTCGCACTCCTGCCGAACAATAGCACGGTCACTGTGGGAAATCAGTGTTTGGGACAGATTAAGATCGAGCGAGTGAGAGGGGGGAGTAACCAAGCCCAACTGAGCTCTGTCAGGACTGCTGTGGATTTGTTTGTGGGCAGAAAAAGGCCCCAACGCAAGAGCCCAGTACAAAAGGGCAGCCTGCAGCACTGGGAGAAACAGAACAAGAGAGCGAGTGAGGGAGGGGGAGTGAGCGAACTCACCGGAGCACTGTCAGGACTGCTGTGGATTTCTTTGTGGGCAGAAAAAGGCATCAATGCATGCAGGAGCCCCGTACAAAAGGGCAGCTTGCAGCGCCAGGACAAACAGAATGAGCGCATGAGAGAGAGAGACTGAGCGACCTCAACAGAGCTTTGTCGGGACAGCTGCGGTTTTCTTTGTGGACAGACAAAGGTGCCAACGCAGCCAGGAGCCCCGTACAAAAGCGCAGCCTGCAGCACCAAGAGAAACAGAAGGAGCAAGTGACAGAGCGGTAGTGAGCGAGCTCAGCGGAGCTCTATTGTGACTGCTGTGGATTTCTTTGTGGGCAGAAAAAGGCGGAAACACAGGCAGGAGCCCAGTACAAAAGGCCAGCTTGCAGCACCGGCAGAAACGTAAAATGAGTGACAGAGAGGGGGAGGGAGTGAGTGAGCTCAATGGAGCTGTGTTGGGACTGCTTCATATTTCTTTGTGGCCAGAATGAGCTCACAACGAGGCAGGAGCCCAGTACAAAAGGGCAGCCTGCAGCGGTGGGAAACACAGAATGAGCGAGACAGAGAGGGAGAGTGAGTGAGCTCAACGGAGCTCTGTTGGGACTGCTGCAGATTTGTTTGTGGGCAGAAAAGGGCAGCAATGCACGTAGAACCCCAGTACAAAAGGGCAGCCTGCAGTGGTGGGAAAACCAGAATGAGTGAGTGAGAGAGAGGGGGAGTGAGCGAGCTCAATGGAGCTCTATTGTAACTGCTGAAAATTTATTTGTGGGCAGAAGAAGGCAGCAACGCAGGCAGGAGCCCAGCAGAAAAGGGCAGCCTGCAGCACCGGCAGAAACGGAATGAGCGAGTGAGAGAAGGGGAGTGGGTGAGCTCAACGGAACTTTGTCGGGACTGTTGCAGATTTCTTTGTGGCCAGAAAAAGGTGCCAACAGAGGCAGGAGCCCAGTACAAAAGGGCAGCCTGCAGCGCCAGGAGAAGCAGAATGAGTGAGTGAGACGGGGGGGTGAGTGACCGCAACGGAGCTTTGTCGGGACAGCTGTGAATTTCTTTGTGGGCAGAAAAAGGTGCCAACACAGGCAGGAACCCAGTACAAAAGGGCAACCTACGGCGCCGGGACAAACACAATGAGCGAGTGAGACGGGGAAGTGAGCGAGCTCAACAGAGCTCTGTCGTGACTGCTGCGGATTTCTTTGTTGGCAGAAAAAGGTGGCAACACAGGCAGAAGCCCACTACAAAAGGCCAGCCTGCAGCTCCAGGAGAAACAGAATGAGTGAGTGAGAGAGGAGGAGTGAGCCACCTAAACGGAGCTCTGTCAGGACAGCTGCAGATTTCTTAGTGGGCCGGAACAGCTGCCAACGCAGGCAGGAGCTCAGTACAAAAGGCAGCCTGCAGCGCCAGGAGAAACAGAATGAGTGAGTGAGAGATGGGGAGTCAGCCACCTCAACGGAGCTCTGTCAGGACAGCTGTGGATTTCTTAGTGGGCAGAAAAAGCTGCCAATGCAGGCAGGAGCTCAGTACAAAAGAGCAGCCTGCAGCACTGGGAGAAACAGACTGAGCGAGTGACAGAGGGGCACTGAGCGAGCTCAACAGACCAATGCAATCAACATTCGGCATTGACAAATGCTTGTTATTACAATCTAGCCATGCAAAAAATAGATTCCAGACTTTGTCAGATTTGTCATATATCTATTCTTAACTACTGTATATGTGTCATTCTTTCATTTAGTGCTGTAGTGGACACATATTTAATAGAGTCATTTACATCTAATAAAGTTTTTTTTTCTTTCCATTTAGATAAGAGCAATATTTTGAGACACAGTGCTGCCAGCAGTAACCATTTTTCTCCTCCTAAGACTAAATAGAGAAGTACAGTAGTATCTCCTAGTATGGTTTAGAATTAATATGTTGGTTTAGTACCTGTGTAGCAATTGTAAGTGGTGACCAGCAGTCCGACAGCATGTGAAGTAGATTTGCATGCTTTAAACTACATCTCCAACATTCATCTTCTTCCATCAGTCCCATTTTAGTGAGTTGCTGTGGCATATAATGCTATCAGTGTATAATTTTATATTGGATCAGCTTGCTTTATATGTTCATATTCATCTTGTATGAATTTTTCCACATAAGGTTCCAGGCCTGCTGTGATATTGTACTTTCTGAATCTTTCTCCCATTGTTCTTTGGCTGTTATGGTTAGGTCAGTTTCTGTATTCAGTTGCAGTTTATACAGTTTACCAGCTCCTAATTTAATTCTTGCTACTACTAATAATGTTTGCCATTTCTTATTTATATCATTATATGTTTTATTGTTCACAGTTCTCTCTATAGCAGTCCTTAACTGTAAAAGTTGGTAAAATTGGGAAGCTGGCAGGGAGTACTTGTGGCTCAGATCTAAGAAGGTGTACAATATCCCACTATCTGGATGTAAGGCATCTCCTGGATATTAAATCCCTGTTGTTTCCCATTCCTTGTTTTTCAGTGGCCTATGATTGTATTGAACTAGCAGGTTATCCCATAAGGGCATTATTTCACAGGTGACTGTTGTGCATCCAACATTTTATTATAATGAGATGTTATTTTTGACAATGTCTTAATCCCAAGGTGGGACATTCTTTTTTTAAATTCAAAATGTTATTAAGATTTTCAAGTAGTGTACAAGGAGCAGAATATAAGTAAATAAAAAATACACAAATATATAAGCAACAAATATATGAATAAATATTAAAACATAAGTCAAACTTCTGCACCATAAAGTATAGGTTGTGTGAATAAACTCTAACCCTAACTAAATGTTGTACTGTCTGCTATTTTATCATTTTTTAATTTTATTCCTTGATAACTGTGTAAGGCCCACTAGGCACAAATGCCTGTTTTCAGGGGTGACCCGGGAGCACTGGGCGGTTAAGTGACTTGTTCAGAGTCACACAGTATGCAAGTGGAGGTTCGGGGAATCAAACCAGGTCTGTCTGCTGGATGTACCAAGCTCATTCACAGCTCATTACTTTAACCTCTAGGCTACTGTTAGTGTAAAACAAGGAAATTAAAAGAAAATACTACATAGAGCACTATTATGGATTAGGTCGGAATTCCAAGAAAGGACCCCAAATGGACTGAAACATCTCAGCTTTGTCAGGTAACATATAACTGATTCTTCCATTATTCACAAGAATTCCCAGAAAGTCGAACCACTCCTTTATTGTAGGTGACTTTTTTGTTTCCATTTTTATAGGATCAATCTTTTAAAGGCTATGGATATTGACAAAATCAAATATGTTGCATACTTTTGCAGAACAGCTGCTACAGAGGTGTAACCCCTTGTTACCCGGGGTTACTAGAATCCCAGTAAGACCTAGTGGTAGGCAGGGAAGGCAGCTTGTGAAACTCCAGTTAAATGGGTTTCACACTGTCTCACTCTGTTCTCAGTCTCAGCTGAGACTGAGTGATGACATCACTAATAGAACTGTCACAGCTGCATAAGCCACATTGGAATCTGCATCAGAGGGAGTTAGATAGAACGCTGGGAGTTTTCAAAGTAGTCAGTCTCCAGTTTGCCTTCAAGTAGGAAGGTTCAGTCTGCAGTTTGTTTTTTTAAGTGGGAAGGAGTCAGTGTCAAGTGGTGGAGACCGCTGTTCGGGTCCCAGTGCCCCTACCTCCGGGGGGATGTAAAGATCCCCATGCAGATTCCTGGGGCAACCCTCTTAATTCTGCCAGGAGAAAGAAAAAGCTGCCTATTCATTTCAGCCTTAGTTTTGGAAAGTTGTAAGATTTGTGATTCGCCTGTGGGGCACCTGCAACAAAAGGATGAGTGTTTGCTCTAACATGAGAGGGCGGCAAAAAATGTGTTTCTTCAGCCTGGGACATGTGAGGAAATCTAGGAATTGAGCTACAATTTGGGAAGCATATAGGACTAGGTCAAACAAATGGAGTAGTGTCAAATGCTAGAGTGCTGTGTGAATTCAAGTAATATTGTAGAGGGGATGCGACAGTTCATCTACCATTTAATCTACATTCAGAAGTTTCAGTTTTCCAGAGAGATGGCCGGGTATGGGCTGTGGGAGCTGGAGGTGGGCAAACCCCCCATCTTTAGTAACCAGGTCAACCTCTACGGATTTCTGCTGTGGTTGCTACTTTGCCTCATGCACTTGGCCAGTGATGAGGGGAGTACCCAGACGTGGGTTGCAAATGGGAAATCTCTCTAGGAGTCGCAGACTCTAAGTGGTGTGGGGAGCCACAACAAGTGTAAAGAAAAATTCTCTTCCTGAGATGGGAGGCATAAGAGGTAAGGAGGAAATCTCTCTAGGAGTCACAGACTCTAAGTGGTGTGGGGAGCCATGACAGGATAATTGGTTCATTCTTCCAATGGACTGTGGATCAAGTGGCCAGCAGGGGAGCCGGGCCAGTCGGGCTGTGTACCCAAAGCTCGTGCAAGTCTGGGCTGTGTGCCTGGTTGGTCCAGAGCCTAATAAACAGTATAATTGGTTCATTCTTCAAGTGGACTGCATTGTAGTCTCTAATCTGCATTACCAGTAAATGTAGCCCCATGGGGGTTCGTCTATGCTTTGTTGTGTTCAGCTAGTTTGTGAATAAAAGCCACACTATAGAATCCCATTCCTGGTTCTGGACATTACAGTTATTGCTTCCTGTGTTCAGATTTACTTGGGTGCCCCCTGTGCAGAGTAGCCAAACCTAGGTCCCCCTGTGCCAAGTAACCTCATCCTCCCCGAACCTAGGTCCCCACCAGGTACTGCTGTCAGCGCCAACAGCATGCCACCTGTCATTTTGGTAAAAAGGGAGGGATGAGGGGTTACAGAGGTATCACCCAATACAAATAACATAAGGGAAAGGGAATATTGACCCTGTATTGTTTGACGGTAAGAATGAATACTTTTCCAGGATTTGTTGATCTCAAGCAGTACCAAAATATATGGCTTAACTCAGTTTCTGCACAACCACATTTCCAGCACCTATCCCCTGTTGAAAGGTCTAGTTTCTTAAGTTGAACTGGGGAATAATAAAAATAGTGCAAGACTTTAAATTGGATTAACCTTCCCTGAACTTCCCTGGAAGAAGTATATGCATTTTCACATAATCTGGACCAGGTTTCATGCGATATTCTCATTTTAAAACCTTTTTTCCCTGTTTACGTCCAGCCAGATCTGTTAACATCACAATATGTTATAGGTCTGTTGGTATAGCTGGCTCTTATTTTGAGATGAACCACTTTTAAAGAGTTGCACCACTCCATGTTGTCCAGAGGAATATTTTTAGCTAAAGTATCCCTGAGCTGCAGATATAAAGAGAACTGATACTTATGAATATTGAATTTTTGTTTAAAATTGGTGAATGATATCAACTGATTTGGGCTATCCAATAGATCTCGTATTGTTCTAACCCTTTTTTCCCCATTCCAACGTCTCTATTTTTTTCCCATCAAGGGTGATGGCCAGATTATCCCAAAGTGGCATGTACTGTAATGGCAGGGATTTTGCATGTCTGAGAGCAGTACATTTCTTTTAAACCAGTATTGTAATGGTTATGGGAGGGTGGCTAGATAACTTTTTGTGTAAAGGTATGAACACAAGAGCTGTTAAATTCAAAGGCTTAACTAAGGCATTTTCTATTTTGGCCCATAAGAGAGAATTTGCAAAATCTAAAAATGTAAACCAAATTGCCGCCTGTTTACGTCTGAAGGCTAAGAAATATTTCTGCCACCAAGAAAGAGCGAAACCACTGTCATTCCTTGGGGCCCTTAGTTTTCTAATAGCTATATGCAGAGGTTTATTATTCTATAGAAAAGAAGCTATTAATCTGTCTAGTTTATTAAACCATGGACCCTTAATATTCGTAGGGAGACTATTTAATATATAAAAGACTTTGGGGACAATAATCACCTTGATGGAATTTTTTCCTCATAATGATAAATTTATTTTGGACCATTTCTCTAGCTTAGAAGACTCCTCTTTTATAACTTGTGTTACATTATAGGTTTTATATAACCATTTTGTTTTGCTTTTGGACCACATGCTGATGCAGCGCCTTGTTTTTGTTTTTTACAAATTATAGGTGGTAGTTTTTTCAATTGAGTCAAAACCTTTCATTCCTAGATAAATTATACCTTCTTGTGCCCAGGTAATTCTGTGATCTCTATTCAGTCTGTTTTCTTCAAAGGTAGCGTTAGAAAGCATAATGCCCTCTAATTTAGAGCAATTAACAAATAGGCCAGGTAGCAATCCAAACTCCTGGAGTAAGGGTTTTAAGTTCTGCAGGGAGAAGTGTGGCTGGATCAAATTTAATAGTATGTCATCCGCCAATGCAAATACTTTATTAGAATAGTGACCTAATTGTACCCCTTGAATTCTGTTCAAATTCATTGTTCTTTAAATCAAGGGTTCTATGGCTAAGACAAATAAATGGGGAGAAAGTGGACATTGTCTCGTGCATCTGCGGAGACAAACATGGTTAGAGATCTTGCTGTTGGTTACAATGGAAGCTCTTGGACTTTTGTAAACAATAGAAATCCATTGTCTTAATATAAGGACAGAATTATATGCACGTAACACACTGTCCAGATAACCCCATTCCAGGGAATCAAATGCCTTCCCTATATCTAACAAAATTGCTATGGTAGGAAATAGTTTCTGTTGATTTATTTGCGCAGCCCATATAACTGAAAATAGCTTACAAAACTTATCTGAAGCCTGTCTACACTGCATACAACTTACCTGTTCTTTCCCAACAATGTTGTGCAAAACTTGTGTTAGCCTGTTTGCTAAAACCTTTGTAAGTATTTTGTAATTGAAATTTAGCAAGGAAATAGGCCTATAGTTAGAACATTCTGTATGATCATTGCCATGTTTGAAGAATTTTGCAGCATAGTTGTTAAATGTGTACAGATAATGGGCCGAAGGTGTTTATAAATTTCTTAAGGGAGGCCATCAGGGCCTGGAGTGTTTCCCTTAGGTGCCTTATTAATAACCTCACAGATACACAGACACACAGAAATGTGATGGCAGAGAAAGGCCCCATGGCCCATCTAGTCTGCCCAATGCCCTACCTTCCCCCTTCTGTTATGTTTCCACCCTCTTTTCCCAACCCCTTAAATCTATGCCAAGCCCTCTTGAACCACTCCACCATTTCAGCTGCCACTACCTCCTCCAGCAGCTTGTTCCAGGCCTCCAACACCCTCTCCATGAAAAGCTGCCCCCTGACATTACCTCCGTATTGCCCATCTTCCAGTTTGAGGCTATGTCCCCTCGTGTTCGCCCCCTTCTTCAACTTGAACAAGCTGTCACCCTCCACCTTATTTATTCCCTTCAGATACTTAAAGGTCTCAATCATGTCCCCTCTCTCCCTCTTAGTCTCCAGAGGGTACAAATTCAGCCCTCTCAATCTTCTCTCATAGGGTGCATCCTGCATCCCTCGTACCATTTTGGTTGCCCTTCTCTGTACCCTCTCCATCAACTCAACATCCCTTTGTAGGTGAGGCCTCCAGAACTGCACCCCATACTCCAGATGTGGCCTGACAATGGTTCTGTATAATGGCATTAGCACCTCCCTCTTACTGCTATTAAAACCCCTAGCAATGCAGGCCAACATTCCATTTGCCTTTCCCACTGCCCTGCTACACTGGCTGCCCACCTTGAGGTCACGCGATGCCATAATCCCCAGGTCCCTTTCTGTTTCCCTTTTCCTTAATCACCACCTCCCCAAGGAAGTAAGTTTCCCTCCTATTCCTCCTCCCCAGGTGCATCAGCGAGCACTTTTGTGCAATAAACTTCAATTTCCAGGTGTCAGACCACCTCTTCAGCCTCTCCAGTTCCCGCCTCATGGCTTGCACCCCACTAGGTCAATCCACCCTATTGCAGACCTTTGTTTCATCTGTGAACAGGCACACCCATCCCTCCAGACCCTCCGCTAGGTCACTAACATAGATGTTAAAGATTATTGGTCCTAGCACTGACCCCTGTGGCACCCCACTGGTCACCGCCCATTCCCTGGAATGTGTCCCATTTACCACCACTGTCTGACTCCTTCCCCTTCAACCAGTTTTCCACCCACCTGGTGATCTGTGGTCCACCCCTAGTCTTTCCAGCTTATGCACCATTCCACCATGCGAAATGGTGTTGAAGGCCTTATTGAAATCCAGATAGGCCATGTCCACTGCTCCTTCCTGGTCCACTATCTGTGTCACCCCATCAAAAAACTCTATCAGGTTAGTCTGACAGGACCTTCCCTTGGTGAAGCCATGCTGCCTGTCATCCTGCATGCCATTCATCTCCAAGTATTCTATCAACCTGATCTTAAGTAGTGTTTCCATTATCTTCCCCACCACCGAGATAAGACTAATGGGACAGTAGTTTTTGACCTCGTCCTTCTGGCCCCCCTTATGTAGTGTGACCACATCTCCCCTCTTCCAGTCCATTGGCACCACCCCGTGACCAAGGACAAGTTAAACAGCCTCACCAGATGCAGTGCCAGTTCATCCTGCACCTCCTTGAGAACCCTTGGGTGTATTCCATCAGGCCCCATTGCCTTGTCCACCTTAAGTCTACCCAGCTCTTCCCTTACTCCTTCAGCTGTGAATTCTGCCACACTCACCTGCCTGTGGCTGTCACCATCCCCATCCCGTTCTGGTCCATTGCTCTCTCTTTCCTCCATGAAGATTGAGGTGAAATAGCTATTTAATGCCTCTGCTTTTTTGAAATCCCCTTCCAGTATTGTTCCACTTCGGCCCCTTATCCTTCCAGTCCCATGCTATGCCTTCCTCCTTTCTCCAACATACCTAAAGAAGTTTTTGTCCCTCCCTCCTTGCCTGCTTCGCTAGCCTCTCCTCAGTGGCCTCCTTAGCCCTCCTTATCTTTTGCCCTGCCTGCTTCTTTTTTCCCTGTAGGTTTCCCTGTCCTCATCCTTTTGTGTCCTCCTGTATCTCTTGAATGCTCTGTTCTTCTCCTTGACCCCTAATGCCACCTTTCTAGTGAACCAAAGAGGTCTTTTCTGTCTTCTATTCTTTTTTAACCTTCTTATACACGAGTCGATGGCTTTAAATACCCCTCTCTTGATGGCTGCCCATAATTCCTCCACCCTCTGCACATCCCCTATCTCAACAGTTCTTCCCTAACTACCTTCCTCATTCCATGAAAGTCAGCTTTCCTGAAGTCCATTACCTTGGTTCTCATCCTAACCCTCTCCCTGCCCGCTCTCACCCTGAACCTGACAGCCCTGTGGTCACTGGTGCCAAGCTCTTCCCCCACCTCCACCTCCTACACACTGTCTCCATTTGTGAGGACCACATCCAACAGATTTACACCCCTAGTGGGCTCACTGACCCTTTGTTGCAGGAATTTGCCCTGAAGAGCCTCTAAGATGCTCCTGCTCCTTGCAGCGATTGCTGTCTGGGCCTCCCAGTTGATGTCCGGAAGGTTTAAGTCCCCAACTAACACAATTTCCCCCTTTCCATGCCATCTTCGCTACTGATTCTACAAAGTGTCTATCCCCTTCCTCCCCCTGCATAGGAGATCTATAGACTACCCCAACGTGCAGATTTTCCCCGTCCCCTGTCTAGGGTGACCCACATTATCTCTGTTCCCCCCTCCTCATCCTACCCTTCCATGGCTCCAATCCCTTCCCTGACATATAATGCCACCCCTCCCCCCCTTCCCTCCCAATCCTTCCTAAACAAATGATACCCTGGGATCACCGTCTCCCAGGCATGGTGCTCATTCCACCAAGTCTCATTCACTGCTACAATGTCTAGGTTCTCTTCCATAATGGTGGCCTCCAGTTCTCCTATTTTGTTCCTCAGGCACCTGGCATTTGCAACCAAAGCCCTCCAACATGTAGCCCCATCCCGTCCTTCCCTGCTGCTAACTGTCCCCTTGATGAGTGTTGTGACTTGGGGGGGGGAGGCTGATAGCCTGTCTGCTCTGCCTCACATAAGGATGGCCCTGTCCTAGCCCCCCTTCTTTAGTTTAAATTGAACTTCCTTGCCATGAAGTCCCCCAGTTTACTCTTTAGTGCAGCTGCCCCTGAAGAGCTCAGGTGCAACCTGTCTTGGGCATACAGCCCCTCCTCCTCCCATGTACAGCCCCAGTCACCTATCCAGCCAAACCCCATCCGACTGCACCAACCTTGTAGCCAATTGTTGAATGCCCTTATCTTCTCCTTTCTGGGTGTGCTCGCTCATGGTACTGGCAACACCTCAGAGAAGGAAATGGAACCTCTTGCATAGAAATGGGTTTGTCAATAGCTTGTTGTTCAAGATCTCAAATCATGGGTAAAGAAGCCCTCTTTAAAAAATCATTTACAGACGCTGCATTAAATAAACCTTGTGATTTATAAAGTTTATCATAAAAATCTTTAAAACTTGTATTAATAACTTTCAAGTCATAAGAAATACTGTAGTTCCCTTACTATCTTTAATTCCATTACTAGTCTTTGAATCTGCCTTTTTTTGAGACAGTAAGCTAAGAGCTAACAAGCTTTTTCTCCTGCTTCCCAATATGATTGTTTCATGCAAAACAAAGCATGTTCAAGTTTAGCAGAATGAAGCTTATTAATTTCAAATTTTATCTTTGTAATCTGATGCAAGAGGTCCTGTTTCTAAGAGTTTTTTTTTTATTCTGTCATCAGGTGATCCAGTTTAGACTCCTTATCTGTCAGGTTTTTCTGTCTGTCCTTTTTCCTTGAGACAAAACCAATAATCCTACTCCTAACATAAGCTTTAAAAGTTTCCCCAAAGCATTTGAGCGGAAACCTTACTATTGTTATTAATATCAAAGTAGGAGGTATCCTCCTCTGAGTTCCATGTCTTAAAACTTAAAAGGTATCAAATCATTTGTTTCTGGATCTGTTCTTAAAAGGACCAACACGGCACCTACAACATTTTTTTGCATTATGGAAAATACCGAAATTTGCCACAGGACATGGCAGTTGCATAACATTAAGAAGAAACTAGCACAGCTAGACAGTGACATCTACTTTTTATCCCAGTGCAAAAGGAATAACATAATCCCTAAAGGTCTAGCTATTTGGAATCCACTGAGAAACACAGATAATTCTACATATGCTGAACAACTTTGTCGTAGGACCTCTGAGAAATTGAGAAATCACAGAATCCACAGCTCATATGCCAAAAAAGCATTTTTGAAGAAACAGTTTAATGAAATAGCTACTACACTAGAGAGGATGTCTGGTGAGCCTATTTCAGACATCTTGCATGAGATAGACATGAACTACCAAAGAACCTTAAGAAAAGCCATGCTCATTAAAAACCGGAAGTTAGATGCCCTTCAACTTACCAAACTTCCTAACAACCATGAAGAACAGAACAGAGTACTGAACAACTAAGCCACACAGATGGGCACCTTTCAGTTGTTAATTTGTCCACCCACACACTGACTACTGTGGAATTAAATGTACTTTCTAAGGGCCTCAATTTCTGCTCAACTAAACCACTGGACAGAATACAGTTTTGTGGTGAAATTGAGGAATACTTCCGCAGATTGAGACTCAGGGAATTTTTTCATGGCAGAGAAGACATCACAGACAGGGAAGAAATCACAAACAGTAAAAATACTATGGATAAGAAAAAGAAACCATATGAGTTTACCCCATCAAGTGGCCGTAACAAGAAACTGGACAAATACATTAATTGCTTTCGCCAGAGAGTTACTGGTGAGATTCTTAATAGACAGAAACAGGCCCACTACAACCTCTCTCCATTGGAACGGAGGGCTATACAAACACTAAAATCAAACAATAACATTGTCATAAAAAAAGCTGATAAAGGCTCGGCAGTGGTGATATTGAATCGGGAAGAATACATTACAGAAGCCAACAGGCAGCTAAGTGACCTTACTTACTACAAAGTACTGGGAAGTGACCCAACTACAGAATATAAAAGAGAACTACAGAAGTTAATTGAAATATTTCCAGAGCATGTCCAAGACAAACTAAAGGACCTCATTCCCAGTGAACCTAAGCCAGGGACATTCTACATGTTTCCTAAAATCCGTGAGCCTGGTAATCCTGGTAGACCCATAGTCTCTGGTAATGGCACCCTGACAGAGGGGATATCAGGGTTTGTAGAAGCTATGTTCAAACTGCTGGTTATACAAAGGGATAGTTACATCAAGGACACTACTCATTTCCTGCATAAACTTTCTGGTTTTAAGGACTTACCACCTGATACCCTTTTAGCCACGGTGGATGTAACCTCCCTCTACACTAATATTCCACACACAGATGGAATTTCAGCCTGCCTCAAATACCTGCATGACAAAGAACTGGACCCCAACATTGACCCTGGAGTTGTGGGTAAACTCACTGAATTCATTCTGACACATAACAACTTCAGCTTCAATGGTAAACATTATGTTCAAACTGTGGGAACCACAATGGGAACCAGGATGGCTCCTCAGTATGCTAATCTTTTTATGGTGAATTTGGAGGAGGATTTTCTAAGGCACTGTACACATAAACCACTCACTTATTTCCGTTACATTGATGATTTGTTTATAATTTGGACAGAGGCACTGACACATAAAGATTTTCACCAGGAACTTAATAACCTCACCCAACTATAAAGCTTTCCTAGAATATTCTGCCACAAGTGTACATTTTCTGGATACCACTGTCACTATTAAGGATGGTACCTATATACCTGTCTTTACAGGAAACCAACAGACAGACAGAGATACTTACACAAGAAAAGTAATCACCCGAGCCACACAAAGAAATCTGTTATATATAGTCAAGCACTTCAGTATCACCGCCTCTGTTCAAATGAGAAAGACAGAGACACACATCTGGCAATGTTGAAAAACACCTTTATTGAGCAGGGACACTTGTCCAGAGAAATTGACAGAGCAGTAGAACGTGCAACACAGGTCCCGAGAGAACAGGTACTGCAATATAAGGAACGGATGACTACCAACAGAATACCCTTAGTAGTCACATACCATCCTGACCTTGAACTCCTACGTAAGATTATTAAGGATCTCCATCCAATAGTTAGTGAGGATGAAACCCTTAACTGTATTTTTCAAGAACTCCCACTACTATCTTTTAAACAACCACCTAATTTAGCCAACTTGATTATTAGGAGTCAACTTGAACCGGAACAGAACACCATGACATCATATGGTACACGACCCTGTCATCAATGCACATGTAAGACATGTAACCTCATTTCCACTTCAGACTGTGTGCTTACATCACAAAACAGACTATTCAGGATACAGGGGAATTATACATGTACATCAAGTAATGTGGTCTGTTTTATCCAATGCAAGAAATGTCCTCACACAGGTTATGTGGGGGAGACAAGCGAACAACTGCGTACTAGAATGAATTCACATAGACATTCTATTAATCACAAGATGATTGAGAAACCAGTAGCCCAGCACTTCTCCCAGGATGACCACTCAATCTCAGATATGTCCATGATGGTCTTAAAAGGACATTTCAACAGTACACAACAGAGACGGGCTTCTGAAATTAGACTTATTTTACTTCTCAATATGGTGGCAGTTGGATTGAATATTGATGTTGGTTACATGACACATTATTCCACTTAAACTTACACAGACCTTTACTTTAAAAGATGGACATAAACACTTTAGTTCTTCAGCGGACCTTTGATTTTGTAAGTTTATGGTTATCTACATTGTTGACTTCTCACCTTAACACTGTGGTGAGTGCGTTTGAGTGTGTGTGTGTGTGCGTATACTGATGTATGTACATATGTGTGTGTTTTGTGTGTGTTTGGTGTGTGTTGTGTTTTTGTGTGTTGTGGGTATGTGTGTGTGTGTGTGTTTTGTTTGTTGTGCGTGGTGTGGTGTGGTGTGGTGTGTGTGGAATGTGTTTGCTATATTTGTTGTGTGTTGTGGTTGTGTGGGGTGTGCAGGTGTGTGCACGTGTGTTGTGTGTGTGTGAGGTGTGGTATATGTACACACATATGTGTGGGTGGAGCGTGGCATGGGGCAATTATTATGTGGCTAGGACACTTAGTCTTCACATATAGTGTGCATTTATTTCCTTATATTAGTTGTCAGTGGTTGGATTACACACTGTCACATTTTTAACTGCTCATATTAAGATGCATATCTCATTTACTTGGGGGTTCATAAAAGGTGTAATTCCTTTGGGTTTTCATTTAGATTGCTTAGACGGATTCTGTGCATTTTTTGTTATACACAGACTCTGTGTTGAAATCTGCACTTATAAGGCTCATGGTCTCGTTTTCTTGGGGGTCCTTGACAAGTATTTTTTTATTTGGCACTTACACTTACAAGTGATACTTTCATGCATCATGTTTATATGTGTAGGTTAATTTGAGGCTTGTTTTCAACTTGCAGTTATACCTAATTTCAGGATTTTGTCTCATTATCTGTCCTTTCATATACCAGGACAATTGGAATGTAAGTTGTAAGCTCATCTTACATGTGTTAAAAGAATGCCACTCAAGTTTTTTTTATCACTAGAATGCTTTCTTGGCATACTGAGACATTTTAAATTTTATGTGACAAGAACTCTCTGGCTGTAGAGAATTCTTGATAACCTTTGCCCTTCTGAGGCTCCTCAGTTAAAGGCATACTGGTGTTAATTAGCTTCTCTGACATAATCTTCTATAATGTTTTAAATGTATATGTTAAACCAATGAGAATTATTTCTGCTTTTTCTATATAATCTGGTGTTAATAGTATGGGATATTTGAAAAAACTGCCACAAAGCTTCTGAAGAAGGACCTGGTTGGTTCGAAAGCTAAAGCACTTTGTTCTTTTCTGTAACATCCATGTTGGTCCAATAAAAGGTACCAAATCATTTGTTTCTGGATCTGTTCTTAAAAGGACCAATACGGCACCTACAACATTTTTATGTCTTAAAACTGGGATCCTGTAACAGATCAGGGTTAAATTTCCATATAAACTACTAGCATATTTATATTTAAGTAGAATGGAAGTTTTCAGCAAACTATGATCAGAAATGGTTATGTTTTCATTGTCACTATTAGTAACCACATTACATAAATCCAGAGGAAAGAAAAAAATAATCTAGTGTGCTAAAAAAAAAAAACATGTCTAACTGAATAAAAGGAATATTTTCCCTGGGGATCTTCTAGTCTTCAAATGTCTGGAAGACCTAGATCTGTTAAAATGTCTGGAGGGCTTGTCTAGATTTGGTGGCTGTAGCTGAATGCTTGGAAGTGGATCTATCTATGAGATGGTCTATGAGAGAGGGAAAACCTGGGCAGACTGGGTGGCCAAGTGATACTTTTCTGCTGACAAATTCTGTTTTTATGCTCCAGCTTTCACTAAGCCCAATCCAGATGCTGTCACTAAACATCACTCAATGCAGAACAGATGGCAGAAGCAAGAGTGCCGAGTGCCTTTTTTAAAAGAAACAAACAAAACACTATGCATTTGTATAATATAAATGAACAGCATATATTTTTCTGATAAATAAAAGAGAAATAAAGTCCTTCTGTACTACAAGTGTTACATCAATAAGTATGATTGCCTCTGGCGGTAAAATGGTGAGGGAGACAAGCTTAAAATTAGACATCCAAGAAATAAACCAGATAATGCAGTTAGCAAACATGGCCACACAATCAGTTATGGTGTATAATCAGAATAACAGCAGTAAGAGATTTTAACTACACACTGGCAAAGCAAAAAAAAAGAAAACCTCAAACCAATCAATCCCACAACAACACATGTTTAGTCATTCAGCTTGAAATGGATTATGTTGACGTCACCTCTGTAGTTGTACTATTGTCAATTCGTATACTGAGGTTAGCTTTTCTTGCTAACTTCTGACAGTATTCAAAGCTTGTTTGCTGGATCCATTTAGTGGTGTTTCTCTCTGGGTGGAACACAATGGTGTAACATTTCCAGAGAAACAAACACACCAGGTAGCTGAAAGCAGACAAAAGAATTGCAGTGATCTGTAAGATGTCAGCCACGTCATCATTCATCGTAACGAAGACTGGAATTACCATTAGCCAAACTGAAAAGAAGATCAGCATACTGAATGTGATGAGGTTGGAATCGTTGAAGCTGGAGGGAAGAGTTTTGCTCTGGACTGCACAAGCACAGGATGCCAGCGCTAACAGACACAAATACCCAATGGCCAGACCAAGCCAAAGCTGGGAATTGCTGTAACAGATGACATTGAAGTATGCTTCACCAGCTGGAAATACTTGGCGAAGTTCTTTGGGCTCCACAGTTATCCAACAGATACAGATGAGTGCCTGGATCAAAGGGCCTGTCACAATGATCACAAGGTGTGAGTTAGTCTGGAATTTGGAGGGCCTTCCAGTGGGGTTGGCAAAGGCTCTCAGCACCCTATAGCTCTTAGCCAAGATGCTGGAAAGGCTGAGGGAGAAGCATAATCCAAAAAGCGGTAAACGGAGTTTGCATATCCAGTTGGTTGGTTCACCTATAAAGAGCAGTGTACTCATAAAGCTGAAGAAGAGACCCAGAAGGTTGCAATAGAATATAATGCCCCCTTCAGTTTTTACAATAGGTGTGTCAAAGTGTTTCTTGTAAATAACCAGCACAAACCCAGTGAGAATACCTCCAGTTATGATGAACAGAACAAACATGATCGCCAGGGGGCTGTACCAGTAGAGATACCTTTTTGTCTTGTTTAAACAACTGGCACTTCCTGAATTGGACCACTGGGTGATGGAGCAATTCTGACATTCTGTTCCTGTGAACAAAACCCAAAACAACATTACATGTCTTTCTTTAAAGAAGCCAGATCAACCTAGTCCATAACTAGCCCATATACAGCTTTAATTTGATTTGATTGTTAACCAGACTGGCTTAATGAGCTAAAAGTCTGCTTTCATGGGTAACCTGGAGCAGCAATGCCAAGGTACAAATTATATAAAATACAAATGCAACATTTTAAAGAAGAAATACAAAATAATAATATCAAACCATGTAAATTACAAATACAGCACTATAAAGTATAAGTATAAAAGAATAATATCAAATAATATAAAATACAAATACTACAATGTAAAGTGGAAGCACAAAAGAAAAATATCAAACAATATAATACAACACTGTAAAGTATAGGTACAGTAGAATAATATTAAATGATATTAAATAAAAGTACAATGCTGTAAAGTACAAGCATGAAAGAACAATATCAAACAATCTAAAATACAAATACAACACTGAAAATTAGAGCAATATAAAACAATGTAAATACAAGACTATAAAGTACAAGTACAACATAATACTATCAAACAATATGAAATGCAACACTGAAAGCACACATAAACGAAATAATATCAAACAATATAAAATGTAAATACAACAGTGTAAATTAACAGTAGAAAATAATAATAGCAAACAATATAAAATACAGCAATCTAAACCACAAGTACTGAAAATAATATCAGACCATATAAAATATAATGATAAGTACATGTACAGAAGAATATCAAATGATAATAAATAAAAGTACAACACTGTAAAGTAAAAATAAGAAAGAATAATGTAAAACAATATCAAATACAAATACAACACTGTAAACTACAGCAATATAAATACAACACTATAAAGTACAAAATAACAACATCAAACACTATAAAATACAAACAGAAAACTAACTTAGTACGAAATACTATCAAACAATATAAAATGCAACACTGAAAGTACACATACAAAATAATATCAAACAATATAAAATATAAATACAACACTGTAAATTAACAGTACAAAATAATAATAGCAAGCAATATAAAATACAATCTAAACCACAAGTAATGAAAATAATATTAAACAATATAAAATACAATGATGAGAAGTACAAGTACAGAAAAATAATATCAAATGATATTAAATAAAAGTACAACACTGTAAAGTAAAAATATGAAAGAATAATATAAAACAATATCAACTACAAATACAACATTGTAAACTACAGCAATATAAATTACAACACTATAAAGTACAAAATAACATCAAACACTATAAAATACAAACACAAAACTATAAATAGTACAAAATAATACTGTCAAACAATATAAAATACAACACTGAAAGTACACATACAAAATATCAAACAATATAAAATACAAATGTAACACTAAAGTAATAGCAGAAAATAATAACAAACAACATAAAATACAACAAACTAAACTATAAATACTGAAAATAATATGAATCCATATAAAATACAAATACAACACTGTAATGTAGAAGTCCAAAAGAATAATATCAAAGAATACAAAATATGACCCTGTAAAGTAGAAGTGTAAACAATATCAAATGATACAAAACTCAGATACAACACTCTAAAGTAGAAGTAAAAAATAATATCAGTGAAACAGAAAACCATAAACCAGAACTGCAAAAGCAGAATATCAAACAATCTAAAATACAAATACAACACTGTAAAGTACAAATACAAAAAAAACTCGAACAATATAAAATACGACACTGTAAAGTAGAGTTATAAATAAGCAATACACTAACATACTAAAAAGCCAGCAGATTAGGCCTAACGGTCTATCAAGTCTGCTCGTGGATCAGTGCCCCCTCCGGCACTGTCATAGCCCCCCTCCCCACAAGGTCCCACCCTCCACCCCTCAGTGAGGCTTTGGGCTGCACCCACCCCTTGTACCAATCCCAGCCTCTTCTGAACCCCTCCACAGTTGCAACAGCCACCAGTTCCACAGGCAGTGCATTCCAGGGCTCCACAACCCTCTCCATGAAGTAGTGCCTCCTTGTCTCCCCCCTTAGTCTCTCACAACCAGCTTCATCGAGTGCCCCCTGGTGGCCCCTACCTCCTTCGGCTGCAGCACCCCCTCAAGGTTGACCCTATTTATTCCCTTCAGGTACCTGAATACCTTTATCATATCCCCTCTGTTCCTCCTCTCCTCCAGCGAGTACAGGTTAAGCTCCTCTATCCACTCCTCATAGGGCCTTTCCCCCAGACACCGTATCATCCTGGTCACCCTCCTCTGGACCCTCTCCAGAACAACAGCATCTCTTTTTAAATAAGAACATTAAAACTGCATGCAGTATTCCAGGTGCGGCCTAACCAGGCAATTATACAGCGGAAGGAGCACCTCTCAGCTCCTTGAGGATATCCCCCTGGCAATGCACCCCAGCATTTTATTTGCTTGGGTCACACCCCTTGTACACTGCTCCAAGTTGTTCATTTTGGCATCCACCACCACCCTGAGGTCCTTTTCCCCCCTCTAGAAACTTGTAGCATCCCCCCTTCTAAGGTGTACACATGTGCAGGGTTTTTGGCCCCCAGGTGGAACACCCTGTATTTCCCAGTGTTAAACTTTAGTTTCTATATGTAGGACCACCTCTCCAGGGTCTCCAGGTCCTTCTGTAGAGCCAGCTTTCCCTCCTCCTCATCCACCAATGACCACAGTTTTGAGTTATCGGCAAAGAGGCTCATCCCACTCCTGATACCTCTTCTGATGTCTGAGATATAGGCATTAAACAGGAGTGGGCCCAGCAATGAGCCCTGTGGGACCCTGCTAATGACCCTCCTGGGAGATGAGACCTCCCCTCCCACCACCACCTTTTGTACCCTCCCCGCTAGCCAGTTTCCTATCCACCATACCAACTGCCCCCCCATCCCCATGCCTTACCAGCAGCCTAGGATGCGGCACCGAGTCAAATGCCCTGCTGAAGTCTAGAAGGAGGACATCCACTGGCTTGCCCTGATCCAGCTCTCTCGTCACCCCCTCATAGAACTCCACCAAGTTGGTCTGACATGATCTGCCCCAAACAAAACCATGCTGGCGATCAATAGATATCTATCAAACAATATAAAATACAGATACTACACTCTGAAGTACGAGTGCAAAACAATAATATCAAACAGTATCAAATACAATATTGTAAAGCAGAAGCACAAACATACAATGACAAGAAAAAGCAACATAAAATACAAATACAGCACTGTGAAACGTAAGTAAAAGTTAATCTCAGAGATGACAGTGATGAGTGAAAATGTCAGTAGTAAGTACAAAGTGGGCTGCTCTACTATACAGTAACTTATCTCCAGAGAGAGGCTGTCTGATGCAAACATATAAATCAATACATCATAGTCAATCAGAGACAAAATTAGATTTTTCTTTTTCCAGTTGCTGTACTTTTTTCCTGCTCCTACCCAGACTTGCCTCAATCGTCCCTACCCCATGCTCAGTTCCATCATCTACCGTCCCCTGGACTTACCCTACCCAGTGTTCCTCCCTGGCTTTACCCCCAGGGCAGAGCCTTCAGGAGTGAGCCCTTCCTCCTGGTGAATGGAGGACTTCAGTTCCCCGAGGTTGTCATGGATCAGTGGTGTGAACCTGCAATGCAAGGCAGGTGGCATCCTGCTAGGCCCGAGTTTTCTGGCCTGGGAGGCAGGACATGCAATGACATCATGGGTGTGCATGCAGATGTCTGCCCCGTCTCCAGTAGCTGCTAGCACCAGCTGTCGGACCACTGGCTTCCAACAGAGGTCAGGCGAGTGCCAGGAGCTTCCCCAACACTCCCCCTCAAAAGGAGAAGAGCAGCCTGTAGGAAATTCTATCCTTCCCACCCGGTTGGCCCTCCGATGCCCAGGCTTGCTTCTAAAGCTGGGTCATCATCTTTGCAAGTGGTAGTGTTACCACTGTGCTAGTGGGCTGGCACAGCAAAATCAGATTTTGAATTTCCATTTTTCTTGATTTCATTGTTAAATTTGCCTTATTCTGATATAGTACATCCAAGCACGAATTTGTCATTTAAATTAAAGAATTAATGTGGTCCATGTAAGTCAGTATTTTATCCTGAGACAACCCGAATAATAGGATAAGTATCACTGTAAACAAGGTCGGATATGGGGCCATGGCTGGTCAGCCTCTAATTACTTACAAAAAGCATACTGTGAAAACCTTTAAGCATGTTTTCTTTACATTAGGGCATAACATATTTTGAATAAGCCAATGCTGTAGGCTGCAAAATTACCTTGAAGACTAGGGGCTTGGTTTTTAAAGCATCAGGAATTAATGCAAGGCAGTTTCGTCAAATGGCAATGACTCAATTGGTGACTTGCGTCGATATTTGCACTGAGTGTGATTTTGCAGTGTAGCCTGTACCAATGTACTGATGCTCTGCATCAAAATGCTGTGCACCAAGGATGCATCAAAAAATGTGGTGTGCCATTACGCAACGCGACCTGCCTCAAACAATAGCTGCAGTATTCCGTGAATTGGGATTCCAGAAGCAGGAGAGCTACACTGTGTGCAAAAGAGCAGCACACACTGGCTAGACCAAAGTGGAGCTATTCTAACCACACTAGAGCATATAAATAGTCCATAGCAGACAGAGGCAGCTAAGACACTTGGGAAATAGAAGTGTGCTTGCACAAGCAACCCATATAAGTGATAGTGAATATGTCAGGACCACTAGCCCTAATGGGCATCATCATGGCACTGGAAGGGATGCAGAGGCATGCCAGGCAGCAGGAGGCCAGGATCCAGGGGAACAGTATGCCACAGGTGCAGTGGAAAGTGACAACGAGATATGCGCCATGTGTCATCCACAGAAGAACATCATACCAGGACTAGTGTGCTATCACATGTCCAAGGCCACCATCACTGAACTATGCCAGGAGTTGTGGAAGGACCTGCAGAGTGCAACCAGGAGGGGGAATGCCATACCCGTTGACATTTAAGATCAGTGCAGCACTCCGTGTCCTTGCCACCAGGAGTTTCCAGAACCCCCAGTAGTGACACGGTTGCCCTCTTCAAGACTACTGTATCCAGGTGCCTGAGGCAGTTCCTGGATGCACTGCTATAATGGTCACACTTGTACATCCACTTCCCATGGGAAGCTCTGCAGCAACGGGCCATAGAGCAGGCCTTCTACACACTGGCAGGTTCCCCCATATATTAGGTGCCATAGATGGCACACACAGAGCCATCCAAGCACCACCAGCAGTGTGGGAGGCATATGTGAACCACAATGGGTTTCACTCCATGAACATCCAGGTGATGTGTGACAGCCAGTGTCACATGCTGGATGTGGCTGCACAGTACCTTGGATCCTGCCATGATGCATATATCTTCCGCAACAGTGGCCTGCACAAGGCCTTTGAACGTGAAGACATCAAAGATGATGGCTAATAGGTAGGTTGCCCATAGACACAAGGGTGCAATGGAGGACCTGGTGCACACATGTGTGAAGGAATAGACCATGCATGATGTGCAAGAATGGGTGAACAGGGGATAACATGTGTGATCAACATGGTGTTCCAGTGACGGAGTCTGGCAGTGTGTCTGGAATACAATGCAAGCAGTACTGTACATGCTGTGAGGGTCACGTGAGCAGTCAATGTGAGAGGCATACAGCTTTGAAGTGTGGCAAGCATGGCTCATGGGGTGGGCGATGTGCTGGCAGCACAGGCACTAGGGTCCTGTACAGGTGTCAATGTGTTGGGCATGGTGCAATAGAGGTGCACTTTGAGTATAAATGCAAGCACTGTACAGAATGCTAACATTCTCCACCCAACATGTGATAGTGGATATCCCCAATTCCCTTAGCTCATGACTCCTGTGCGACATCCACAGAATGCAGCAAAGGAGCAATACAATGAGGCACATGCATCCACAAGGATTGTCGTAGAGACAACTTTCAGCCTTCAGAAGACGCACTTCAAAAGCCTTGACTTGTCCAGAGGGTCACTACAATACAACCCCAAGATGGTCTGCAAGATCTTTGTGGCCTGCTGCACCCTGGCGCAATATTGCGCTGGCACAGTGTGCACCAGTGCTAGATGTACATGCGGTTGAGATGGATGGGGATGGACAGGACAACCTCAATAAGGCAGGCAGTGGACAACAGCACACAGGAACAGGAGTTGGGATAGTGGAACATCATGTGAGTGTGGTCCTCATACAAAATCACTTCAACTGAGGGACACCAACATCCCAAATGTGGCACCAGCAGCAGTACCTAACAGCCATGATGTCTTGCAATATGTTGTTAACAGAGGTGTGCCCATGCAAGAGCAAGTACCATAATTGTCTGCCCAATGCCTCCCATTGGAGGTGGAAGCACTGTGTCACATCCAGTGCCCATTGATGGTGAGTATCATTTGGTGGCCTGAGCAACCAGCAGGGTTGCACAAAAAGGTATGCATTGCTGACACAGTAGACAAAGTCAGTGAGGAGCAACAGAGGTTGACAAGGGGTGGATGGGGGAGCATCACACACACAAGGGCAGATATTTGTGTAGGCTGATGTTGACACACATGCCAGTAGGTGACTGTAGTGTACTGGGTAGGCTACTGCAAAAATGCAAAGCCTGCAACACTGTTAGATACTGGGTGCAGTATCTGTGCATGAGGGACACAATGGTGTCCCATTGAACAGGTCCAGCCCAATGTCTAGAGCCACATGCATGCCCACTGTGACATATGTGTGCTGGACCCTGGATGATGACCCATGTGCCAATGTGGACAATAGTGTCCGTCATGGACATGTGTGCACCTGACAGTGCAGTGACCAGGGTGGTATGGCCACAGTGGCCTGTGCAATACACAGCAACAGCATGTCACAAACAGAAGGTGTACATTGTTGCAGGGAATCATGTAATTTCTTCTGTGGCTACAACCCATGCGTGAATACTCAAGGGGAATACTGCTGTACATAAGAGGGGTACTCGATAGGTCAATGCAGGGAACACATAACTAGGTGTACAGGGCATGAGGGCAATAGGGATACTATGGGGGGTGTGTTGGTCCATGGACATAGCACATGCCTAAGGTAAATGACATGTGTGACATCATGCTCATTTGTCATGTAATCAGCACCATGGCCTGACTGTGGAAGGGGGGCTGCATAACCATGGTATGAAGGGGGCTGGGAAATGGACCTGTGCTGACATAACATGGTACAGGGTCAGGGTATTGGTACCCTGTGTGTGACCTGCAATCAGCACCTGACAACTGGACAGTGGCTGCATATAACGGGTATTGTTATGGGGACACACAGGGTCAGCCTGTGCTACCAGTTGTTGCTGGTAGAGATAGTGCTGCGCTGCAGACACTTGGCCATCAATGGCAGGCAGGCTGTATCATGGCCAGCAGGTGGCCGGTGCTATGAACTCTGCTGCACATATACAATGTTACAGTACTACTGAGGTATATGTGGGAAACAGTGACTTATGTTCAGAATGTATATTGCGGTGTATCCCTCCACCTCACCCCTTCCTCTCCTTTCACCCTTTTCTTACATGTAAGCACTTGTTACTTACTAACCCGGCACTTATTATTGTTCACTTTTTCTACATATTATGCACAACTCTGTTTTAACACTGCTTGTAACACCTGACTTACAACTGTATGTTAATGTTGATCTTGTAACTTGAATGTAACTTGAACATGACTCTTCCCCCTTCCCCCACCTTCCCGCCCCCCCTTTTCTTTACTTTCACATAAGCACTTGTTTACTTATTAACCCGCATTTATTATTGTTCACTTTTTCTACATATTATGCATAACTCTGTTTTAACACTGCTTGTAACACCTGCCTTACAACTGTATGTTAATGTTGATCTTGTAACTTTAATGTAACTTGAACATGACTCTCCCCCCACCTTCCCCTTTTCTTTACTTTCACATAAGCACTTGTTTACTTACTAACCCGGCACTTATTATTGACCACTCTTTCTACCTATTGTGCGCAACACTGTTGTACCACTGCTTGTAACACCTGCCTTAGAACTGTATGCTAATGTTGATCTTGTAATTTGAATGTTTATTGTTTCAGTCCTAGTGTACCCCTTCTCCCCAGATCACACCGGGAGACGAGTGACTTTTTGCTCAGTGTGCCTTCCTGGTGAAACATTTAAATAATTGAATAAATAACTAATTACAGTAAACAGTGCAGTATGTATATTACACATGCAACATCTGCATGTTAATATATCACAGCTGTTCATTTGCGGCATGCAGCAGGACATGTGTCAAAAACAGACACAATGTGCATCTGTGGCCACAACAATAACGCAGTTGTGTGCACACCCCATCATGTCATATTGCTTACATTAGGCACAGCTTGTTCCTCTGTGACATCAAAGAGTGCCATAAAATGGTAGTGCGGTGTAGTTAGATTCATAGTACTAGTATCATAGCAATGTGTCAGCAGCAAAGGATCATCCTGGCCCATCTAGTCTGCCCATTTCCCCCCACCCTTACTTGTCACTGGTGCACAAGGATCCTTTCCTCTGTCCTCTAACCAAGCCCATGTGTCTATCCCATGCACTCTAGAATCCCTCCACCATTTCAGCACCTACCACCTCCTCAGGTAATCTGTTCCAGGGTTCAACTACAATCTCAGTAAAATAACACCCCCTTACATAGAGGATAATGTATGGTCTTTGGTTAATAACCATGCTGTAAACACGTTGAGAGGTTGCCATGACATAATTTTAAAACTTGAGACCACAGCTCGAGAGGTTTTCAGATGTCCTGACAACCACAAGAAGTGTTTTCAGCATGGTTGTTAACCAAAGACCATATATTATATTTTATAGTGTATGGGCTACCAAGATTGTGTAATCACAGACTGAATTAATGTACAGAACATTGATTATTGTAAGCATTCCATTTTGTTAGAACACTGATTCTTGTGAGCATTCATTTTTGTTATACCATTGATATGACATACCCAAGAAGGGTTAACAACAGAATGATGTCATAACAGCAGCATAACAAGGTTGCTATCTGCTTGATTTCAGTTAATAATAAGGGTTCCCTATTACATTACAGTATATTACTTTTAAATCTTCCTCCCTCCAATCTTAAACTATGACCCTTTGTAATAACTCTGTCTTTCTTTTTAAATAGGCTTCCTTCCCTCACTATATTTATCCCCTTCATGTACTTGAATGACTCTAGCATAGCTTGTTCCTCTGTGACATCACAAGATTCTATAAAATGATGGCGCTATGTAGTTAGGCACAGCTTGTTCCTCCATGACATCACAAGGTTCCATAAAATGTTGGCAATGTGTAGTTAGGCACAGCTTGTTCCTCTGTGTAAGCACAAGGTTCCATAAAATGGTGGTGATGTGTACTTAGGCACAGCTTGTTCCTCTGTGACATCACAAAATTCCATAAAATGGTGGTGATGTGTAGTTAGGCACAGCTTGTTCCTCAGTGACATCACAAGGTTGCATAAAATGGTGGTGATGTGTAGTTAGGCACAACTGGTTCCTTTGTGACATCTCAAGGTTCCATAAAATGGTGGTGATGTGTAGTTAGTCACAGCTTGTTCCTCTGTGACATCTCAAGGTTCCATAAAATGGTGGCAATGTGTAGTTAGTCATAGCTTGTTCCTCATTGACATCACAAGGTTCCATAAAATGGTGGTGATGTGTAGTTAGGCACAGCTTATTCCTCTGTGACATCACAAGGTTCCATAAAATGGTGGCAATGTGTAGTTAGGCACAGCTTATTCCTCTGTGTAATCACAAGGTTCCATAAAATGGTGGTGATGTGTAGTTAGGCACAGCTTGTTCCTCCGTGACATCACAAGATTCCATAAAATGGTGGTGATGTGTAGTTAGGTACAGTTTATTCCTCAGTGACATCACAAGGTTCCATAAAATGGTGGTGATGTATAGTTAGGCACAGTTTGTTCCTATGTGACATCACAAGGTTCCATAAAATGGTGATGATGTGTAATTAGGCACAGCTTGTTCTTCTGTGACATCACAAGGTTCCATAAAATGGTGGTGATGTGTAGTTAGGCACAATTTGCTACTCCATGACATCATACGGTTCCAAAAAATGGTGGTGATGTACAGTTAGACACAGCTTGTTCCTCAGTGACATCACAAGGTTCCATAAAATGTTGGTGATCTGTAGTTAGGCACAGCTTGTTCCTCTGTGATATAACAAGGTTCCATAAAATGGTGGTGATCTGTAGTTAAACACAGCTTGTTCCTCCGTGACTTAATAAGGTTGCATAAAATGGTGGTGATGTGTAGTTAGGCACAGCTGGTTCCTTTGTGACATCTCAAGGTTCCATAAAATGATGGTGATGTGTAGTTAGTCACAGCTTGTTCCTCTGTGACATCTCAAGGTTTCATAAAATGGTGGCAATGTGTAATTAGTCATAGATTGTTCCTCAGTGACATCACAAGGTTCCATAAAATGGTGGTGATGTGTAGTTAGGCACAGCTTATTCCTGTGTGACATCACAAGGTTCCATAAAATGGTGGCAATGTGTAGTTAGGCACAGCTTATTCCTCTGTGTAATCACAAGGTTCCATAAAGTGGTGGTGATGTGTAGTTAGGCATAGCTTGTTCCTCTGTGACATCACAAGATTCCATAAAATGGTGGTGATGTGTAGTTAGGCACAGCTTATTCCTCAGTGACATCACAAGATTCCATAAAATGGTGGTGATGTGTAGTTAGGCACAGTTTGCTACTCCATGACATCATAAGGTTCCAAAAAATGGTGGTAATGTACAGTTAGACACAGCTTGTTCCTCAGTGACATCACAAGGTTCCATAAAATGGTGGTGATCTGTAGTTAGGCACAGCTTGTTCCACTGTGATATCACAAGGTTCCATAAAATGGTGGTGATCTGTAGTTAGACACAGCTTGTTCCTCCGTGACATAATAAGGTTACATAAAATGGTGGTGATGTGTAGTTAGGCACAGCTGGTTCCTTTGTGACATCTCAAGGTTCCATAAAATGGTGGTGATGTGTAGTTAGGCACAGCTGGCTCCTTTGTGACATCACAAGGTTCCATAAAATGGTAGTGATGTGTAGTTAGGCACAGATTTTTCCTCTGTGACATCACAAAATTCCATAAAATGGTGGCGATGTGTAGTTAGGCACAGATTGTTCCTCAGTGACATCACAGGATTCCATAAAATGGTGGTGATGTGTAATTAGGCACGGCTTGTTCCTCTGTGACATCACAAGGTTCCATAAAATGGTAGTGATGTGTAGTTAGGCACAGATTTTTTGCTCTGTGACATCACAAAATTCCATAAAATGGTGGCGATGTGTAGTTAGGTACAGCTTGTTCCTCAGTGACATCACAGGATTCCATGAAATGGTGGTGATGTGTAATTAGGCACGGCTTGTTCCTCTGTGACATCACAAGATTCCATAAAATGGTGGTGATGTGTAGCTAGGCACAGCTTGTTCCTCAGTGACATCACAAGGTTCCATAAAATGGTGGTAATGTGTAGTTGGACACAGCTTGTTCCTCTGTGACATCACAAGGTACCATATAATGGTTTTGATGTGTAGTTAGGCACAGCTTGTTCCTCTGTGACATCACAAGGTCCCATAAAATGGTAGTGATGTGTAGTTAGGCACAGATTTAAACCCTTTGTTTAAAAAGGTGCCATAAACTGGCAGTGATGTTAGTTAGGCACAGCTTGTTCCTCCGTGACATCACACGGTTCCTAAAAATGGTGGTGATGTGTAGTTAGGCACAGCTTGTTCCTCCGTGACATCACACGGTTCCATAAAATGGTGGTGATGTGTAGTTAGGCACAACTTGTTCCTCTGTGACATCACACAGTTCCATAAAATGGTGGTGATGTGCAGCTGGATAGAGTTTGTTCCTCCTTGACATCACACAGAAAAAGGTGGCAATGTATTATCAGCGTATGGTAGACTTAGCTCAGGGTTTTAAGCGAGACTTAGGTAGGTTACCGTGTGCTCATGGAGGTTAAGTGTGATTGAGGGAGGTGGAAGGAGGTTAAACCAGATTGAGGGAGGTTTAATGAAAGCTCATGGATGTTAAACAAGATTGAGTAAAGTTTAAGAAAAGCTCAGGGAGGTTAAGTGGGATTGTGGGAAGTTTAGGGGAAAGTTCTGGGATGTTTCTTGAGATTGAGGGAGGTTAAGGAAAGCTCAGGGAGGTTAAGTGAGATTGCAGGATGTTAAGAAAAGCTCAGGGGGCTAATTGTGAGTAAAAAGAGGTTAAGAAAAATTTGGGGAATTTAAACATGTTTCAGTAAGGTTAATGAATACTTCAAGGATACATGAAATTATGAGTGGTTAAGATAGACTTGTAAACTTGGTCAGGTTAAGTGAGACCGAGACACATTATGAAAATTTGCTTAAGGAATGTGAGATTGAGGGAGGTTATGGAAAGCTCAGGGAGGGTAAGTGGATTAAGAAAAGTTAAGGAATGCTCTGGGAGGGTAAGTGATATTGAGGGAGGTTACAGAAAAACTGTGCAGAACACCGCAGCCAAACACAACATGTGCAGAAATCCTTGACTATGGCAACCCTTTGTTTAAAAAAATTACAACTAACCTTGTGGAGCTTTTCTTATATTGTCTTGGGCATGCACAAGAAACATGTTGCGGTAAGTTTGGAATAGCAGGTATTAGAGGCACTGTCGTGTTGTGGCCAGTGGCGCCACTGCTTTTTTGGGCTGGGCTCCGTGGCATGAATTAGCTTACGTGCTGTCTATGACAACAGTGCAAAAGCATGCCACCTACTTGAAATGATTTAGCCACTGCAATGAGAGAGTACCCCTTCATTGCAGGGCATGCCTTCCCTGGTGTAACATTTCAATAAACTTGGCAGCTGCTGTCGCAGTCCGCCTGTAACAATCCCCCAAAAAAGCCAATGTTGGGGGTGCCCAGTCCCCCTGTCGGCATCATCATGCCCCCCTCCCCAGTTCATTTGCAAGTGGGGGAGCCCAATCCCTATCGGCATCATGTCCCTGTGTACCAGTTGTTTGCCGAGGGGGGTGCCCAATCCCCCTCGTCACCATGTCCCTGTGTATCAGTTGTGTGCTGTGGAGGGTGCCCAGTCCCCCTCGGCATCATTTCCCCCCCAGATCCTTTTTTATGTGCCGACGGGGTCCCCAATCCTCATTGGCTCTAGTCCCCCCACCCCAAAATTCACAGGTGGCACGCTGGGAGCCCACCCCAGCATGCCAAATATACCTGTAAAAAAACAAAATCCTTCCTGCAATGTTTTAATTGGTTTTGTTTTAAACCTGTAAAGTAGAAAATGGTCCCTTGCTGTCAGCGGCCCCCTTCCCCAACCCGCAGCCACCCTCTGCATACCCCACTGCCCAAGACCCCCCTCAGCCCATACTTACCTTTGGATCCTGGCGTGACAATCTTTGGTGGACCGGGAACACGTCTGCACTCTTCAAAGCCAACCGTGAACTGAAGAAATGCAGGTAAGCTGTATAATGGCATAAAAAGGTTTTTTTCAACTTAAGTGCATATCTTGGCCATTTTTCTGAATTTTTGCACCAAATTTTCAACATGGGGTTCTTGGGACCCCACCTTATGAATTAATTCACTGTCATCCTGTTATTCAGTCACAAAAAGTGATTTCATGGTCACTGCGTGGAATTACCTTTTGGGACCGATTAATGACATGACAGTGTCAGTGTACATGTGGTAGGCTCCCAAAAAGCCTATGTTGCAAATTTGGTGAAAAAATTCCAAACAATGACTGTGTTACGAGCATACGTTGCGTAGTTTCCATGCACACTCGTAACTTCGAGAATTTTTGGTATTTTCACTCCAGATTTCAACATTGCCATTTTTGCATACCTTCTTAGGAAAAGTACAGCTATCATCGTTCAAATCCTGCCCAAAATGTGTTTTCGTACACCCGGCGCACAATGGCATGGTCATCAGTCACATGGTCATGTCACATGGCATGGAAATCAGTGTTTGGAACAGATTAAGAAAATCACAGTGGCACTGTTCATGAGCAGAGGTCCCAAAATGCCTATGTTGAAAATTTTCTGTCAAAAGTCCACAAAATGCCTATTTTATGAGCATGCGTTGCACAGTTTCCCACACACACTCATGAGTTCAAGAATTTTTAAAATTTTCACTCCAGATTTTCAACTTCGCTATTTTTGCACACCTCCTTAAGCACAGTACAGTTGTCATTTTTCACATTGTGCCTGAAATGTGGTTTTGCACATCCGGTGCACAATGGTGCGGTCGCTGTAGGAAATCAATGTTCAGGACAGATTAAGAAAATCACTGTGACACTGTTCATGAGTGGAGGTCCCAAAATGCCTAGGTTGAAAATTTGGTGAGTAAATTCCACAGAATGACTGTGTTATGAGCATGCATTTTGCAGTTTTCATTCACACTTGTAACTTAGAGAATTTTCAATATATTCACTCCATATTTTCAATATTGCAATTTTTGCACACCTCCTTAAGAACAGTACAGTTGTCATTTCTCACATCCTGCCCAAAATGTGGATTTGCACAGTTGGCTCAGAATGGCGCGCGATCACTGTGGGACATCAACGTTCAGGACAGATTTACAAAATCACAGTGCTACTGTTCATGAGCAGAGGTCCCAAATGCTTTCATGAGGTGGGGTGAGAAAAAACCATGCTGAAAATGTGGAGCGCATATACCAACAAACGCCTGGGGCATTAGGGTTTCTAACTATAACATCCCACCCTGTAGAGACTGACTGGCGTCAGGGTATGACTTTAGATTGTCAGTTCTAATGCTTACACCATTCCACCCCCACTCCGACCCTGCAGCCACTGACAGGCATCAAAGTGTGCCTTGCACTCTTCGGTCCCAAAGTTCACCCCATTCTCCTATACTGCCCCATCTCAATGTATTACCATAAGGAATGGGGTGAGCATGAGACCCTAGGACCCCAAGGCAGAACGCAATGCTTTTCGGACTCTGCAGGGTAGGGTGAGGTGAAATGGCATAAGAGTTATGGCCGATGCCCAAAGGCACACCTCAGTGCCTGTCAGTCTCTTCAGGGTGGTGTCATTTCCATACTTCACTGCCATTCCTATTATGCATCTCTCTAACTCCTGCACTACCAATGCCAATGTCAGCAAGCAAACATTCGGCATTGACAAATGCTTGTTAATAGATTATGATCCACACTGTGGCATCGCGCTCTGGGCTGTGAACTGCCATCTCACAACTGCAGCCACACTGGAAGACTGCTGAGCACATTCTTGAGCTGTCTTCCTGGTGAAGCTCAGTCTGTGCTGCCACACACATTGTTGTGTTATCACCTGCTCCTGTTTAGCTGTGCACTCTTGCAGTTGCCAAGTGGCTGTTCTCCCGTCACAGTTACTGCCACTCCGTACATTATTTAATAAATGGTATTGTTTGTATCCAAATGTAATCAGTGAGTTTGTCTTTCTCCCACAGCCTAATAGGACTTGCTGCTGGTGTATTGTTGTGCTTGATGTAATACTCCACCCTTTCTCAGAAAATTGACCAAGCTGTCACAAGCAAGCTCAGAATTCTTTTTGGCTTAAATAGGTGACACAATCATAGTCCTTATTATATCTGGACTCTGGATTTACTCTGGCAATGTGACTTCATGTTGCTACAAGTTGAACAGTACAGATGTCAGCAGTGTGATGAGCAGATCCACGTTTTACTTTATCAATCAGCATGTGGTCAGCTTGAAAAAAAAAAAGGAAAACAAATTCTGCGTGCCTTTCATTGGCCTGTCTAAGTCGCTGTTACCTATCTCTGAAGTTTCCTTGTTTGTCAGACTCTGTATACATCAAATAAACACCACTTCAGCTCAGGAAGGCCCACAAAGAATCCAAGGCACCTTCTGTTACTGAAGATTGCGATATTAAGTTAAAGGGACAGCGCTCGATTCTGCAGCTTTGGTTTGTTAGACATGTGTGACTGGCAGCATGGATCTACTATAAAGTAGGGCACTTTGCAGTAGTGCATATGGTTCTCCAAACTCATGCATGAAGGAGTACATATTGAGATCTGGGGGCAAATATATATATATTTTTTCCAAAATGAAAAAAAAAAAAAAACACCACTAGGCACAGCAATTTCTTTTTATCAAAATGGAAAAAACACCATAAGGCAGAGCAAAGCTGTTTGTTTTCTACTGATTTCAACTGTGGACGCAATACTTATTACACATGCCTAAACGCTGCAAAGCTAGTAATTACAGAGTAAAATGATACTTTGGCCCATTACAGTGGCATACACTTTGAATGGTACCTTTGTTTGGAAAAATAAATGCTGTATCCAAGGTACAATGTGCTGTAATTTTTCTTGATTTCATAGCAATATTTCATGCCAAAAACCGATACATGCATAGCATCCACAAGCAAGTTGCGCACTCAGCATGCTCGCAAATGAAAGCAGAATGCGCGACCCGCATGAGGAGACTGCTCATTAGCATACTGGTTGTGGCTCTGGCCGCTGCTTACTATGAGATGGCACCTCACACACAGGTCTCATAGGTAAGTACAGAGCTATATAGACGTTAGTCCTTTTGCTCGCCATTTATTAATAACCCTGAATATTATGCTTAAGTAAGAAGCTATCTAGTTTGTTTTTAAATGCGTTCACAGTTACACTAGCCACCACCTCTAATGGCAACCTATTCCAAATATTGGTAACTCTCAGCGTGAGCCAGGATTTTCTTTTGGTTTTGGACATTCCACATATAGTTGTAGAGGGTGTGATCTAGTATTACCCGACAATTCCCTGTTCCTCAAACCCAGTAGTTCCCATAAATCTGCATCGATAGTGGCTTTATAGATTAAACACATATCCCCCCTTAAACACCTATATTCCAAGGAATATAAACCCAGAATATTTAGCCTCTTTTGATAATCATGACCTTTAATCTCCTGTATATTTCGAGTGCCTCTTCTCTGAACTCTCTCAAGTGCCACTATCTCGGTTCTTCCACTGGGTGACCAAAACTGCGAAGAGTAGTCCAAATGCGGCCTCACCAATGATGTATAAAGGGGCAGAAGAACACCCCTACTTCTAGATGTAATATGTTTATTTATAAGGTTCACTTGGGAACTTAAGCAGCAGGCTGGTAAGACAGAGGTCTGGGGTTATATTCTGTTTTAACTGAAATATTTGAATAGTTTTGTAAGTGAAATTAGTTCTATGTGTTAAAAATTATTACCTTAAATTAGTACTGTTACTTGGGCTGTGATATTGTAACTTTGGAGGCTTGGGAACAGTTGTTTGGCAGGGTTAATTAGAGGGAAATTTAAATGTGTTGTTTGCCTGGTGTTAGGGGCAAGGGACATTAGCTGCAATTACCTTGTCTTTAAACAGAAATTACCTTGGCCTTCATTGTTCACTTGGGAACTTAAGCAGCAGGCTGGTAAGACAGAGATCTGGGGTTATATTCTGTTTTAACTGAAATATTTGAATAGTTTTGTAGTGAAATTAGTTCTATGTGTTAACAATTATTACCTTAAATTAGTACTGTTACTTGGGCTGTGATATTGTAACTTTGGAGGCTTGGGAACAGTTGTTTGGCAGGGTTAATTAGAGGGAAATTTAAATGTGTTGTTTGCCTGGTGTTTGGTAAGAGCCTTCCCACCCACCCTGTTTTGTAGGCTTTCTTAAATACTGAAAAGCCACTGGGGGTTGGGATTGAAGGGCTGAGTATTTCTGTTTGGGACTGAAATTTGAAGCAACAGGAGCTGGTGGGCCTGTGACATCATACACGGTACCTGATGTCTGCTTACACACACTGTTAGTGGGACCGAACACACACTGGACTGTATGTGTTTGTGAGACTTGGGAACTTTATTGGTGGGGTTGAAATTGGGTTTGTAAATAACTAAAGTCAGTACAGAGATAAACTGATTCAGGGAAAGGGACTGAGAAAGGGTGTGCCATTATAAACAGAGGGATAAACAGGTTGGCCATATTCCACCATGGCAGGCATCTTCGGAAGGGTTGTAGGCTGCACAGGCTGTGGGATGGCATAACTCTAAATTGGACCTGAGAGAGGGAGGCTGCCCACTCAGACAGCTATCTTGTATTAGGAGGAGGTATATTGCTAAGGAGCAAGCTGGGGAGCTGGGGGTATCCAAGGATAAGGGGTGGATATGGGGCAGAAGGGTGGGGCTGAGGGGAGGCTGGGGCAGTGCTCTGAAATTACAGGACGTTATGTTACAGCAAGCAGGAGGGGGATATTAGGACAGAGGACCCTAGATAGGAAGTTGATGCTAAGGGAAAGTGTACGGGTGAACATTCTGAAAACAAAGAGAGTGGAGGGGAAGAGTCAGGAGGGCTGTTGTGGAAGTCTAAAACAGCAGACTGAGGGAAGGGAGCTCCTAAGGTGAACAGAGCAAGAGGGGAAGAAGAGGGGCAGTTTAGAGGTGCAGTCAGGGGAAACTTTGGTTACTTGATGGAGGCTGACATAGAGTGTCACAATAAATTTGAGCTACTAAGCAACCTAGAGGGGGAGGAAGGGGTTGGTGGAAATAAGGAAACTTATACAGAGGCTGGGGGGAGGGAGTCGGATACCCATAGGGCATCACAGACCGACTATGGAAAGGATAGAAATAGTCCCAGAGGGAGAAGGGGAAACATATATGTTAAGCAAATGGGGGAGATGCAACATATTCCAGACATGAGGGAGGAGAGCATGATTGGAGAGAAACTGGGAGACAAGGAGGTTGGAGAGGAGCCCCCCTTCAGCAGGGGGGTCAGTACCAATGACGGGGCCCTAGCTAAAGGGAACCCACAGAGAGCCTCTGGAGGCAGGGGTACTATTACAAGGGGGAGGATGGCGGTGGGGGAAGGGGAAACCATCAGGGCCAGGATAAATGGTTCGGATAAGAGAGGGTTAAAGGGACACCTATTCAGAGGGGTTTGAGTTAAGTGGGCAAAATAGTAAGGAGGCAGAAAGGAGGGTGACAAGGGGTCTCAAATAAGGCAGGAAGACTCCTATGGAATTACATCATGAATAAAGGGGAGAAGGGGCTGAGAGGCATAGTGGGGGAACCATAAGGATGATGGCGGTGTTAAGGTTCTGTTATTGGGAGACTCGATGATTAGGGGTATCCAGTGGGAGGGACAGGGGGGTGGATGCCATAGCCAGGTGAAGGTAGTGAGTATCTCTGGGCTGACAGTGCACAGAGAAAAGTTCATGGTGTATGAAATGGTTAGGGATTGTGGAGGGAAATCGGATTTCCTGGTGCATTTGAGAACTAATGATCTAGAGGGAAATAGCGTTTTGGAAATCCAAGCAAGGTTCCAAGAACTTGCCAGAGTCTGTAGGGATAATGGATACAACATTTCCTTTTTGGAGATATTGCTAGTACCAAAGGCCTCAGTGGAGAAAAAAAATGAAGCTCACAGAGGTTAATGACTGGCTCAGGAAGTGGGGTGAAGAGAGTGGGTTGGGGGTGTTAGGGAACTGGAATGGAGTTTGGGAGGATAAGGGACTATATGCCAAAGACAGGCTTCATCTTGCCCCATTAGGGAAGGAAGTCCCAAACAGGGATGGCTGACTACATACAAGAAAGGTGGGGTTTAAACTTGTGAGGGGGAAGGGATAAGGGAGGGCTGACCAGAGCCCCTCCTCCAGATGAGGGAGTAGCCTCTGCCCAAGGGGGGAGGAAACAGACTGGGGTGGAGGTATCAGAGGAGCAGAGGAGGATGGAAGTATAAGGAATCTAGGTGGGGTTCACAAAAGGATCAGGATAAGGGTGGGGTTGGTATTAGTAAATGCCAGGAGCTTGGGAAACAAGTTGCCAGAGTTCCAGGCCATGCTGTTCGGGGGGGGGTGGATGTGGCGGCAGTCATGGAGACGTGGGCCAACAAAAACCATGACTGGGACCTAAACATACAGGGGTACACTATGCTTAGGAAGGATAGAAAGGAGGGCAGAGGGGGTGGAGTGGCTATGTTCATTAGAAATGACATAGAAATTGCTAAGGTAGAAGAGGCAGAGGGAAACGTGGAGGCCTTATGGGTCACCTTACGATCCCAAGCAGGCGATAAGGTCAAGCTGGGTGTAGTATATAGGCCCCCCGGGATAAGTGATGTTCTAGAGGATGGTTTGCTAGACAACATCATTGCCCAGTGTGGACCAAAAGGGGAAGGAGTGGTGTTGATGGGGACCTTAATATGCCAGGTACAAACTAGTGAACCATGTCCTCTAAGGTGGCCAAGGAGCAGAGGCTGCTGGATGGCTTCCAGGATGTGTTCTTAACACAGCATGTGATGGAGCCCACAAGGGAGGGGCATGTCCTGGATGTGGTTCTGGCAGATGGGGATCTGGTAAGGGACATGGTTGTACAGGACCCCTTGACTGGGAGCGACCACAATACTGTCTGGTTTCAAATAAGCATGCGGGGAGGGGGGTGAGATCTAGGACACTGGCAGTGGACTTCAGCGGGGCAGACTTTATGGGCATGGGAAATATTCTCAAGGATCACTTGAAGGGATTACTTCAATGACAAGTGTGAAAGGAGATGGGCGGTCATAAAACCGGGACTTCATGAGGCAGTCAGGATCTGCGCTAAGTTGAAACAAAAGGAGCAAGGTCACATAAACCATGCTGGTGGTCCAGTGAGGTACAGGTAGCAGTCAGAGAAAAGAAGGCTGCCTACAAAAAATATAAAACAACAAGAGGGGATAGGGATAAGGAAATGTACCAGCTTGCATCTAGAAAAGTCACCCGTATGGCGAGGGGAGCAAAGTCCAGTAAAGAGCAGCGGCTGGCACAGGGGATACATGGAGGGGAAAAGGGGTTCTTCCGGTACATTGGGGAGCGGAGAAAAACTAAGGGCCATCTCAGCAGATTGAGATCAGAAGGAGGGTGGTGGAAGAGGCGAGGGACCAGGCAGAGGTATTTAACGAGTACTTTGCCTCTGTGTTCACTAGGGAGGGGGATGGGATATCTACAAAGCAAGGCATGAAGGGGATAGAAGCGGCAATAAGTGGGATCAGGGGAGCAACAGAAATGGAGCAAGAAGGAGGGAGAGGTACCCCAGGGGTGTCACATCTGGGTAAGGATAAAAAGGCCAGTGAGGTGGAGGGGATGGATGATGCTATCTCCGCCAAAAGGGTGTGGTTAGCCCTCAAGGCCCTAAAGAAAGACAAATCTCCTGGGCTGGATGGCATTCATCTGAGAGTACTATGGGAATTGGCGGACATACTGGCTGCACCCCTGGTGGAGTTCTTCAACAGGTCACTTGAGACAGGGAAGGTACCTAGGGATTGGCTAGAGGCACATGTGGTGCCAATCCATAAAAGGGGGTCGAGGGAAGTACCAGGTAACTATAGACCCATCAGTTTGACCTCGGTGGTGGGAAAATTAATGGGAGTATACTAAAGGAATGATTGGGGGTGTACTTGGAGGAGGTGGGAGGTCTGGATAGTCGGCAACATGGGTTTGTGCCAGGTAGATCATGTCAAACCAACCTTGTGGAGTTCTACGAATGGGTAACATCAGAACTGGACAGGGAAAGCCTGTGGATGTATTATTCTTGGACTTCAGCAAGGCGTTGACTCTGTCCCCACAATGGTCTGGTGGAGAAACTGATGGGGTTAGGAGTAGGCCTTTGATGGTCAGATGGATTGAAAACTGGCTAGCTGGACGCACCCAGAGAGTAGTGGTCTGTGGGGAGCTCTCGAACCCTAGAGAGGTTGGTAGTGGGGTACCGCATGGCTCGGTCCTGGGTCCGATCCTGTTTAATGCATACATATTGGACATCAGGGAGGGTATAGGGTGTGAAATGAGTCTCTTCGTGGATGACTCCAAGATGGGAGCAGTAGTTGAGGGAGAAGAGGGGAGGTTGGCCCTGCAAGGGGACCTGGACACCCTGGAAAGCTGGGCTCACACATGGAAATTAAATTTCAATATCACTAGTGCAAGGTGTTGCATCTTGGTCAGGGAAACCCTAAACACAGATACACCGTGGGAAGGGAGGCACTGGAGGCCTCAATAGGGGAAAAAGACCTAGGGGTCATGGTGGATGCATGTATGAATAACTCTGAGCAGTGCAGGAGAGCGCTAGCAAGGTAAACAGGATGTTGGGATGCATCGTGGGGGGATCACCTCTAGGAGCAAGGAAGTGATTCTGCCGCTGTACAATGGACTGGTTAGACCACACCTCGAGTACTGTGTACAGTACTGGAGACCACACTTGAAGAGGGACATACAGCTCCTGGAGAGGGTACAGAGGAGGGCAACAAAGATGATATGAGGGCTAGGGGATTTGACGTATGAGGACAGACTTGAGGAGCTCTGCCTGTTTTCATTGGAGGAGAGAAGAGACGGAGGGATATGATTGAGGTCTTCAAGTACCTCAAGGGAATAAATAGGGTAAACATGGAGGGGATCTTTAGACTAAAGCAGGGAGGTATCACCAGAGGGCATGGTTTGAAGTTGGAAGGTGGAAGGGTGAGGGGGGAAAAGAGGAGGAGGTTTTTCACCGAGATGGTGGTGGACCCTTGGAATGCACTGCCTGGTGAGCTGGTTCAGAGATCCACAGTGGAGGGCTTCAAGAGAGGGTGGGACAGACACAGAAAGTGGATGTATCAGATGATGGCCTGTCCCAGGGGGGTTGGGATGGATGATAGGGGATCCTGGAGCACAAGGGATGGGAGGGTCTTGGCACCCAACTAAGGATCTAAGGTTTGAGCAGACTCAATAGACCATAAGGCCTAATCTGCTGGCAAATAGTATACAGTGTAAAATACCACTTGATTTTTTAATAACTAAATTGCAATGCATTTTAGGTGATAGATTGTTTGTAACCATAACACCCAAGTCACTCTGTTGCTCCACAGTATTTAATATTTGTCCTCCAAGTGTATATGGTATCTGTTTATTTGCCTTCCCAAGGTGCATAACACAACATTTGTCCACATTAAACAGCAGTTTTTTATCTAATGCCCAGGACTCCAGCATATTTAGTGCTTCTTGTAGTTTTGTGGCGCATTTTGTTATTAATAGGAAACCCAACCCTGGTATCATCAGCAAACTTAGAAACCCAGACTCCATTGTTGACTTTCATTGAGGCAATATATATATTAAACAAGCAGAGCCCCAAGACAGAGCCCTGGGGCACCCCGCTAGTCACCTCCGCCCATGCTGAGTTGGTCCCATTTACATTTACTGACTACTTTCTAGAGGTGAGCCATGCATCTACCCATTTTGTTATTTTTCCTGGTAAGTCCTGTAGTATTAATGCTTCAATAAGTTCTCCATGGGGGACCTTGTCGAAAGCCTTCAAAAAATCGAGATGCACCACATCCACAGGCTGTCCCTCACCCATTGCCCTGCTAACCTTTCCATAAAATTCCAACAGGTTGATCTGACAGGACCTTCAGTGGTAAATCCATGCTATACTGGGTCTACCAGATCTGTTTTTTTTGGCATGGTCCACAATATAATCTTTTAAAATACCCTCAAGATTTTTCCTAAGACAGACGTCAGGCTAATTGGTCTATAGTTGGACACCCCATGTCTACTCCCTTTCTTGTAAATGGGAACCACTGCTTGTTCCCATGCCTCCAACACTAGCCCTCTTTTAATGATGTTTGAAAATAACCGCCAGGGTCCAGCCAAAAGGTCTGCCAGTTCTTTAATTATTCTTGGGTGTATTCCATCCGACCTTGTGATTTATTCTGATCTAATTTGCGGAGCCTTTTAAGTATGTCTTCGCTTGTTATCAGTGATTCTACTTCTAGTATAGTTTGCAAATGTTCTAATTTAGGGGAGGATTTACTATTGAAGACTGATATAAAGAAATCATTATACATTTGGGCAAGAAGAGACTGGTCAGTAACTGTACTACCATCCATTGCATGTAGTGGGCCAATAGGTCTACAAGCACCTTTTTTGTCATTAATATATGCATAAAAAGATTTATAGTTATCCCAGACTCTGGTTGCTAGGCTTAACTCATATTTTAGTTTGGCTTCTTTAATACATTTTTTTAACTTTTTTAAAAGGTCCTTATATGTTTTCCAGCAAATGTTGTTTCCCGATCTTTTGGCCTTATAAAATGCCCTATTTTTTTCTTTATCAGTTTCAGTATATGTCTTGACATCCATTTGGGTTTGATCTTGGTGGTGCCATCCGTTCTCTTTACTAAAGGAGTAAGTTTGGGTAGCTAAGCTTATTTTACCCACCAGCAGATCCCACATAGAGCTGAGTGTTTTGTTTTGAAATTCCTCTACCCAGTTCCAATTTTTGAGATATGTTCTCATACTATCAAAATCAGCTTTACTATAGTCATATTTGCTAGTCCTGCTTACAATAGTGTCTGTTAATGTGTCAAGGGAAAAGTAAACCATAGAGTGGTCACTTGATCCAAGAGGGGGAATAACCTTACAAGATGTTATATTACCATCTAGGTTACTTAACACAAGATCTAATATGTGACTGTCTCTAGTATTGACATTTACCCACTGGTTCATTCCTGCTAGCAAGCATAATTCTAGATATCGTGATTCCATAGTAGTATTTGTCCGTAATGTTGTCCAATTTATGCCTGGTAAATTAAGATCACCTACTACAACGTTACTTTTAGTTCTACCAATTGTATCCAAAAAATCCAGTAATTGTTCCTCCTGGTCCGGTGTAACAGTGGGTGATCTGTATATGACCCCAATGTTAACAACGTGTGAATGGCAAAATGATATTTTGACCCATAACACCTCTATTTTATCCCATTTAATTGTATTGATTTCTTCAGAATTTATTTTGTTAGAAATGAATACAGCCACTCCCCCACCTCTTTTTTCTTTCCTGTCTTTGTGGTACAAATTAAATCCATTTATTTGTTTTTCCCATGGATCATGTGGGCTCCACCAGGTCTCCGTAACACCACATATACTAACATTCAATTGTTCCATGAATAATTTTAATTCACCCAATTTATTATTTAAACTTCTGGCATTTAATGAGAGGAAGTTATATGAAGTACGGTCATATTTTCCTTCCTTTGAAAGGGAACTAATAGGTCTACCTCCCCCCCTCATGCTAAGTTTAAATTTTCCTCCAATGTGTGTCTGAGTTGGTAAGCAAAAATACGTTTCCTCCTTCTGTTTAGATGGAGTCCATTTTGTGCATATAGCATTGGGTCCCTAAACTTTGCCCCCTGTTCAGCAAAGGTATGGCCTTCTCTAAAGCACCATCTTTTCAACCATCCATTTAACTGCATTATATCATCATTTACATCCCATGATGCCCTGAGTATTGGCAGTACCCCAGAAATAATGAGATCACATCCATCCTCTGTAAGGGTCCTCCCTACCTCCTCAAAATCTCTCTGTATATCTAGGAGCCTTCTTTTCCCTACATCATTAGTTCCTACATGTATAAGGACCAATGGTTTGTGAGTGTTTTCTCTTAAGCCAGGGAGAAGATTTTTGATGTCTTTTATACCTGCTCCAGGGAGTGCACTGACTGTAGTCATTTGTTTTCGATTTTTACATAAAATGTGATCTGTATATTTCAACATAGAATCACCCAGAACCAGGACGCCTCTAGTATTAGACTCCTCCTTTTTTACTGGCTTATTAATTTTGCCAGTAGTTTGTTTGTTCTCCCTACTGGTATGTTCGATTCTAGATTTTTAAACTGCTCCTTAGTAAGTGGTGGGGGGATTGTGTAATGTTGGTTCCATTTTGAAGTAGAGTAACCTGTATTTTGTTGAGGTCACTGGATAATGGGGGAAGGTCACTTTGAGTTGAAATGTAGCTAGCCCCATCTTGATTAAGAATAGAAAACCTGTTTGGTGTTAAAACATTTGAGGAACCCCCTATGTTTCTTCTACCCTTTTTTCTGTTTTTATTGGTATTTGTTGTTACAAGACACCATTCTTCCTCCTTCTCATGTGTTTCATTCAGGTGACTATGTTCACATGATGTCATGGTCGCATCTATTACAGAATCAATATATTGTTCCAAATTACTGATATCAATCTGTACCTGAACCCTTTGTCTTAAAACCTGTATTTCTGTTTGTAAGATATCTATTAAATTGCATTTATCACAAGTAAACCCATCTCTGGCCTCCTCATCAGTTGACATTTTACATCTAATACACAGCCTCATTTTAAAACAGAGATTTCTTTACCTTAAGAAATCTAAGTAGGTCCCGAATCCCCGCTATCCCAGTAGACACAGCAGACGCTCTGCAGGGGTGAGTTTTATATGTTACAGTGACCCGGAAGTAGACTCTGGGGATCACGGGACACTTGCAAATTCAGATTCCCAAATAAACTTTAAAAATGTTCCTCAATGCGTGCACCACTCATACGTGCTCAGGCAAAGGGTTTAACCCACAAGATCTTTAAAAATAGTTGCTCTCAGCCATTTAGTAGTTCAGGCTGTGCTCTGCCTGAACTGCCAGGCTCTCTTCCTGTTTCCTGTCAAGTGCTAAACAGAGCTCAGTTATACAGCACAGCTCAAAGTTACAGCAATTTGCTAAAAGGTCCCCAGAACTGTAAAAACAGCACTGAGCTTGCCAGAATCTAGAAAATGCCTCTACTGGTGCTCACTCACTGCAGGGGTGAGTTTTATATGTTACATTGACCCGGAAGTAGACTCTGGGGGTCACGGGACACTTGCAAATTCAGATTCCCAAATAAACTTTAAAAATGTTCCTCAATGCGTGCACCACTCATACGTGGCTCAGGCAAAGGGTTTAACCCACAAGATCTTTAAAAATAGTTGCTCTCAGCCGTTTAGTAGTTCAGGCTGTGCTCTGCCTGAACTGCCAGGCTCTCATCCTGTTTCCTGTCAAGTGCTAAACAGGGCTCAGTTATACAGCATGGCTCAAAGTTACAACAATTTGTTAAAAGGTCCCCAGAACTGTAAAAACAGCACTGAGCTTGCCAGAATCTAGAAAATGCTTCTACTGGTGCTCGCTCACTGCAGGGGCGAGTTTTATATGTTACAGTGACCTGGAAGTAGACTCTGGGGGTCACGGGACACTTGCAAATTCAGATTCCCAAATAAACTTTAAAAATGTTCCTCAATGCATGCACCACTCATACATGGCTCAGGCAAAGGGTTTAACCCACAAGATCTTTAAAAATAGTTGCTCTCAGCCATTTAGTTGTTCAGGCTGTGCTCACATGGGGTGAACAAATGCAGTTTTAAAGTCCCCAGTTTAACAACACAGCAACAGCTAGTCACACTGACAGCACTTCACAACTTGCTACCACGAGCTTAAAAAACTAGGATTTCCATAGTTTTCCTTTAAGGAAAGCTCAGGGAGGGTACGTGACATTGAGAGAGGTTAAGGAAAGCTCAGGGAGGGTAAGTGACATTGAGGGAGGTTAAGGAAAGCTCAGGGAGGGAAAGTGACAGTGAGGGAGGTTAAGGAAAGCTCAGGGAGAGTAAGTGAGATTGAGGAAGGTTAAGAAAAGCTCGGGGATGGTAAGTGAGATTGAGGGAGGTTAAGGAACGCTCAGGGAGGGTAAGTGAGATTGAGGGAGGATAAGGAAAGCTCAGGGAGAGTAAGTGAGACTGAGGAAGGTTAAGGAACACTCAGGGATGGTAAGTGAGATTGAGGGAGGTTAAGGAACGCTCAGAGAGGGTAAGTGAGATTGAGGGAGGTTAAGGAAAGCTCAGGGAGAGTAAGTGAGATTGAAGAAGGTTAAGGAACACTCAGGGAGAGTTAAGTGAGATTGAGAGAGGTTAAGGAACGCTCAGAGAGGGTAAGTGAGATTGAGGGAGGGTAAGGAAAGCTCAGGTAGGGTAAGTGAGATTGAGGGAGGTTAAGGAAAGCTCAGAGAGGGTAACTGAGATTGAGGAAGGTTAAGGAAAGCTCAGGGAGGGTAAGTGAGATTGAGGGAGGGTAAGGAACGCTAAGGGAGGGTAAGTGAGATTGAGAGAGGGTAAGGAACGCTAAGGGAGGGTAAGTGAGATTGAGGGAGGTTAAGGACAGCTCAGGGAGGGTAAATGAGATTGAGGGAGGTTAAGGAACACTCAGAGAGGGTAAGTGAGATTAAGGGAGGGTAAGGAACGCTCAGGGAGGGTAAGTGAGATTGAGGGAGGGTAAGGAATGCTCAGGGAGGGTAAGTGAGATTGAGGGAGGTTAAGGAAAGCTCAGGGAGGGTAAATGAGATTGAAATAGATTTAGGAAAGCTCATGAAGGTTAAGTGAGATTGAGAGAGGTTTAGGAAAGCTCAGGTAGATTAAGTGGGATTGAGAAAGGTTGAGGGAAGTTCTGGGGGGGAAGGGAGAAGTAAGACTGAGGGAGGTTAAGGAAAATGTATGGATGTTAGTGTTAGGATTAAATAACTTTACATTATAAGGAATTAAAATACTGATAAAAATCCCAAGACAGGCTCACCTGTTCCATTGTCATATGTTCCACTTGGACAGGGCACACAGGTAAAGCAGCAGCTCCTCAGTATCTCATGTTGTTTTTTATAGGTGCCAGTTTGGCATTCCTTCTGACAGTTACGTTTTAATATCTAGGGGACAATGAGTGTTGTTAGTGACATCATACCTGTTAACAAGTTTTTGTGATGAACAGATACTGTATATGGAAATGGTGATTTGTTGGTAATATTTAGACATGAATTGTTCTCTGCATTGGAACAGCTCCGTTATGGGGAGGTCCTGTCTGTGGCAACAGATGCCGTTTGAAACTAAACAAGTCATTGCATTCAGTTATAAGTTAAGGAGATATTTATATTCCATTTTCAGGTTACTCTGCCACTATGCATTCTTCATTAGTATTATTTCATTTTTACTTTTATAAATTATTTTCTCTTATCATTTTTTGAATTTTCAATATTTTGTATTTTAGTCGACAAGTGAATCATATGTTCAGACAAACAGAAGTGTTCCAGAAAAAGAGAAGGGTTTATGAATTACACCTCATTGTTTTTATTTAAAATTTGGTAAGCAGCTAACTCTGTGGGAGCCAGGTATTCAAAGCATAGCACAGTGCGCAAACCAATAGTGTGGGAATAGTGCGGGAATAGCGTGGAGCAGCCATATTCAAAGGACCAGTTAGCACACGCTAACCGCAGTAGCACAGGCAAACCAATAATGTATGCAAGGGGCAAGGAGGGGGTGGCCTGCATACATGTGCAACGGAATATTCAAAGCCATAGCGCCGTGCTAGAACACATAGCGCAACACATAGCGTGCCACTAGCTACCACCTATAAAAGGCTGGTCTTAACCCAGGGCAAACCACCTAGGGGGAGAGACCACACCAGGAAGTGGGAATGTGTGCTACACCATTAGCAGTGATGCTGCCACTGATGGCAGCTATAGTGGAGGAGGAGGAGAGGGAGCAGGCCCAACATGGGCCACAACACAGGCTGAGGAGATGGTATGCTGCACACAGTTGGTACCGGTCCAGGGCCTCCTTCGAGACCTGCCAGATGAGTACATCACTGGCCAGTACAGGATGAACAGGGGAATGTTGAGGCAGCTATGTGAACTCCTGCATGAGCAGCTGCACCCCAACACCAGACGCAGCCATGCCATGACAATGGAGGAGAAGGTGACAGCAGCGATGTGCTTCCTTGCCACAGGGACATTCCAATGATCAACGGCAGACACCATTGGGGTATCGCAGTCTGCCACCTCATGCCTCCTGACCCAGTTCCTAAAGGCTTTGCTGCCACATGCTAGGGAGTGCATAGTATTCCACAGCACGGTAGCAGAGCGCAGAGAAACAATGCAGCAATTCCATCGAGTTGCACACCTAGCAGTGGTACGTGCCATTGACTGCACCCATGTCCCCATCCATGCACCACCTGGCAATGGCAGTGAGGTCTACATAAACAGGAAGGGGTACCACTCCATTGATTGCCAGGTGGTGTGCGATGTGACTGGATGCATTGGCAAAGTCTATGTGCAGTACCCCAGCAGTGCCCACAATGCCTTCATCTAGCACCATTCCCAGTTGTGCCAGGCATTTGAGGAGGGCAGGATACCCAGTGGGCACCTAGTCAGGGGGTAGCAGCATATAAGGCACACACACCACAGCATGGTTGGGGACAGGCATGGGAGGCCAGGGAAGGGGTGTGGGAGGGCAGCACAGGGGTGCATGACAGTAATGTGCAGACAGCAGTACAACACTAACAGGTGCACATCTCTCGACAGGGGACAGTGCCTATCCCCTGCGACCCTGGCTGCTGACACTGGTACCCCGGCTGGCCACAGTGGCTGAAGAGAAGTACAACGAGGCACATGCCAGCACCAGGAACATCATAGAGAGGGTGTTTGGTATACTGAAGATGCGCTTTCAATGCCTAGACACGTCAGGCAGTGCCCTACAGTATAGGCCTCAAAAGAAATGGCGTATCTTTCTAGCCTGTTGTATGTTGCACAACATGTTGATGACCCTTAGGATAAAGGCACCTGAACCTGAGGAACAGGCCGACAGTGACCCAGAACCAGCGGTCAGGGGGATAGTGGAGCAACTCAAGAGGAGGGATCCTCACATGGCCCGCAGGGCCATAGAGCACAGGGCTGACATCATCAGGACACTGTCACAGGCTAGAGGGTGAGTACAGACTGCACAGCAACATGAAACAGTACAATGGTGAACGGTTTAATGTGTACAGACAACCACAACACTCACAACAACAATCACAGCAGGAGCACAACAAAGTGGCACTGAATGCATGTGTGTGTGTGGTGCAATGCGTGGGGTGTGCAGGGCACACAGGAGTTGGACACACAGCCATGGTACAGTGGAATGGGTGATGCACAATGTGTGGTGGCAGTGTGAAGAGGGCCACCATGGCCATGCAAGTGAGACGGTGCCTGTGATGGAGTGCGGGGGTGTGCATGTCAGCGTGTGTGCATGTGCATACAGGGGTGTGGATGTGCCAGTGTGCACACAGGGGTGACAACCATGCACAGGTGCAAGTTGGCTGTGCCCATCACCGGCGACAGCCACCATGCACACAGCGCACGCCACGGGTGCGTGTCACAGAACCAGGGGTGCTCTGGGCTGAGGACACAGTAGAGGAGGACCATGGTGAGGTAGGCAGGGCAGGCCGCCTGTGCCCCCGCTGATCAGGGGAGCCTGACAGGGCAGCTGGATGGCCACGGTGGTGCTGTGTGTCCATAGATGTGCATGATGCAGTGGTGCTGGAGCCAGTGTCAGCCCTGCGGCCACGGGTGGCCTGCCTGTGGGCCCCTGTGCTATGGTCACCCTGACTGCCTTGCACAGCCTGCTGACCCCCATGCACCCCGTGCAGCACAGTGGTAATGTCGACCACTGCGGCCATGAGCCCAGCAAAGCCGTGGTCCAGCGCAGCAACCATGCAGCTTATCCTGTCCTCGGCCCACTGTTCCGCATGAACAAAGCCCAAGGACATGGACTCCTGCATCTGTGAGCACTCATGCCTGAGCTCCTGCCTCATGCCATGCAGGTCCAACTGAGCCTCCTGCTGGGATATGAGTGCAGTCTGGAGCAATGGGCAGGCCCCCGGAGCTTTCTGCTCCAGGGGCGCAGCCCCCTCTATGGTGGCTGGCACTGGTGCCTGCAGCTCACCAGGGTCAGGATGCCGGTGCACGGGCGGCATGTCCTGCCACTGCAGGCCACTGGCACTGTGCTGTGGTCCCTAAGGGCCCTGCCCCCCAACCCATTGGGGACACCGCATGTCCAGTGGGCACACACGTCCCCCACATGGCCAACCACCAGTTGCATGGGTATACCCATGCCAGCAAGGCTGACCAGCCCCTGGCACCTGTGCCACGGCCTCTGCCCAGCCCCACACCTATATCCCCCTCCACAGGCCCTTCCACGGGCAGGAAGTAACCCCCCTCTGACACATCCATCTCTATGTCACTGGCCACTGTCAGCAGGATCACCTGCCCACCACCCAGATCCTCCACCTGGGCATCCTCCAGGTCAGCACTGAAATGAAGTTTCCCGCTTGCAGTGGGGCCCCAGCCCTGTCAGCTGTAATGCCTGTCCAAATGAGTGCCACACATGGTGCACCTCTGGGAGTCCTTGTCCGGCACCCAGACCAGATGTTGATGGCAGGTTCTCCTCCTCTGCCTCCGGCCCCAAGTCAGCCATCCTGGCCTGGTCCTGTTGTGCTGCAGGCCCTGCACACACCGCTGTGGAGGAAAACGGGACAGGGTCAGTCACCTGTACATGCACAGTGTGCCCTACCACCACCACCGCCACCCGAACATGCACACCCTAGGACACGTGCCACCCGCTGCAGACATACACACCCCACACACCATCTCCATGGCTATAGCCTGTGGCCACATGCACCCAACCACCCCACAGTGCACATGCTCCGGCCAGGCAGCTGTGGAGGCAGCCCTGCCATGCACAGTATGCATGCATACCTATCCCTTGTGCATAGTGTGTACAGCAGAGCAGCCCCACAGTGCACCCCACGCACGGTGCCAACAGCAACACCCTTCACCTGTGCCGTCATACCATGCAGGGTACACACATGTGGATACAGACCTGTCCTGGGTGGTGTGAAAGGCTTCTCACACCCACCACTTGGTACACCAGCAATGGCCATTGAGCGCAGTGTGGATGCTACCACGGCCATGAGTGGGTCCTCCTCCTCCTCCTCCCGCTGTTGTGTGGATTGTGGGCCACCACCGGTATGCATCCTATCACAGAGCTGCTGCGTCTTCTCCTCCTTCACCCAGTGCAGTAGGTCACTCTGGTGCTTGCACACTGCATCCGATGTCCTGCTACATCCGCTGACTGCATTCACCCCTGCCGTCTCCTTATCCCATGCCTGGTGCACCACCGCATCTGTTGTCTTGTGCTGCCACAGTACCTGCTTCCTCTCCTTCACACCATACACCATGGTCTTCAGTTCATGCTGCAAAAAGCGATGGGTCCGTATGCATGCAGGCCGTGACACACCATCTATGGGAGAGATGGACAGGGACATGTGTCACCAGCTGTCGCAGGCCTGTGGTGAATCGCACATGCCATAAGCTGTGCAGCATGCCACCCCTGCAGTGGCACAGGTCACATGGATGTGGCACTGGCCAGCATGTGTGTGTATGGCACACACAGCCACAGTGTGCTGTAGCCACCCCTATGTGCACTGTGCCACTACATGGCTGTCGGCGTCCAGATGGCAGGCACTGGATCCACAAGAGCACCGCCATCACCCATGGCTGACATGTGCACCCCAGTATGGGGCCACCCCAACACCCACCACCTGGCACTGTACCATGCCCCCTAGGGGACATGAGCACTGCACAAGGGTGTAGGCATGGAGAATGGCATGCATACAATGGCAGGCTACCAGGCACAGGCCACACAGTGCTGTCAACAGCACACTGCCGGGACCCAGTGACCCCTGGGCTGTAGCTGTGTACCACCATCGGAGCGTTTGCGACCCTCCACGTCCCACATCCAGGGCGACAACCGAGGGGCCATGGACGTCATGTCAGTGAGCCACTGTTGTGGGGCACACTCGCACTCTGTGGTGGGGCCCTCTGCCCCTGCCTGGCACCCACAGTGTGCAGACGGTCCCGCTCGGTGCAGGCTGACACAGAAGCATGGGCACGGTGCACAGGCCAGCCTGCTGGACTGCCGGACATATGGCTATGTGCACCATTACGCAGCACCGTGCTTGCCTGTGGTTCTGCAGTCGGCGGACCTGTCCCCAGCCAGTACAGCTGTGTACTGCAGGTATGCAGTGCGTATGCCCTGAACCTGTGTTGCGCCAGTGCCATTCCAACAGTTCTCCAGCAGCTATAGAAATCTGCCTCTCACTGCTCTGCCTCCTGTTGCATGACTCCTTCAGTAGCGTATGTTCATCTGCAGCCTCTGCTGTATGCTGCATTCCCACAACACAACATTGGTGGAGCACTGCTTGCCCTTTTATAGCCCTGCCTGGCAATCCAGCCTGTTATGCGTGCAAATCATTGGATAATAAAATGCTAATCACAGTGTTTGCACCATGCATGCACAAGTACCCTCATTTGCATATGCCAGTTGAATATGGGCCTGATTAGCACCAGGCTAACAGCTTAGCGCTGTGCAAACATCAGTGTCGGGCTATGGGGAGGCTAGCACCATGCTGGTCCAGCAGCGCAGCGCTATGTGGCATAGTACGACCACCACGTATGCCCATGAGGCCCCAGGGCCATGCTAGCTTCCAGGTATAGCGTGGCATAGTGCTGCACTAGCCCACACAGTGCAGCACTATGCATATGCATGGTGTTGTGGCTCCAGGGTCATGATGGAGTCACGCATGTGCAGTGAGCCCGCTTCCGGGTAGTGCCGCACTACATCATGTGATAACGCAGTGCTACTGCACTGATTGCTGGAGGGTCCTGTGTGTGGGACAAGCTGTGTAGTGAAACAGGTGGTAGGGTATTTGTGCTGCATGGGCAATGCCAGGAAGAGAGAGACATTGAGCTGTGGTGCACAGGAACAGGTGCTGGGGGGAAGTGGAGACCACCAATCTTGTGCAGCTGGTACAGCAGCGGCACAGGCGGCTGTTTGGGGAGGTCAGAGAGGGTGAACTCCCATGGTAGCAGGTGTGGGCATCAATCGCCAGGTGGCTCACAGAGTGGACAGGCATCTAGAGGGATGCTAAGAAGTGCCGACACAGGTACACAAACCTGCGCTACCGCCAGAGGGGCCAGCTGGAGGCGTTCAGATGCATGGTGCATGAGGGCACTGTGCTGGTGCCAGGTGAGTGCCTGTGCATGTTGCTCACATCCACAGCATGTGTCGTGGTCTGCCTGTGTGTGTGCCTGCATGTGCCTGTGTGTATGTGTGTGTGCGTGCATGTGTGTGTGTGTCTGTGTGTGTGTGTGTGTGTGTGCACACACACTGGTGTGTGCACAGGGGTGCAGGTGTGCTGGGCAGTGAGTCGCATGTGGCGAAGGTTGTGGGTCACGTTGGGGGGCATAGTGGATTGGGGGCACAGCCGCCACATGTGCCAGGTGGCTGCCACGGTGGTGGCATTGTGTGCATGGGCATTGTTGGTGGTGGGGCATGCTACAGGCCCATCCTGCAGTCTTCACTGGTGTTGTGCGGGGGTGCCGATGCATGGACACCGGACCACCTACACAGCTGTATGTGCCTCCAGTCACTGTGTCCATGAGCCCTGCATGGTTGCAACACTGGGCCCACATACCTAAATGCCCTGTGTGCCTGGTGCATGGTCCATGGGTCATGGGGTCCACTGTGTGGGTGTCCTCTGCATGCTATCACTGTCCCTGGGCTGCCCTGCATGTACAGTGTCTTAGTGATGGGTGTGTATCTTGCTGTTGCGATCGCGGTTTTTGCTGTGCATTGCACTAACGCTGCTGTTTCCCCTGTCGACTGTAGAGCAGACCTTGCAGCCCAGCACAGGGAGAGGGAGCCAGGAACGGTCCCAGGCACCAACTGGAGGCAGCCCCAGGGTTCTGGCCATGCAGCAGCAGGCACAGGAGAGTAGCCCCAAGGCCAGGGGTCTATTGCATGAGTACATCTCAGTCTTCACTTGTGCTATACTTCTGTAATGTGTTGTTCCTTCACTGGGCTGTCATTGACTGTGCTGGGGGTTTGGCCACCATGGGCATCATGCCATTGCTGCTGCAGCTTTATGCTGTGTTGCGCAGTGCTGTTTCTTGGTGCTGCCATTATCTGGATGTCTGAATGCCATGCCCTGTGACAGGGGGGCCGTATGTGCCAGTGTCGGCATGCATGGTTGGCATTGCTGTGCTGTCCACATTCACCGCTGGCCATGTTCGGCCAGTCACCTGCCATATGGCTGTTCTGGCTGCAGGCCACCATGCACATTGCTGTACATGGGTCATGTGTGGCAGTGTCTGTTGGTCCACCCCTGCTGGTGTGTGTGCTCTGTGGACTTGCAGCTCCTACAGGTCGGTTCTGCCCTGGCATGGGTTGGCCATTGGACGCCCACCATGCCTGCAGTGTGCTGCTTCTGCCCCCCTGTTGTTTGCTGTTGCACTCTGCTGTCTGGTACATTGCTTTCTGACTGTGGGCATCATGTCCCGACGTTTGGTCTCCCATGTGCATGTTGTTGTGTGGTCCACACCCATCACCATTCGGGGGTCTGCCTGTGTGTCTGCACTCGCTCACTGTCTGCAGTGCTGGGGTGTGTGGTGCTGTCCATGCCTTGGTGTTGTCAAGGCCTGCGTCTCCATGTGTGTGTAGGATTTTGGGTTGCTGCCTGTGTCTTCCAAGCCTTCTCTGTGGGCGACGGTCGGTTATGCCTACCATTGTGTTCCTCGGCACCACATGGGCATAGCTGTTGGGACATGCTGTCCATCCCTGTCTGGCCACCTGTGGCTGCAGTTTGCCTCCTGGCCAGTTTACTTTACTCACATGCTCCCCCCTTCCTCTTGTAGGTCCACTCCGATCCTCATTGTGGGCTACGCGGCCAGAGGAGTCCGAAGGCAGCGAGGACCTCCTGCAGAGAATTGTGCGCCAGCAATGCACATTTATACAGCAGCAGGCAGTGCTCCTAGCTGAGACCCGGCGGGTGGCCACTGTTCTTGAGGCATGTCTGCCAGAACCCCCGAGCTCCCACCCATAACCTGCAGCAGTGCACCTTTGTTTCCCCTGCACCCCCCACCTGGACTTTGGTTTATGTTGCCACCCTTATCCCTCATTGTTTGTGTTCATATCCCCATCCCCATCTGTGACTTTGCTTTGCTGATTTCCTCCACCGCTGTACATATGTTTATCATTGTACATACCTTTGTTGCTGTTCTTCTTGTTAGTTGTACTTTAGTCACCGTTGTAGTTTAGTGTGTAGTTGTAGCATAGTTTGTTGTAGATTTTGTAGTGGTAGTTGTAGTGTTAGTCATAGCAGTAGTTGTAGTTGTAGTTACAGTCATAGTTGTAGGTCCTGTTCATGTGTATATAGTGTTTTGTGTAGGTTTCCTTTTGCATTTCTAGTCATTCTACATTACATTGCCGTTTGGTTTGTTTGTGTTGTTCAGCTGTTGCATACCTGTTTCTGTTCTCTGCGTCACTTGTATTATATATATATATATGTAACCCCACTACAAATGGCGGTTCCCAAAAAGTCTTCCTTGAACTTGTCTAAATGCTCACTGCCAGGCTGGTGTCCTGTGTTTCAGCAGTTTAAATGTGATTACCAGAGCTTGTATAGCCTCTGTGTACTGTCTCTTTAAGAGCTGCCTAATTGCAGCTTAAGTAGTCTTAGAGGGAGCTCTGTTGAAAGATGTAACTTTTTACTGAAAATCATTTAGAGTAATAACGATAATGTAGTTTGTCTAACCTGCTTTCTTTGTAGCAAGGACTGTTTTGTTTGCCTCCACTATCTTGGTCCTGGATTGCAAATTGAACCAAACAGTACTGGTGGGACCTAAAATGTAGCCAGACTACAGGAGCTGTCTGAATTCAAAATCTGTAGGAACTTTAGTTTGGAGCTTTTTTGCGCCTTTTGCAACTGAAGGAGGAGCTCTTGCTTTGACTGATAGCGAAATCAGCCAACCAAATTTTTTGGATCTTGGGGAAGTTCCAGGCTGCTTGCAGTTTTCAGTTAGAACTAAGCTGGAAGGTGAGCAAGAAGGAGCTGAAGTTTTTCTGAGCAGCAATCCTGAGTGGATTTGCATGGGAGAACTCTGAAAAGGCTAAGTTTTTGGCCTGCATGCCTGTGTGCTGCTCCTGAGAGGGAGAGAAGAGAATTATTTTGGACTAAATCCAAGTTTGTGTAACTAAAGTAAGCTACTGAAGTGGGCCAGGCTCAACCTGAAGAAGTCCAAATATTTTTGCTGAATGTGATCAGCCTGTCAGGAGTTCCAGCTACCCCTAAGCTCCCGGTATGTGCAGAGACTTTGTGATTGTGCCACGAGAGCACTTTGCCTGGTACAGTAGAATTCCCATACATGTAAATGTGCTATGAGCTGCTAGTGGGTTGTGAGTTAGTTCCTCACTGTGTGAACTGTGTTCTGCTTGCAGGAAGCTGTATCCAGCCCAAAACGGACTGCTTCCAAACTTGTCTGCATGCGGTCTTTGCTTTGCCAGACTGGCCCAGCCAGACTACTCACCGCACAGAGAAGCTATCGACGAGAGACCTGCCTGGGGATCAGCCCCCTGCTCCATGCTTGAACAGGAACAACGCCTCTGCGACTTGTGTGGGCCCTGCTTCTCCTGGCATTCCAGATCAACCACCTGCGGTCTCGATTTTCATCCAGCCTGTGTCCAGTCTTGGGTATCGTGAGTAAATACCAGGGTTGTTCCCTACAACAACAGCTTAATCTAAGTGTGTCATCTGATTGTCTTGTTGTTTCGTTTCCTTTACGAACTGAGCCCTCTGGCTCCGGATTACAAATATTGTGTACTGTGCATGTTGTGTTTTCCATTATAGGGCCCCAACCAGCTACAACCCCAGGCAACTGTCCTGGATAGGCCATCTCTTCTCCACCTGGGTACCCAGAGGTGGACCCTGTGGGGGGACTCAAAGCGCATGTATAACTGCTTGATTGATATAACCTTTAAGCTAATTAACCTGATTTTGCCCCTCCCTTCTTCAAGTCCCCTGAATAAATCATATCTAACTTTTTCTGCATGTAGTCTGACTGGTTCCAGTTTGTGCTCAAAGTACTGTACTGTTGCTATTTGCTGTGCTTAACCTTGTTTTACAGGGGGTCCCCAGGGTCGAGCCAGAGGAATCAGTCCTAGTGGTAACTGCAAACAGTGTGGGTACTTGTGTGGTGTACCAGGGGTATTGTGAAAGTGATTATTGTACGGTGTTCAGGCCACTAGAGGGGAAAGAGGGGGGTTACAGTGTCCAGGAGGGCTGTGCCCAGGTTAGCTTGACCACTACCAACCCTGACCTCCGGGTGGAGGCACCTGTTTCAGAACTCAGGCCCCTTAACCTGCTACTAGCCAAGCAGGCAGGGGTAGTAGACCTTGGGATAGTGCCACCTAGGGGTTACATATGCCTTTTTCATACTTGCACTGTGTCCTGTGTCATTATTGTGTGCCTGCCATTTGCTACAGGGTTGTTCTGTACTTTGGTTCTGCTCATGGGTCCTGGCACTCTCTGGCCTGTCCCCTGGCTGTGTGTGTATCGGTGTCTGGGTTCTGCACCACTGTCTGCTCTTGGGGTCTCTTTCCAGCCTGTGCTCCTTTGCCTGTGGTCCAGGGCTTGGTGGCACCATCTGCATTGTGTACCTGTTGGTGTTTGCACTGCCTGCCTTGGGTACTATATTCAGTGCTGTGTTATTCCCGGGCTGTTTTTGTCCTGCACTCCTGGCCCTGTTTGCTCGGCTTGCTTTGTTTGCTATATTCAGCTGGTTTTGCCCCGGGCTATTCCTTTTGAATATAGCTTGAATATAGATAAGTTTGCACGCCAATCTCGACCCGGGGCAAAACTCTGAATATCTGGCCCCGGGTATCATATGCCCATTTTCAAGGATCAGGACAAACAAATTACATGGCATAAAATTCTCACGGTGCATACATACACACAAGAAGCAAAAAACATGAACTTTACATACATTAAGATCAATAAGCTGATACAATGACACTTGGAACTCTCAATGCAAAACTGTTTCAAATTCTGCTTAAAAGTATTATAAGACCATAAACAATGTAATGTAGGTGAAAGTCAATTCCAGTCTTTCAAAACTTTAACACCTCTAATTATGTTACAAGGATGGGAGGTTAGCCTAGTAAAGATATGAGAAATATTTGTTCTCAGTAGCCAGAACTATAGAAACATAGAGGTTGATGGCAGGTAAGGACCGCAAGGCCCATCCAGTCTACCCATTTCTTTTTCTACCTTATAAATGTGCAATCGGCCTTTGTTCTGTCAGTGGCCTATCTATTCGTACTCATCTGTATTGCTCCCTTATGCCTATCCCATGCCTGTTTGAAGCCCTGCACTGTATTTATATCCACCACTTCCTGAGGTAGGCCGTTGCATGCATCCACCACCCTTTCTGTGAAAAGAACTTCCTCACACTACCCCTTAATTGGCCTCCCTCTAATCTCATGCTGTGTCCTCTTGTCCTGCTGTTTTTCTTATATTGAAACATGTTAGACTCTTTCACCTTGTTAATGCCCTTAAGGTGTTTGAATGGTTCAATCATATCACCTCTCTCCCTCCTTTGCTCTAGGGTATAAATGTTGAGTTCCGTTAATCTGTCCTCATACGTTTTCTGATGTGGTCCCTGCACCATTTTGGTTGCCCTTCTCTGGACTGCTTCAGTTTGGTTAATGTCCTTGTGAAGGTGTGGCCCCCAGTACTGCACACAGTACTGCAGATGGGGCCTAATCAATGTCTTGTAAAGAGGGATTATTACCTCCCTCCCTCTTATGACTTGTGAACCCCTACTAGTACACCCCAACATCCCCCTAGCCTTACCTACTGCTTTAGTGTGGTCTGCTTGGATGATTTCAGGTCTGTGATGATGATACCCAAGTCTCTTTCTTCCCTTGTGACTGCCAGCAACTCCCATCCCAACCTATAGGTGGCTTCTGGGTTTCTCTTCCCTATCTAGAGAAATTGTAACTTTGTAAGGAACATCTATCTAGTGTGCGACTCTCATGTGCGGTATAGACGGTTTGTATGCTAGGAGACATTTCCCTCTATGTTTTTAAATTGTACCAGTGAATCATTCTGTAATAAGAATAAGAACGCAACACAGTGCTCTCCCAGTTCTCATAAGCATTTCAAATTTATTTGGGTCAGCAATGGTAGGAAACCGCCAGCAATTCAAAGAGCTCTACCTTTTCCTACGGGAGTCTGAGGTGCTGGAGGTTATGTGACACTGTTGACCCCAACAGATTTGGAGCACTTATGAGAGCTAGGGTAGCACTGTATTTTGTTTTTATCCTTTGTAGCCAGGTTTTCTTACAGCAGTAGCTCCCGAGTGCATGGCAGCGTACTTCCTCATTTGCTGCAACTGTTTTGTAATATGCTAAAGAAAAAATGCAAACAATAATAAACTGAACATGGAACCCCGGTCACCCATGGGTTATGTAAGGGATGTCCATGGCAAGGGTGTTAGAGTATACCAAGACACTACTTCAATTTCAAGGTGTAGGGTGCACTCTCTGTGTGCCAGAGGACCCTGTGTGCAATACAATGACTTACATTAAGCTTTAATCTTCATGGTGACCTGATTTCCCTGTTACTGGTGCAACAGCAGACCTATGCCTGGGGCCCACACTGACAGCAAGAGACACTGATTCAAAGGAGGTCTTGCACAAGGGGTTAAGGTTAACAGGGAAACGCTGATCACTTACTTTTCTGTCACCAAGCACACCACTTGGTGCTCCATCTCATCCCCAAACAGGTGGACAGACACGAAGCCTTGCGTCTAAATAGCACAGCCTTTTTGTAGCAGGTGCTCCCATGTTAAATGCCAGAAGGCAGGACTGATCTGGAACTGTGGTGGCACCCCACTGTATGTTGGGTTACATTCCTCCCCCCAGAAAATCAGACATCCCCATCGGAATAACCAGCAGCCAGTGAGTAACTCCAACCAGCCTCTCCCAAAGACCTCGAGTCAGCGGAAGCTCAGGTAGAAATAAACATCTGTTTTTATAGTCACTGTTCTACTTACTGATGCTTGAATCCTATCCTATGAATTAGAATACCACCAGATATCACTGTTTAGACAGATAGTGGATCCAGTCAGAAAGGAGCACTATCGGACCACAGATCCAACTGTCCCGGATACAGGCTGGATCCCCAGGATTCCACCCTGGATCCATTGTTGGATCCCTGGATCCAACAGTAGATGAAGTGTAATCCAACCTGAGATCTGATCTAAGTCGGAGGTCGGATCCCCGGTGTCAGATCGCAGGTTGGATACTGCCACTATTCAGCAGATCACGATCGGATCCCTAATGGCAGTATCTGAACAACACTAGTTTTACTATTATATAAGCATTCGGCAAATAAAGAATTTGATTGCTCTTTCACAGATATTCTAAATTATTTGTAAAAATCTTTGTTAATCCACCAGTTAGGATAACTTAACACCACAAAAGTAGGGAAGTGTCAAGTTAGGGTTTCAAACCCTAACTCTTCACCCCCAACCCTCAAGCAGCAAAAGGAAAAAGCATTATGGTTTTGAGTCTGAGGAGTCTTGGTAAATCAGTGGCGGGGCTTTCCATGGGGTTGTCAATCCTAATGTTAACCAGTCCCCCCCGACCCATAGGCTCCAGTCTGAAGCCCAAGCAGCTCCAAGGCAGTGCCTCACAGTGATACATTCTTCAAAGGTAGCACGGTGCATGTCTGATCACATGTTGCCAACACAACTTGTTGTAGCTTTCTTGGGCCCTGCCTGAAGAAGGAGATCATGTGTGACATTGTTTGCTCAGGGAATGAGGTGGGCATTAGGGTTGACATCCCCAAAGAAAAACCCACCACTGATTTACCCAGACTCCACAGACTCAAAACTCTAATGTTTTTTCCTTTAGTTGCTCGGGGATGGTGTGGGGAGTTAGGGTTGGAAACCCTAACGCCATATTTCTCTAATGTTGTGACATTAAGTTACCCTAACTGGTGCATTAACACAGTTTTTTGCAAAGAATTTCCTTTCTCTTTGACATAGTGGATTTGTGTCTTCATTCATACAGGTCTATTTGGGACCTGCATGAACTGGTGCAGATGTTCAGGGTCCCTTGGGCTGTGCACCTTGAGAACATTCTGTCTGCCTGCAGAAGTGCAGGGCCTGGCACATTCACTCTTTACACATTCACTCTTTACACATTCACTTTTACACATTCAGGCCCATATTTTCAAATGAGATGTGCGGTGCATCTCTAGATGCACCAGTGCATCTCCAGACTTGCAAAGTCGTTGGGGGCATTGCAATATTCAGAAGTCCCCGGTGGGCCACACTAGTCCAATTGTGCCACTGCACACAATATTGCAATGTGACCATACAAATAAGGGCTCCCTCATACATATTCCCCACATCGCAATATTCGAAGATCCCCTGGGGAAGGCACGACCAGATGCACTGGTATAAAGTTAAGCCAAATTTTGCCTAACTGTGTGCTGGGCAGGGTTGCACCCTGCACAAGTGCCCTGGCAGATCACAAGGCCCCCCTACCTCATCTGATCACTGTGCTGTAGAGACAGACAGTAGTCCCCAGTTCCTTAGGGCCAGCAGACCCCCCACCCCATCCCCAATCCTGAATCTTATTAAAATAAAGTAATCCCTAATATTCCATAATATAGGGTCCCCCTTTCCGTCCCCGATTGAAATAAAGAAAATATAGGAACTCTGCCAGCCCTGGTAGTCTAGTGGTACCCCATCCCAGCTCGGATCCAGATATAATAAAAATTAATAACCCCGTTTCCCTGCTTTTCGATAGTGTAGGGTCCCCCGACCCAGCCCAGATCCCCGATATAAGAATAAATAACCCCGTACACCGGCGTTTCTTCTTTTTTGTAAATATAATCTTTATTAAACTTTTCAAAGTCAGCTTACCATTGACATCTTAACAATAGCATATATCCTGTAATGCATCTGCAACACATTCATTAAAAATCAGACAAAGACAGCAGAGTATGCCAGCACATTTCCCAACCAGCACGCCCCCTTCTAGTTGCAATGTGGAGGAGAGCGGCTGGTATTTTATTACCATCCTCTTGTTTTAACATTTTTTAGCCCTGTCCACTCTACCATAGTTCCCAATTCAGTAAATCTTTCAGCTAGAGGAGGGTCTCCACCTGGGAGCAAGACCTTCCTGTTCCCAAAATTTCACTCACAGGACTGGCTCAGCCTCTTGTCCCCTCCACCCATACACCCATCGTAGAGTGCCATTCAGTGGAGTTCCCTCATTTAAATATTAACAGGAGTATAGATTATCATTCTATGGGACAAAGTCTGGATCTTTAAGCATGACATGAAAAATCCAACTATTCCATCTAGAAGAACATAGTTCTGTTCATCATTTAGTTTGTAAGTGAGTCTGTAAATCCTATATATCTAGTTCACTATTGTTCTCCAACTTGCAATAGTAGGCACCTGCTGAATTAACCAGGTTCTGGTGATTACCTTTTTAGCGGCTAGAAATAGGATGCCAACCAGATATCTACTGCCCCTGTCTCTTAACCCCTGTGGCAAGTCACAGAAGAGAAAAATCTCTGCTGCAATAGTGATAGGCCTTGCATATAATTCTCCTAGTTCCTGCTGTAAAGCTTGGGAAAAGGGAGCTGGTTTAGGACAAGACCAAAATACGTGGGTGTGGTATGCCCTAGTATCACCACATTGCCTCCAGCAGGTTGCCACTACCGATTCCAGAAAGTGTCTGGTCACTACAGGGGTTTGGAAGTAGCAGACGTGGGTCTTCCAAGAAAACTCTCACCAAATGTGTGAGCTCGTCAACTTAGAATTTTGTCTACAGGAGGTTTGCCACTGCTCTATTAAAATATTTGAGGATAATTCTTCATTTCATTTATCTAGGATGTAAGCAGTGGAGCCTCCAGTTGAGTTTATTATGGCTTTATAAAAGTACGAGACCAGATGTTCCATAACCCCCAAGTGCATCAGCCCTATAAATGAGCCCAGGAATGGGGGTTAGATTCAGGATTACATGCTTCGAGTGGAAGGGAGTTATAATAGTGTCTCATCTGGAGATATCTGTAAAAATCCTGGTGTCATGCATTAAATTCTTCTTGGATTTGTGAGAAGGGCTTAAAGGTAGGTCCTGATGTCAGCTGGAAAAGATATTTTAGTGAAAGGTGTTCCCATCTACTGAAAGTCAGGTCCGTGTGAGCAGGAGAAAAATTTTCCAGCAGTGATATTGGGCATAGTAGTTTTAGGTATGGGGCCAAGTGCACCGTCTGATGCACTGACACCCATGCTTTCATTTGGTGTCTTATCCATGGGTTGGTGTCCAATGGAAGATGTGGCATCAGGGCCATTGTGTACTAGAGAGTTAGGAAATACTTTATTGGGATGAGATCATCTTCAATCTCTGTCCATCTAGTTCTAGTACACCCTAATTGCCTGTGTGCCACAAAGACCATGTGCGAGGCCAGGTAATATAGCCTAAGGTTGGGAAGACTCAGAACGCCAGCCTCCTTTGGGAGGAGGAGGAGGAGGAAGGTGGATAGTTTAATAAGTGGTCCCTGTCCCACCCATATGAACTTATTTATTCATTTGTTCCATTCCCGGAATATTTTTAGAGGGATAGATAGAGGTAGATTTTGAAAGAGATATAAGGCTTATGGGAGAGTCACCATACGGATCACCTCCACCCAGTGTGATAAGTTCACTGGCAGAAGATTCCAACCAGTGAGATTGGTGTCTAATTGTTTGTGAAGGGCTCATAGTTATTCTTAAAGGCCTCAGTGCTGTCATGTGATAAGTACACCCCTAAGTATTTTATTTTTTCCAGGTCCCATCTGAAGGTGTATCTTGTTCTAACCTCTGTTGTGAGCTTAAAGTAGAATGTTAGGACATCGGTTTTGGTAGTATTTAATTTATATGCAGACTCTGCCTATCATTCTATTATCTCAGAAACTGCTGGCAGGGATTTAGGGGGGTCCATTAGGTAGAGGAGCATGTCATCTGTGTAAAGAGCTATACAACGTTCCTCATCATTTAGTCGAATTGTTGTGGATCTCTACCTAACAGAGCCTGTCTGATCCATGTTGATAACGGTCAGTAGAATGTCATCTAGTCTGTGGGCTAGTATGGACATAAAATATTTATAGTGTATGTTGAGGACTGATATTGGGCAGTATGACTGGCAAAACAGGGGATTCTTATCAGGTTTTAGGATAACAGATATTGCAGCACATGACCAACTAGGTGGAGGAGGTTGTTGCTCAGCAATCTCGTTGAAGGTGTTTCAGAGGATTGGAGCAATTTGCTTTTCAACAGCCTTATAGAACTCTGCACAGTAGCCATCAGAGCTTGGGGATTTCTGCGTCTTGGAGTTCATGATGACCAATTCGAGCTCTGTGGTTTGGATGGGGTCTATGAGAAGCTGTTGTTTTTCTTCTGAGAGGCAGGGTAGGTGAAGGCCAGCTAGAAAGGTTCCTATTTCCTCCTGGGTAGCGTCCTTCTCTGGGGTATATAGTTTTTGATAAAAGGAGCAGAAGGACTGTGTAATGTCATACAGCCTTGTATGCCTGACTCCCATAGTTGTATGTTTAATAGCAGAGATGGTTGCAATCTGCCTTTACCTGTGTAATCTGTAAGCCAGGAGCTGAGTGGCTCAAGGCACAGTTTCATAGTAACACTGCCTAAGATATGTAAGGGCAATCTCGGTCTGCTGGGTAGCAAGGGTATCCAACTCTTGCTTAACTTGTTTAAGTTGTGGAAGAAGTGAGGCGTCACCCTGCTGGTTGGCCAATTGTAAAAAATGGAGAGTGTCCTCCAGGCGGCACTGTTTTTCTAACCTAGCCCTTTTTTGTTCTGCAGTGAATTTGATAATATGACCTCTGAGGACAGCTTTTAGGGTATCCCATAACATGGCATGTGATGCTGAAGGAGTTGTATTGTCCTGAATAATTTTCTTTATTGTATCTGACAAAAATTCTCTAAACATTTGGTTTCTCAAATGATATGGGTTGAATCTCCACCTAGTGGAACGTGGTTCCTTCCCCAAGTCCCACTGGCTCACCACTGGAGCATGGTCTGTGATACTGATGTCTCCCAAAGTACAGTTTCTGAGGGCAGAATGTGATTCTTTTGGGGTATAACATATATCTATTCTAGAATAGGTACCATGTACCAGGGAGTAGTGGGTGTATCCTCTGGTCCTCGGGTGTAAGAATCACCAAACATCTTTCCAACCCACTTCTATGACAAATTGTTTGAACATTTTCTGCAGTTTAGGTTGCCCACGTGGGGATGTGTTAGTAGTATCTAATGCTGGGTCTGGGGTCAGATTAAAATCCCCTGCAAGTAACAGTGCGGCCCCAGTCATGACCAGAATCTTGTCACTTAGCTTTTTGACTGTGGGAGAATTAGTTCCTGGAGGTAGATAAATATTTGCTAAGGTTACCCTCTCCCCATTGAGGGCACCCTGTATGATTACTAATCTCCCCTCTGAGTCCGCCCACTCTACTGACTTTTGAAATGAGGTTTGTCTAGAGATTAATATTGCTGACCCGTGGGAGGAGAAGTGCATGGATGCAAACCCGAGCCTGGCCAGCTTCTCATGTTCTGTGTTTCTTGGAGATGTACCAAATTCGATCTTGTTTTCCTAAGATGGGATAATACTCTTGCACATTTGATAGGGCTATTTAGTCCTATCACATTCAGTGGATAGAGCTGCACGTGTTTATTAGCCGTAGGAGTCTTGGTAAGAAGGTTCCATTCTGACCTGGTCTATAGCAAGTGCTCTGACTTTTTAACAGCAAACCAACATAACTTTGTAACTGATCATTAAATAACTTAACAAATGAGAAGAGACTCCAAGTAACTGTGACAACTTTCCACTGCGGAGTCTCCATGTAACTGGGAGAATTATGTACTACAAAGGTGTTTGGTCCTGTAATAGGACCAGGTGTCATGAATATTTCCATGACCATTAAGTCACCTTTAGGGAGGCAGTATAGCGCAGTGGTTTAAGGCTCTGAGCTGTAAACCTGGAAACCTGGGTTTGAATCCCACAGCCCCAACTTGCATACTGTGTGACCCTGAGCAAGTCACTTAACTTCCCTGTGCTCTCAGATCGCACCTGTAAACAAGCTTTCAGCTTAGTGTGCCACTCCTGGTTAAACAATTGGGAAAAAACAAGCATTTGTCAATGCCGAATGTTTGCTTGCAGGTATTAGCATTGGAAATGCAGGAGTTAGACAGATGCAGAATAGGAATGGAAGTGAAGTTCTGAACTTCACACCAACCCCACCTCCAGTCTGCAGAGATGGACAGGCATTGGGTTATGCATTTGGGTAGTCGCCCATGACGTTCATGCCATGTCACCTCACCCTATCCTGCAGACACCAACATGAGTTGAGGTGTGCCTTGGGGTATTCAGCTTTACAATCAGCCCATTCCATAAGGACATACACTGAAATGGGTTCAGTATAGGAGAATGGGGTGAACTCTGGGGCTGAAGAGTACAAGATACATCTGATGCCTGTCGCTGGCTGGGGGGTGGGTGGGGTGATAGCATGAGCACTACAGTTGGCAATCCAAAGGCACACCCTGATGCCTGTCGTCTGTACAGGTGGGACGTTATGGTTAGAAACTGTAACGCCCCAGGCATTTGTTGGTATTTGCACTGCAAATTTTCAACATGGACTTTTTGTGACCCCAACTCACGAAAGCATTTGGGACCTTTTCTCATGAAGAGTGGCAGTGTGATTTTGTTAATGTGTCCCGAACTTTAAGTTCCAACAGTGACCGTGCCATTCTGTGCCAGATTATGAAAACACAGATCGGGCAGGATGTGAAGAATGACAGCTGTACCATCCATAGGGAGGTGTGAAGAGTTGGCAATGTTGAAAATCTGTAGTGGGAATATTAAAAATGCTACTTCCGAGCATACATGGAAACTGCATAATGCATGGGCATAACACAGTCATTTTATGGACTTCCATCACCAAATTTTCAACATAGGCATTTTAGGACCTCTGCTCATGAACAGTGTCACTGTGATTTTCTTAATGTGTTCTGAACACTGACTTCCCACAGCGACCGCACTATTCTGTGCTGGAAGTGCAAAAACACATTTCAGTCAGGATGTGGAAAATGACAGCTGTACTGTTCATAAGGAGGTGTGGAAAAATGGCAATGTTGCAAATCGAGTGAAAATATTACAAATTCGAGAAATTATGAGCGTGCATGGAAACTGATCAACACAGGCTCATAAAACAGTCATTTTTTTGGATTTTTTTACCAAATTTGCAACATAGGCTTTTTGAGAGCCCACCTCATGAACACTGGCACTGTTGTTTTGTTAATCAGTCCCAAAAGGTGATTCCATGCAGAGACTGCAAATCTTTCGAGACCGAATAACGCCATGACAGTGGCTGAATTCATGAGGAGGGGTCCCAATAACCCCATATTTAAAATTTGGTGCAAAAAATGCCTGAGATTTGCATCAAAGTTGAAAAACCCTATTTATTCCATGATACAGCTTACCGGCATTTCCTCAGTTCATGGGTCAGCTTTGAAGAGTACAGACGTGTTCCCAGTCCACCTAAGATTGTCGTGTGGATTCCTGGAGGTAAGTATGGGGTGGGGTGTGTGGGAGGTAGGGTGCGCAGAGGGTGGGCGCAGTTTTGGGGAGGGGGCAGGAGAGACCGTGAGGGGCTGTTTTCTTGTTTTTGCAGGTGTTGTTTGGTACACTGGGGTGGGCTCCCAATGTACCACCTGCATTTGTGGGGAGGGGGACTGAAGCTGATGGGGATTGCCCCCATCATCATAGAAACTGGGGGCCATGCATGATGCCAAGGGGATTGGACACCCCCTTGGCACATAGCAGAAATCGTGGGGATGGGGACATTATGCCGATTGAGCAGGCTCCCCTTGACCCACTGGAACTGGGAAGGGGATGAAACCACAGATTGGACCTCTGGCTGGCACAGAAACGGGGCATGCATGCCAAGGGGATTAGATTTCCTCACACAACAACAAATGGGGGAGGGGTTACATTATGCCGACAGGGAGTGGGCTCCCCATCGGGCAAATGAACTGGGTCAGAGGCATGCTGACAGGGGATTGGACACCCCAACCAGCCAGCTTATACAGGAGTGCATAAGCCACCACCATGTTTAGGGAATGTTACACCAGGTACATACTGCCCTGCAATGATGGTCGCTCCTCATTGCAGCGGAATGGCTGATACTGCAACGACGAGGCAGCCCCTGATTGCAGCGGTGAAATTGTTTCAACTTGGTGGCACTTTTGGAAACCAATGTCATCAGCACAGTGTGCTTGCATTGGTCCACCAGTGCCAAGGCACCAAATGCAGTGCTGCTGTTGGCTGCCGCAGTGCCGCATCTCCACAACCCGCTTCTCTCCTAAGCTGCCACATAATGTTTCTTGCGCAAGCGAGCATAAACAAAATGGTGCCAAATGATGTCACAATGTCAGGGGATAAGGGGAACAGAATAAAAGGGACAGACTAGTCATGCCTCGGCTCCAACCGGGGGTGCAGATAACAAATTTCTGATTTAGTAAATAACAGCAATATGTATTAACTGTAAGAGGTACTAGTGTATTCAGCAGAACATAGCATTTTTTATTAATCTGCCTCATGGAGCACAGACTTCAAGGAGTGTAAAGGACTACTTCAGCTTTACCTTATCTACTCTCCAGTTCCTCTGGGAAGAGTGAGCCCGGGGAGGCTGACTCCCCTTCACAAGGTGGCTTAGTTGCTACCTTTATTAATTTATGACTGTTTTAACCATAGATTCAGCCACAGGAGCACACATCCAAGTTTGGTACTAGTCACTCATAAGCCGGAAGAATGACCACACCAGTACACAAAGCATTTTCTGAATGCCATAAAATATGTAACATTAGTCCCTGACCAGTATTATATGTTTCCAATGCCCCCTTTCAGTCATGCTGATGCACAGTTTGTATGGGACACTGGATGAGCTTGATGCAAAGTCAGAGATATCCCAGAAAGTAGGGACAAAAGGAAGACTTGCCCTCAAGAGAACCCACTCAAGTCCATACTCCTCCCACAAGGACCCAAGGTCCCTCCTGCCATTGCAATCTCCACCCCCCATCCCTGAGCCCCATCATACACTGAGGTGGTACCATGCCATTGTCCCGCACAGGTCAGCTCCAGTGCTCTGTCATGCCCTGAGTTAATTCTACCAATTTCTGGACAGGGTTCTTCCTCACAGAGGAAGAGGGGGGGCCTCCAACATCCTGGCTAGGTCCTGTCTACTCAGCCCAAGTATAGCTGGGTTTGTGTGAACTCTGCAGATGGCTAGTTACAGGCTTCTTAGTATCATTAGGTATAAGAGGGGTCACAGCAGTGGCAATGTGTGCTCTCAGGGGGAGTCCCTGCCAGTTCAGTAGAGGCAATATTCGGGGTCCCCAGAACTCCCGCCATTTTTTGAAATTAAGCCCTAGCCAACACATCCGCTCATTCATTAGGGAGCTTTGGAGAGGACAGGACCTATGTATTTTCAGAGGGTGCTCATTGTCCAAATCTGTGGATGCCTCCCATGACCCACTTAAGGAACCCTCAATGCTGTATGTTAACCCTAGTGTTGACAGGAAGAGGCTCAGATAACTATGCACTCAGAACCAACCCATGCAAGACAATCCCATTTCTGTACCTCACTGGGGTGGGGGGCAGTGGAGTAAAGTCAAGGCATCAATTACAATTTGTTAGGGAATCCTCCAGCCCTGGAATCCCAGGAACTGATTGTAGAAGGGTACTGCGGACTTACCTGTTTGGTTTGGATCAGCTTGGGGGTTCTCAGTCAGCTACACGACCATTCTGTTCTATCATACCTGCAACAGAGGAGGTGGATTGCAAGTCTGCAATGATTTGATGGATGGCCGTTGCTCCATCTCTCTGCCGCTGTTCTCTGGAGGGCACCTGCCTCCATAATTTAGAAGCAAGTTTGGAAGCCAAGGATGGTTGTCGTGAGTGCCGTGGGGTAGACATAATTTTCAGCTGCCTCCTGTTGAGTTCTTCTGCCACCACATCCACTGTGTCAAAAGTCAGTGTGGTATCCAAAAAGAAAATTGTCATTTTAGAGGGGTAGGGGGTTTGAAATTTCATTTTTCCTTCACGTAGTTTTTTCATTATAGGAGCATAAGCTCTCCGCTGGGCAGTGATCATCAGTGGGTAGTCATTATCCACCTAGATGCAGTGGGATTAAAAAAACTGCACCTTGTTGCCAGGACTTATGTACCACTATTTATTTGTCATTGTAGAGTAAAAAGCGGACCACCACAGAACGTGGTCGGGCTGTTGATTACGTAGGGTGAGGCCCAAGTGCCTTGTGAGCTCTGTCCATCTCGAGTGTTGTTTCAGTGGGTAAATCCAATGTTTTCTTAAAAAACTCCTGTAGAAATGTGATCAGAGCATTTTTCTCCACACCCTCTGGCAGACCCAAAATACGGAGATTGTTTTGGCGATTTTGTGCCTTATCATCTTTCACTCTGTCCTGTTTCTCTGTTAGAGTCTGATTTATCTGAATGAGAGCCCACTCTGTCATATTAAGCCTGTGGTCTGTTGCAGTACAGTGCTCCTCCATGCTTTCCAAACACTTTTCGAGCTTGGCGATGTCCGTTCTCAGGGCAAGGCCACAACCTTCCTGCAGCCAGGAGAGAAGGCGAGTAGCTCCTCTGAGAAGACATCCTTCCTGCTACTCGCAGAGAGGGCAAGAAACTACCTGAGGACACATCCTTCCTGCTGCTGGCAGAGAGGGCGAGAAGCTCACCGAGGCCACAGCCTTCCTGCAGCCAGGAGAGAAGGCGAGTAGCTGCCTGAGGCCACAACCCTCCTGAAGACAGGAGAGAAGGCGAGTAGCTCCCTGAAAACACATCCTTCCTGCTGCTGTCAGAGAAGGAGAGTAGCTCCCTGAGGCCACACCCTGTCCTCAGCCAGGAGAGAATATGAGAAGCTCCCTGAGGACACATCCTTCCTGCAGCCAGGAGAGATGGTGAGTAGCTCCCTGAAGCCACACCCTTCCTGCAACCAGGAGAGAAGGCAAGTAGCTCCCTGAGGCCACACCCTGCCCACAGCCACGAGAAAAGGCGAGTAGCTTGAAGCCCAGTGGTGGAGCCAGGTTTGGGAGCATTTGGGAGCTGGGGGGAACATTCAGTCAATCACGGGCTCCACAATGGGCACTACACAGTGAATAAAGATGGTGGCAGGATGCCACTACTCACACTGGGGCAGCCAGGGGGGGGCCATCACCCCCCCAGCCCCCCCAGCTCTGCCTCTGTTGAGGACACACCCTTCCTGCAGCCAGACAAGAGGGCGAGTAGCTCCCTGAGGACACATCCTTCCTGCTGCTCACAGAGAGGGTGATCAACTGCCTTTACCATCAATGAGAAATACAAATCCTTAATTTGGACAGTAGGGGACCCATAAATGTTGGGTTACTCATGTGCTTCCTCTGCAGGAACTAAGTGCCTAACCAATGTGACATGAGCGAACCCAGTGTGTGATTCAGGGTCAGTTCTGTTACCCCTCATTCAAAACTATGTGCCACAACTCCGTCTGATGACTGACCCCAGTGTCTGATTCTGGGGTGATACTGTTATCCCACTTGGTGACATGACCGACCCCAGTGTGTGATTCTGGGGCGATACTGTTATCCCATCTGTGACATGACCAACCCCAGTGTGTGATTCTGGGGTGATACTGTTATCCCATCTGTGACATGACTGACCCCAGTGTGTGATTCTGGGTGATACTGTTATCCCATCTGTGACATGACTGACCCATGTGTGTGATTTTGGGGTGATACTGTTATCCCATCTGTGACATGACCAACCCCAGTGTGTGATTCTGGGGTGATACTGTTATCCCATCTGTGACATGACCAACCCCAGTGTGTGATTCTAGGGTGATACTGTTATCCCACCTGTGATATGACCAACCCCAGTGTGTGATTCTGGGGCGATACTGTTATCCCATCTGTGACATGACCAACCCCAGTGTGTGATTCTGGGGTGATACTGTTATCCCATCTGTGACATGACCGACCCCAATGTGTGATTCTGGGGTGATACTGTTATCCCATCTGTGACATGACTGACTCCAGTGTGTGATTCTGGGGTGATACTGTTACCCCCTCTGTGACATGACTGATCCCAGTGTGTGATTCTAGGGCGATACTGTTATCCCATCTGTGACATGACCAACCCCAGTGTGTGATTCTGGGGTGATACTGTTATCCCATCTGTGACATGACCAACCCCAGTGTGTGATTCTGGGGTGATACTGTTATCCCATCTGTGACATGACCAACCCCAATGTGTGATTCTAGGGCAATACCATTACCCATCTGTGACATGACTGACCCCAGTGTGTGATTCAGGGGTAGTACTGTTATCAGATCCGTGACATTACTGACCCCAGTGTGCGATTCTGAGGCAATACTGTTATCCCCTCTGTGACATGACCGACCCCAGTGTGTGATTCTGGGGTGATACTGTTATCCCATCTGTGACATGACTGACCCCAGTGTGTTATTCTGGGGTGATACTGTCATCCCATCTGTGACATGACTGACCCCAATGTGTGATTCTGGGACAATACTATTATCCCAGCTGTGACATGACTGGCCCCAGTGTGTGATTCTGGGGCGATACTGTTATCCCCTGTGTAACATGACTGACCCCAGTGTGTGATTCTGGGGCAATACTGTTATCCCCTCTGTAACATGACTGAACCCAGTGTGTGATACTTGGGCGATACTGTTATCCCATCTGTGACATGACTGAACCCAGTGTGTGATACTGGGGCGATACTGTTATCCCATCTGTGACATGACCGACCCCAGTGTGTGATTCTGGAACGATGTTGTTATCCCATCTATGACATGACTGACTCCAGTGTGTGATTCTGGGGTGCTACTGTTATCCCCTCTGTGACATGACTGACCCCAGTGTGTGATTCTGGGGCGATACTGTTATCCCATCTGTGATATGACCGACCCCAGTGTGTGATTCTGGGGTGATACTGTTATCCCATTTGTGACATGACTGACCCCAGTGTGTGATTCTAGGGTGATACTGTTATCCCATTTGCAACAGGACTCACTTCAGTGGGTGATTCTGGGGCGATGCTGTTATCCCATCTGTGACATGACTGACCCGCAGTGTGTAATTCTGGGGTGATACTGTTATCCCATCTGTGACATGACTGACCCCCGTCTGTGATTCTGGGGCGATACTGTTATCCCATCTGTGACATGACTGACCCCAGTGTGTGATTCTGGGGTGATACTGTTATCCCATCTGTGACATGACCGACTCCAGTGTGTGATTCTGGGGCGATACTGTTATCCCATCTGTGACATAGTCGACTCCAGTTTGTGATTCTGGGGTGATATTGTTATTCCATCTGTGAAAAGATCGACCCCACTGTGTGATTCTGGGGTGATGTTGTTATCCCATCTGTGACATGACTGACCCTAGTGTTTGATTCTGGGGTGAAATTCTTATCCCATTGGTGACATGACTGACCCCGGTGTGTGATTCTGGGGGTGATACTGTTATCCCTCCCCCAAAACTTTGAGCCCCACCTTCATGAGATGACTGACCCCAGTGTATGATTCTGGGGTGATATTGTTACCCCTTTGTGATGTTACCAACAACAGTGTATGATTCTAGGGCAATAATGATACCACATTCCTCAGTACACCTTCCCTAGGATTTCAAGACTCGTTCAGCTCCCGTATCCCGCTTTGAGTTCAAATATGTGATTCTGGGACAATACTATTACTCCTTCTGTGACATTATTGACCCCCGTGTGATATTCTCTAGCAATTCTGTTACCCCTTCCTTATTACACCTTCCCTAGGATTTCAAGAATTGTTTAGCCCCCCCACCCCACATCGAGTTCCAGTGACTGAACAGTTTGTGTAAAAACATTCAAACAAGCATTTGTCAATGCCGAGCATTCACTTGCAGGTATTTGCAGCGGTTTTTGGTACTGGCTTCAGAGGAGTGAGGAGTCAGCAGTGAGAGTGCCAGGTGCCACATGGTGGAAGATGTACAGTAAATGCCACAAGGAACATTTAGTCAGTGAAGCTGTTCTCACTGGCTTTAGTGGACTGGGGGGAGAGAGAGTGCACTGGGCAGCAGGAGCTGTCAATAAGTAAAGCTACACTGTGGCTAATGTATAAGCCTGGGGGATCTCAGAGGAGAGAGGACCAGGAAGAGAGAGAGAGAGTGCGGCAGGTGGGATCAGCCTCCAATAAGTGAAGCCGCACCACAGATAATATAGAAGGTAGAGGAGGGCAGAGGAGTGAGGACTGAGGGGAGAGAGAGTGTGGTGGGTGGCAGGAGCCGACAATAACCATAACTCCAGCCATGCGCATTAGTGTCAACTGTAATGCGCATGGCTGGAGTTACAGCTACAGAAAGAAATGAAGCCTTGCAGTTATGAGGGTGCATACTGAAATTGCAAGGAAAGACATAAGTTTGCCAGTTTTGTAATATTTTGATCCCAGATTTCGAACGTAGTCTTCTTATCACCCCACCTCATGAACCTTGTAGGTGAAAATGTGTAAATATGTGGGAAAATGTCATTCCATGCCACAGGTGCAAAAACACATTTGAGGCAGGATATGAAAAATGACTGCTGTATTGTTCATGAGGTGGTGTGATAAAATGGCTAGATTGAAAAATTGGAGTGGAAATATTGAAAGTGAATAAAGTTATGCGCATGCGTAGAAAATTTTCAACGATCGCATGTAACTCTGCCATTTTTCGGAGCTTTTTCACCAAATTTTCAAAATGGCCTTTTTGGGACCCCATCTCATGTATACTGGCACTGTCATCTCGTTCATTGGTCTCAAAAGGTGTTTTCAGACAGTAACCGTGCCATCCTCCGCCACAGGTGTGAAAACACATTTTGGGCAGGATGTGAAGAATGGCAACTATAGTGTTCATGAGGTGGTGTGAAAAAATGGCAATGTTAAAAATCTGAAGTGAGAGTATTAAAAACTGCGAAAGTTACGAGCGTGCATAGAAAAATTTGAATGAGCATGCATAACTCAGGTGCTTTTTTTCTTATTTTTGCACCAAATTTTCAACATGGGCTTTTTGGGACCCCACCTCATGAACAGTGGTGCTGTCATTTCATTACTTGGTCCCAAAAGGTGATTCCACACAGAGACTGTGAAATCACCTTTCGCGAGCGAATGACAAAATGATAGCACCAGTGCTTATTAGGTGGGGTCCCAAAATGTTCGTGTTTACAATTTGATGCAAACATTCCAAAAAATGGCAGAGATATCAGCATAAGTTCAAAACACCATTGACAGCCATTATAAGGCAATTACCTTCATTCTTCAGTTCGCGGTTCAGCTTTGAAGAGTGCAGACATGTCCCGGTCCACAGAAGATGACAGCATTGGATCTCCGGAGGTAAGTATGGCGTAAGGGGACAAGGAGAGGTGGGTGCTCAGTGGAAGGGTGGGGATGGGGGAAGGAGACGACGGGGTTGATGAGGCACCATTTTCTTTTTTACAGGTTAAAAAAATTAAAATATATCGGGGACTAGTTTCTTTTCAGGTTATTTACTGAAGATGATGGGATGCTGTGAATGGGCTCCCCAGTGTCCTAGTGTTTTGGTGGTACACATCAATGGATACTGGGAGTGGGTTCCCCAGTGTCCCACAGGCAAAGGGGGTATGGCACAGTGTGGAACATGGCTGGGGACACTGGGAGTGGGCTCCCCCATGTCCCACAGGGAAAGGGGTCACAACATTGTGGGGAACATGACTGGGGACACTGGGAGTGGGCTCCCCAGTGTCCCACACTGAAGGGCAGACCACACCGTGGCTATTGTAGAAGTAGGCAGTGGGTCAGAGGAGCGAACGGACTGGGGATAGAGAGTGCGGCAGGCAGCAGGAGCCCACAAGAAGTAAAGCCACAGCTACTGTACAAGGCCTTGGGGGTTTCAGAGCAGTGAGGAGGGCTGGGGAGACAGAGTGCGGTGGGCAACAGGAGCCACTAATGCCTAAAGCTGCACCACAGCTATTGTAGAAAGCAGGGGAAGGGAGATTCAGAGGAGCGAGGATGGACTGTAACTTGGCCCTGCACACGTGCTCTGTGTCGTAGGGTGCGGGTACCTTTGTGGACTGAACAAACTACAGAGTAGTGTGACACAATTGCAGGTAAAATAGTCAGCGAATTTATTTTACTTCAGCATCTTTCTTCTTTTTAGCAAGATATATTTAAACAAGCATTTGTCAATGCCGAATGTTTGCTTGATGGCATTGGCATTGGTAGTGTAGAAGTTACAGAGCTGCATAATAGGAATGGCAGTGAAGTATTGAACTGAAGCCAACCCCACCACCACCCTGCAGAGAGTGACAGGCATTGGGTGTGCCTTTGGGTCGTCAGGCATAATGGCCATGCCATTTCACCACACCCTACCCTGCAGATACTGACAAGTGTCACGGTGTGCCTTGGGGTCTTTGGCCCTTATGTGCACCCCATTCCATCAGGAAATACAGTGAGATGAGTGCGGTATAGGAGAATGGGGTGAACTTTGGAGCCGAAGAGTCCAAGGCACACCTCGATGCCTCTCATTGGCTGCAGTGTGTGGAATGGTATGAGCATTACAGGCAAGAATCCCAAGTCACAACCCTGATGCCTGTCATTCTCTACAGGGTGGGGCATTATGGTTGGAAACCCTAACACCTCAGGCATTCATTGGTATTTTCACTCCAAATTTTCAACATGGTTTTTTTGTGACCCCCACCTCATGAACAGTGACAATATCAGTTTGTTAGCCGAAAGCTGCTTATGCACAGCGACTACGGCATTTAGCACCACAGGTAAAACACATTCGAACAGGATGTGAAAATGACAGCTGTACTGTTCATGGGGAGTGTAAAAATGGCAATGTTGCAAATCTGCAGTAAAATATATAAAAAACTGGTGAAGTCATGAGCGCAGTATAGAAACTGTGCAAAGCACACCGTAATGTAATTAGTTTGGGGATTTTACAGCAGATTGTCAACACAGGCATTTTGGGACCTCCGATCATGAACAGCGTCACTGTGATTTTCTTTATCTGTCCCGAACAATGATTTCCCACAGCGACCACGCATCTCTGCGCTGAAAGTGTAAAAACACATTTTGGCCATGTTGTGAAAAATGACAGCTGTACTGTTTATAAGGAAGTGTGGAAAAATGCCACTAGTGAAAATCTGGACTGAAAATATTACAAAGTCATGAACTTACGAGGATGCGTGGATACTGCGCAATGCTCACTCGTAACACAGTCATTTTATGGACTTTTGTCACCAAATTTTCAACATAGCCGTTTTAAGACGTCTGCTCATGAACAGTGTAACAGTGATTTTCTTAATCTGTCCCAAAGATTGCTTTTGCACACCGAATGCACCATTGTGCGCTACATGTGCGGAAACACATTTTGGGCGACATGTGAAAAGTGGCAGCTGTACTGTTCGTAAGGAAGTGTAATAAAATGTATGTCAATGTTGAAAATCTGGAGTGAAAATATTGAAAATTTGAAACTTACGAAGGCAGTGAGAACCGCGCAACTCACGCCGTAAAAGTCATTTTTAGGATTTTTCACCAAATTTTCAACATAGCCATTTAAGACCCTCTGCTCATGAACTGTGTCACTGTGATTTTCTTAATGTGTCCATACATTGATTTCGCACAACGTGACTGCGCCATTGTGTGCTACATGGGCGAAAACACATTTTGGGCAAGATGTGAAAAATGACAGATGTACTGCTCATAAGGAGGTGTGGTAAAATGGCAATGTTGAAAATCTGGAGTGAAAATATTGAAAATTTGCTAACTTACGAGCGTGCGTAGGAACTGCACAACGCACGCTCGTAAAACAGTCATTTTTAGGAATTTTTCCACCAAATTTTCAACATAGGCTTTTTGAGAGCCCACCTTATGAACAGTGGCAGTGTCGTTTCTTTACTCAGTCCTGAAAGGTGATTTCATACAGTGACTGCGAAATCATCCTTTGGGCCCGATTAACGCCATGACAGTGAGAACATTCATGAGAAGGGGTCCCAAAAGCCCCATGTTGAAAATTTGGTGCAAAAATTCCAAAAAATGCTTGAGATATGCAGCAAAGTTGAAAAAACCCTATCTATCCCATTATACAGCTTACCGGGCATTTCCTCAGTTCGGGCGTTGGCTTTGAAGAGTGCAGACGGTTCCCCGGTCCACTGAAGATCGCGCCAGAGTCCGGAGGTAAGTAGTGGGGTGGGGTGGGGAGGCAGGGTGCACAGTGGTGGGCGCGGGTGGGCTGGGTGAACGCCGAGGAGCTTTTTGTTTACAGGTTTTTTTTAACAGGAAGATGACGCTGGGACATTTGCCACACTGGGGTGAGCTCCAGTGTGGCAGCTAGAAGGCTGTTTGGGGGCTGGAGTCGACGGGATTGAGCACCCCTGTCAGCCATATGGGACTTGTGCCATGCTGGGTGGGCTCAGCGTGGCAGCTGTAAGGCTGTTTGGGGGTTGGAGCCGACGGGGATTGGGCACCCCGCTGGCCATTACAGCGATTGTGCCACGCTGGGGTGGGCACCCAGCGCAGCATCTGGAACCTGTTTGGGGAAGCACAGCACAGCTGACGGGGATTGGGCACCCCATCAGCTATATGAGTGTGTGCGTGGTGAGGCAAGCACACAGTATGCATGCCGTGTGTGTAAGGGGCACGCATGAGCAGGCGATATCTTATTGCTGCTCACTGAAGCGTAGCTCCCTCTTTCAACTGTATGCCACTGCATTTTCAACTGCTGTCATAGACAGCTCCAGCAGTGATTGGAGAACTGCGACCGCGCCTGCAAACACACTGACTGAATTGGAAGACGCTGTCACACCTCGGAAAAACTTGGATGATGGCACTATGTTTCTTGCACATGCATGCAAGCAAACATAAAAACATAAATGGCAACCATGAATCTAGAAAAACTAGAGGAGGCAGTATAGCACAGTGGTTTAAGGCTCTGAGCTGCAAACCTGGGTTTGAATCCCACAGTCCCCACTTGCATACTGTGTGACTCTAAGCAAGTCACATAACTTCCTTGTGCTCCCAGGTCACACCTGTAAACAAGCTTTCAGCTTAGTGTGTCTCTCCTGGTTAAAAAAAACATAATAAAATCATTAAGATCACTAGGAATACATGGCCAGAAAAAGCTAGCCATCCCAGGTATTCTATTTTAATTCCTGGGTGCAAGGCTCAGAGCTTCCTGCTTGAGTCTGTCTCCAGACCCAACACCTATCTAAAGTGGCTCGTAATATCAGCCCTTATATACTTGCTTTCAAACCCAAGTGATCCTAGTTTCAAACTTTTATTTACACAATACAAATTGTTTTTACTTCAATCTTCATTTAACAGTATTGTTATAACATTTATATAACATAAAACAAATACTTTCTAATTTGTATTCTACAAGAAAACCCAAAAGACTTCATGAATAATTAATGGCCTCCACCTTCATTCAAACTGTCCTGCCTTAGGCTGTATAAATTTAGTGGCTACAGCCAGCAGGCTCCTAAAGGAGTCCTGAATTTACACAGAGAAGAGCAGACCAGTGAGAGGGGTGAGTGGAGTTCCTTTCCCTTACGACCATTGTTTCACCTGTTTGAACAAGTAGTAACAAAACTCACTTGCTTCAGTTTCTTTGGGCAGTATCTATGTCAGCATTTTAAAGCCCTTTAAGTAAATTACACACAGGTGAAGTGGAAACGGGAAACAATCCTCCCCACAGCATTCTAATCAAGCCCCAGCCAGAAAGCCAACAGTAAGTACAAATACAGCAATTTTATTCCCAATACCTTAATTTCTGTGCTGAGAAAAGAGGAAATGTAAAAGATACATCCTTAAATTATTTTTCAGTTTAACCTTAACACTACTACGCCTTGTAACCCTTTTACAGCATAGTTAAATAGTAGTGTCCACGAAAGGCGAGGAAGGGTAGCTCCCGACCTGAGAAACCACATTTGCTAGCAGCACCCTACAAGAAATAATTACCTAGGGAGTGCAAACCAACCCTCCCAGTAGCATTATCCCCAGCAACACAAAAGTGCCTAAAGTCGTGGCGGTCCGCCACACCCAGCATCGAAGTGAAGGGGACTAGTCAGGAATCAGAACACACAACACACCAAGCTGCACTGCCACGGAGCAACTGCACCATGTCCTTGCAGTTATCTGGGCGGCGTCTTTACTACTCTCAACCCTGCGCTCCCTCACCAAAGTCACGGCAACACAGGCAAATGCTGGAAAAGCTAAAGAAACACAGCCTCCCCAAAAAGATAGGTGGCTCAAACACCTTGCACAAACTTTCCCCAAAGGCTATACACCACTTTCGCTCTGGGGGGGGAGAACATCCTACAACTCACAACAGTCTACCTTTCCCCATTCAAATATTTTATTTATTTATTTGACAAATCAGAAAGACCTTTGAGCCAAGGGCTCTTTTATAGAGCTTCCACGTCAAGTTACAAGAATAGCAAATTACAATGGTTTCAGTAAGTAGTACAGCATGAGGAAAGTAATTACATAAACAAAAGAACAATATGGCAAGATAAATATTGTGTCACGTGCAGCCAGTGGCCTTGTCTGAAGAGGTGAAAGGACTTACAAGGAGAGAAAGTACTGGGGGGGTGGAAGGAGCAAAAAAGAGCAAGAGGAGATTCCACAATGAAGCTTGAGCAGGAAAGACCCATGGGACGGGGTACAGGGAGAGAACAAGGTGAGGAGACAGAGAGAGATGGAAGCAGGAGATGGAGGGGTAAAGGAAGGGGGATGAGGTAGGATGAAAAGAGGGCAGGAATGGGAAAGGGATGAAGGAAGGAAGTGCTGTGAGTGGAATAGCACAGCAACAGCATAGGGCTATACAGGGGCAAATGGTAAAAGAGGGAGGTCCCAGTGCATTTAGCTGTCAGTTGAGATTAGGTATAGCAGTCACAAGATGCTCTGGAAACTGTTTACGCCACGTAGTGCTAAAACAGCGCTAAACGGTGTGTTTCTTTTACAGACATTCTTTCAAGCCTATTATTGCCAATCTCCCTGGACTGCATATTTAATAAAGAACTACCAGACTCGCAGCACTGCAATTAAACCCTTTAAGCTCCCAAAACACAGCCTGCATAAGTATGACATTAGAGAAGCCCCACCACCACGAGGAACAGCCTTTATTTACCACCTGCAAGTCCCTGAGTAGCAGTTTCCACTAATCACCTTCATTATTCACTTTTACTATTCAAGAACTCCTGCTTCCCACTATAAATATAGGGACAAATAGCAGAGCACTGTGCAATTCAAAGCACCATGTTGTGCAGTGTTGCTTGCTAGCAGCTGTTATTATTCAAATTCATTCCAAAAGCAGCAAGGAATTCTAATTTGGGCATTCACTATTTCAAAGCATTGTCAGGACACCTATAATTCCTATTAGGAAAATGAATCCCCAAAGGAACCTCTAACAAATATTTTCCAGCCCCATTTCATTACAAAGCTGTATCCATACCTGTACTATAAACAAATAAATCACCTAAGCACTTTATATCCTGTATGGGGGGGGTTGACATTTTTTTTAAACCCTCACTCATCACAGGTCACCCTGTGAGACTCGCAATTATGTTTACAGAAAGAAATGAATCACTCTTTCATTGGAGCTGTTCATTTCTTTAAAGTAGAGGACATGCCACGTCAGCATAACTGAACTAGTGTCATGACCAGAGTGCATGGTCGGTGCACCCTATCAAGCCCATTGCAGTATCCACTGTAATTGGCTTGGCCGCGACACACCTCTCAAATGCCATATAGTTCTAAGACATTTTTTGCACAAGCGCAAGTGAACGCAAAAAGGCCTCAGTGTAAAAGATGTAAAAGAAAAAGTTTACCAGTGTCTCCAGATGGACCAGTGAGCATGTGTTGTGCTTCTGTGCTGGGACTTGGGTTTGGGGCAGACTCAGGAATCCTGAATTAGGTGGGCAGAGCTAGGTAGTGCTGCTGAGAACAACTTAAGCCATACTGAGGAGGGTGATGTTTGGGTCTGAACATTACAGGAGCCCAAACCAGCCCAAGGAGGGTGATGTTCTGGTTCAGGCATCACAGCAACCCAAGTCAGCCCAGGAGAGTGATGTTCGGGTTCATACATCACAGCAACCCAAGTCAGCCCAGGAGAGTGATGTTCGGGTTCATACATCACAGCAACCCAAGTCAGCCCGGGAGAGTGATGTTCAGGTTTAGGCATCACAGCATCCCAAGCCAGTCGGAAGAAGGTGATGGTTGGATTTATATATCCCAGCAGTGAAACCAGCCTAAAGAGAGTACTGTTTGGGTTCGTACATCACATCAGTCCAAAACAATCCAAGGAGTGTGATGTTCAGATGCAAGCATCATAGCAGCCCAAGTCAGCCTGTGGAGGGTGATGTTCGGCTGTAGGCATCAGAGCAGCCCAAGGCAGGCCAAGGAGGGCAATGTTTGGGTTATACATCACAGCGACTCAAGCCAGGCCAGGAGAGAGATGTTCAGATTCATACATCACAGCAGCACAAGCCAGCCTGAGGAGGGAGTTGTTCATAGCCCAAGCCATCCCAAGGAGGATGATGTTGAGGTTCACATCTCCAAGCAGGCCAAGCTCGCCCAAGGAGGGTGATGTTCAGGGTCATACATCACATCAGCCCAATCTAGCCCTAAGAGGGTGATGTTCAGGGTCATACATCACATCATCCCAAGCCAACCTGGGGAGGGAGTGAGGTGTCTGGATTCACACCCATGGGTACTGAAAGAGCTAGCAATAGAGCTCTTGGGGCTGCTGGCTGACATTTTCAATGCATCCCTGGAGTTGGAAGTGCTGCTGCAGGACTCCAGAATGGCACATGTGGTGCTCTTTACAAGAGCAGGCTCTGGGATGATCAGGGAAACTATAGGCTGGTAAGTCTGACACTGACTGTGTGCAAATTCAAATGGACCATAATCAGTGAGAGGTTAGTAAGGTACATACAGGAGAATGGTCTCCAGGATGAGACACAGCACAGGTTTGTGGAGGAAAGATCCTGTCAGAGAAACCTGATTGACATTTTCAGCTGGGTCACTAGAGCAATGGATGGGGGCAAAGCAGCAGATGACAGTTACCTGGACTTTAGCAAGACCCTCAATTCAGTGTCGCATAACAGGTTAATTGGCAAACTGAAGGATCAGGGAGAAAATGACAAGGTGGGTAGCCAGCTGGCTAATTGACAACCCAGAGGGTGGTGGTGGGGGAGTGTTATCATGTACCAAGGAGGTAAATATCAGCGTCTCATAGGGACCAGTGCTCGGGCCAGTGTTGTTCAATATCTTCACAAATGACATTGGGGAGGGCATTAAGGGCAAGATGTGCCTGTTTGCGAATGACATCAAACTCTGTGAGAAGATGGACACAGTTGAAGGGATACAGGACCTATGGGAAAACATCAGGAAGCTGGAAAGATGGTCGGGGATCTGGCAACTTGACTTTAATTCTAAGAAATGCAAAGTGATGCACATTGGGACCGGAAATCCTTGGACCAAGTATTACCAGGCGGTGGTCCAGGTAGCAGCATCAGAGTAAGAAAAATATCTGGAGATGGTGATCACCAGTGATCTGAAACACTCCACACAATGCAAGAAGGCAGTAGAAAAGGTGAGCAGGATGTTGGAGTGTATAGCCAGGGGATTCAGCAGTAGGCAGAGTAAAGTCATAATGCCCCTGTACAGGTTACTGGTGAGACTGCATTTAAAATATGGGGTAAGGCACTGGAATGCATATCATAACAGGGACATCAGCTTGTTAGAGAGGATCCAAAGGAGGGCAACCAAGATGATGGGGACAGCAGGGAAAGTCTTACAGGGAGATGCTGGGAACCCTGAGAATGTACTCCTTGGAGGAGAGAAGAGAGAGGGGGAATAGAGCCCTTTAAGTACCTGAAGGGAATAAATAGAGTGGATAAGGAAGGTTTCTTTAAGCTGAGTGACAACAGATCCATGAAGGGGCACAGTTTGAAGTTGGTGGGAGTAGGTTTAGGAGGGATGTTCAGGACCATTTTTTCACAGAGAGGGTGGTGGACAAATGGAATGCACTGCCAGAAGAGGTGGTCTTAATGAAGATGGTGGGCAGCTTTAGGAGGGCTTGGGACAGGCATAAAGGGAACCCACAAGACCATGGAGGGAGAGTTATAAAGGGAGGGTTGACAGGGGAGGGAGAGGGGGAGCAGGAGCAGGGTCAATGACGAAAGCCAGTCTTACTGCATTATTAATGAGCAGACCTGATAGACCATTTTGGCTTCTTCAACTGGCTCTCTCATGTGTTCATATACATCACAGCAGCCCAAGGAATCCCGTGGAGGGTGATGCTCGGGTTCAGACATCACAGCAGCCCAAGCCAGCCCGTAGAGGGCAATGTGACTGAGAAAGTAGACTGTGCTGACTGAAAATATCAACAACTTGTTTGTGAGTGCAAGCTGAGGATAAAGATCCTCAGAGTTTTTAAACTCCCTATTTGGACATTCTCTTATGTTATGTATCCAAGCTCTGTTAACCCTTTCCCTCTGCAGTTTCGTTTGCCCTGCTGAATGTCAGTGGAGCCCCGGAGGTCACCTCAGGCTTGGGAGGTCAAGTCAGTGATTTCACAGTTTTCTTTTGAGGATCCCCTCCCAGTACAACGGTTCCACCTTATACCCCCAGACAGCTGAGTGTGTGACCTTCCAGATAGACAGACAGATAGACACTGTCTGCAAGTAAGTTGGCAGATAGATAGATAGATAGATAGATAGATAGATAGATAGATAGATAGATAGACAGACAGACAGACTGATAGATGATAGATGATAGATAGATGATAGATAGATGGATAGATAGTTACAGTGGTTGTTACAGAAAAGTTCTGCGGTACTGTGGTAATTCCCGCAACCACAATAAAAAATACTACGGTAAAAAAAACCCAATATTATTCAATGGGATTCTACCGTGGTAGTGGTAAATTGTGATATTTTTTACCGCGGTAGCTTTTCTGTAACAACCACTGTAGACAGACAGACAGACATTGTCGATAGATAGACAGATAGACAGATGCTATCTATAGATAGATGATTGATAGATGATAGATAGAAAGAAAGATAGATAGATAGATGATAGAAAGATAGACAAAAGATAGAAAGATAGATAGATGGATGCTGTCGATAGATAGATGCTGTCAGAGAGATAGATAGATAGACAGACAGACAGATGATGTCGATAGATAGATAGATAGATAGATAGATAGATAGATAGATAGATAGATAGATAGATAGGTGGATGGATGCTTACCGGGGGACCTTGTATATTCTCAAAATCTACATCTGGTTCCAGCCTGTTATTTTCAAATGTCACATGTGAGACTCGGAACCGATTTTTATTTGGAGATGGTTGCATGATTTCTCTGAAAAAGTTGCATGTCTCATTCTAAAGAGAATAAAAAAAGGATAATGTAAAACATATTTACTCAATGAAAAACCACGGGTTTCGCTAAATATCCATCACCCCATTTATTTTTCCCAGTCGGTGCAGGCTCCACAAGACATTATGTGACCCTGGATTCTTGTCTCTGTCGTTCATTGTCAATATAACAGTCTGAATACAAAAGAATCCCCTTATTAATTTATTAACTAATTAATTTATTTTATGTATTCCTTCTTTTTTGACTGAATAAGACCACCGGTGCCAGGTGCCTTTCTCAAGCATGACTCAGGTATTACAAGAATGTTTTAAAAACAGTAAACTAATGATACAGTACATGATTCAGTACTGAGAAACAATATGAGAAAGAGTACATCATGAGGTACAACAAACTAATGATACAGTACATGATTCAGTAGCGAGAAACAATATGGGAAAGAATACATCATGAGGCACAACAAACTAATGATACAGTATGTGATTCAATAGTGAGAATCAATATGGGAAAGAATACACCATGTGGTACAACAAACTAATGATACAGTACGTGATTCAGTAGTGAGAAACAATACGGGAAAGAAAACATCATGAGGCACAACAAACTAATGATACAGTACATGATTCAGTAGTGAGAAACAATACGGGAAAGAATACATCATGAGGCACAAGAAACTAATGATACAGTACGTGATTCAGTAGTGAGAAACAATACGGGAAAGAATACATCAAGAAGTACAACAAACTATTGATACAGTACGTGATTCAGTAGTGAGAAACAGTATGGGAAAGAAAACATCATGAGGCACAACAAACTAATGATACAGTACATGATTCAGTAGTGAGAAACAATATGGGAAAGAATACATCATGAGGCACAACAAACTAATGATACAGTACATGATTCAGTAGTGAGAAACAATATAGGAAAGAATGCATCATGAGGTATGACAAACCAATGATACAGTATGTGATTCAGTAGCAAGAAACAATATGGAAAAGAATACATTATGCGGTACAACAAACTAATGATGCAGTGCATGATTCAGTAGTGAGAAACAATATGGGAAAGAATACATCATGAGGCACAACAAACTAATGATACAGTACATGATTCAGTAGTGAGAAACAATATAGGAAAGAATGCATCATGAGATACAACAAACTAATGATACAGTACGTGATTCAGTAGTGAGAAACAATATGGGAAAGAATACACCATGAGGCACAACAAACTAATGATACAGTACATGATTCAGTAGTGAGAAACAATATAGGAAAGAATGCATCATGAGGTACAACAAACTAATGATACAGTACATGATTCAGTAGTGAGAAACAATATGGGAAAGAATGCATCATGAGGTATGACAAACCAATGATACAGTATGTGATTCAGTAGCAAGAAACGATATGAGAAAAACTACATCATGAGGTACAACAAACTAATGATACAGTATGTGATACAGTAGCGAGAAACAATGTGGGAAAGAATACAGCATAGGGTAAAATAAAATGACAGTCTGTGGCTAGACTGCTTCCCTAATAAGAAACACCATGGGTTAAGTCTGTCACCCTCCCCTTTTTACTTGCCTAGGTGTTTCTGACCTGCTTGCCTACACTCCAACAACCCTGGGACCTACCCCTCTTCCTCCATAATGTACCCATTGTGGCAAGGTTAGAAGAGGCTTGTCCTTGCCCCTCCAATGCAGGATCCAAATGGGTACCCAATTGGTGGTGCCATGCTTGCAGGAGTCTGTTCTTTATCCCGCCTAGTAAGGAATTTTCCCCCAGAGTTTTACTGCCCCTGAGATGCTGGTATACAAAGATGCGGAACATCCATCAATGTACCACATCCTTCTAAGCCTCCTGACTGCCTCGATATCCAGCCTTTGCTACATGTCAGGTGCTTTTCCAGAGATCTTACTGCCATCATGGGATAAGGTCAGTCCCTCAGATACTCGATCTTCTCACCCCCGCCCAATCACTGACAGATTGAGTTTTGTTTCCAAAATTAGGTCGCTGTTATAGCAATCAACAAGGCTACCACTACAGAACTGGGACGGCCCTTTATTCCCCCTTTTTATAAAGCAGATGGAGCAGCAACACTTGTTGGGAATCAAACCAGGGACCCTGATTTCCAAAGCAGCAGCTCTAGCCATTAAACCGCTGCTTTGACTTGTTATACTTGGAATCTCATGGATCACCACTAGAAGACTCTGTTGCTGTTAGACTTGCTCAGCACTACTTTCAAATACTATGTACAACTTGCACTGCCAGATGGCACTGCTGTGCACAGAATGCCTTTTCTCGTATACAATACTAAAATTACAGGAGCACACATTCAGCAAGCATTGGTGGCTGCAGGAATACTCATTTCCCTGGTAACACTGTAGATTTGCCTCTCTGCTCAAAGTCCCAGTGACTTCCCGACGTGAGGAGTATAACCTCCCTCATAGCCAAGAGAGAAACAAGGAGAGAAAAATAGAACTCAGTTATTTTTGACTGGGTAGTGAAAGCACTAAAATACTTTCAACCCAATTTCTGTCTGGGAAAACAGACACTGCACCAACCCTCACCTGGTCAAGAAGGAGTGGCCACTGCAAACTCTCCCTGACCTGAAGGCTCCCACTTACAATACAACACATCTTGTCTACGTCTTGGTAGCATGATGGGCTGTAACCCACAGGCATCTCCAATGTTATAAATCAATTCATAACTTCACGCACACGTCATACACAAGAGTTGTTTGTAATGCATATACCTTATAGTTCTTTGACTTGTATATAAAGCTCAGGCAAGCCAAAGCTTTATTCAACGAGGTTTTCTTCAAAGCTGGATAAATGCTCTTTATCATTGTGTAGACCTGGAAAAAGTAGTCCTGGTTTAACATACTTGATAGGTATGCAGTGTATTCTTTGGAAAGCTGTTGTGAGCAATTGGATTGAAGAGGCACTTTCAATGGGTCGGGCTGTATTGTTAAGTATCGACTGTATAGCTGGTCCATTTTTGTTTCATTGCCACAAAATAAAAATTTCCAGTAATTGTCAGAGGCCTTCCCAGTCCCAATATCTTCTACAGCTATTTTCACCAATGACTCATTAAAGCCTGGAATGGGACGAGGATCTTGGTAAATAACTATCAACCCTATCAAGGAAGTAAGTTTTTGAACACTTAGACCAGACCACAAGCAGCACAGTATCACTTGATTCCCTGGAAAGCTTTCACTTCTCAGTCTTTTTGCTGTCTCTGTCATATTAACTTCGTTACTAAAGATGAAGATGGTATTCAGCAGAGATTTGTTAATTGTTTGTACCAGGTTATCATACCCTTTGATGGTTTGACAAACATCATCCATGAAACCGACGCAGGTTTCTGACAGACCTTGCTCTAAGTATTCCGTCAGATTAGCGCTGTATGTGTCTGAAGCATAAAGAAAGCTGACCTCAGTCCAGGTCTTGTTTCTCAGAAAATTCTGAAGGAAATCTCTGACGTGACCATCTTGTGCTGGGGGTATTATCTATGTACCATCTAGAAACAGCTGATCTGCATACATAGACACCTGCAGAGAACAGGACAGTTTTATTCTACTTCTTTTCAGCCTAGGGTTACAGAAGAATACTCATTTAATAATACTATTCCTTGCCACGTTAGAAGGTGATCAGCAATCAGAGTATGCAGTGCAGCTGATAACACCCATCTATTTGTTTCACCATTAAATATAAGACTTTTGACTTTGCTTATTGCTTGCTCCCCTGGGCCACTGCTTGGTCCTGTTTTCACGCTGGAGTGTTGAATAATGAAAACTCAAGTTAGATTCATTCCTAATTGAGAATACTGTAACTGGAAACAGCATTTACAATGTATTTATCCAGGATAGCTCAGCTGAGATGCAATACCTCATTTTCTGTGGGGTCCAGCTTTTACCCATTTTTAGAATGTGCTTGCAATATCTAATTTTTAGTGGTGTTCTGCTTTATTTCATGTTTACAGCAAATGTATCCAATGTATCCCAGCTGATACACAATTTCTTGTTTTTCAACATTTTTCAAATTTGTGTTTCGCTAGGATAGCCCATTTGAGACACAATATCTCATTTAAAATGGGGTCCTGCTTTTACCCAGTTTTACAATGTATTTACCCAGGATTGTCCGCGTGAGAAGCTGAAATGCATTATGGTACCTAATGTTCAGTGGGACCTGCCTTTACCCATTCTACAATGCATTTACCGTGTATAGCCCAATAGAGAATCTGAGGTGCAGCATCCCATTTTGTGGGGCCAGCGTTTACCTGTTTTTACATTGTATTTTACCTCAATTAGCCCAGCAGAGATGCAATATCTCATTGTCTTTGGGGTCCAGCTTTTACCCATTTTTATACTGTATTTCCCGAGTATAGTCCAGACAAGATGCAATGTTGAATTTTTAGTGTGGTCCTGCTATTACCCATTTTTGCAATGTATTTTTGCCATTTTTCCAGGATAGCCCAACCACGATGCAATATTTCATTCTGAGTGGGGGTCCTGCTTTAACCATTTTAAAAACATATTTACCAAGGATAGTCCAGACGGGAGGTAATATTGCATTTTCAGTAGGATCCTGCTTTTACCCAGTTTTACAATGTATTTACCAAGGAGAGCCCAGAAAAGATGTAATAGTGTATCTCATTTTCAGTATGGCTCTGCATTTCCCCATTTTTTACATTATATTTTTTTATAGTAGAAGAGATGGATGAATACCACGCAAATAAATTCCCCCAAACTGTAATTTTTCTCATTTTTCCAATGTATTTACAGAGGAAATGCACCATATTGTTTTCAACATTCTTACAATTGTGGGCGAAACCAACAAAATGTGGAGGACACCTTGCACACCTGTACAGAGTTACACAATGAGGGCTTGTGGTGCACAGAAGTCTCACTCCACAGATGTGGAGACTTCTGTGTACTGACAGCCCCTAGATGCACCTCTCCTCTGTGTATCCACAACCCTGGATGCATGTTTCCTCTGTGTATCCACAGCCCTGGATACATGTACCCTCTGTATATCCACAGCTCTGGATACACGATCCCTCTGTATATCCACAGCCCAGGATGCATGTCCCACTCTGTGTATCCACAGCCCTGGATGCACGTCTTCTATCTGTATACAGAGCCATGGATGCACATCCCCCGTTGTGCATCCAGAGCCCTGTATGAATGTCCCCTCTATGTATCCACAGCCCTGAATCCATGTCCTCTCTGAGTATCCACAGCCCTGGATACATGTACCCTCTGTATATCCACAGCCCAGGATGTACATTACCTCTGTGTATCCACAACCTTGGATACATGAACCCTCTGTGTATCCACAGCCCTGGATACATGTACCCTCTGTATATCCAGAACAGAGGAAAGCAAGAGCACCAGGAATTGTGTGGTGCTATGTATTCAAGACAACCAATATACACAAATAAGCACCCACACAGCTTAAAAAAAAGGCAGAACGCTCCAAAAATGTTCCAGCGTTTAATATCCAACGTGCAGCAAACGCTATGTGGAGGACAAGCAGACAAATTAACGTTTCACCTAGTCTCTGCTAGGCTTCATGATGCACGTCTTCTATCTGTATCTACAGCCATGGATGCACATCCCCATTGTGCATCTACAGCCCTGGATGTATGTCCCCTCTGTGTATCCACAGCCCTGAATGCATGTCCCCTCTCTATGTCAAAAGCCCTGGATGCATTCCCCCTCTGCATATCCACAGCTCCAAATGCATGCCCCCTCAGTGTACCCACAGCCTTGATTGCATGTCCCACGCTGTGTATCCAGAGCCCTAGATGCATGTCCCCTCTGTGTATCCACAGCCCTGGAAGGACATCCACTCTGTGTATCCACAGCCCTGGATACTTGTCCCCTCTGTGTATCCACGACCGTGGATGTACATCCCCTCTGTATATCCACAGCCCTGGATGCATGCCCCCTCTGAGTATCTACAGCCCTAGATGCATGTCCCCTCTGTGTATCCACAGCCCTGGATGTACATCCCTCCTGTGTACCCACGGCCCTGGATGTACATCTCCTCTGTGTATCTACATCCCTGGATACAAGTCCCCTCTGTATATACACAGCCCTGGACAAATGTTCCCTCTCTGTATAAACAACCCTGGATACATTTACCCTCTGTGTATCCACAGCCCTGGATGCACATTCTCTCTGTGTATCCACAGCCCTGGATACATGTTCCCTCTGTATATCCACAGCCCTGGATACATGTACCCTCTATGTATCTACAGCCTTAGATACATGTCCCCTCTGTGCACCCACAGCCCTGGATACATGTCCCCTCTGTGTATCCACAGCCATGGATGCACATCCCCATTCTGCATGCACAGCCCTGGATGTATGTCCCTTCTATGTATCCACAGCCCTAAATGCATGTCCCCTCTGTGTAGCCACAGCTGTGGATGCATGTACCCTCTGTGTATCCACAGCCTGGATCGATCCACAGCCTTGGATGCATGTTCACTCTGTGTATCCAGAACCCTGGATCATTCCCCTCTGTGTATCCACAACCCTGGATGGCTGTTTCCTCTGTATCTCCACAGTCCTGGATACAGGTCACCTCTGTATATCGACAGCTCTGGATGCATCTCCCCACTATGTATCCACAGCTCCAAATACATGTCCCCTCAGTGTATTTAAAGCCCTGAATGCGTGTCCCCCTCTGTGTATCCATAGTCCTAGATGCATGTCCCCTTTGTGTATCCACAGCCCTAGATGGACATCCACTATGTGTATCCACAGCCCTAGATGCATTTCCCTTCTGTGCATCCACAGCCCTGGATGCATGTCCCTTCTGTATATCCAAAGCCCTGGATACATATCCACTCTGTGTATCCACAGCCCTGGATACATATCCATTCTGTGTATCCACAGCCCTGGATACATGTCACCTCTGTGTATACATACCCCTGGATGTACGTCCCCTCTGTGTATCCACAGCAGTGGATGCATGTCCCCTCTGGATACATTTCCCCTCTGTGTATCCACAGCCTTGGATACATGTCCCCTTTGTGTATCCATAGCCAAGGATGCACATTCCTCAATGTATCCACAGCCCTGAATATATGTCCCTTCTGTATATCCACAGCCCGGATACATGTTCCCTCTGTGTATCCACAGCCCTGGAAACATGTACACTCTACATATCCACAGCCCTGAATACATGTACCCTCTGTATTTCCACAGCCCTTGACACACCCACTGTGTATCCACAACCCTGAATATATGTACCCTCTGTATATCCACAGCTCTGGATCCATGATCCTTCTGTGTATCCACAGCCCAGGATGCATGTCCCGCTCTGCGTATCCACAGCCATAGATGCATGTCCCTCTCTGTGTATCCACAGCCCTGAATACATGTACCCTCTGTATATCCGCAGCTCTGGATACATGATCCCTCTCTGTAGCCACAGCCTTGGATGCATGTCCCCTCTGTGCATCCACAGCCTTGAATGCATGTCCCATCTGTGTATCCACAGCTGTGGATGCATTTCCACTCTGTGTATCTACAGCCTGGATTGACATCCACTCTGTGTATCCACATCCCTGGAAGCATGTTCCCTTTTTGTATCCACAGCCCTGGACGGATTCCCCTCTGTGCATCCACAACTCTGGATGCATGTTTCCTCTGTGTCTCCACAGTCCTGGATGCAGATCCCCTCTGTATATCGAATGCCCTGGATGCATCTCCCCTCTACATATCCACAGCTCCAAATACATGTCCCCTCAGTATATCCACAGCCCTGGATGCATGCCCCTCTGTGTATCCACAGCCCTGGATGCATTTTCCCTCTGTGTATCCACAGCCCTGGATGCACGTCCCCTCTGTGTATGAACAGCCCTGGATGGACATCCAATATGTTCATCCACAGCCTGGATAGAAGTCCCCTCTATGTATCCACAGCCCTGGATGCATGTCCTCTCTGTGTATCCACAGCCATGGATACATGTACTCTCTGTATATTAACAGCCCTGGATGCACCCTCTGTGTATCCACAGCCCTGAATACATGTACCCTCTGTATATCCACAGCTCTGGAGACACGATCCTTCTGTGTATCCACAGCCCTGGATACACGTCGCCTCTGTGTATCCACAGCCCTGGATGCATTTCCCCTCTGTGTATCCACAGCCCTGTATGCATGTCCCCTCTATGTATCCACAGTCCTGAATGCATGACCCCTCTGTGTATCCACAGCTGTGGATGCATTTCCATTCTGTCTATCTACAGCCTGGATCGACATCCACTCTGTGTATCCACATACCTGGATGCATGTTCCCTCTTTGTATCCACAACCCTGGATGGATTCCTCTCTGTGTATCCACAACTCCAAATACATGTCCCCTCAGTGAATCCACAGCCCTGAATGTGAGTCCCCCTTTTTGTATCCACAGCCCTGGATGCATTCCCCCTCTGTGTATCCAGAGCCATGGATGCATGTTCCCTCTGTGTATCCACAGCCCTGGATGCACGTCCTCTATCTGCATGCACAGCCCTAGATTCACATCCCCGTTGTGCATGCACAGCCCTGGATGTATGTCCCCTCTAGGTATCCACAGCCCTGAATGCATGTTCCCTCCGTGTATCCAGAGCCACGGATGCACATTCCCACTCTGTATCCACAGCACTGGATGATTCCTCTCTCTGTATACACTACCCTGGATGCATCTTTCCTCTGTGTCTCCACAGGTCCCCTCTGTATATTGACCACCCTGGATTCATCTCCCCTTTATGTGTCCACAGCTCCAAATACATGTCCCCTCAGTATATCTCACAGCCCTGACGCGTGTCCTCTGTGTATCCACAGCCCCAGATGACAAACCCCTTGCATCCTGAGCCCTGGATGCACGTTCCCACTATATATCCACAGCCTTGGATGGACATCCACTCTGTGTACCCACAGCCCTGGATACATCTCCCCTCTGCATATCCTCAGCTCCAAATGCATGTCCCCTCAGTGTATCCATAGCCCTGAACGCGTGTTCCCCTCTATGTATCCACAGCCCTAGATGCATGTCCCCTTTGTGAATCCACAGCCCTGGATGCATTTCCCCTCTGTGTATCCACAGCCCTAGGTGGACATCCACTATGTGTATCCACAGCCCTAGATGCATTTCCCTTCTGTGCATCCACAGCCCTGGATGTACATCCCCTGTGTATATCCACAGCCCTTGATGCATATCTCTTCTGAGTATCCATAGCCCTGGATGCACGTCTTCTCTGTGTATCTATAGCCCTGGATACATATCCACTCTGTGTATCCACAGCCCTGGATACATATCTACTCTGTGTATCCACAGCCCTGGATACATGTCACCTCTGTGTATCCACAGACCTGGATGTACGTCCCCTTTGTGTATCCACAGCCCTGGATGTACGTCCCCTCTGTGTATCCACAGTGGTGGATGCATGTCCCCTCTGGATAGATTTCCCCTCTGTGTATCCACAGCCTTGGATACATGTCCCTTCTGTGTATCACAGCCCTGGATGCATGTCCCCTCTATGTATCCACAGCCCTGAATGTATGGCCCCTCTGTGTATCCACAGCTGTGGATGCATTTCCACTCTGTGTATCTACAGCCTAGATCAACATCCACTCTGTGTATCTACAACTCTGGATGCATGTTTCCTCTGTGACTCCACAGTCCTGGATGCAAGTCCCCTCTGTATATCGAATGCCCAGTATGCATCTCCCCTCTGTGTATCCACAGCTCCAAATACATGTCCCCTATGTGTATCCACAGCCCTGGATGCATGCCCCCTCTGTGTATCCAGAGCCCTGGATGCATGTTCTCTCTGTGTATCCACAGCCCTGGATGCAAGTCCCCTCTGTGTATCCAGAGCCCTGGATACATGTACCCTCTACGTATCCACTGCCCTGGAAATGTATACCTTCTGTATATCCACAGCCCTGGGTGCACGTTTGCTCTGTGTATCCACAGCCCTGGATACATGTACCCTCTGTATATCCACAGCTCTGGATACATGTACCCTCTCTATATCCACAGCTCTAGATACACGATCCCTCAGTATATCCACAGTGCAGGATGCATGTCCTGCTCTGTGTATCCACAGCCTTGGATGTATGTCCCCCTCTGTGTAGCCACAGCTCCAAATACATGTTCCCTCAGTATATCCACAGCCCTGAATGCGAGTCCCCCTATGTGTATCCACAACCCTGGATGCATGCCCCCTCTGTGTATCCAGAGCCCTGGATGCATGTTCCCTCTGTGTATCCACAGCCCTGGATGCATGTCCCCTCTGTGTATCCAGAGCCCTGGATACATGTACCTTCTATGTATCCACTTCCCTGGAAACATATACCCTCTGTGTATCCACAGCCCTGGATACACGTACCCTCTGTGTATCCACAGCTCTGGATACATGTACCCTCTGTATATCCACAGCTCTAGATACACGATCCCTCGGTATATCCACAGCGCAGGATGCATGTCCCACTCTGTGTATCCACAGCCTTGGATGCATGTCCCCCTCTGTGTACCCACAGCTCCAAATACATGTTCCCTCAGTATATCCACAGCCCTGGATGTGAGTCCCTCTATGTGTATCCACAGCCCTGGATGTGAGTCCCTCTATGTGTATCCACAGCCCTGGATGCATGCCTCATCTCTGTATCCACAGTCCTGGATGCATGTTCCCTCTGTGTATCCAGAGCCCTGGATGCATGTTCCCACTGTGTATCCACAGCCCTGGATGCATGTCCCCTCTGAGTATCCACAGCCCTGGATGCATGTCCCCTCTGTGTATCCACAGCCCTGGATGCATGTCCCCTCTGTGTATCCACAGCCCAGGATGCATGTCCCCTCTGTGTATACACAGCCCTGGATGGACATCCAATATGTATATCCACAGCCCTAGGTGCATGACCCCTCTGTTTATCCACAGCCCTGGATACATGTACCCTCTGTATATCCACAGCTCTGGATACACTATCCTTCTGTGTATCCACAGCCCAGGATGTATGTCCCACTATGTGTATCCACAGCCCTGGATGCGTGTCCTCCTCTGTGTATCCACAGCCCTGGATGCGTGTCCCCCTCTGTGTATCCACAGCCCTGGATACATGTCCCCTCTGTGTATCACAGCCCTGGATACATGTCCCCTCTCTGTATCCACAGCCCTGAATGCATGTCCCCTCTGTGTATCCACAGCTGTAGATGCATTTCCACTCTGTGTATCTACAGCCTGGACCGACATCCACTCTGTGTATTCGCATCCCTGGATGCATGTTCCCTCTTTGTATCCACAGCCCTGGATGGATTCCCCTCTGTGTATCCACAACTCTGGATTCATGTTTCCTCTGTATCTCCACAGTCCTGGATGCAGGTCCCCTCTGTATATCAAACGCCCTGTATGCATCTCCCCTACGTATCCACAGCTCCAAATACATGTCCCCTCAGTGAATCCACAGCCCTGAATGCGAGTCCCCCTATGTGTATCCACAGCTCTGGATGCATGCATCCTATGTGTATCCACAGCCCTGGATGCATGTTCCCTCTGTGTATCCACAGTCCTGGATGCCTGTCCCCTCTGAGTATCCGCAGCCCTGGATGCATGTCCCCTCTGTGTATCCGCAGCCCTGGATGCATGTCCCCTCTGTGTATACACAGCCCAGGATGGACATCCAATATGTGTATCCACAACCCTGGATGGATGTCCCCTCTGTGTTTCCACAACCCTGGACGCATGTTCCTTCTGTGTATCCACAGCCCTGGATGCATGCCCCCTCTGTGTATCCACAGCCCTGGATACATGTACCCTCTGTATATCCACACCCTGGATACATGTCCCACTCTGTATATCCACAGCCCTGGATGCATGTCCCCTCTGTGAATCCACAGCCCTGGATGCATGTTGCCTCTGTGTATCTACTGCCCTGGATGCATGTCTCCTCTGTGTATCCACAGCCCCGAATGCATGTCCCCTCTCTGAATCCACAGCTGTGCTTGCATGTCCCCTCTGTGTATCTGCAGCTTGGATTGATTCCCCTTTCTGTATCCACAACCCTGGATGCATGTTTCCTCTATGTTTCCATAGTCCTAGATGCAGGTCCCCTCTGTATATCAAAAGCCCTGGATGCATCTCCCCTCTGCATATCAACAGCTCCGAATGCATGTCCCCTCAGTGTACCCACAGCTTTGATTGCATGTCCCAGTCTGTGTATCCACAGCCGTGGATACATGTTCCCTCTGCCAATCCACAGCCCTGGATGCATGTTCCCTCTGCATATCTGCAGCCTGGATTGATTCCCCTTTCTGTATCCACAACCCTGGATGCATGTTTTCTCTGTGTCTCCATAGTCCTGGATGCAGGTGCCCTCTGTATATCAGAAGCCTTGGATGCATCTCCCCTCTGCATATCTGCAGCTCCAAATGCAAGTCCCCTCAGTGTACCCAGAGCCTTGATTGCATCTCCCAGTCTGTGTATCCACAGCTGCAGATGGACATCAACTCTGTGTACCCACAGACCTGGATGCATGCCCCTTCTGTGTATACACAGCCGGGATGCACGTCCCCTCTGTGTATCTGCAGCCATAGATGCATGTCCCCTTTGTGTATCCACAGCCCTGGATGCATGTCCCCTTTGTGTATCCACAGCCCTGGGTACATGTCCCCTCTGTGTGCCCACAGCCCTGGATACATGTCCCCTCTGTGTGCCCACAGCCCTGGATACATGTCCCCTCTGTGTATCCACAGCCCTGGATAGACATCCACTTTGTTTACCCACAGCCCTGGATTCATGCCCCTCTGTGTATCCACAGCCCTGGATGGATATCCACTATGTGTATCTGTAGCAGTGGATGCATGTCCCCTCTGGATACATTTCCCCTCTGCATATCCACAGCCTTGGATACATGTTCCCTCTCTATATCCACAGCTCTGGATACAGGTCCCCTCTGTGTATCCACAGCCCTGGATACATGATCCCTCTATGTATCCACAGCCCTGAATGTACATCCCCTCTGTGCATCCAAAGTCCTGGACACATGTACCCTCTGTGTAGCCACAGTTTTAGCTACATGTCCCCTCTGTGTATCCACAGCCCTGGATGGATGTCCCCTCTGTGTATCCACAGCCCTAGATGCATGTGCCATCTGTGAATCCACAGCCCTGGAAACATGTCCCCTCTGTGTATCCACAGCCATGGATACATGTACCCTCTGTGTATCCACAGCCCTGGATGCATGTCCCACTCTGTATATCCACAACCCTGGAAGCATATTTCCTCTGTGAATACACACCTTTATATGCACATCCCCTCTGTGTATTCACAGCCCTGGATGCATGTCTCCTCTGTGTATCTACAGCCCTGGATGCATGTCACCTCTGTGTATCCACAGCCCTGAAAGCATGTCCCCACTGTGAATCCACAGCTGTGGATGCATGTCCCCTCTGTGTATCCACAGCCTGGATGGATTTCCCTTTCTGTATCCATAACCCTGGATGCATGTTTCCTCAGTGTACCCACAGCTTTGATTGCGTCTCCCAGTCTGTATATTCACAGCCGCAGATGAACATCCACTCTGTGTATCCACAGCACCAGATGCATGTTCCCTCTGCCAATCCACAGCCCTGGATGCATTTTCCCTCTGTGTATCCGCAGCCTGGATTGATTCCCCTTTCAGTATCCACAACCGTGGATGCATGTTTCTTCTGTGTCTCCATAGTCCTGGATGCAGGTCCCCTCTGTATATCAAAATCCCTGGATGCATTGCCCCTCTGTTTATCCACAGCTCCAAATGCATGTCCCCTCAGTGTACCCACAGACTTGATTGCGTGTCCCAGTCTCTGTATCCACAGCTGCGGATGGACATCCACTCTGTGTACTTACAGACCTGGATGCATGTCCCTTCTGTGTATCCACAGCCCGGGATGCACGTTCCCTCAGTGTATCCACAGCCCTGAATACATGTCTCCTCTGTATATCCACAGCCTGGATACACATTCCCTCTGTGTATCCACTGCCCTGGATACATGTACCCTCTGTATATCCACAGCCCTGAATGAACATTCTGTCTGTGTATCCACAGCTCTGGATACATGTACCTTCTGAGTATCCACAGCCCTGGATACATGTACCCTCTGTATATCCACAGCCCTGGATGCATGTTCCCTGTGTGTATCCACAACCCTGGATACATGTACCCTCTGTGTATCCACGGCCCTGGATACATGTACCCTCTGTATATCCACAGCTCTGGATACACGATCCCTCTGTATATCCACAGCCCAGGATGTATGTCCCGTTCTGTGTATCCACAGCCCTGGATGCATGTCCCCCTCTGTGTATTGACTGCCTTGGGTGCACATATTCTATCTGTATCCACAGCCGTGGATGCACATCCCCATTGTGCATCCAGAGCCCTGGATGTATGTCCCCTATATGTATCCACAGCCCTGAATACATGTCCCCTCTGTGTATCCACAGCTATGTATGCATGTCCCCTCTGTGTATCCACAGCCTGGATTGACATCCACTCTGTGTATCCACAACCCTGGATACATATTCCCTCTGTGTATCCAAAGCCCTGGAAGAATGTTCCCTCTATGTATCCACAGCCCTAGATGGATTCCCCTCTCTGTATCCACAACCCTGGATGCATGTTTCTTCTGTGTCTCCACAGTCCTGGATGCAGGCCCTCTCTGTATAGAGACAGCCCTTGATGCATCTCCTCTCTACGTATCCACTGCTCCAAATACATGTCCCCTCAGTGTATCCACAGCTCTGAATGCATGTCTTCCTCTGTGTATCCACAACCCTAGATGCATTTCCCTTCTGTACATCCACAGCCCTTGATGTACATTCCCTCTGTGTATCCACAGCCCTGGATGCATGTACCCTCTGCATTTCCACAGCCCTGAATGCAAGTTTTCGCTCTGTATCCACAGACTGGGATACATGCACCCTCTGTGTATCCACAGCTCTGGATATAAGTACCCTCTGTATATCCACTGCTCTGAATACACAATCCCTCTGTGTATCTACAGCCTTGGATGCATGTCCTCTCTCTGTATCCACAGCCCTAAATGCACATCCCTGTTGTCCATCCACAGCCCTGGATGTATGTGCCCTCTGTGTATCCACAGCCCTGAATGCATGTACCCTCTGTGTATCCACAGCTCTGGATAAACGATCCCTCTGAGTACCTACAGCCTTGGATGCATGTCCTCTCTCTGTATCCACAGCCATAGATGCACATCCCTGTTGTACATCCACAGCCCTGGATGTATGTCCCCTCTATGTATCCACAGCCCTGAATGCATGTCCCCTCTGTGTCTCCACAGCTGTGGATGCATGTCCCTTCTGTGTATCTACAGCCTTGATTGACATCCACTCTGTGTATCCAAAGCCCTGGATGTATGTGCCCTCTGTGTATCCACAGCCCTGGATACAAGTACCCTCTGTGTATCCACAGCTCTGGATAAACAATCCGTCTGAGTACCTACAGCCTTGGATGCATGTCCTCTCTCTGTATCCACAGCCATAGATGCACATCCCCGTTGTCCATCCACAGCCCTGGATGTATGTCCCCTCTATGTATCCACAGCCCTGAATGCATGTCCCCTCTGTGTCTCCACAGCTGTGGATGCATGTCCCCTCTGTGTATCCACAGCCTTGATTGACATCCACTCTGTGTATCCACAGCCCTGGATGTATGTTCCCTCTGTGTATCCACAGCCCTGGATGCACGTTCCCCACTATGTATCCACAGGCCTGGATGATTCCCTCTCTGTATCCACAACCCTGGATGTATGTTTCCTCTGTGTCTCCACAGTCATGGATGAAGGTCCCCTCTGTATATCAACAGCCATGGATGCATCTCCCTTCTATGTGTCCCCAGCTCCAAATACATGTCCCCTCAGTGTATTCACAACCCTGAATGCGTGTCCCAGTCTGTGTATCCACAGCCCTAGATGCATGTCCCCTTTGTGTATCCACAGCTCTGGATGCCTGTCCCCTCTGTGTATCCACAGCCCTGGATACATGAGCCCTCTGTATATCCACATCCATGGATGCACATTCCCACAGTGTACCCCTAGCCATGAATACATGTCCCCTCTGTATATCCACAGCCTGGATACACGTTCCCTCTGTGTATCCACTGCCCTGGATACATGTACCCTCTGTATATCCACAGCCCTAGATGCAGATTCTGTCTGTGTATACACAGCTCTGGATACATGTACCCTCTGTATATCGACAGCCCTGGATACATGTACTCTCTGTATGTCCACAGCCCTGGATGCACATTCCCTCTGTGTATCCACAATCCTGGATACATGTACCCTCTGTGTATACACAGCCCTGGATACATGTACTCTCTGTATATCCACTGCTCTGGATACACGATCCCTCTGTGTATCCACAGCCCTGGATGCATGTCCCCCTCTGTGTATTCACAGCCCTGGATGCATGTCTTCTATGTGTATCCACAGCCCATGATGCACATCCCTGTTGTGCATCCACAGCCCTGGATGTATGTCCACTCTGTTTATCCACAGCCTGGATCGACATCCACTCTGAGTATCCACATCCCTGGATGCATATTCCCTCTGTGTATCCAGAGCCCTGGATGCATGTTTCCTCTGTGTCTCCACAGTCCTGGATGCAGGACCCCTCTGTATATTGACAGTCCTGGATGCGTCTTCCCTCTACGTATCCACAGCTCCAAATACATGTCCCCTCAGTGTATCCACACCCCTGGTTGTACATTCCCTCTGTGTATTCACAGCCCTGAATACATGTCCCCTCTGTATATCCACAGCCCTGAATGCCCATTCTCTCTGTGTATTCACAGCCCTGGATACATGTATCCTCTGTATTCCCACAGCATTGGATGCATCTTCTCTGTGGATCCACACTCCTGGATAAATGTACCCTCTGTGTATCCACAGCCCTGGATGCATGTTCCCTTTTTGTATTCACAGCCCTGGATGCAAGTACCCTCTGTATATCCACAGCTCTGGATACATGATCCTTCTGTGTACCCACAGCCTTGGATGCACATCCTCTATCTGTATACACAGCCCTAGATGCACATCCCCATTGTGCATGCACAGCCCTGGATGTATGTCCCCTCTATGTATCCACAGCCCTGAAAGCATCTTCCCTCTGTGTATCCAGAGCCATGGATGCACATTCCCACTCTGTAGCCACAGCACTGGATGATTCTTCTCTGTGTACCCACTACCCTGGATGTATCTTTCCTCTGTGTCTCCACAGTCCTGGATGGAGGACCCCTCTGTATATCGACTGCCCTGGATGCATCTCCCTTTTATGTGTCCACAGCTCCAAATACATGTCCCCTCAGTGTATTCACAGCTCTGAATGCGTGTCCCCCTCTGTGTATCCACAGCCCTAGATGCATGTCCACTTTGTGCATTTAGATGCACGTTTCCACTATATATCCACAGCCTTGAATGGACATCCACTCTGTGTACCCACAGCCCTGGATACATCTCCCCTCTGCATATCCTCAGCTCCAAATGCATGTCCCCTCAGTGCATCCATAGCTCTGAACACATGTTCCCCTTTGTGTATCCACAACCCTAGATGCATGTCCCCTTTGTGAATCCACAGCCCTGGATGCATTTCCCTTCTGTATATCCACAGCCCTAGATGGACATCCAGTATGAGTATCCACAGCCCTATATGCATTTCCCTTCTGTGCATCCACAACCCTGGATGTACATCCCCTCTGTGTATCCACAGCCCTGGAAGCATGTCTCCTCTGAGTATACATAGCCCTGGATGCATGTCCTCTCTGTGTATCTACAGCCCTGGATACATAACCTCTCTGTGTATCCACAGCCCTGGATACATGTCACCTCTGTGTATCCACAGACCTGGATGTACATCCCCTCTGTGTATCCACAGCAGTGGATGCATGTTCCCTTTGGATAGATTTCCCCTCTGCGTATCCACAGCCTTGGATACATGTCCCATTTGTGTATCCACAGCCATGGATGCACATTCCCTCAGTGTATCCACAGCCCTGAATACATGTCCCCTCTGTATATCCACAGCCTGGATACATGTTCCCTCTGTGTATCCACAGCCCTGGATACATGTACCCTCTGTATATCCACAACCCTGGATGTACGTTCCTTCTGTGTATCCACAGCCCTAAATACATGTACCCTCTGTGTATCCACAGTGCTGGATACATGCATCCTCTGTATATCCACAGCCTTGGATGCACGTTCCCTCTGTGTCTCCCCAGCCCTGGATACATGTACCCTCTGTGTATCCACAGCCCTTGATGCATGTTCCCTCTGTGTATCCACAGCACTGGATACATGTACCATCTGTGTATCCACTGCCCTGGATACATGTACCCTCTATATATCCACAGCCCATGATGCATATTCCCTCTGTGTATCCACAGCCCTGGATACATGTACCCTCTGTGTATCCACAGCCCTCGAGGCACGTTACCTCTGTCTACATAGCCCTGGATACATGTACCCTCTGTGTATCCACTGCCCTGGATACATGTACCCTCTGTGTATCCACTGCCCTGGATACATGTACCCTCTGTATATCCACAGCCCTGGATGCACGTTCGCTCTGTGTATCCACAGCCCTGGATACATGTACACTCTGTATATCCACAGCTCTGGATACATGATCCCCTCTGTGTATCCACAACCCTGGATGCACGTCTTTTATCTGTATCCACAGCCCTGTATGCACATCCCCATTGTGCATCCACAGCCCTGGATGTATGTCCCCTCCATGTACTCACAGCCCTGAATGCATGTCCCCTCTGTGTATCCACAGCCCTGAATGAATGTCCCCTCTGTGAATCCACAGCTGTGGATGCATGTCCCCTCTGTATATCCACAGCCTTGATGGACATCCACATTGTGTATCCATGGCCCTGGATGCATGTTCCCTCTGCCAATCCAGAACCCTGGATGCATGTTCCCTCTGTGTATCCACAGTCCTAGATTGATGCTCCTCTGTGCATCCACAACCCTGGATGCATGTTTGCTTTGTGTGGATGCAGTTTCCCTCTGTATATCGACAGCCCTGGATGCATCTCCCCTCTGTGTATCCACAGCCCTGAATGTGTGTCCTCCTCTGTGTATCCAAAGCCCTAAAGGAATGTCCCTTTTGTGTATCCACAGCCCTTGATGCATGTCCCCTCTGTGTATCCACAGCCCTGGATGGACATCCACTCTCTATACCCACAACCCTGGATGCACGTCCCTTCTGTGTATCAACAGCCTGGGATGCACATCCCCTCTGCGTATCCACAGCTCCAAACACATGTCCCCTCAGTGTATCCACAGCCCTGAATGCATGTCCTCCTCTGTGTATCCACAGCCCTAGCTGCATGTCTCTTTTCTGTATCCACAGCCCTGGATGAATGTCCCCTCTGTGTATCCACAGCCCTAGATGGACATCCACTATGTGTATCCACAGCCCTAGATGCATGTCTCCTTTGTGTATCCACAGCCCTGGATACATCTCCCCTCTGCATAGCCACAGCTGCAAATGCATGTCCCCTCAGTGTATCCATAGCCCTGAATGAGTGTTCCCCTCTGTGTATTCACAGCCCTAGATGCATGTCCCCTTTGCGAATCTAAAGCCCTGGATGCATTTCCCCTCTGTGTATCCACAGCCCTAGATGGACATCCACTATATGTATCCACAGCCCTAGGTGCATTTCCCTTCCTTGCATCCACAGCCATGGACGTACGTCCCCTGTGTATATCCACAGCCCTAGATGCATGTTTCCTCTGAGTATCCATAGCCCTGGATGCTGGTCCCCTCTGTGTATCCACCGCCCTGGATACATATCCACTCTGTGTATCCACAGCCCTGGATACATGTCATCTCTGTGTATCCATGGACCTGGATGTACATCCCCTCTGTGTATGCACAGCCCTGGATGAAAGTCCCCTCTGTGTATCCATAGCAGTGGGTGCATGTCCCCTCTGGATAGATTACCCCTCTGTGTATCCACAGCCTTGGATACATGTCCCCTTTTTGTATCAACAGCCATGGATGCATGTTCCCTCATTGTATCCACAGCCCAGAGTACATGTCCCCTCCGTATATCCAGAACCTGGATACATGTTTCCTCTGTGTATCCACATCCCTGGATACATGTACCAGCTGTATATCCACAGCCCTGGATGCATGTTCTCTCTGATTATCCACAGCCCTGGATACATGTACCAACTGTGTATCCACAGCCCGGGATACATATACCCTCTGTATATCCACAGCCCTGGGTTCACGTTCTTTCTGAGCATCCACAGCCCTGGATGCATGCACCCTCTGTATATCCACAGCTCTGGATACACGATCCCTCTGTGTATCCACAGCCCAGGATGCATATCCCATGTTGAGTATCCACATCCCTGGATGCATGTTCCCTCTGTGTATCCAGAGCCCTGGATGCACGTTTCCTATATGTATCCACAGCCCTGGATGGATTTCCCTCTTTTGTCCACAACCCTGGATGCATGTTTCCTCTGTATCTCCACAGCCCTGGATGCAGATCCCTTCTGTGTATCTACAGGCCTGGATGTGCATCCCTTCTGTGTACCCACTACCCTGGATGCATGTTCCCTCTGTATAACTACAGTCCTGGATGCATGTTCCCTCTGTGTATCCACAGCCCCAGATACATGTCCCTCTGTATATCCACAGCCCTGGACACTCGTTCCCTCTGTGTATCCACAGTGCTGGATACACGTACCCTCTGTGTATCTACAGCCCTGGATGCATGTTCTCTCTGTGTATCCACAGCCCTGAATACATATAACCTTTGCTTATCCACAGCCCTGGATACACGTACCCTCTGTTTATCCACAGCCCTGGATGCACATTCCTTCTGTGTATCCACAGCCCTGGATACATGTCCCCACTGCATATCCACAGCTCTGGATACACAATCCCTCTGAGTATCCACAGCCTTGGATGTATGTCCCCCTCTGTGTATCCACAGACCTGGATGTGTGTCCTCTCTGTATCCACAGCCTTGGATGCATGTCCCCATTGTGCATCCACAGCCCTGAATGCATGTCCCCTCTGTGTATTCACAGTTGTGGATACATGTCCCCTCTGTGTATCCACAGCCTAGATGGACATCCACTCCTGTGTATCCATACCCCTGGATGCATGTTCCTGCTCTGAATCCACAGCCCTTTAATGCAAGTTCCCTCTGTGTATCCATAGCCATGGATGGACTCCCCTCTGTGTATCCAAACCCTGGATGCATATTTCGTCTGTGTCTCCACAGTCCTGGATGCAGGTTCCTCTGTATATCAACAGCCCTGGATACAACTCCCCCCTGCATATCCACAGCTCCAAATGCATGTCACCAAAGTGTATCCATAGCCCTGAATGCATGCCTCCTCTGTGTGTCCTCAGCCCTAGATGCATGTCCCCTTTGTGTATCCACAACACTGGAGGCATGTCTCCTCTGTATATCCACAGCCCTAGATGGACATCCACTGTGTGTATCCACAGCCCTGGATGCATGTCTCCTCTGAGTATCCATAGCCCTGGATGCATGTCTCCTCTGAGTATCCATGGCCCTGGATGCATGTCCCTTCTGTGTATCATCAGCCCTGGATGTACGTCCCCTCTGTGTATCCACAGCACTGGATGCACGTCCCCTCTGGATACATTTCCCCTGTCTGTAATCACAGCCTTGGATACATGTCCCCTTTGTGTATCCACAGCCCTGGAAGCATGTTCCCTCAGTGTATCCACAGCCATGGATACTTGTACCCTCTGTGTATCCACAGCCCTGGATACATGTACCCTTTGTATATCCCAGCCATGGATACACGATCACTCGGTGTATACACAGCCCAGGATTCATGCCCCCCTCTGTGTATCCAAAGCCCAGGATGCAAGTCCCCCTCTGTGTATCCATAGCCCTGGATGCATGTTTCCTCTGTGTATCCACAGCCCTGAATGCAGGTCCCCTCTGTGTATCCACAGCCCTGAATGCCGGTCCCCTCTGTGTATCTACAGCACTGGGCACACGTTTCCTCAATGTGTCCACAGCCCTGGATACATATCTCCTCTGTGTATCCACAGCCCTGGATGCATGTCCCCTCTGTGTATCCACAGCCCTGGATGCATGTTCCCTCTGTATATCCAAAGCCCTGGATGCATGTTCCCTCTATGTATCTACAGCCCTGAATGCAGGTCCCCTCTATGTATCTACAGCCCTGAATGCAGGTCCTCTCTGTGTATCAACAGCCCTGGATGCACATTTCCTCAGTGTGTCCACAGCCCTGGATACATGTCTCCTCTGTGTATCCACAGCCCTAGATGCACGTCTGCTCTGTGTATCCACAGCCCTGGATGCATGTTCCCTCTGTGTATCCAGAGCCCTGGCTGTATGTTTCCTCTATGTATCCACAGACCTGGATGGATTTCCCTCTTTTGTCCACAACCCTGGATGCATGTTTCCTCTGTGTCTCCAGAGCCCTGGCTGCAGATCCCTTCGGTGTATCTACAGGCCTGGATGTGCATCCCCTCTGTGTACCCACAGCCCTGGATGCATGTTCCCCCTGTATATTTACTGCCCTGGATGCATGTTCCCTCTGTGTATCCACAGCCCCAGATACATGTCCCTCTGTATATCCAGAGCCCTGGACACACGTTCCCTCTGTGTATCCACAGTGCTGGATACATGTACCCTCTGTGTATCCACAGCCCTGGATACATGTCTCCTCTGTTTATCCACAGCCCTGGATGCACGTCTGCTCTGTGTATCCACAGCCCTGGATGTGCATCCCCTCTGTGTATCCACAGCCCTGGATGTTCCCTCTGTGTATCCACAGCCCTGGATGCATGTCCCCTCTGTGTATCCGCAGCCCTGGATGCATGTCGCCTGTGTATCTCACAGCCCTGGATCTTATGACCCTCATATTCTACAGCCCTGGATGCATGTCCTCTGTGTATCCACAGCCCTGGATGCACATTTCCTCTTCGTATACACAGCCCTGGATACATGTCCCTCTGTGTATCCACAGCCCTGATGCATACCCCCCGCCTGTGTATCCACAGCTCAAGATGCATGTCCCCTCCAAATATCCACAGCCCTGGATGCACATTCCCTTTGTCTGTGGACAGCCCTGGATGCAAGTCCCTCTGTGTATCCACAGCCCTATATACACTTCCCCTCTGTGTATCCACAGCCCTGGATGCATGTCCCCTCTGTGTATCCACAGCCATGGATGCATGTCCCCTCTGTGTATCCACAGCCCTGGATATGTGTCCCCTCTGTGTATCCAAAGCCCTGGATATATGTACCCTCTGTATATCCTCAACCCTGGATGCATGTTTCCTCTGTGTCTCCAGAGCCCTGGATGCAGATCCCTTCGGTGTATCTACAGACCTGGATGTGCATCCCCTCTGTGTACCCACAGCCCTGGATGCATGTTCCCCCTGTATATCTACTCCCTGGATGCATGTTCCCTCTGTGTATCCACAGCCCCAGATACATGTCCCTCTGTATATCCAGAGCCCTGGACACACATTCCCTCTGTGTATCCACAGTGCTGGATACATGTACCCTCTGTGTATCCACAGCCCTGGATGCACGTTCCTTCTGTGTATCCACAGCCCTGGATACATGTCCCCACTGCATATCAACAGCTCTGGATACACAATCCCTCTGAGTATCCACAGCCTTGGATGCATGTCCCCTTCTGTGTATCCACAGACCTGGATATGTGTCCTCTCTGTATCCACAGCGGGATGCATGTCCTCATTTTGCATCCATAGCCCTGAATGCATGTCCCCTCTGTGTATTCACAGTTGTGGATACATGTCCCCTCTGTGTATCCACAGCCTAGATGGACATCCACTCCTGTGTATCCATATCCCTGGATGCATGTTCCCACTGTGAATCCACATCCCTTTAATGCACATTCCCTCTGTGTATCCATAGCCATGGATGGACTCCCCTCTGTGTATCCAAACCCTGGATGCATATTTTGTCTGTGTCTCCACAGTCCTGGATGCAGGTTCCTCTGTATATCAACAGCCCTGGATACATCTCCCCCTGTATATCCATAGCCCTGAATGCATGCCCCCTCTGTGTGTCCTCAGCCCTAGATGCATGTCCCCTTTGTGTATCCACAACACTGGAGGCATGTCCCCTCTGTATATGCACAGCCCTAGATGGACATCCACTATGTGTATCCACAGCCCTAGATGCATGTCTCCTCTGAGTATCCATAGCCCTGGATGCATGTCCCCTCTATGTATCCACAGCCCTGGATACATGTCCCTTCTGTGTATCATCAGCCCTGGATGTACGTCCCCTCTGTGTATCCACAGCACTGGATGCATGTCCCCTCTGGATACATTTCCCCTGTCTGTAATCACAGCCTTGGATATGTGTCCCCTTTGTGTATCCACAGCCCTGGAAGCACATTCTCTCAGTGTATCCATAGCCATGGATACTTGTACCCTCTGTGTATCCACAGCCCTGGATGCACGTTCCATGTTTCCACAGCCCTGGATACATGTACCCTCTATGTATCGACAGCCCTGGATACATGACCCCTCTGTATATCCACAGCCCTGGATGCATGTTCCCTCTGTGTATCCACAGCCCTGGATACATGTACCCTCTGTATATCCCAGCTATGGATACACAATCACTCGGTGTATACACAGCCAAGGATTCATGTCCCCCTCTGTGTATCCAAAGCCCAGGATGCATGTCCCTCTGTGTATCCACAGCCCTGAATGCAGGACCCCTCTGTGTATCCACAGCCCTGAATGCAGGCCCCCTCTGTGTATCTACAGCCCTGGGTACACGTTTCCTCAATGTGTCCACAGCCCTGGATACATATCTCCTCTGTGTATCCACAGCCCTGGATACATGTCCCCTCTGTGTATCCACAGCCCTGGATGCATGTTCCTTCTGTATATCCAAAGCCCTGGATGCATGTTCCCTCTGTGTATCTACAGCCCTGAATGCAGGTCCCCTCTATGTATCTACAGCCCTGAATGCAGGTCCTCTCTGTGTATCTACAGCCCTGGATGCACGTTTCCTCAGTGTGTCCACAGCCCTGGATACATGTCTCCTCTGTTTATCCACAGCCCTGGATGCACGTCTGCTCTGTGTATCCACAGCCCTGGATGCATGTCCCCCTGTGTATTCACAGCCCTGGATTCATGACCCCTCTGTATATTCACAGCCCTGGATGCATGTCCCCTCTGTGCATCCACAGCCCTGGATGCACATTTCCTCTTCGTATACACAGTCCTGGATACATGTCCCCTCTGTGTATCCACAGCCCTGGATGCATACCCCCCGCTCTGTGTATCCACAGCTCAAGATGCATGTCCCCTCCAAATATCCACAGCCCTGGATGCACATTCCCTTTGTCTGTGGACAGCCCTGGATGCAAGCCCCTCTGTGTATCCACAGCCCTATATACACTTCCCCTCTGTGTATCCACAGCCCTGGATGCATGTCCCCTCTGTGTATCCACAGCCATGGATGCATGTCCCCTCTGTGTGTCCACAGCCCTGGATATGTGTCCCCTCTGTGTATCCAAAGCCCTGGATATATGTACCCTCTGTATATCCTCAGCCCTGGATGCATATCTCTCTGTGTATCCACAGCTCTCTATGTATGGCCACACTCTGCAATGCCCAGCATATTCATGCACATGTCCCTTGTGTATCCATAACCCTGGACATGAATCCCTATCTTACAGTTTGTGTTCAAGTGTGGAATGAGTGACCTTCTGCTAACACAGACCTAAGGTTCTGCAGTCTTGTAGGTTGTTACTGTTAGTCTGAAGAGCCATCCTCCCCAGTCACTATGGACTGGTGACTGGCCTACAGTGCTGAGGGACCTGCATCGAGGTGGCGTTGGTCAGCGTGGTGGGTGCATCTCAGGAACTGCTGTGTCCTGTGCTAAGTGACCAACTCACACAGAGCAGTTCAGAGACTTTGTATATAATACAGAGACTGTAGCTGAGACTGGTAAACACAGACAAGACTGCAGTTTTGAGTATGGGGCCTCAGCCTGATGCCTGGGTAGTTACCCACAACATGACGTCTTTACTGGTATAGACACTGCATTTTAAATAGGGTTTGTTCCTTCACCTGCTTTATCACAAGCAATACACCTGTTCACAGGCCTACATCATTTTGATGGCTAGTTGTCAGTGAAGCACTGGGCGCTCCTTAAGGGGCTAGTGGGGCTAGGGTTCATATACTGGCATCAGTAAGGTATGGGTTAGTGGACACTACAGTCAGGCTGTGCTACAGTGAAAAGTGAGGGAGGGCATAGCCAGAGGGTACTACTGACTACATTCTGCTGCCAATTATTATTGTTATTACTTCACCGTTAGCCCCTTCCTTCCCTAGATCCTTGTTCCTGGTACCCAATAAAACCCCTTATTATTTGTTTACAGTTACTGTCTCTGAGCATATCATTGCTCAAGTGATAAGTTATTGCATTTAAGGTAAACTGTGGAAAGCAAGTGGGTTGTACCACTGGTGCTATAGTGGGATGTATTACTTCACAACTCCAGTACTAGTACATCACCTCAAGCACAGGACTAGCTTCTCACCTCGGGCTCAGTGCTATCTTATCACCTAAGGCTCAGTACTAGCTAATCACCTCGGGCTCAGTACTAGCTTATCACCTCAGGCACAGGACTAGCTTATCACCTCAGGCTCAGTACTAGCTAATCACCTCAGGCTCAGTACTAGCTTATCACCTCAGGCACAGTACTAGCATATCACCTCAGGCACAGCACAAGCTAATCACCTCGGGCTCAGTACTAGCTTATCACCTCGGGTTCAGTACTAGCCGATCGCCGAAGGTTCAGAACTAGCTTATCACGTCAGGCTCACTACTAGTTTATCAACTCGGGCACAGTACTAGGTTATCACTTCAGCCTCAATACTAGCTTATCACCTCGGGTTTAGTATTAGCTTATCACCTTGGGCTTAGTACTAGGTTATCACCTCAAGTTCAATACTAGCTGATCATCTCAGGCTCAGTATTAGCTGATCACCTTGGGCTCAGTACTAGCTCTGGGACAGTACTAGCATATCACCTCAGGCACAATACCAGCTTATCACCTCAAACTCAGTACTAGTGTATCACCTTAGGCTCAGTACTTGCATATCACCTCAGGCTCAGTACTAGCTATCACCTCGAGCTCAGTGCTAGTTTATCATCTTGGGCGCAGTACTAGCTCACCATCTCAGTCTCACTACTAGCTTATCTCCTCAGGCTTGGTACTAGACTATCAGCTCGGTCTTAGTACTAGCTTATCAGCTCAGTCTCAGTACTAGCTTATCACCTTGGCTTCAGTACTAGCTTACCACGTCAGGCACAGTACCAGCATATCACCTCAGTCAAAGCACTAGCATACCACTACAGGCTCAGTATTAGCTTATCACGTCAGGACCAGCACTACCATATTACCTCAGGCACAGTTCTAGCGTATCACCTGGGTCTCAGTACTAACTTATCACCTCAGGTGCAGTACTAGCATATCACCTCAGGCACAGCACAAGCTTATCACCTCGGGCTCAGTACTAGCTTATCACCTCGGTCCCAGTACTAGCTTATCACCCAAGGCACAGCACTAGCATATCACCTCAGGCCTAGTACTAACTTATAACCTCAGGATCAGTACTAGCTTATCACCTCAGGCTCAGAACTAACTTATAAATTCAGGCCTACTACTAACTTATAACCTCAGGCTCAGTACTAGCTTATCACCGCGTGCTCAGTACTTGTTTCCCACATCAGGCAAAGCACTAGCTTATCACCGTGGGATCGGTACTAGCATATCACCTCAGGCTTAGTACTAGCATATCACTTCAGGCACAGTACTAGCTTATTACCTCGAGCACAGTACTAGCCTATCACCTCAGGCTCAGTACTACCTTATCACCTTGGGCCCAGTACTAGTTTATCTCCATGGGCTCAGTACTAGCTCATCACGTCAGGCACAGAATTAGCAAATAACCTCAGGCACAATACTAGCATATCACCTCAGGCACAATTCTAGTGTATCACCTTGGGTTCAGTACTAGCTTATCACCTCGAGACTCAGTACTGCCTTATCACCTTGGGCACAGCACAACCTCATCACCTTGGTCTCAGTACTAGCTTATCACCTTGGGCTCAGTACCAGCTTATCACCTCAGGTTCAGTCCTAGCTGATCACCTCGGGCTCAGTACTAGCTTATCACCTCAGGCTCACGACTAGTTTATCATCTCAGGCACAGAACTAGGGTATCACTTCACCTCAGGCACACTACCAGCTTATCACGTCAGGACCAGCACTAGCTTATTACCTCAGGCACAGTTCTAGCATATCACCTCAGTCTCAGTACTAACTTACCACCTCAGGCACAGTACTAGCATATCACCTCAGGCACAGCACAAGCTTATCACCTCGAGCTCAGTACCAACTTATCACATCAGGCACAGTACTAGCCTATCACCTCAGGCTCAATACTGCTGTACCACCTTGGGCCCAGTACTAGTTTATCACCTCAGACACAGTACTACCAGATCACCTCAGGCACAGTTCTAGCCTATCACCTTGGGCTCAGTAGTAGTGAATCAACTCGGGTACAGTACTAGCTTATCACCTCTGGTTCAGTACTAGCTTTTCATCTCAGGCTCAGTACTTGCTTATCACCTCAGACTCAGTATTAGCAAATCACCTTGAGCTTTATACTAACATATCACCTCGTGCTCAGTACTAGTGTATCACTTCGGGCTCAGTAGTGGTGTACCACCTCAGGCACAAAACTAGCTTTTCACCTCCGGTTCAGTACTACCTTATTAACACAGGCTCGGTACTAGCTTATCACCTCGGGCACAGTACTAGCTTATCACCTCAGGCAGAGTACTAGCTTTTCTCCATGGGCTCAGTACTAGCTTATCACGTGAGGCACAGTACTAGCAAAAAACCCCAGGCACAATATTAGCATATCACCTCAGTCACAATTCTAGTATATCACCTTGAGTTCAGTACTAGCTTATCACCTCGGTCTCAGTACTAGCTTATCACCTTTGGCACAGTACTAGCTTATCATGTCAGGCACAGTATTAGCTTATCAACTCAGGCACAGTACTAGCTTATCACCTCAGGCACAGCACTAGCATACCACCTCTGGCTCAGTACTAGCTTATCACCTCAGGCACAGTACTAACATCACCTCAGGCACAGTACTAGCTTATCACCTCGGTCTCTGTACTAGCTTATCACCTTAGGCACAGTACTAGCTTATGACATCAGGACCAGCACTAGCCTATTACCTCAGGCACAGTTCTAGCGTATCACCTCGGTCTCACTACTAGCTTATCACCTCGGCACAGTACTAGCTTATCACTTCAGGCTCAGTACTAGCTTTTCAACTCGGGCTTGGTACTAGCTTATCACTTCAGGAACAGTACTAGCTTATCACCTCAGGCACAGTTCGAACTTTTCACCTTGGGCACAGTACTAGCTTTTCACCTAAGGCTCAGTACTAGCTTATCACATCAGGCACGGTTCTAGCATATCACCGTGGGCTCAGTACTAGCTTATCACCTCGAGCTCACTACTAGCTTATCACCTCAGGTTCCATACTAGCTTATTATGTCAGGCACAGTACTAGCTATCACCTACGGTTCAGTACTAACTTATCACCTCTGATTCAGTACTAGCTTATTACCTCAGGTTCAGTACTAGTGTATCACATCAGGCTCAGTACTAGCTTATCACCTCAGGCACAGTACTGGCCTATCACCTCAGGCTCAGAACTAGCTGATCACCTCAGTCTCAGTAATAGTGTAAAACGTCAGTCTCAGTACTACTGCATCACCTTAGGCTCAGTTCAGGCTTATCAAGTCAGGCTGAGTACTAGCTTATCACCTCAGGCTCAGTACTAGCATATTCTGTCATCCTCAGTACTAGCTATCTCCTCGAGTTCAGTGCTAGCTTATCACCTCAGGCACAGTACTACCTTATCATCTTGGGTTCAGTACTAGCGTATCACCTCAGGCACAGTACTAGCTTATCACCTTGGGCTCAGTACTAGCTTTTCACATCAGGACCAGCACTAACATACTGCCTCATGCACAATTCTAGCGTATCACCTGGGTCTCACTGCTAGCTTATCACCTTGGCACAGTACTAGTTTATCACCTCAGGAACAGTAAGAGCTTATCACCTCGGGCACAGTACTAGCTTATCACCTTGGGCTCAGTACTAGCTTTTCACATCAGGACCAGCACTAACATATTGCCTCATGCACAATTCTAGCGTATCACCTCGGTCTCACTACTAGCTTATCACCTCGGCACAGTACTAGCTTATCACCTCGGGAACAGTACAAACTTATCACCTCGGGCACAGTACTAACTTATAACCTCATGCTCAGTACTAGCTTACCACATCTGGCAAAGTACTACCTTATCACTGTGGGATCAGTACTAGAATATCACCTCAGGCTCAGTACTAGCATATCACTTCAGGCACTGTACTAGCTTATCACCTCGGGCTCAGTACTAGCTATCACCTCAGGCTTAGTACTAGTGCATCACCTCAGGATCAGAACTACCATATCACCTTAGGCTCAGTACTAGCTTATCACCTCAGGCTCAGTACAATCTTATCACCTTGGGCCCAGTACTAGTTTATCACCTCAGACACAGTACTAGCAGATTATCTCAGGCACAGTTCTAGCCTATCACTTCAGGCTCAGTAGTAGTGAATCACATAAGGTACTGTACTAGCTTATCACCTTAGGTTCAGTGCTAGCTTATCAACTTGGGTGCAGTAAAAGTGTATTACCTCAGGCTCAGTACTAGCTTATCACCTTGGGCTCAGTACTAGCTTATCACCTCGGGCTCACTATTAGCTTATCACCCCGGGTTCCATACTGGCTTATTATGTCAGGCACAGTGCTAGCTATCACCTATGGTTCAGTACTGTCTTATCACCTCTGGTTCAGTCTAGCTTATTACCTTAGACTCTGTACTAGTGTATCACATCAGGTTCAGTACTAGCTTATCACCTCAGGCACAGTACTGGCTTATCACATCGGGCTCAGAACTAGCTGATCACCTCAGTCTCTTTAATAGTGCAACACGTCAGCCTCAGTACTGCTGTATCACCTTAGGCTCAGTACAGTCTTGTCACGTCAGGCTCAGTACTAGCTTATCACCTCATGCTCAGTACTAGCATATCCTGCCAGCCTCAGTACTAGCTATCTCCTCGAGCTCAATGCTAGCTTATCACCTCGGGCATAGTACTAGCTTATCATCTCAGGCTTACTACTAGCTTATCACCTTTGGCTTAGTACTAGAGAATCAGCTCGGTCTCAGAACTAGCTTATCACCTCAGGTACAGTACTACCTTATCACATTGGGTTCAGTACTAGCTTATCAACTCGGCCTCAGTACTAGTTTATCACGTTAGGCACAGTACTAGCATGCCACCTTGGGCTCAGTACTAGCTTTTCATGTCAGGACCAGCACTAGCATATTACTGCATGCACAATTCTAGCGTATCACCTCGGTCTCAGTAATAGCTTATCACCTCGGCACAGTACTAACTTATCACCTCGGGAACAGTCCGAGCTTATCACCTTGTGCACAGTACTAACTTAGAACCTTAGGCTCAGTACTAACTTACCACATCAGGCAAAGCACTAGCTTATTACCACGGGATCAGCACTAGAATATCACTTCAGGTTCAGTACTAGCATGTCACTTCAGGCACAGTACTAGCTTATCAGCTCGGGCTCAGTACTAGCTTATCAGCTCGGCCACAGTACTATCTTATCACATCAGGCACAGTACTAGCTATCACCTCAGGCTTTGTACTAGTGTATCACCTCAGGATCAGAACTACCGTATCACCTTAGGCTCAGTACTAGCTTATCACCTCAGGCTCAGTACGATCTTATCACCTTGGGCCCAGTACTAGTTTATCACCTCAGACACAGTACTAGCAGATTATCTCAGGCACAGTTCTAGCATATCACTTCAGACTCAGTAGTAGTGAATCACATCAGGTACTGTACTAGCTTATCATGTCGGGTTCAGTGTTAGCTTATCAACTCGGGAGCAGTAAAAGTGTATCACCTCAGGCTCAGTACTAGCTTATCACCTTGGGCACCGTACTAACTTATCGCCTCTGGCTCAGTACTAGTGTATCACCTCAGGATCAGAACTACCATATCACCCTAGGCTCAGTACTAGCTTATCACCTCATGCTCAGTACTAGTGTTTCACCTCAGGCTCAGAACTACTGTATCACCTCAGGCTCATTACTAGCATATCACCTCAGGCTGAGTGCTAGCTTGTCACCTCAAGCTCAGTACTAGTGTATCACCTCAGGATCAGAACTACGGTATCACCTCAGGCTCAGTACGAGCTATCACCTCGAGCTCAGTGCTAGTTTATCACATCTGGCACAGTACTAGGTTATTACCTTGGTCTCAGTACTAGCTTATCACATTGAGCAAAGTACTAGCTTATCACCGCAGGATCAGTATTAGCATATCACCTCAGGCTCAGTACTAGCATGTCACTTCAGGCACAGTATTAGCTTATCACCTCGGGCTCAGTGCTAGCTCATCACCTCGGGCACAATACTAGCTTATCACCTCGGCCTCAGTACTATCTTATCACATCAGGCACAGTACTAGCTATCACCTCAGGCTTAGTACTAGAGTATCACCTCAGGATCAGAACTACGGTATCACCTTATGCTCAGTACTAGCTTATCACTTCAGGCTCAGTACAACCATATCACCTTGGGCCCAGTACTAGTTTATCACCTCAGACACAGTACTAGCAGATTATCTCAGGCACAGTTCTAGCCTATCACCTCAGGCTCAGTAGTAGTGAATCACATCAGGTACTGTATTAGCTTATCACCTCGGGTTCAATGCTAGCTTATCAACTCGGGTGCAGTAAAAGTGTATCACCTCAGGCTCACTACTAGCTTATCACCTTCTGCACCGTACTAGCTTATCACCTCTGGCTCAGTACTAGTGCATTACCTCAGGATCAGAACTACCGTATCACCTTAGGCTCAGTACGAGCTTATCACCTTGGACTCAGTAAAAACTTATCACCTCGGGCACAGTACGAGCTTATCACATCAGGTTCAGTACTAGCTTGTCACCTCAACCTCAGTACTAGTGTATCACCTCAGGTTCAGAACTACTGTATCACCTCAGGCTCAGTACGAGCTATCACCTCGAGCTCAGTGCTAGTTTATCACGTCAGGCACAGTACTAGGTTATGACCTCGGGCTCAGTATTAGCTTATCATGTCAAACAAAGTACTAGCTTATTACCTCGGGATCCTTATTAGCTTATCACCTCAGGCTCAATACTAGCTTATCACCTCAGACACAGTACTAACTTATCAGCTCGAACACAGAAACTAGTTCATCACCTCAGGCGCAGCACTAGCTTATCACCTTGGGCTCAGTACTAGCTTATCACCCCAGGCTTAGTGCTAGTGTTTCACCTTAGGCTCAATACTAGCTTATCACCTCAGTCACAGTATTAGCTTATTACCTTGGGCTCAGTACTAGCTTTTCACATCAGGACCAGCACTAGCATATTACCTCATGCACAATTCTAACGTATCACCTCGTTCTCACTACTAGCTTATCACCTCGGCACAGTAGTAGCTTATCACCTCGGGAACAGTACGAGATTATCACCTCGGGCACAGTACTAACTTATAACTTCATGCTCAGTACTAGCTTACCACGTCTGGCAAAGTACTACCTTATCACTGCGGGATCAGTACTAGCTTATCACCTCAGGCTCAGTACTAGCATATCACTTCAGGCACAGTACTAGCTTATCACCTCGGGCTCAGTACTAGTGTATCACCTCAAGATCAGAACTACCGTATCACCTTAGGCTCAGTACAATCTTATCACCTTGGGCCCAGTACTAGTTTATCACCTCAGACACAGTACTAGCAGATCATCTCAGGCACAGTTCTAGCCTATCACCTCAGGCTCAGTAGTAGTGAATCACATCACGTACTGTACTAGCTTATCACTACGGGCTCAGTACTAGCTTATCACCTCAGGTTCAGTATTAGCAAATCACCTCGTGCTCAGAACTAGCATATCACCTCATGCTCAGTACTAGCGTATCACCTCAGGCACAGTACTCACTTATCGCCTTGGGCACAGTACTAGCTTTTCTCCATGGGCTCAGTACTAGCTCATCCCGACAGGCACAGAATTAGCAAATCACCCCAGGCACAATACTAGCATATCACCTCAGGCACAATTCTAGTGTATCACCTTGGGTTTGGTACTAGCTTATCACCTCGGTCTCAGTACTAGCTTATCACCTTGGGCACAGTACTAGCTTATCATGTCAGGCACAGTACTAGCTTATCACCTCAGGCACATCAGTAGCATACCACCGCTGGCTCAGTACTAGCTTACCACCTCAGGCTCAGTACCAGCTTATCACAACAGGACCAGCACTAGCATATTACCTCAGGCACAGTTCTAGCGTATCACCTCGGTCTCAGTACTAACTTATCACCTCAGGTGCAGTACTAGCATATCACCTCAGGCACAGCACAAGTTTATCACCTCGGGCCCAGTACTAGCTTATCACCTCAGTCCCAGTACTAGCTTATCACCCAAGGCACAGCACTAGCATATCACCTCAGGCCTACTACTAACTTATAACCTCAGGCTCAGTACTAGCCTATCACCTCGTGCTCAGTACTTGTTTCCCACATCAGACAAAGCACTAGCTTATCACTGCGGGATCGGTACTAGCATATCACCTCAGGCTCAGTACTAGCATATCACTTCAGGCACAGTACTAGCTTATCACCTCGAGCACAGTACTATCTTATCACCTCAGGCTCAGTACTACCTTATCACCTTGGGCCCAGTACTAGTTTATCTCCATGGGCTCAGTACTAGCTCATCACGTAAGGCACAGAATTAGCAAATAACCCCAGACACAATACTAGCATATCACCTCAGGCACAATTCTAGTGTATCACCTTGAGTTCAGTACTAGCTTATCACCTCGAGCTCAGTACTAGCTTATCACCTTGGGCACAGTACTAGCTTATGACCTCAGGCACAGTACTACCTTACGACCTCAAGCACAGTACTAGCTTATCACCTCAGGCACAGCACTAGCTCATCAGCTCAGGCACACTACCAGCTTATCACGTCAGGACCAGCACTAGCTTATTACCTCAGGCACAGTTCTAGCATATCACCTCGGTCTCAGTACTAACTTACCACCTCAGGCACAGTACTAGCATATCACCTCAGGCACAGCACAAGCTTATCACCTCGTGCTTAGTACTAGCTTATCACCTCGGGCTCAGTACTAACTTATCATATCAGGCACAGTACTAGCCTATCACCTCAGGCTCAATACTGCTGTATCACCTTGGGCCCAGCACTAGTTTATCACCTCAGACACAGTACTACCAGACCATCTCAGGCACAGTTCTAGCTACCACCTCGGGCTCAGTAGTAGTGAATCAACTCAGGTACAGTACTAGCTTATCACCTCTGGTTCAGTACTAGCTTTTCACCTCAGGCTCAGTACTAGCTTATCACCTCAGGTTCAGTATTAGCAAATCACCTTGTGCTTAGTACTAGCATATCACCTCATGCTCAGTACTATGGTATCACTTCGGGCTCAGTACTGGTGTATCACCTCAGGCACAAAACTAGCTTTTCACCTCGGGTTCAGTACTACCTTATTAACACAGGCTCAGTACTAGCTTATCACCTCGGGCACAGTACTAGCTTTTCTCCATGGGCTCAGTACTAGCTTATCATGTCAGCACAGTACTAGCAAAAAACCATAGGCACAATATTAGCATATCACCTCAGTCACAATTCCAGTATATCACCTTGAGTTCAGTACTAGCTTATCACCTCGGTCTCAGTACTAGCTTATCACCTTGGGCACAGTACTAGCTTATCATGTCAGGCACAGTACTAGCTTATCACCTCAGGCACAGTACTAACTTATCACCTCAGGCACAGTACTAGCATATCACCTCGGTCTCTGTACTAGCTTATCCCCTTAGGCACAGTACTAGCTTATGACATCAGGACCAGCACTAGCCTATTACCTCAGGCACAGTTCTAGCATATCACCTCGGTCTCAGTACTAGCTTATTACCTTTGGCTCAGTACAAGCTTATCACCTCGGGTTCAGTAGTAGCTGATCACTTCGGGCTCAGTTCTAGCTTATCACCTCGGGTTCAATACTTGTTTATCACCTAGGGCACAGTACTAGCTTATTCCTTCACCTCACTAGCTGACCCAGTAGTAGCTTATCACCACGGGCTCAGTACTAGCTTATCACCTTGGGCACAGTACTTACGGATCACCTTGGACACAGTACTAGTGTGATCACCCGGCTCAGTACTAGCTTATCACCTTAGGCTCAGTACTTGCTTATCACCTTGGGCTCTATGCTTTCAGGGCTCAGTACTATTTCACATCAGGGCCAGCACTAGCATATTGCCTCATGCACAATTCCTAGCGTATCACCTCAGCCTCACTACTAGCATATCACTTCCGCACAATACTAGCTTATCACTTCAGGCTCAGTACTAGCTCATCACCTCATGCTCAGTACTAGCGTATCACCTCAGGCTCAGTACTAGCTTTTCAACTTGGGCTTGGTACTAGCTTATCACTTCAGGAACAGTACTAGCTTATCACCTCAGACACAGTTCGAGCTTTTCACCTTGGGCACAGTACTAGCTTTTCACCTAAGGCTCAGTACTAGCTTATCACATCAGGCACAGTTCTAGCATATCACCTTGGGCTCAGTACTAGCTTATCAACTCGAGCTCACTACTAGCTTATCACCTCAGGTTCCATACTAGCTTATTATGTCAGGCACAGTACTAGCTATCACCTACAGTTCAGTACTAGCATATCACCTCAGGCTCAGTACTAGCATATCACTTCAGGCACACTACTAACTTATCACATCGGGCTCAGTACTAGCTATCACCTCAGGCTTAGTACTAGTGTATCACCTCAGGATCAGAACTACCATATCACCTCAGGATCAGAACTACCGTATCACCTCAGGCTCAGAACGAGCTATCACCTCAAAGCTCAGTGCTAGTTTATCATGTCGGGCACAGTACTAGCTTATTACCTCAAGCTCAGTACTAGCATACCACCTTGGGCACAGTACTAGCATATCACCTCGGGCTCAATACTAGCTTATCAGCTCAGGCTCAGAACTAGCTTATCACCTCATTCTCAGTACTAGCTTATCACCTTTTGCTCAGTTCTAGCTTATCACCTCAGATTCAGTACTAGCTTATCACTTCAGGCTCAGTACTAGCTCATCACCTCACGCTCAGTAATAGCGTATCATCTCAGGCTCACTACTAGCTTTTCAATTCAGGCTTGGTACTATCTTATCACTTCAGGAACAGTACTATCTTATCACCTCAGGCTCAGTACTAGCTTATCACCTCAGGCACAGTTCTAGCTTTTCACCTTGGGCACAGTACTAGCTTTTCACCTAAGGCTCAATACTAGCTTATCACTTCAGACACAGTACTAGCTTATCACCTCGGGAACAGTACGAGCTTATCACCTCGGGCACAGTACTAACTTATAACTTCATGCTCAGTACTAGCTTACCACATCAGGCAAAGTGCTACGTTATCACTGCAGGATGAGTACTAGCATATCACCTCAGGCTGAGTACTAGCATGTCACTTCAGGCATAGTACTAGCTTATCACCTCGGACACAGTACTAGCTTATCACCTCTGCCTCAGTACTAGCTTATCACATCAGGCACAGTACTAGCTATCACCTCAGGCTTTGTACTAGTGTATCACCTTAGGATCAGAACTACCATATCACCTTAGGCTCACTACTAGCTTATCACCTCAGGCGCAGTACAACCTTATCACCTTGGGCCCAGTACTAGTTTATCACCTCAGAACAGTACTAGCAGATTATCTCAGGCACAGTTCTAGCCTATCACCTCGGGCTCAGTAGTAGTGAATCACATCAGGTACTGTACTAGCTTATCACCTCAGGTTCAGTGCTAGCTTATCAACTCTGGTGCAGTAAAAGTGTATTACCTCAGGCTCAGTACTAGCTTATCACCTTGGGCACCGTACTAGCTTATCACCTCTGGCTCAGTACTAGTGTATCACCTCAGGATCAGAACTACCGTATCACCTTAGGCTCAGTACTAGCTTATCACCTTGGGCTCAGTAATAACCTATCGCCTCAGGCACAGTACGAGCGTATCACCTCAAGCTCAGTACTAGTGTATCACCTCAGGCTCAGTACTAGCATATCACCTCAGGCTCAGTACTAGCTTATCAGCTCAAGCTCAGTACTAGTTTATCACCTCAAGCTCAGTACTAGTGCATCACCTCAGGATCAGAACTACCGTATCACCTCAGGCTCAGTACGAGCTATCACCTCGAGCTCAGTGCCAGTTTATCACATTGGGCACAGTACTAGCTTATTACCTCAAGCTCAGTACTAGCTTATTACATCAAGCAAAGTACTAGCTTATTACCTTGGGATCCTTACTAGCTTATCACCTCAGGCTCAATACTAGCTTATCACCTCAGGCACAGAATTAGCTTATCACCTCGAGCACAGTAACTAGTTCATCACCTCAGGCTCAGTACTAGCTCATTACCTCAGGCACAGCACTAGCTTATTACCTCGGACTCAGTACTAGCTTATCACCTCAGGCTCAGTACTAGCTTATCACATCAGGCTCAGTGCTAGTGTTTCATCTTAGGCTCAGTACTAGCTTATCACCTCAGGTTTAGTACAAGCTTATCACTTCAGGCTCAGTACTAGCTCATCACCTCGCGCTCAGTACTAGCGTATCACCTCAGGCCCAGCACTAGCTTATCAACTCGGGCTTGGTACTAGCTTATCACTTCAGGCTCAGTACTAGCTCATCACCTCAGGCACAGTTCTAGCTTATCACCTTGGGCACAGTATTAGCTTTTCACCTAAGGCTCAGTACTAGCTTATCACATCAGGCACAGTACTAGCTTATCACCTTGGGCACAGTACTAGCAAATCACCCCAGGCACAGTTCTAGCTTATCACCTTGGGCTCAGTACTAGCTTATCACCTCAAGCTCACTATTAGCTTATCATCCCGGGTTCCATACTGGCTTATTATGTCAGGCACAGTGCTAGCTATCACCTATGGTTCAGTACTAGCTTATCACCTCTGGTTCAGTGCTAGCTTATTACCTCAGGCTCAGTACTAGTGTATCACACCAGGCTCAGTACTAGCTTATCACCTCAGGCACAGTACTGGCTTATCACATCGGGCTCAGAACTAGCTGATCACCTCAGTCTCAGTAATAGTGCAACATGTCAGCCTCAGTACTGCTGTGTCACCTTAGGCTCAGTACAGTCTTGTCACATCAGGCTCAGTACTACCTTATCACCTCATGCTCAGTACTAGCATATCCTGTCAGCCTCAGTACTAGCTATCTCCTCGAGCTCAGTGCTAGCTTATCACCTCGGGCACAGTACTAGCTTATCATCTCAGGCTTACTACTAGCTTATCACCTTCGGCTTAGTACTAGAGTATCAGCTCGGTCTCAGAACTAGCTTATCACCTCAGGTACAGTACTACCTTATCACATTGGGTTCAGTACTAGCTCATCAACTCAGCCTCAGTACTAGCTTATCACGTTAGGAACAGTACTAGCATATCCCCTCAGGCACAGTACTAGCATACCACCTTGGGCTCAGTACTAGCTTTTCATGTCAGGACCAGCACTAGCATATTACTGCATGCACAATTCTAGCGTATCACCTCAGTCTCAGTAGTAGCTTATCACCTTGGCACAGTACTAACTTATCACCTTGGGAACAGTCCGAGCTTATCACCTTGTGCACAGTACTAACTTAGAACCTTAGGCTCAGTACTAGGTTACCACATCAGGCAAAGTACTAGCTTATCACCATGGGATCAGCACTAGAATATCACTTCAGGTTCAGTACTAGCATGTCACTTCAGGCACAGTACTAGCTTATCACCTCGCGCTCAGTACTAGCTTATCACCTCGGCCACAGTACTATCTTATCACATCAGGCACAGTCTAGCTATCACCTCAGGCTTTGTACTAGTGTATCACCTCAGGATCAGAACTACTGAATCACCTTAGGTTCAGTACTAGCTTATCACCTCAGGCTCAGTACAACCTTATCATCTTGGGCCCAGTACTAGTTTATCACCTCAGACACAGTACTAGCAGATTATCTCAGGCACAGTTCTAGCATATCACTTCAGGCTCAGTAGTAGTGAATCACATCAGGTACTGTACTAGCTTATCACCTCAGGTTCAGTGCTAGCTTATCAACTTGGGAGCAGTAAAAGTGTATCACCTCAGGCTCAGTACTAGCTTATCACCTTGGACACCGTACTAACTTATCACCTCTGGCTTAGTACTAGTGTATCACCTCAGGATCAGAACTACCGTATCACCTTAGGCTCAGTACTAGCTTATCACCTTGGGCTCAGTAAAATCTTATCACCTCGCGCACAGTACGAGCTTATCACATCAGGCTCAGTACTAGCTTATCACCTCAAGCTCAGTACTAGTGTATCACCTCAGGCTCAGAACTACTGTATCACCTCAGGCTCAGTACTAGCATATCACCTCAGGCTGAGTACTAGCTTGTCACCATCAAGCTCAGTACTAGTGTTTCACCTCAGGATCAGAACTACCATATCACCTTAGGCTCAGTACGAGCTATCACCTCGAGCTCAGTGCTAGTTTATCACATCGGGCACAGTACTAGGTTATTACCTTGGGTTCAGTACTAGCTTATCACATTGAGCAAAGTACTAGCTTATCACCGCGGGATCAGTATTAGCATATCACCTTAGGCTGAGTACTAGCATGTCACTTCAGGCACAGTACTAGCTTATCACCTCAGCCTCAGTACTATCTTATCACATCAGGCACAGTACTAGCTATCACCTCAGGCTTAGTACTAGTGTATCACCTCAGGATCAGAACTACGGTATCACCTTATGCTCACTACTAGCTTATCACCTCAGGCTCAGTACAACCTTATCACCTTGGGCCCAGTACTAGTTTATCACCTCAGACACAGTACTAGCAGATTATCTCAGGCACAGTTCTAGCCCATCACCTCAGACTCAGTAGTAGTGCATCACATCAGGTACTGTACTAGCTTATCACCTCGGGTTCAGTGCTAGCTTATCAACTCGGGTGCAGTAAAAGTGTATCACCTCAGGCTCAGTACCAGCTTATCACCTTGGGCACCGTACTAGCTTATCACCTCTGGCTCAGTACTAGTGCATTATCTCAGGATCAGAACTACTGTATCACCTTAGGCTCAGTACTAGCTTATCACCTTGGACTCAGTAAAAACTTATCACCTTAGGCACAGTACGAGCTTATCACATCAGGCTCAGTACTAGCTTGTCACCTCATGCTCAGTACTAGTGTATCACCTCAGGCTCAGAACTACTGTGTCACCTCAGGCTCAGTACGAGCTATCACCTCGAGCTCAGAGCTAGTTTATCACATCGGGCACAGTAGTATGTTATGACCTCGGGGCTCAGTACTAGCTTATCACGTCAAACAAAGTACTAGCTTATGACCTCGGGATCCTTACTAGCTTATCACCTCAGGCTCAATACTAGCTTATCATTTCAGGCACAGAATTAGCTTATCACCTCGAGCACAGTAACTAGTTCATCACCTCAGGCTCGGTACTTGCTTATTACCTCAGGCACAGCACTAGCTTATCACCTCGGGCTCAGTACTAGCTTATCACATCAGGCTCAGTGCTAGTGTTTCACCTTAGGCTCAATACTAGCTTATCACCTCAGGCTCAGTTCTAGTGTATCACCTCAGATTCAGTACTAGTGTATCACCTTAGGCTCAGTGCTCGCTTATCGCCTCGGGGCACATTACTAGCTTATCACCTCAGGCTCAGTACTAGCTTATAACCTTGAGTTCAGTTCTTGTTTATCACCTCGAGCTCAGTACTAGCTTATCGCCTCAGGCTCAGTACTAGCTTATCGCCTCAGGCTCAGTACTAGCTTATCACCTCAGGCTCAGTACTAGCTTATCACCTCAGGCACAGTACTAGCTTATCACCTCAAGCTCAGTGCTAGCTTATCACCTCAGGCTGAGTACTAGTGTATCACCTCAGGCTCAGTACTAGCTTATTACCTTGATCTCAGTACTAGCTTATCACCTCAGGCACAGTACTAGTGTATCACCTCAGGCTCAGTACTAGCTTATCACCTGGGGCTCAGTACTAGTTTATCACCTCAGACTCAGTACTAGCTTATCACCTCAGGCTCAGTACTAGCTTATCACCTCACACTCAGTACTAGCTTATCATCTTGGGCACAGTACTAGCTTATCACCTCAAACTCAGTTCTAGCTTATCACCTCAGGCTGAGTACTAGCTTATCACCTCAGGCTCAGTACTAGCTTATCACCTCGGGCTGAGTACTAACTTATCACCTCAGGCTCGGTACTAGCTTATCACCTTGGGCTGAGTACTAACTTATCACCTCAGGCTCAGTACTTGCTTATCACCTCAGGCTCAGTACTTGCTTATCACCTCGGGCACAGTACTAGCTTATTACCTCAGGCACAGTGCTAGCTTATCACCTTGGGTTCAGTACTAGTTTTTCACCTTGGGGTCAGTACTAGCTTATCACCTCAGGCTCAATACTAGCTTATCACCTTGGGAACAGTACTAGTGTCAGGCTCAGTACTAGCTTATCACTTCAGGCTCAGTACTAGCTTATCACCTCAGGCTCAGTACTAGCTTATCACCTCAGGTTCAGTACTAGCTTATCACCTCGGGCACAGTACTAGCTTATCACCTCAGGCACAGTACTAGCTTATCGGCTCGGGTTCAGTACTAGCTTATTACCTCAGGCTTATTACTAGTGTGTCATCTCGGGCTCAGTACTTGGTTATCACCTCAGGCTCAGCACTAACCTGTCACTTCCCCCACTTTATCTCTTCCTGGATGGAGGCACTTTGTTACTTGATTTACAACTAAGGATCCAAAATAATGCTGTGTGTTACTCTGACCTATCAGTTAGAGTTAGTACCAGCATCAATGACAAACTGATACATCTGCTAGAAGAGAACCATCATAGTGGGAAAAATAACTTTGAAACCACACAAATGGAATATCTGTACAAGAAAAACCTAACTCTTACCCGTGGGTAACCTTCAAACCAGTAATCTAGATATGTCTGGTAAACAGGATCATTTATAGAATCAACTATCATCAGTATCTGTGATGTGAAGTTTTGGTAGGCCTCTCTAATAGAGTTGTAAAGGATCCTCTTGTCACAGCTTGTCAGCAGTTTGTAGCCAAGGCTCATGTTTTTCAGATGTTCCCCTTGGAGTGCAAACGTAACAACTTTCTGCATGATAAAAGCTTCCGGGCTTTAAAAAAGGAAGGCAAATGAAAAGGAATACAAATGAGATGTTAAATATAAAAATACATGAGAGAATGTGCAAATAAAATTCTGATTTTTTAAACTTTTCTTTTCCATTTTATATAGTTTTGTTACCCAGAATGCCTCGGCAGCAATATAGCCTCCTCGTACTGTAGTGTGTATGTGAATGTGTGCATTTACATGTTTGTGTGTATGTATGGATGTCTGTCGGCATGTGTACAGTATGGGAATATTTATGTATGTGTGTTTGCATGTGGATGTGTGGATGTCTGCCGGCATGTGTACAGTATGGGAATATTTATGTATGTGTGTTGGTGTGTGTATGTGTGGATGTCTGCCGGCATGTGTACAGTATGGGAATATTTATGTATGTGTACTCAAAAAAATAGAAAAGGAGTCAGCAACATAAAGGCTATAATCACTATTGACTTTATTACAAAAATATGCAATGAAAAGGTCAAGCTCTCTCAAGTACCAACTAGGGACAATGAGAGAAAGCAAAAGGGTATCACAAAAGAACAAATATAACACATGGGGAGCAGAGAGAACACCTATGCGAATAATGTAAACCAGTGCAGTATATATAAGCCCAAAAACCGCCTAAGAACGGCAAGGAAACCGCAAAAGCGTGTCTCAAAAAAGCCTTCAGAATTGTACCAACAAACATGCCACTTGAGGGCTGGAAGGGCTGGTCAATCGCAAAATAAGGTGCTCCATGCATAAAAACTCTGCTCACCGTGAATTCCACCAAAGGCGATACCCGGAAGAGACAACGAACCGACGTCACGATGTCACGCTTACATATCGACTACAGCGTCTACCCAGAATGCCTCGGCAGCAATATAGCCTCCTCGTACTGTAGTGTGTATGTGAATGTGTGCATTTACGTGTTTGTGTGTATGTATGGATGTCTGTCAGCATGTGTACAGTATAGGAATATTTATGTATGTGTGTTTGCGTGTGGATGTGTGGATGTCTGCCAGCATGTGTACAGTATGGGAATATTTATGTATGTGTGTTGGCGTGTGTATGTGTGAATGTCTGCCGGCATGTGTACAGTATGGGAATATTTATATATGTGTGTTGGCGTGTGTATGTATAGATGTCTGTCGGCATGTGTACAGCATGGGAATATTTATGTATGTGTGTTGGTGTGTGTATGTATGGATGCACTATGTAGTAAAAGAGTAATATTTGCTTATATGGCAACTAATCCCAGAAGCTCTGGGCACCTTACACAGTCAAAAACAGCAGGGTAGTAATAGCAATAAGATGAAGCTCTACAGGGTTATATAAAATGTTGAAATACTACATAAATAAGCTGATTTTATAAATAGTTAATAAATAATAAAACAAGAGAACAGATCTAAAACATTATGGACAGTCCAGAAAAGCTATTTTAAATAGATGTGTCTTTAGGCTCCTCTTAAATACTTCCACAGATGGGGTCTCCCTTATAGACTTAGGTTGTGAATTCCAGAGGGCCTTGCCAACCACTTCAAAAGCTTGCTCACCAAAGGTTTTCAGCCTGGCCCTTGGAACTACAAGGAGGCTTCTGGAAGAGGAGGAGTGGAGAGTGTGGACCAAAGTGGTAGGCGGAAGGAGATCTCTGCAGGTAACCAGGGCTTAATCCATACAGGACCTTGTGGGTGAGCAAGCCCACCTTGAAGATGGTCCTCCACCTAACAGGCAGCCAGTGCAGATCTCTCCAGACTGGGGACACATGACATGACCTCGACAGGCCCATCAACAACCTGGTCGCTGCATTCTGCACCAG